>UELW01000778.1:12846893-14046893 GCA_900490495.1 Danionella dracula
ATCCCCCACCATCTTTATTTATTAGCCTTAAATGGATTTTTAACCTAATCTGTTATTGTTTATTGTATACCAAATAATTGGGCTAGCATTTTTCAGATTTTTTGTTGCTTTATCAGTGCAGGCAAAAAGAAATGAATATACCTGCCTGAGTATCCACAGCTAAACATAATAAAATGATTCTTCTTTTCTTGGTTTCTGTTAGGTTAACGTTAACTTCTTTGTATGTTCAAACTCTTGCGATGTGTCTTCTGAAGTTTTGAGGCATGGAGGTTTGATTCTATTTTGTCTTTGATGCTCTGTTTTATACTTTTGATATGTTCGGTTTGTATAAACATTTTTGAATTGTTCCTTGAAATAAATCTGTTTTAGTTAAAACTGTTTTCTGTTAAATTAAAACAGAAATTTGAAGAACTTGGTGAGTGTTTGGTATTTGACTGTTTAAACGAGTCGTGCGTATTATTTGCTATGATTCTGTAAATTCTGTACTGGAGAGCAAAAGCTTAAATTGGCAAACATTTTCCCAATTAGGCATCTTATATGTTGCCATAAATGTAGTTTTTAACAGTTAAACTCCACCCTAAAATAATAATTGTCAATCATCCCTATTTTTTCCAGACCTGTTAAGATTCATTCCTCCTCTAACTGCATTTTGAGATTATTTATTACTGGATGCTTGTGATTGTACTATTGACCCTCATGTTATATATACCCCGAATGTATTTTAAGTCCATGCCTTAAATCAGCATGTAAAACATTTTCAAACGTCTCCATCTGCCAACTGGGGTTACAATTTCTGATCAGCAAAGAAGCAAAACAAAGACTTAAATCCACATTATCATCTTGTCTGGCAGAAAAAAAAATCACACTCACAGCAGCTCATATTCACATTTCGGGTTATGAATGTGCAGCACATGATGCGTAAACCCAAAACGTGAATGTCTACTGCTTGGAGCGAGAGTTTGTCTGACAGAGAAGACCAGGAGATGATGATTTGAATAAGTTTGGCAAACCTTTAGATTATACTCTTTTAAATTTGAACTTGAGAAGATAATTCACAAAATGAAAAATATTATTTCTCTTTTTAGGAAGGTTTGCTGAGTTTTACGTTGTAAATACATAGAAATCACAATTAAAATATATTTAAGGTCCCATATTAGGTTTTTGTATGTTTTGCCATTGTTCCCTAATGAAAAATGCCTCAAGTTGTGTTCAGAATTACTCAGCGGTGTCATATATTTAAATTTAAATGTACTCTAAATTCTTTAAAAAGAGCTTTTAAAAAGATACAGTAAGGCACCTTTCTATCATGAATTCTTTCGTTTCAAACTTATTTGAGAATGTTTTAATGACCTAAAACGATCCAAACAGCCTAAAGCCAGCAGTGTGCTGAATGCTTATTCTTTCTGGCCAATCAAGGCTTTGTTCATGACTCACAAGAGAAATCAATCAGTTTCTCACTATTTTAAAAAGAGCTGATTGTTTGTTCCAAGCCCTTTTTATTGATCCACAATGACCCCAGTTCAGCCAGGATAAACGTGTTTTCTTCGTTTGTTATATTTATTAAGAGCTGCTGATAAAGCAAACATAAACCCCTCAACAACAAATCAATCCCCCAAGCAGATCTGAGGAGCTGAATCTATTCAGTCAATGGGTTTTGCATTTAAAAAGTAGCTGATGCTACTTAATTCAATCTCTTTAAGCTTTCAGAGTCTCTGTGTGCATAATAATTCCTTTACAGAGTGCTGAAAATCACCATTGAAGATGGGAGAGTTATCCATTAAAAAAAGATCAGCACGAAATGCTGTTTCCAGGAGGTGCTTGAACAAGGCGTTTCAGTAAATGTTCGCTGCAAGATTAAACTGAATTAACAACTTGTAACGTATCAATAGCAAAAAGAACAGCTATTTAATGATACAAAAACACTTTCACAAATAAAGCGGCTTTCAGAAATATTACCTGGTATTGGTAATATGGAACCGTCAAGAGTAAAATATATAAACAGAAAACAGCTTTACACTACATATACAAATTAAATTTAAATGATCATATAAACACACAATAAGAGAAAGCTCAATGTTAAAGTTTGATTTGAATATATTTGAGTATTGAATATCACTCAGCTTCTCTTTTATCTGAACATGTCAATGGAGCTAACTTTCACTGGTTGACCACAAGATTTAATCGTGGAAAAAAGGTTACATGGCAGAGCCTAACTTCTTTTCGCATGTGTCCTCACTCAACCAAATGTATGCACTCTTTTTGCTCAGTGCCACCTGTCTGTAGCTAACTCACTATCAAGCACTCAAATGATCAGCTTTAGCTGGCCCTGATTAAACCTGAAGCAAACATTAAAGATCAGAAATGCAACAGAAGGAGGAAATGATTTGAGGATGAATGAGAGGAGAGTGAGTTAATGAATTGGTTTTCTTCAGCCGTGAGTCCATGACATGTTTTAATTGCTTGACCTGGTGCAGAAATGAGGAGTGTTTGCTGTTCTGGTGATGTGGGTCTTGTTCGAAGATTCCGCACATCTTTATTTATTAGCCTTAAATGCATTTTTAACCTGATCTGTTATTTTTTATTGTATTCCAAATATAGTCAATCTAAAGGTTCATATAAACATGCATTAAGAGAAAGCCCAATGTTAAAGTTTAAAAAAAAATTAGGCTACTAGAATTTGGCTTCAACACTTTGGAAACCCATCCCCTGAACTCTGTGTAAATCACATTACATGGTTATGATGTGTCTGATTCTTCCACAGTCAGTTTCTACCATCATTAATGCAAGAGCTTGGTGAAAAATAAATGCAACACTGAATGGAAATAAATCTTGTGACATTGCAAAGCCTATCAAAACAAAGCACAAAGCTATAGCAGATGCATGCCACACTCAAAGCTAAAAGTAGTCCAACTATATATATGTGACAATTACTGACATTTATTTTATTTCTGACATTTTTTGACCAAGCTGTATATTTTTAACATCAGCATCAGAAGATGTTAATTGCAAAGTGTGCAGTTCACACAAGAAATTTGTTATGGTACAGAGGTAATCTCCAGTGTTGGAACAAAAAAATGACATAATAACATTGCACAGTACCACGGGTTATATAAGTAAAAAGCATATAGTAATATTCTAAAAATAGAGGTAGTAAAAATAGAAAGTAATAAAACTATGACGATAGATGTCCAAGGTGCTTAAGAACTGTGCTTTGGAGGTAATGTGCAGACCAAAGCGTAAAGTAAAAGTAAAGTGCAACAACAGAACAAAAAGGTTTTAAACTGATCCTCTGAGAGAGGGAACTTGGAGAGTTTTGCTTAAATGCTGTGTCACTTTCGTTCCCTCTGATGATGGATTGGAGGGTGTTTGAGAAGAGCATTGATCAGTAATGCAGGGTTTCATGAAGGGGTCAGTGACGGGGGCAAAGGGGTGTGTGTGACATCACAGCACATGTCACAGAGGTCACAACCCCGATCCTGCTCGGGTCACACCCGTCGATCCCTTTTCACACTCAATTCACTCTGCAGGAAAAAATCAATGCCCTAAATGGCATCACACACTTTGGTGATTATAACCTTGCCACTGAGATAGATTTGTTTTCATCAACAATTGATCAATTTCATTCACCAAAACTATTATTACTACAGCTGTTCTGAACATGCTGCGAAAAGAAATCTAAATGTTTTTGACTCTTTTGATATTAGTCATGGATTTCTGATCATGACCTGTCTTTCATTTTATATCCAAATATTTATGAAATTGTCATACAAATGATTGATAACTATTTTTATTTTGTCACGATGGGTGGGTGGACAGATTGTTGAATGGTAAGGTTATTAAGGAATCTCCTTTATTTACAATCTCAAATAACAGGGAAAGACACACAATGATGATAGCGAGCCTTTTTTGCAAAATACCAAATATTTAGAAAATTAAGATTTTTAAGATGTCAATCGCTTTTTAAATTGATTTACTTTGTTATTCTGTTGAGCATAAAGTGCTGTTTTGTGTTCCTTAAATGTCCTTTAAGGCATTCATTTCCTTAGAGGTTGGGATGTAATGCTATACGTTGTCATGTTGACCAATCCAACAACTCCAGTAGGTGATTGACAGTTTACAGATGAACCAGCTTCATTTTACATATGAAAACACTGCATCGAGTGTTTATTTAAAAAAAAAAGGACTTTGGCTGGAGTTTGCTAGAGCTGCATTTGTGTGTGAGCAAAGGGTGTAAACTCAGTTTTTAATTTGATTATGCAACGAGGACAGTGACTGCACTTCCACAAGCGGGGCCAAGGGTCATCAAACAAAGTTCATGCTGCGTTAATGTGTCTTTAAAATATATTTGCATTAACATGTTTACAGCCCTAATAGTGATGATTCTGAAAATGGAGGCAATTTTTTTCAGATAATGCTGGGAACAACATTTTTTGCTCTGTATTTTACAACATTGTTTTGCTTTTTTGGAAGCTGTTGATCACATTTCAATGGATTGAAAAAAATGTAAAGCAAAGAATTAAAATTAAAGAAATCCTTGTCTTTGTGGACAGGCACTGTCCCACCATTTCCAAAACCACCAGTAATGACAATGGTCAGCACACAAAATTGTTTTTTAAATTTGCGTTAACAGTCACAAAAACTATTAAATTTGGAAAATGGCGGCAAAAGCATCATTTTTTTTAAATGTCATACACAGCCGTGTCATGTAGACAGTGTAAGTGGAGTTTTTGTCTCATATGGAACCTGTCAATAACCATTTTGCCAACAATTTGATGTTAAAATAATTTATGGTGGATGATATCTTTTGGCAGCAAGGTAAAAAAATACCAGTGTCTGTGTGAGCATGGCCTGAGAAACTGGTACAAAATACACAATAGGACCAAACAAGCCAAAGGAAAGTCTGTAAATCCATGACAAACTAAAAGGGAAAACTGGTTGAATCTGGACATGAACAATTACATTAATCAAGGTAATGCATCAACAAAGAACTAGCAAAACCAGGTGTATAAAGAAGAGTCATAAAAAAAATTTAAAAAATACAAGTGCAAATAATGTGGCTAAGGGGGGACTCAAGACGGGAGGGGCCACACACGTGTATGTCTGATATCACATGCCTGGTACATGCAAAAACAAAACAAGCAAGAAAAGAGTACTCAGAAAATACTCCAAAGCTCAAATGTGTGAAAAGACTGGAAATTTCAACACATTAGCATTAGAGTGTCAGGAATCTATCATCTTAAACTGGCTGAACATGACAAGAAGTTGACAGACAGTTAAAACGGAGAAGTCTCATGCAGTTAGACTGAATAATGATGATTAGTACATGAATAGATACATTTTAACTAACATTCAAATAAAAGCTTCAATTTCAAAACACAATTAATGTAATTTATTTCAAACGCAGAGCAGTGCTCAATACAACAGTGAATGACAGTTGAAAGAGGGATGTGGAAAACTTAAAGTGGAATCTTTTCACGGCTCCCTCTTTAGATTGATTTGTTGATTTCTGAAGCTTTGACCCGGTGTCATGGGAAAGAGTGTATGTCTGTGTCCCTGCGGGTGTTACTGATCAGCTCATAGGTCATGACCTCTCCATGACCTTTTTTTTAGAAAACCAGAAAATATGCACAGAGGCATATCACTCAATACCAGCAAGCAAAACTAAGCTTTGAATAACTGTCTCTTTCCTGTGAATCAGCCATGAGACCCAGCTGATTCGTTTCATAGCCATGGTTTATCAGTTCAGGCATTTTGTACAGATTTCAATGGGATTGCAGGTTACATGGCAATTTGGCATAGCGATGGACCATGCAGGATTTAATATAGAGAATTCATTCAATATGAACTATAACATATCACTCAGTTGGGTGAAGAAATCAATGGATGAGAGTTGAAGAGAGATTCCCTTTCAGTACTATAGACAGTCAAGGAAAAGCAGAGCATTATGTGACCTGACACTGATCGCTTTCTCACTTCCGGCACAAACTTACTCTGAGTGACATTGTGGCAATCTTGAGTGACCTTATCACAATCTTACAGATAAAACACGTGACTCACTTCAAAAAGTATTTTTAATTAATACCATTATAGCCATTCATTGATTCTGTTGCTATATTTATTCTCTCAGAACCTTATGTTTGTTTCTTTTAAACTGTTAACTTAAGTGACCTCCGTCTCCCATTCCTCCTGTCAATAGATGGTGCCATGTACTAACTGAAGGTGTTTTTTTCAACTGAAACCTCATAAATAAAAGCATAATGATATTAATGAACAAAATTGGTACACAGTTTACATTGAAAGGGACACTGTGCTAATTTGATAAAAAGTTAAAAAAAAACATACATTATACACACTGTATAACTTAGGCAGCATTACTGAAGAAAATATGCTAGATATTAACATTTAATGTGTGTGTGTGTGTGTGTACATGCGTGTGTTTCATTTGTAAATAATATTTTTTGTTACAACGTTTGACTATTTAATGTGACTTTCATTCTATCATTTGTTAAAACTTGGTAGGAATGTAATCTAAACCACCAGCAAGAGAAAAATCTAAAAGAAAAATAGTAAAAAAAAAATTCTGCAAGGTGATTACATGCTTTTTTTTTTTTTTACATAATAACCATTATTTGTCACTGAACATTAAAACCTGTTCAAGTCTGGGTGCAGAGCTACATTACACCCAAATAAAGTGAATTATTAAATGCTGACTTGTTTTAGGGACCAACACTTCTTGGCTCTTTTCAGTCAGCACCACAACTTTTCACAATACTGTACGATGCTGTCTCCATGCTGAAAGCTGTACTGCTGTAGCCTGAGCATCTTTTGCTAACTACAATATATTCTCTTCTAATCCCTGGGTAATCGATTGGACACAGCCCTGTCTGCGGGGTTTCATCTCGATGCATGAAGGAGCATAATCTAACCTCCAACATGTCAAACCGAAGCTAACAAAAGACCCAGACTGTAAAAGCCCAGACTTGACGTTTAGCACCTGTCCATGAATGCATGTCAGCGATATGGAAATGAAAGATGGATCAGAGACGTCCAAAAGTGCTTGTGGAAGGCTTTGTGTTGATGAGTGCAGAAACACACGCATGAACAAAGAGACATGCTTCTGGCCATCTGTGTGTGCTGGCAGCGATGCTCGTGGTTGTGATTATAGGGACAACTCTGCAAGCTCACATAAAGCAGATCAATTCAAATTGAGATTAATTTAGGCTACTTATTTGTGTACAATGTCAATGAGAGCAAAAGAAGCGTATGCAAGTTTAAAGAAGATTTTAGCCATGGCTTGTTTTAATTTCATCACTGAATGGTTAATACCCTTTAACAATGTGCTTTATGAATGAAAGTTAAAATAAAGCCTAGATGATAGAAAGAACCAGATAAAAAAACAACTAAATCATTAACACATAATAAAAAGAAGCATATAATTTGTTAGTTACAAGATTTTGGCAAAAGTTCCAAAAATGAGACTCCTTTTTTATTTCACCACATTATTTTGTGAAAAATGTCTAAAAACAGGCACACAAAAGGTTTAAATCACAACAATCCTAGACAACATGGATTAAAAAACACAAAGTCTATATCAAAGCAAAAGGATGGCAATACAAAATTTGGGGGTGGTTTCAGAGACAGCCCCCTCGAGATATAAAGCACATTGAGTGTCTAGAAAAGAGCTTTTTTTAATGTTTAATACTTACTATCCTTATTATTAATAGTGATGGGAATATTGGAAAAAACTATAAACTTTTAGGTAAATCGATCCCCTGTAAATCCGTTCCTCTGTAAACCTTTATAACCCTCTGTATGCTCTGATCATGCTTACTTATATTTTAGAAAAGTATTTTTGACGCCCTGTCAAAAATAGTTGGTTTACTCTAAAGTCTTCTTCTTTAGTTCATCAATCAATCAATCAATCAATCAAGTTTTTATATAGCGCTTTTGTAGCAGATGCTTTCAAAGCAGCTTCACAAAGTCCTCGTGTGGGTCAGGTAGAGTAAACAGGAATTCCCTCTGTGAGGTCCCTGGGAGCCTCTCTGACTGAGGCAGGTAATAGTCACCTCCCCAGCATGAAGAAACATACAAACTCAAGATCCATCAACGAAAAGTTCACCAGACAGCACTAGGAAAAATAAAACAAACAAAGACAAAACAGAAACTAACAGAAAGGAACTAACAGAACAGAAAGGAAGAGAAAAGAAAGAGGAAGAACAAAATTAAAACAAAAAGGAAAGAAAGGAAAGAAAAGGAAAATGCAAGTGAATATGAATGTGAGTGAAAAAAGAAAGGGTAACAAAGACAATTAAAAAAACAAGTAGTGACAGGAAAAAGGAAAAGTATAATGACAGGAATAAAGAGGAAAAATCAAGAGGAAATTAACTTAGAAAAGAGGGGAAAGTGGAAAGGAAGAGGGTCATTTTAATTGAGAAGAAATTTAAGTGTAAAGGAAAGTGAGGCGAAAGTTCAAATTTTAAAATGAATGTAAAAGAAAAAGGAGGATAAGGGGGTTAAAGTGTAAAGATGGAAATTGAAACGGCTGAGAAATGGCTATATCTTTATTGAACTCTGTCTGCCATTGACTCATCTGTATCCTTCATACTCCCTAGAAACATTGACTACAATTCTATTACTACTGTTGTACATTCAATTTTTTTTTATTGTACATGTCTATACATACCTCTGTACATATCTCTATTTTTACTGTAAATATCTCTGCGCTCTATAAATTATATCCTGCCCTTACTGCAATTGCACTTGTACTTGTGTAATGACAATAAAGTTTAATCTAAAAAATAAATAAAAAATGGAAGAAAAAGGTCAAATTAAAGTGAAAAGGATAAGGCGGGATTAAAGTGGAAAGAAAATGATTAATGGAAGTGAAATATTTAAATGGAATGGAAAAGGAAGTGAAAGGGATAAATGGGAAAGGAAAATGGAATGGAAAGAGAAGTGGAAAGGAAAGAGGTAAAAATTAAGTGGAACGGAAAGAAGTGAGGAGGAGGTAGAAAGGACAGGACATACTAAGGAAAAGCATTAACAATCAGAGCATACAAGAAACCTATAAACTAAATTCATAGTTAGTTTCCTTATTGGGTATTTTTAAGAACAGACAAAAGGAAAATGAAGATTGTAAATTTTTTTCTTATTATACATTTTTCTAGTAGACTTGGAATTCTAAGATGGAAGGTTCATTCTTTATCAATGAATTATGGAGACTGTAGAATTTGTAAAGCTTTATAAAACTAAAATAGCTATTCTCTCACATTTTACCTATTCTTCCAACCTTCATTTTTTGAAGAATATATCAACTCGTATTGTAGAACCTATGTCTGATGGCTGTGGGTGGGTGAGGTGATGTAGTGTATGGTTTTTGCTTGAATGTTGTAAAATCTTTAAATTGACCTTGTTGAAAAAAGGAATAAAACAGTGAAAGAAAGAAGGTGTGGACCTCATATATATATAATCCATTTGGGTTTTTTTTAATCCCCAGATGCTCTATTAAAAAAACATATATATCAACATATACAAAATGAACAAATTGCACATTTTAAAAACTTCAAGAAGCTAATACAGATCTCCCACAACACAACCATGAAAATTATTACTGCAACTAACATCAAGATGAATACACTGTCAGAAAACAAAGTCTTTCAACCATCATGTCTGCACACAGATTAACTCTATGCATACTCAACTGAAGGTGAATGTGTGCAGGAAGCCAGACGGATCCATCAGGTGACTGCGTAAGGAGAGTCATCTACTAGTTCTCTCAGTGCCAAAAGCACAGATGGGTTACATAATCGAAGTGATGGGGTGGAGAGGACCTTGCCAACTTCTATCCTGCATCACTCTGCAGAGGTCGTCTCTGAAAGGGTCAACCAACCTAGCGTCTGTTGGTGGTAGACTATCCGTGGCCTACCAGAAATATCTTTTTTATGCTTTCGAAAAAAGAAAATAAAAAAAAAAACAGAAAAGTAACTAGTTAAAGTTGAGTAAACTTTGTTCTGGAACATTTATCCCTGTAAAGATTTGATGAGCACTAGGGAGATTCAGTCTGTCCTCCAGAATCTCAGTCTTTCTCACGCTCTCTGCCAATCAATAATGCACAGGCTTCATCCATTAGGAGATGTGTTGAGAGATAAAGAGAGAGAGAGAGATGCATTACAAACACCAAGATGTAGCACCATTTTGCCCTTTAAACCACATCACTCTTTTATCTCACTTTTTTCAAATAAACACTATTATTTTAATAGGCACAAATTGTCTGTTGCTATTCTGCATTCTTATGTGTTTAGTTTTATGGTGTACAAGTAAGTCTTTACTCTTTCAAAACTTTTTTATTATTCTAAAGTAGGTTAAGTCAAATCAGAAGACAAAATTTACATTAGTACTACAATCTCTGCAATCTCCTTAAAATAACCATGTAAATAAAGTTTAAGGAAAGAAAAGGAAGGAGAATTGCAACTTCATAAATATACCCAAGTTTAGTTCTGTTATAGTCCTCTGGTTAAATTTTATATTGTTCCTAGAGTGTTTTGTCAGTGTTCCATTTTATCCTTTTTGTTCACTCTTATGATTTACCTTTTTTGTTAAACTTAGGATCCTGTATTTTTCTTAGTTCTGTTTATATTCAGCTAGCATTAATTCTGTTTTCTGGTATTCACCTTGTTAATTAGTTGAGTTAGAGCTACCAGTGTTCAGTTAATCTACATTATCTTGTTTCTGTCTCCAACTTTTGTCTAGTATCTTATTTGTAAAACCTGTGTTATTGATTCCTCCCTCGGGTATTTAAACATATTTTTTCTGGTGTTTCTCCTAGGTACTCCCTGGTTTTTCTTGTACCAGGTGTTGTATTATACTAGTTTCTAGCTGCCAAAGTTCAGATCTCCAGTTGATTTTGTTATCCACCAGGCCATAACTTCTAAGTTTTGAAAGTATAATTTGTTAAATAAAACAAAAACAGCATTAGGATTTCGCCATCAGATTTTAATATTTACCACCTTCCTGATTTACTGGAGGCACTCTCGTACAGCCAAAACAATACTATCAAAGATCCCATCTCGATTCTCCTTTGTGATCTGTGGACGGGAAAATAGTGCTAGTTTATTTTAAGTGAATTGAGGAATTCTAAAAGTGGATTTTAACAATTAACAAAATAAAAGATACATAAAAGGTCATTATTTGCTCTACCTCAGGGATGTCACAGCCCTACAACATATAGCTCAAACCCTGTTTCTAAAGATACACACATTGAGCTTTTAAACAAGTCTTAAGGAGCTGGAGCAGTGAGCATCATTAAGTTAAATAAATGTCCTAGTGGTTGGCCCAGAAATGTCATAAAAAAAACTTCCAGACATTTTTTCTTACTGAAAATCTCATGTAATATGTTAATTTATTACTCAGACAGAGAGAAAAAAAAACAAGCCTTTATTTATTTTAACGTTTTGTGCTTTTATGACTATATTAAGCATGTGGGAAACCTTGTGTTGTAAGTGGCTCAGTATACATATGCTCGAATTAGGAAATCAAGCTCCAAGAGAGTTGAGATATACATAATAGAAGTTTTACGAAGAACCGGTATTCTAATTTTATGAGATACACCTGTATGTTGTTTTCCTACTGAGTATTACTCACTAAACAATCATAATCATCATTAATCTTTGCCTTAATACTTACTAGTATTTTATTTACTTCAAATACTCTATTTTACTTGTTTTGTGCACCATATACATTTCAATCTTACCGTGAATATCTTGACATCCTGTCTGCTTCTGACTTCCTCCACCAGTGAGAGACTTTTTCCTCTAGGAACAGGAATTGTGCCCAGAATCGAACAATTGGAGTCTAGAGTTTCTCTCACAGCACGAATGAACATCTTACTAAACATCTCCATCTTCCCCACCTCATCCATCACAAACAGCCTTGAGCCGCCTCCATCACGAATCTGATCCAAAAACACAGGAGCTTTAGATCATGAATTCTAAAATAAAAGGTTGTGTTTTTACATTATTGCATTGTTCATTCGTAGACATACCTTTCTAAAAAGAGGGAGTGTGAGAGTCTCAAAGGACTGAAGATCCACAGCATACTGTCCAACCCTGAATTCACGTCTGGCAGCAGCTGATTCAGAGCTGAGAGTGTGTATGTTAGTGGAGAAGTTTTCAGATCATGAAAATGTCAAACAGTTTCTGCATCCGGCGCCTAAGATACCTGAGCCTAGCCAGTGGTCCGCGGTCACCTGATACTGTGACCACATCAAAGCCCAGTCTCCGGCCTCGTTCACGCAGCTCTTCTGTGTAAAACCCACTGACAGAAACCTCGCCGGCCGAGAGCAGAGCTTCATACACTCTCTTCACCAGAGTCGTCTTCCCTATACCTGGAGAAAAAAGAAAAAACTTTTTTGTTTACTTAGATTTTTTTTTTTGACTACTACCTCTAACATATTTGAAACATATATCCCATTATGTACTAGCAATTCATTAAAAAAATAGTAACACTAAAAATGCACCGTTTACTTAGAAATAACCATCTTCAATACAAGCTCTTATTTTAATAACTGAAGAATTTGGTAATAGGGCTGCAAATAGCCGAAATCTTACAGAATTTGTTCTGGAAAACTTGACTCTTGCTCTTTTGGCTCAGTGCTTTTGTTCTTCAGTTCCCAATGCGGTACTTTTCTGCCAAAGGAGCTGTTATCTCAATCACTGAGATTACATTTGAGACCCACATCTTGAGGGTAGCATATGATATTTGACTTTCAGTGTCTTTTCCGCACATTTTATGAATGCTGCTTCCTTTTCTGTTGGTCAGTGGCATGGTTAGTTAAATTATATAGTTTTCCATAATTTTTTTTTACATCATGAAGACACTAAAGAGAACAACGTGATAAATATTGTTTACATGATTCATGTCTATCATCTGTCAAGGATTTTGTCTTTTCATGCCAACAATTTAAGACGGAGATAAACGAATATCAGAAAGTGTTTTACCCGGGACTCCAGTCAGAAACACATGCTTCATTGTTTACTAGTGATTCTGTCTGCTTTGCTTCATATTCCCAGCAGTCAATGGGTCTCAGATGTAAACATTCTTCTGAACGCCACTTCCGGGGGAATGATTACAACGCATGCGCAGAGGGAAGTCGCGCTTTAAATGTCAAAACTACAAAAAACTCTCGTGTGTGAAGATCGTTTTTTTCGAAAAATAATTATTTTTAAATATATTATATGATTCATTTCTGTAGGAATTGTATATAATGTATAAAAGTACCAGTGTACTGATAATTAAGCATTCCACTGTGAAGATATAAACTTAAAAAAGTTAGTCCAATAATCTCTTCACATGTATCTATTTTTTATATATTCGTTATTTTATAATAATCCACGCACATTTAATTCAAGGTTAAAAATAAGCTTTAAATAACTTATATTGGTGATATTTCAGAGCCTACTGAGAAAGTAGGAAAATTACTCATAGTAGGATTTAGTGATGTTTATGTGAGAGGCATGTTATACTTACAGGCCCCAAACAAGACCCTAATTAATGGGAATCAATGGGTATGCAATGCGAATGTATTAATGGTAAGGGAAAATGGTTGTTCAGAGGTTAGTCAAGGCTTTCTGAATCGTCTACTTCTCATGTTCCCTCTGTGCTGTAATTTAGAAAAGTGTATCCTTTCACATAGAAAATAATTTAAAACAAAACATCCTGGGTGACCCTGATTCTTGTTTAACTTCAAGACATTTCAAACTGCTCTGAATTTGAATTTAAACCAAGTACATGTGTAAGTGATGACAATTTAATACATGTTCAGTGCAATATTGCTTGACTAATTAAAAAAGTAAATAATAAAGTTCTAAAGAAATTGTGTTCCTTACAAAAAAACATACACTGACAAAAACATTAGTAGTTTATTTGAAAAAGGAAGGCTTGCTAGGACACTGCTAACAGTAACAGCACATTTGACTTGCTTGTCCAATCAGAGCGTTGTACCCAGGAAGTTTATTGATGACCATTTCTGAAATGTGATTATACTTCTTGTCAAGTTCCAAAGAGTCTAGATTGTCCAGTTCCCCCTCACCAAACAAGTGCTCTGATGATGACACAGACTTCATAAGCATTGATTGAGTAGAGGCTAAGCTCTCTTTATCCAACTTTAGGCTTTTTTTTGCTGCTAGATAGGCTACTTCCAATACTTGATGTTTTCCCCACAAACCTCTACAGTCGCCAAATCTTCCAGAGGACAAGGACTCCTCCTCATCAGAAGACACACTCAGGGCAGACATTTGAAGACGTGGTCGAATAACGTGAGTGCTTTTAAGGGACCGCTGAGGAGAGTTATCAGCTTTGGCAGGAATAGGATCCTTTTATTTTTGTGCGATGCATTTGAAGAGCTGCAGCGGCTGTTTGTTTTCCTCAGGTTTGGATCGGGGCTGCTGATTGGCTCAGGTGAAAATCCATCAGTTGTGTTTAAGCTTGTGAAGTCATCTCGATAGTCATCATCTTGAAGGAAGGAGGCATTACTTTGTGCATCAAATTGTCCGCTCTGATCTTCTGTGCTGTTTTCTCTAAAGCCAGGGTCATTCAACTTTGATTCCTGAGGAGATGAGGATGAGCTGTCAATTTTTTTGTATTGGCATGCAATCAAATTACTTTTATTTTGTTCGTAGATCTTCCCCATGGCTCATTTGCACACCAGCTGTGGATACACCAGAGGGTTCAACCAGAGTTTTGTTGATTTCTGATCCTTCAACCTCTTCATCAAAAGGAAATCCTTGGCTCTTTGGTTTCCAAAGCTGCTTTTGATCATGTGACCTCTGTCTTTTTGACAGATCTCGAGTCCCATGTTGTTTTTTAGGAGGGCTTTTTTGGACCAGTTTGAGTCTGAGCCGAAAGGTGTTAGTCAAGCCATATTTAAGATTCCCTTTAGGTTGCAATGTTTTCTTTGCATGCATCACTGATTTTAAGCCTGTTTTTATATCACTGTGTGCAGGTGTTTGTTTAAGACCAATTTTCATGTGCTCAGATCTTTCTCTGGCTCTGTCTTTTTGCACCAAATCCAATTTGGTGTCTGTCAACGGGGCCTCTTGTCCTGATGAGTACAAGCATGACAGTTGAGGGTGCGCAGATAATGTTTCTGGATCCCTTGTGTGGAGGTTCAGCTGAGCTAGTTCCAAAAGTAATGCATTCAGAAGAGGCAACTGTCTGATTGCATTCACAAGAGGGGCTGAAACAGTCTCTTTGTTCTCCAATTTAGGTGTCGAAGTTATTTTTCCTGGTCCATCCACGTCTGGAAATAACTCCTCCTTCTCGTTCTCTCCATTATCTTCTGGTTCCTTGTTCACCAGTACCCTCTCCAAAGCAATTAATGGTCTAGAGAAACCTGAAAAGAAATAAAAGCTATTAGAAAAAAATGCTTAAAAATTAGCTCAGTTTATTTATTGACTTTAGTCAATTTAATATAATACAATATTCTTTATACAAAAAGCACAAGAGAAAAGCATGTATATATACTGTATATATTGCTGGAAAAAATCAAATAATGTAAACCTGCAAGTATGAGCACATAACTCAAGTTTCATCTTCTCTTTCACTAGCAATTCAAGTTTCAATCAAACTACTTATTAAAAAAAATGTAATGTCTGAATAGTGTTGCTTCTCTGCATCTCTCTCAGCTTCTCTCTCCTTAAACATTTTTTCACACTGATGGTGTCTCACAAAAACTATAAGCTCAGAGAGGACAAAACATAAGATCTATTTGACATCGATTATTTGCTGTAACTTTGATCTTTCAAAAAATGCCATAAATGATAGTTAAACTGAGTATATGAGTATTGAGTAAAGATGAGCACATGATGGGCATTTGTGGATTAATATAAATATGACAATTAAAAAAAAAGTCCTACATTTTTTCTCTTGTCGATTTTTGTCTGAGGCACAGTAAAAGAGCGGAGGGGGGTATAATGAAGAGTTCAGTTCATCATAGTCAATAACCCTGGGCTTATTTGCTTCAGAAACCACTCCAGCATCACTTCCCCCATCCACGCCTATTTGTTGTGGTATCATCTTCTGGTTCTCGGGTGATTTAGGAGGCAATTCAATGTGTACTTGTCCCCACTGTGCATCCTTCAGGCGTTGATCTGTTGGAGCCACCCCCACCTCATGGACTCTCTGATCTGAGATGTGAGGAATCAGATGAGCTCCCAAGCTCACAATCTTATAGGCAAGAGAAACAGCACCGATGCATTGACCCATTAAACTGTAGATTGGGCTGAGCAGCTTCTCTCCGTGAGCAACAGGAGTGTTGATACCATGAAGATTCACATTCTCTCTAATCCTTTCAGTCCCTTTAGCCAGAGATATCAACGAGCTTCCTTTAAGTTTGGGAATCTCAGCTGTTACATCCATTACCACTGCATAGAGAGGAGTGCTGAGCAGATAGGAGTGGAACGTCTCCAGATTGATCTTAAAAAGGCAGGATTTGCCCTTGTGGAAGGTGTACTTGAAGTCGTCTCGGTCCTCTGCCTGAGCCTCAGAAGATGGGCAGAGATCAGCATAGCTGGAATGGTGATCTTCTCTTCCTGATTGGTAGATTATCAGCGTGGGAAATCTAAGAAACGGATACCCAAAGCAATTTCGAAATTAGTGGCGTGTGATTCTTCTAAACGAACAAAATCTACCACCAGTTCCAGCACGAAGAGAGTTTCTTGCTTTGATGACATTACTATTAGAGTGAAATAGAATCTGTTTATATTGAATCAATCATGTTAAGGGGCGGATTTTTGTAATATTGATCGAACCGGATATTAATCTGAACACGGAATATACTGAGCTGCTGCGTCGCATCTCCTAGCAACAACTTGGTCTCAGAATTATTCCGTCACAAAAGAAGAGGGAATCATGGGAGTTGTAGTTTGAAACTACGAAATTGTTTTATCCATTTATCTTTCTTTCTGACATTTTATCAGAAGTGCATGCCTTAACATTTAACAGCTTATGCAATATTATATTTTGATGATTAAAGTGTGGTAATTTTTACCAACAATTTCAAGACTATTTTCTAGTCTATAGCGACTTCTGAGCAATCTGGCCATTTATATATAGATACATACTAAAACTGTTTTATGTTTCATAGTTACATTAGTTGGGACAGAATTTAAGTATAAGTATAAAGTTATGTAGAGACACATTTTTTGCATTTTCAGATTTAATTCTGTTATTTTGTGAAATTAATACATTTAGAGAAATATAATATAATATAATATAATATAATATAATATAATATAATATAATATAATATAATATAATATAATATAATATAATATAATATAATATAATATAATATCGTTTTTTTTCTTATTATTATGAAGTGTCTATAAATCTCTGCAATAGCTGGAATTACTAATATTTGTGGGATTTTTTTATTACTTGCAGTTGGAACAGAGATTCCAACAGAATGTGGGGAATACATATTTTGATAATTCCATCCATCCATCCATCTTCTCCCGCTTATCCGGGGCCGGGTCGCGGGGGCAGCAGTCTAAGCAGGGATGCCCAGACTTCCCTCTCCACAGACACTTCTTCCAACTCCCCGGGAGGGATCCCGAGGCGTTCCCAGGCCAGCTGGGAGACATAGTCCCTCCAGCGCGTCCTGGGTCTTCCCCGGGGCCTCCTCCCAGTGGGACATGCCCGGAACACCTCCCCTGGGAGGCGTCCAGGAGGGCATCCGGAACAGATGCCCAAGCCACCTCAAGCTGACTCCTCTCGATGTGGAGGAAGCAGAGGCTCTACTCCGAGCTCCCCCCGGGTGACGGAGCTTCTCACCCTATCTCTAAGTGAGCCACCCAGCCACCCGGCGAAGGAAGCTCATTTCGGCCGCTTGTATCCGGGATCTTGTCCTTTCGGTCATGACCCAGAGCTCATGACCATAGGTGAGAGTAGGGACGTAGATCGATCCGGTAAATCGAGAGCTTCGCCTTTCGGCTCAGCTCCCTTTTCACCACACAGACCGATACAGCGACCGCATCACTGCAGATGCTGCACCGATCCGCCTGTCGATCTCGCGCTCCATCCTCCCCTCACTCGTGAACAGGACCCCGAGATACTTGAACTCCTCCACCTGAGGCAGGAGCACTCCACTGACCTGGAGAGGGCAGGCCACCTTTTTCCGGTCGAGAACCATGGCCTCAGACTTGGAGGTGCCTGATCCTCATCCCAGCCGCTTCGCACTCGGCTGCAAACCGCCCCCAACGCACGCTGCAGGTCCAGGCCCGAAGAAGAAAGCCAACAGGACAACATCATCCGCAAACAGCAGCGATGAAATCCTGAGGTCCCCGAACCGGACCCCCTCCGGCCCCCGGCTGCGCCTTGAGATTCTGTCCATAAAAACTATGAACAGAACTGGTGATAAAGGGCAGCCCTGCCGGAGGCCAACGCGCACTGGGAACAGGTCTGACTTTGTGCCGGCAATGCGGACCAAGCTCCTGCTCTGGTTGTACAGGGACCGGACAGCCCTTAGCAGAGTGCCCCGGACCCCATACTCCCAGAGCACCTTCCACAGGACAACCACGAGGGACACGGTCGAACGCCTTCTCCAAATCCACAAAGCACATGTGGACCGGTTGGGCGAACTCCCATGACCCCTCGAGGACCCTGCAGAGGGTATAGAGCTGGTCCAGTGTTCCACGACCAGGTCGAAACCAGCATTGTTCCTCCTGCATCCGAGGTTCGACTATCGGCCGAACTCTCCTCTCCAGTACCCTGGCATAGACTTTCCCCGGGAGGCTGAGGAGTGTGATCCCCCGGTAGTTGGAACACATCCTCCGGTCCCCCTTCTTGAAAAGAGGGACCACCACTCCGGTCTGCCATTCCAGAGGTACTGTCCCTGACTGCCACGCGATGCTGCAGAGACTTGTCAGCCAGGACAGTCCCACAGCATCTAGGCACCTGAGGTACTCAGGGCGGATCTCATCCACCCCCGGTGCCTTGCCACTGAGGAGCTTACCAACCACCTCAGTAACTTCGGCTTGGGTGATAGACGAATCCAACCTCAACGTACCCCAGCCTCTGCCTCCTCGAACAGAGGACGTGACAGTGGGATTGAGGAAGACCCTCAAAGTATTCCTTCCACCGCCGCCGACCACATCCCTGGTCGAGGTCAACAGCTCTCCACCTCCACTGTAAACAGTGTTGGTGGGGCACTGCTTTCCCCCTCCTGAGGCGCCGGACAGTTTGCCAGAATTTCTTTGAGGACGACCGATAGTCTTCCTCCATGGCCTCCCGAACTCCTCCCAGGTCCGAGTTTTTGCCTCTAACACAGCATTGGCTGCTGCGCCGCTTGGCCTTGCCGGTACCGGTCGGCTGTGTCCGAAGTCCCACAAGCCAACCAGGCCTGATAGGACTCCTTTTTCAGCTTGACGGCATCCCTTACTTCCGGTGTCCACCACCGGGTTCTGGGATTGCCGCCACGACAGGCACCAGAGACCTTACGGCCACAGCTTCGCACTGCGGCAGTGACAATAGAGGTGGAAAACATGGTCCACTCGGACTCCATGTCTCCAGCCTCCCCCGGTATCTGGTGGAAGCTCTCCCGGAGGTGGGAGTTAAAGCTCACTCTGACAGGGGGCTCGGCCAGACGTTCCCAACAGACCCTCAGCGTACGTTTGGGTCTGCCAGGTCTTTCCGGCCTCCTCCCCCAGCCAGCGGATCCAACTCACCACCAGGTAGTGATCGGTTGATAGCTCAGCCCCTCTCTTAACCCGAGTGTCCAAAACACATGGTCGAAGGTCAGATGATACGACAACGAAAGTCAATCATCGACCTTCGGCCTAAGGTGTCCTGGTGCCACGTGCACCGGTGGACACCCTTGTGCTTGAACATGGTGTTCGTTATGGACAAACCGTGACGGGCACAGAAGTCCAATAACAGAACACCACTCGGGTTCAGGTCGGGGAGGCCATTCCTCCCAATCACGCCCCTCCAGGTGACGCTGTCATCCCCCACGTGCGCATTGAAAGTCCCCCAGGAGAACGATGGGGTCCCCGGTTGGAGCACTTCCAGCACCCCTCCCAGGGACTCCAAGAAGGCCGGGTACTCTGCACTTCTGTTTCGGCCCGTAGACCGTAACAACAGTGAGAGACCTGCCCCCAACCCGAAGGCGGAGGGAAGCGGACCCTCTCGCTCCTGGGGAGAACTCCAACACATGGCGGCTGAGCGGGGGGCTATGAGCGGCCCACACCGACATGCCGCCTCTCACCACCGCGGGGGACGCCCAGAGTAGTGAAGAGACCAGCCCCTTCTCGAGGAGCTGGGTTCCAGAGCCCAGGCTGTGCGTGGAGGTGAGCCCGACAATCTCCTAGGCCGGTAGCGCTCCACCTCCCGCACAAGCTCAGGCTCCTTCCCCCCTAGCGAGGTTACATTCCATGTCCCCAGAGCTAGCTTCTGTGTCCATGGATTGGGCCGCCGAGGTCCCCACCATTCGGCTGCCGCCCAGATCACAAGCAACCGGCCCCTTACGGTCCCTCCTGCGGGTGGTGGGCCTACTGGAGGGCGATCCCACGTGGCCTTTTCGGGCTGGGCCCGGCCGGGTCCCATGGGAAAAGACCCGGCCACCAGACGCTCGCCTGCGAGCCCCAACCCCAGGCCTGGCTCCAGGGTGGGGCCCCGGTGACGCCAATACGGGCGACGTCGCGGAATCTGTTCTTGTCGTCGTATGAGGGCTTCTGAACCGCTCTTAGTCTGACCCGTCACCTAGGACCTGTTTGCCTTGGGAGACCCTACCAGGGGCAGCAAGCCCCCGACAACATAGCCCCTAGGATCCTTCGAGCACGCTAACCCCTCCACCACGTTAAGGTGGCGGTTCTAGGAGTATAATTATATAATTATATAATTAAATATATTTATATATAAATATATATAATTAAATATAATTATATTTTGAAAATAATAACTTTGATAATATTGCCAACAAAAAGTCAACAAATAGAGTATCCCCCAAAATATAGCAATAGTATGAAATAGTTAAATAATATTGTATGGTTACTTGTCCCAGTAAATATCGTTGATTTTATGAATGGAAAGGATTTTCTTCTTCCCCCCTATTCCAGATGGGGCCACTATAAATCCTTTTCACACTATAAATCCAGGTCTAACCAACAATCTTAACTACTCAAATGGTAAATAGAAATGTAAAAGACTTTTAGATTGGGAGAGGAAGTTTATAATTTGTCTAAAAATAAATGTTCTCACAAAAGTCTGCCTAGTATTCGCCACTCACTGAATTTTTAGGGCAAGATAGTGGGCGGGGGTGCTTGGACACATTAACCAATCAACGTATTCAAAAGGCTGACTTTGACAGATTTAAGCCAATCAACGACGGCAGAGGGGCGGAGCCTCACACCGGCTTCATCAGACCCAGAGACACGCCAGTAGTGGGTTGAATTAGGGGAGAGTGGAGGTACCAGCTGCGCTGCGAGGAGTTAACGTGTGGAATATACCGAACCCTCCGTTTTTAGAAATGTATAAACTAAGCTGCCATTCTTTCCACCACTAGCGGACGTCCTTGGCATCAAATGCTCAAGGTAAGCCTCGTTTTGCAAAATTTACTCACTGACAGAGTTATTAAAATGAAGGTGATTTTTTTTGTTTACGTTTTTAAGCGTCATTTGTAAGTTTTGTAAGTCAGCGAAATGGTTTTAATGTTATGTTCCAGGTTTACTAGTTAAAGTGTCACGACATCATTTCGTTTATCGAGTGTTTAATAACAAGACTAGCCTCGCGATTCTTGATAAGTTACTTGTTAATGTTTGATTGTTATATTATTACAACTGATTTGAATGCGCGCGAATGCATATTTGTTATGTAAGTTATGTAAATACTTTGTGTTTTGCTGTTTGTACGCAAATCCAGGGAAAAAATGCCGAGAAAGATACAATTCTAGGCAAAAACATGTCCTCGACCCTTGGTGCCCATGCTGTTTCTTTATCAACAGGTTTTTTTCAATATCTTTGGATTTAACAGGTTAAAATGCACCCATGTTGTCCTTTAACTCGCACAAAGACACTCCACATAAAGTTGATTGTTTGGAAAGACTGGTATATGTCCACTAGAGGGCTCCTGAATGTGCTGGATTTACCATTACAGGTATGAGGTAAACACAACATTCTGAATCTAGATATGTAAATTGTAAGTTGTTTATTAACTGGTTGTTACCACCCATTGGGGTGTCAGTCCCCAACTTCAGGTTACTAATGCATCACAAAAATTAAGCCAGTGGAAAAAAAATTCAGTTCCATTAGAGTTGGATTGAGAGAAGAAGGTGCTCGCAGGGTTAGCCTTGTCATTGTGCTGTCATGTTTTTAAAGCACTTTAATGTAACATATGCCAGTATTATGTAGAAATTAAGTAACTGTAGTAGAAACAAATAGAAACAAACACTGTGATTGATTGGTTGCTACAAGCTATTGTGCGTACCTCTTCCTTAGTAACTGTTTATAGCTCAGAATACTATTCAATTTATTTTACTGGGACAATGCTGCATAAGCAATGTTTGTAGAAAATGTATTCAAAAGCAATAGAATTGTATTTATTGTTGGTTGATTCAAGACAATAGAAGTTTAGCTTCAGTATTTAATGGTGTGATTAAGTTAATTGTCAACAGAGTCAGAATTAGATTTGAGTCTATGGTTTAATGGTGACGGCTCTAAAGATGTTGTTGCAGCTGGCCACACATTCAAGATTAACACCTTTTTGTCAACCAGAGTGTGAAATGAAGGAATTGGCCTTTTCAATATCAATGTTGTATTTTGGATTTAATGGAAAAAAAGGAAAAAAACTAAAAAATTTTTAAGTATGAACATTGGTGTAGTAGTGTAGCTCTAGTAGTGGATATACACTGTTTAGCAATAGATCAGGAAAAATGAACAGATTTTTAACCTAAAAGGAAATGTACGCTATCATGTTGATCTTCCCGAAGAACCAAACACAAATCAGTCAACTTCACTTTGAAACACATTTTCTCATTGTGCTTTTCTGTGTTCCAAAGATCGTTTTCTACTGTAATGCAGCTGAAGCAAAAAGCAAAGAATTCTGTAGAAAAAGTGTGCCTTTTTATTTAGGTGACTCTCAATCTACTGTCATCATTTATTACAATTAGGGTACATGACTTCATTGCCATTTTAAGTCCATAAACTTTCCTGTTTATTATCATGAAACTGTTGTGTTATGAGATTTCATTGTAGTCCCTTTTTAAGTTTCCTCACCATCGCATGAATTTCCCCTGGGTTTCACTAAAAGTGTGTCTTCCCACCGCTCAGCTGAGATGGCACAGGCATGCCAGAAGGATGTTTGTCTTGTGTTTTTACTCTTGAATGCATTCATAACATAATGAGAGGAAATGAACGTTCCTTTTGGAGCCTCCTCTCAAAAAGAACAGCTGTTAGGGCAGGTGGAACGCTGCTGTGTACCCTCATGTTGAGCAGGACAGCTTTGTTTAATGTAAATGTGAAATATCTGCCAATGGTGTCAACATTTCTCTTTTTTTTTTTTTTTTTTTTTTTTTTTCATTTAGTTTTTTTTTTTGCCATCAAGCATTCAAAGGCTGTGCACTCAAGCAGGAAAAGACCATGCAAATGTCACCCGGAAAAGTTCTTTGCTAGGACTAGAAACTCCTCTTTTGAAACCCAACAGTTTGCTTCTGACTTTTGCTATAGGCAAGTCAATAAATCACACAGTAAATTAAAATGAGAATATGTTTTCTAGCAATTGCATGTTTGATTGTATTA
Organism: Danionella dracula; assembly: GCA_900490495.1. Lineage (NCBI taxonomy): Eukaryota > Metazoa > Chordata > Actinopteri > Cypriniformes > Danionidae > Danionella > Danionella dracula. Next base: position 12,870,680 of record UELW01000778.1, read on the forward strand.
TATGGATTGCAGCCTCTTGAAAGGCCATCGTAAAACTGGATATTATACTTTTTTATTACATGTGGAATGCAGTGTTGAGTCACCTTGTGTCACTAAACATGTAATGTAGCACCAGATCATGGAAGGGCTTCTTCTTCTTCCTTTCTTCTTCTCCTTCTTCCTCCTCCTCCTTCTTCTCATTCAGCAGCACACACATTTCTGTTTACACTCTGAGTTTTTGTTGATGTTAAAAGCTTTAGAGCTTCTCTCTTTATGCTAGACGGTGGACAAATGCACTGAAAAACTATTCGAAAACAAGTGTTGCTCATGTTTTATTTATTTTTTATTCAGAATTATATTAACTTCCAATTGTAAGAGAACAGCATAATCTTTGAGTTTTACAGTACAGGTTTCCCACTACAGCTGAATGAGTTCTTAGCGCTGTGTAAACATATCTAAGGCGCTCCTCTAATATAAAGAGTGGTGCTGTGCAAGGACGTTTTTCCTCTGAGACCAAATAGGTACCTGAATACAGTACTTCTGCGTTGTGTTAAAGTAGTGTTTCACTTTAAAATAAGTTGCTTTATTATTAAATGGAGCATGCAAAATGCAAAAAGAAGGCGCATATTTACAGATTTTGTTATCTGAGTGGACTCCCTCAGACACCTTTTTCAAAGACTTGAATCACCTAGTAAAGCAAAAAAAAAATATCATAGCAATTTTTTTTTGTTTTGTTTTTTCTTCCCTCGGTGCTTTAAAGTTCAGAAGACGCACTGATTTTGTTAAAAAGTGATGCAATGAAGCTCTGCGTTTTTAAAGCTGAAGTGAAACCGTATGGTAGAGTTCTTGTTTTTGGTAAGATGCAACCAAAGCATGCAGGAGCTGCATAGGTGTGTAAAGCATTTAAGCTGAATCCAATTTTTTTGAATGATTGAGTATCATGAAATGTGACGGACAGAGATGGATGATGGTGAGACAAGGAGATGAGATGAAATGGATTAGGAGAAGCCATCTGCTCTTTGTGCCCACTGGCAATTCCTTCAGAAAATGGAGTCCAACCAAAGACTGAATTTTATAGGTAAAATCTCACTCTTCTATTTGAATTCAAAATACACTGTTTATTTTCAGTTGTTGTGTGATTGTCCTGCAAGTCTTAGCTCCAAATTAGTTTGAACCCACAGTCCAGTAACCATTCAAGAGGTTATTTTAAGTTTAACTGTAATCAATGGAGTGTAATTGTTCAGAGGTCTTTCTTTTTCCTATTTATGATTTTAAGTATTGCAATAGAACATTATTTTTATATGATGTGCTGTTATTCTTTTAAGTTTTCAAATGTCAAATATCAATGCCCTCCGTAACTCCCCAGTTAGAACGTCATGTAAATCTGTTATAGTACTAAATAATTAGACAAAGTGCAAACAGGTTGTTTTACAGAGTTTTAAAAATGTATAAATATAACAAATGTACACCTCATTTACAAAACTTGTGTGCAAAACATGTTAGGAACCACACAAAACGAATTCCAACCATGTACATAGATTAGTTTTTGAGGTGTGCCATCAAACAGTAATTGGTTACTTCTTGTTCCGAGTAACTTTGATCTATTTTTACAGTTTTAAGAGTTCAGTTTTTTATTTACATTACCTTTAACCCAATCTTTGTATTAGCTTATTTTGTGTGTGTCCTATTGTGCAATTATTACATTCGCAGCAGTATCTCCAGTAAAATATGCATGCACTCTCATTAGGGAAATTCACAAGGGAGTAGTTTTGCATGATCGTGCATGTCACAGAACCACAGAACATGTCAAAATTATCTCCACTCATCTTATCAAGTGATCAGAGACCGTTGAGTCGTTAATGTAGATTCTGAAACGCTTGTTTAAAAGCTTGAGTTTAAGAGTGCTCTGTATCAGGCTGTTCCGAGCGAAGTCATCAGATTTACCATGCTTGATTAATTCTCACATGAAAATGTGCCTTTTTTTCATTACAGCTGTCACATATCTAAATAAAATAGTCTGCAATTTAATGCAAATTAATTTAATAAACGATTCATTTCAGAATTGTAGTCGGACCTATTACAGGTTGATTAAACCTAATAAACTTATGAAAACTCGCTGCCCTAAATTTTTAATTTGGTCTTGTTTTAATAACAATATTTTTTAAGCTTTATTGTACCTAAAAATAGACTAAAAAGTTAAGTTAATTGAACTTAAGGTATTTGATTTAATGAACTAAGAATACTTTTATCAATTTTAGAAATATATATTATCGAGTATTTCCCAGCGATGGGTTGCGGCTGGAAGGGCATCCGCTGCGTTAAACATATGCCAGAGAGTTGGCGGTTCATTCCGCTGTGGCGACCCCGAAAGGGAAGAAAGCCGACATGAAGATGGATGAATGAATGAAATTATCGAGTAGACAAAACCTTAAATAAGCTGCTGGTTTAATGACACAAAATTGAAAACATTTTTTTAAATTGAAAAATGTATAATTTTTTTTTAGGTTCAATCAATCAAATTCTGTTTGGTGTTTCTGAAGCAGGAAATTATACATTTAAGCAATATAGTAACCAACATTTACCAGCCCTTTATCAATGTTCAGTTATTAAATAGTTGTTGATGAGTTTAAAAATAATGCAGCAAAGAACGGATCTGTTCACAAAATTTTTTGTACTTTTCGTGATTTTTTTTATACAAGTGCCAGCCTTTTCGCTGGTTGGCATCTGGTAAATCTAATCAAAAAATGAATTTTCTCTCAAATGCTAATTTTCTAAAGTCAAGAAACTTGTAGATATGGACTTCCACTGCAAAAAATGAACTCATTCACTTTCTAACTGGTTGTGCCAATTGATATTCGTTCAGTTAAACAGATTTGGCACAATCTGAATACATGCTATTTTGCCTTGATTTTTGTGTTTTTCCTCTGTCAATGTGAAATTTGATTTACCTTGCTTAAAGACAGTGTTTTTTCTGAAATTCAGCTCTGGACACAATAAGACTGCTAAATTTAGCCTAGGTGAATTTAGTTAAAAAAAGCTTGTTTTTTTCTGTGCTGGCGTGATGTGCAAACCCCTGGGACCGGAGCGAGCATGAAGCTCTGAATGAAAAGACATTGATGCAGAACTTGCATTGGAGCAGCAGATGGACCATGTGTGTCAGGAGGTCGTGATATTTGGTGTCACAGACCACCCTCTGCCACCGAGGGTCTGGGATGTGATGACCCACTTATCAGAAGAACAGTATTTGAGCCGCACTCAGTAAAATGTAGGCTAAAACCGACATATGGCTAACATGCATTTAATCCTGCACCATTTCCTCTCATACTGCTGAATATGGAATTAATGGTTCAGATACTTCTGTAGCTTTCACTCCTTTGGCACTCAGTCAGAAGAGGTTTCACATAATAGTATTTAATAAATGCATCATTGCACGGGATGACTTTTTATAATTCAGGAACAGAAGCTGGCAACTTTTGGCTTTTTGACACTCCTAGACAGTCACAGAATCAACTGTACTAGTTAAAACAATTCATGTGCTATGACTCCTCAACCAAGCACGCCAACCAAATGTCTGAACTTGCGGTTCCTCTTATACTGAGCAGTTTTAGTATCTCAGCAAGAAGTTAGTAGGGTATAAAAAGCCTCACAACTGTCTAATCCCATTTTATATTCTCTGTTTAAGAGTTAGCAATCCAGTGTTTAGTGACTTTTGTTTCACGGTCATAGAAATCGCTGACATCAGAGTAGCAAAAACCGATGCCACTGTGAACACTTATTGTAAGTCTTAAACTATTCTCAGTCCTGAATCAAACCCGGGCTTCCAATATATATATATATATATATATATATATATATATATATATATATATATATATATATATATATATATATATATATATATATTGGCACATTCAGTGGCCACCATCAGCAACTTTTCAGCATCTTCAGATTTGTAGAATGGGTTTTAGTGATGCTTGCTTTTGACATAAGTTGCAGCCATTGGGTGATTTTGAAACTTGACCACAAGATTTTACTTTGATCCACTTACTTTAGTCTCAAAGCATCAAATGTAAGTAGGTAACTGTACCAAGAACAGAAGTTGTGTGTGTCTTGCGAGGGATTTACATGCTAATTTAAGAGGAAGATGCAGAAAAGGTGGAGCTGGTATTGCAGGACAAACTGTAAACAAACTAGTCATAGTAGATTTCACATGCGGAAATGATTCAGACGGTTACTCATTTTTAGTGTGAACGTTATATCAGAGTGAAGGCAAATTCTTGCATTAAAGTAAAATTTTTGCTTTTTACACTGGCATTTTTTATGTGAATTGTTTTTTTTCTCCCTCAAACAAAAAACAACAATAAAACTCTACTAAATTGAGCCTCAGTGAATTTAGTTAAGAAAATACATTTAAATAAAATAAAATAATAAAGTTGCTAAACCAGAACAAGATGAGATTACTTTCCGGGTGAAGTATATTTGATATTGCAAAATCAACTGGTCAGTCTGAGTCCTATGAGAACCAAAACATACTTGTAGTCAATTAGCAAGATTTATCCAAATAGGAACAAGATGTGTTGGTGATTTTTAAATCCAAACCTTGAGTTTATGCCGTAATTATGCAAAATTTGTCAAAACTTACAGATTACAAATGGATGAAAGCATTTATTTTGGCTGTGTTCAGGTTTTTTGCTTGTCTGATGTTCATTTAGTTACGAGCATTGAGTCAGCATTGAGTCTGACATCTTTCCTAGTAGTGACTCACAGTCATTACCCAAGCTGGAACTAGACTCATGAGTCATCAGGTTTAACCCGCTGGCTTTCCTCCAGTGGTTCCAGACAATCAGGACACTGACCCCACCACACTCAACCTCAGGTCTGAGATGAGAGGCATTCGAGTTCATGCCTCTGCTGTATTGTGACGGGTTGTCTGATAGGAATGTGCTGCTTGAGGTCTCTCTTCACTTTCGCTGTTCTCAGCCTTTTCCCTTTTCCTATTTTCACAGTTGCTGGGCAAGATTAAGTTTGCACAGACTTTTTTTACTCAGCGAGAGGATACAAGCAATTGGCTAAACCTATTTTTTCAGAATCTTTATCTTTGTTTCTTTTGTTGAAGCTGATGTATTCAAACCATTCTCTACTCTTCCAGATGTATTGTGTTCGAGAATCTTAAAAACTCAACCAATTAAAAGACAAATGAAAGGAGAGTAAAATTAACTTTTTTGTTTATTTTTAGCCATTTAGGGTGTTTCTTTTATTGTGTTATTTATGGAAACATCCATATTATTTCACGTCTCATCTTTTTTGTCAACGTTTTAAATCTTTCAAAAATGTCATGTAGTCCTAACAAATTGTTTACATATCCTCTCAAAAACATTCTCTATCCACCAGATCACGCTTACTTTAGCTTCATATTTACAGTATTATTACTTCATATTAAAAGCACTCTAAAACATTGCTTCCTTTATCACTGACTTGATTAGCATTTACCCTCCTGCTCAATCTCTTGTATCCTCCTTATCACAGTTGTCATTCCTCCTCTTCGTTTGTGAACAGTGTGTTCTAGGTTTTTCAGGTTGAGTGCTTTCTGTAACTCCCTTTCCCTATCAATCTATGACACCAGCCTCCATCACTTCCTTGAAATCTAAACGTAAAACACAAGGACTTTACAATCTTTGTAAACTTGCTTTCTGCTGGTTAAAAGAGGATTTTTTTGACAACAAAGTCTCTGTGAAATTGGGTAAAAATGAGGGCTGTGAAGAGGACTCTCAAAAATATATCATTTTATGATCATTGGCAAAGAAGACTCAATCACATTTTACCCATTTTTAGTTTTATGGTGTTTTGTTTCATGGTTTAGATAATATTGCCACTTTTATAATTGACAGCCTTCTTATGGTTCAAACACATTCACGAGAGAGGATGTAATAAAAAAAATACAGTTTGTGTCAACCTTCATTTTTTTATGTAGTAGTTTGTAATTGTTTTATAAATCTTTTTCATAGTGACCGCTTATGTATTTATTTTCTGTGAGCTCTGTGGGAATGGGATACTCCATAAAATGGGAGTATTTACCAACATGTTTCCTTATTGTCTCTTTTCTAAATGAACCCAATCAAGTCCTGACAAAACCCATCCTGTGATTTTTTTGTGTGTGTGTTCATATCACAGGGCTTCCCCAATCTGAACCACAGAAATACTGTTTTTCTGGGTGAGATGTTTCAATTCTTGTGGCAAATGGAGCATGTCCCTGACAGATGTGTGGTCATGTGGTCATGATAATATGCCTAGTGTTGGGAAGCGCCTCGTGGGAGTTAATGTTCTTGCCTCCTTCGTTTGACCATGCTTTGAAAGAAGACAATTTTAAATCAATTTTTTCTTTCACATGGGCTTGAACACTGTTGTAGTGGGATCAAATAGAGAGCTCTGTTTAACCCAAAACATAGGTGTTAATATTTTCTATGCTTGTGTTAGGACATTACGATGATATGGTCAAAACATAGTTTTATTCTTTTGTATGGGAAGAGTGAGCAGAATAAAATAGAGTCGCAACACTATATAATAAATTAAGCTTTCCATACATATTTTATATTTTTTGTTATTTTAAAAGTATAATTATAGTCTGCATACTGTATACATACTGGGCCCTAACCAATTAATAAAAAAGGGAAACATTTGGCAAAAATGAATAAATACACCTGTATACTTGAAAATCTCAATCTTGAAACACAAAGATCAAACACTAAAGTCACTCACAGACAGTAAAGTCACTCAAATCAAGAAATTACAAGAAAGAGACTCTCACTGATGTTATACATAATCTGGTTGAGGCGGTTGTTCGCAGAAGGAGTGGAAAGGGAAAGTACAGCAACTTCAGAGTTCCTTTCACATTTAAGAGCTTGCTAATCTGTATCTCTCTTCTTCCTTGATTTATTTCTTCTTCAGCTCTTCCACTCATCCTCATTGTTGTTGTTCTTCCTATTGTGGGGTCAACTCAAGAGTGTGTATTTATGTCCCAACAGTGCACTGAACATGTGATCAAAAGGGCCAACTGTCATTGGTCCACTTTCATATTCAGCTTGGGAAAACTAGGACCGGGCGATTATTCGATATTGCGATTAGATCACAGGTGTCAAACTCAATTCCTGGAGGGCCACAGCCCTGCATAGTTTTGAGCTAACCTTAACTGAACACACCTGATTCCCTTAATAAGCTACTCTTGGCTTGTTTAATGCTACTCATGTCCCTCTTGGAATATGGTTGGAACAAAAACCAGCAGTGGCTGCGGCCCTCCAGGAATGAGTTTGACACCTGTGATCTAATCGCAATATCGAATAATCGCCCCGGTCCTAGTTTTTCCCAAGCTGAGATATCTAAGTGTCATGTTGCTAACTGAACAACTGTTTTTCTCAGCATTAGCATAAGCTTCAAATGCAAAATAAAAAAAGGCACAAGGAAGAATAAAACACTCTGCTTGGAGATTAAAACGGTCACTCTTTTTTTTTTTTTTTTGCTGGTTTCCACCAAAAAGGCTATATTTTGTCCATGTTAGTCTTTCTGCAGCTCCACTGCGTAGACTTTCGGTTACATGACTTAATAACCTGGAAGACAAATCAGAGGCTGCATTTTAAAACTTCTTTTTATTGGTACCAGAAATAAAGATTTGACAATATTGTGATTATTATTTATATTGAATATTGTTAAAAATTATTTGTGGTATATTTTTGGCCCATTTTATCAGGGCCAAACTTTTGTCACTTTGTGATAGATGTGTGAAGTTGTCTTTTTGATTTACGAAGCCAAAACTAATATGAAACTGCGCAAAAAACTTGTGTAGGTGTATGATGGCTTTTCTAGTATTAAAAACTAATTTTGGGTGCTTGAACGAAGAAAAGAAAGTCATGTTATAAAGGGAGTTATACGTCCCATTCTAGACAGCAGGGCTGTGTGAGATATCATTTTTGTATGGTTACAGTGTAAGTTTTTTTTTTTTATGGTTACAATGTTTTTGTACGGTTATTGATTTACATGATTTATTCATTATTTTAGGTACTGCAGCTTTGCTAGTTCACAGCCCAATTTGTCTGTTCACAGGCCATGCTTGGGAAGCTTCAGTGATCAACACTAATCAGACTAGTCTGTCCTTTTTTATATAATTCTTGAATATCTGACAAAGCTACAATATTTGAACTTCGGCACGCATCAAAGATGAAACTGCATCGAGCGCACAGCAGCATTTTTTCATTCCTTCTTCTCTGCATGGATTCAAGATTGTGTCCTTCCCATTAACCTAAGATGTAAATCCCTCATAAATCTCTTTCAAATCTGGCATGAACAATGTAAGTGTGCTTGCGTTGCAAGTCTGTTTTGTGTAATTTTTGTGTTTGTGTTTCTATTCAGATCTCTGGACAAATAAAATGTGTACTTGAGTGTTTGTGCCATTTTATAGATTCGGTTTCGAACTTGTATTTTCAACTAAATCTTAATCGTGATGTTCAAGCTTCACACTGACCTGAATCAAATGGAATTTGATTTTCAACAAGGGAAAACGCAATTAAAACTTCATTGTTGATTTAATAAGATATCGATGTCCTTATAACTAAAAAGTAATGGTAATTCCATCTTTATACAATCTTTAAGCTGGTTTGGAACAAGTGATTTCCAGACTGTGTTGGGATAAAGCCGTAAAAACATGAACACATGTTCAGCTTGTTCAGCGTCTGCCATTAACATCACGGTAAACATTTCAGTTCAACGCTGTCAACATCTCAGGCTTGTCATCAAGGCTGTTTGCTTTTCCTGTTCAGCTAATGAAGGCAAATGAAGCTTAATTATAGTCACTTACAAAGCCACTCTGTGTTTAACCTTCCTTGTCTGTAGAGCAGCCACTTTATGTCTCTGCTACAAGTTTAAGCTTATTTACTGATTCATGAGAACTGATTTGCAGCTAGTTCAGAAACTGAGAAGTGATCACCCGACTATGTCATGTCACACAGATAATTGCTGCTGATTGAGTTTGAGTCTAATAAAGTCAATAATCGCTTCTTTTCTAGTATCCACATGGTTTGCGCTGCTTTAAGGAAACATGCTTTTCTTTGAGTTGATTCAAGGTGACTGAATCCACCTTGGGTAGCTTTCTTTTACTTGTAGAGGCACTTGAAACTCTGCTTTATTCTGAAGTGAAGAGCTGAAGCATTGATTTTCATGGGGTTGAAGCTTGAAGTCATACAACGTAAGTCAACGATACAATCTTTGACCTTTTAAAAGTGTTTCTTTCTTTATACAGGAATTCTAGCATGAGAATCTTTGTGTTTTTACTGTGTTTGACTCGTTGCTGGGTGTGTTTATAAATCAGGCAATATGTTGAATAAAGCTTGGAGATTATGCTAAACTTTCAGATTGATGTTATTTTACCAATTGTGAAAAGAATAAATTGTTCATAATGATTCAATAATAGAATATTGGCCACTGTTGTTTGACCAAATTGAGTCAATCTGTAATATAACTAAAATATTGCTTCATGAATTCAGCACAATTGTGAGAAAATGGAAAGGGTTTTGGGTGTTTGTGATTTATTTCCTCAAAGTTCCACAAATACCAATACAACATTGTAGCAGGGTTTTTGTTTTTAGCAATTAAAAATTTCCAAGATTAATAATGTTTTTGAAACTGCTGTCCCACTGTCATTTATCAAACATCTTTTCATAAGATCATTTTAGTAATTGATTCAACAGACATTTTTAGGGTAAGACTCTCTCAAGATGTTAATCTTGTTTTTTTTACCAGAGTATTTATTGAAACTTAGTCTTGGTATTGAACAAGGGCTTACAATTTTCCTGAAAGTTTGGTTTTGTTGCTGTACTTCCAAACCTGCAAAGATTATGGCAGCTGTTGGATCCTTTTTTACAGGCTATAAGTGATTTGGACAGGAAAGAGCTGTCACTCTCTGAAAGAGGCTTTTATCACGTGTGTAAAGGAAATTGGTCTGAATTTCCTCCATTCTTTTTGACGTGCTGCTCCTGCTATTGTTCACATAGCAGATGCTTAGAGAACATGGACAGATTGTCTGTTTTTTAAACATCACTAAAAACCAACTGGTGCCTTTTGCATCCCATTATGTGACACTCTATAGTATGAGGATTGTCAAGCAAGCAGGCCTTAAAAAATGTTTTAGCTAGGTGGATATAGGACCTCTCTTTGATTTTATTTTCATATGAAACATCAAGAAGTTCAAATAAATCTGTTACTGTATGTACAATGCAGCTACTGTTTTTATTAACCATAAAGCGACTCAGTCTGAATAAAAAAAATACAAAAACACATGCAATGCAATGATGTGAAGTTCTTAGGTATTGTACAGTTCAGTATTATTAATAACTATGACTTTTTTTGTGTAGTATAGTTTTTTTTTTTTTTTTTTTTCGAATTAATTTAGTTTTTCTTGTTTTAATGCCGCAGCAGACTAGACTCATTGTATATCTATAATTTTTTTGGCTGGATATATTTTACACTTACTGTTAATTCCTATTGTGAATATACCTAATTTTAACGTTGGCAATTTAAAAGCGTAACAAAGATGTAGAGTTTGTTTTTAAATATGCAATAACTATTTTCCCACAAAATATGCAGTGTCTCTAATTGACACGTACAGCAGCTCTGTTCCTAGAAGTAAACAATGGGTTACACTGCACATTTCAATTTTAGCGCAAGCAATCCTTCATCTAAGTCAAAAAGGCAAGTTGATCCTAGCATGGGTGGGAAAGGGTATTTAAAACAAATAAACTTATGAATTTTTTTTTTTATATTCTTTTTTCGCTAGCTCTGAATACCTTGACAATTGCCTTATATTGTGATAAATCCTTAATCAATTAACCACGGCATCATATTAATCGCTAATGCAGCCCTTCTCTATAGTGAACACTAATGCAGTTTGAGCGGAAGTGTAAGAGCAGTAGACCCATGCTGGATAAACAATGCTGATGAAGTGCGTTTTCGGATGTTCGGTTTGTTTGGATTACCAAAGAATGAGCTTGTTCATCAGAAATGGCTCGATTTTGTGTCTGCCTATCATCGACAACTTGGAAAGATCACTTTTGTTTGTGAGCAGCACTTTATGTTCAACTGGTTTGTCAGCAAAGAGTGTTTGACAAAGGACACAAACAAGGCTGGAATGTTTTAAAACAATAACACTTTTTTTTTAAGCGCAACTCAAGTGTTTATGTTTTTGGTGAATACGGACTAACAGGAAGAGCATTAGTCAGTAGGGGTCTGTGGTAGGGACTGGGTAAACAGCGCATTTTGCCGGGTCAAAAATATGAGGCAATTCAATTATTATTTTTTTACTAAAAATATTGCATTTTGAAAGTTATTAACAGTGCAGCGCTAGTAAAGAGGGATCAAATATTTATTCTAAGTGCTATAAAAAGGGCATAAAATGGGACCTTTAATAGTATAATGTTGTATAATGGGTAAACCCATTTTCTGTTTTAAGTTGTTTTTTATTTTCATTTACATGACATTACTGAAAACTAACCATCGCTATTGTGAGGTAAATTTCCCTTTTGAGTAATAATGTCCATTACGAAACACAAATGACAGACTGCAAGGTTTTGATTTTTTGAATATAGACGTAGGACAGCATGGGGCTGGAGGTCATTTATAGCACTTCCTCTCTTGGGAATCGAACCTAACCATGTCATTGTTAGTAGCAGGCTCATTGTTTGATCTCCAGGAGGCCTTTTCTCTCTTGAAATCCCTCTCCTCTGTTTATCCAGTGTACAGATGTAGTTGTGTGCAGATAATGATCCAGACTGACAGCAGCCTGATTCTTCCCCATCCTTTCTCCTTTCTTGTAATCCATTACTGCTTGGAAATGTTAAGCAGATCTCAGATCAGCTGTTTCTGCAATCCCTCCCCCTCGGTTGCAGCTTGGAAGTTTGGATGTTCAGTGAAACAGAAACCTCTGTTTGTGCTCTGAGGTGAAATGGAGAAGGTTTGAGCCAGATGTTTCTTTGCCTCCAAGAAAAGAATGGAAAGGTCACTGCAACAGAGGCGTTTTGTTGCATTGTGGTGTCTGCGTGCAAAATTTACTAGTTACTCGTAGTGTCATTTCAGACTTTGATATAGACAGTCACCTTTTTTTCCAACTTTGGCATGATCTTTTATTTAAATTGTGTATTGTGTATGTCAATCCTTTCACAGGTAAGAATGAGACCTGGTCTTAATTTTATTATTAGTCCAATATATTCTCGGAGTTAACCTATTTTTAGTGTAAAGATAGTGCTCACAGCTTGTACTCCTTGTTTTCTTGCCAAAAATTACTTCCAAAATTCTAAACATATGTTCCATACATTGTATGTAGATTAATTACAGAACATGTCATTTGTAATCTGTTTGCATGAAACATACAAGTCCTTTGTTGATTCTAGTCATCACTTCTTAAACTGCTTGAAATTGATCTCAAAGCTTCTATTAGGTTGTTACAGGGGACCACTCCACTGATGGCTTCGATGTTATTCCAAAGGGAAAAGTAAGCTTGTTCAAACTCAAATCAAAACGTTTTTTTTTCCTCGAACCCTGTTTTAAGAGACATAATGGGCCAGTCACACTGACTTTTGAAAGCTCTGATGGCAATCGCACGGCAGTGTGGGAGTTAAGAACCTTCCCACCAAGTAACATGCTACAAAGTTCTAAATATAAATATACATGTAAGTACAAAGTTATAAATATAAATAATCCAAACACTGTTCCAGTTTCATTCCAATTTGTTTCAAATCAACATTGAAGTCTTGCTTTAAAACAGTTGTAGTCACATCTTGTGATTCCGTATCACAGATCAAATTTGAATTCAGCTCACGTTTTATCAAAGGTGAATCGCATTAAGTCGGTGGGAACTTCCGGCTTTGCACCATTGTCTGCGATTGGCGCTCAAGAGGAACTTCAAACAAGCCAAGAGCTTTATTGGTGGAATCAGATTTGTTCAGTTAAGGTTGGTGTAAAGCCATGCAGGGGTGCAAACCTTTAGATTTAGACTTTAGATTTATATACTTGTTTTCAATTAGAGAATCACTCTCTGATATTGAAAGATTATTTTAAACACAAAGCAGAGCCTAGTGAATGGGTTGATTAAAGATGCTCAAAATCTTAAAAAAAGGCTGAGACAAATAAGAGAAAGGAGATGAAGCATCCTATAACTGGTTTTATTTTAAGAATTACAGATAATAGACACTTGAAAACATTGACAGGAAGTGGAAGGTCTCTGCTCATCGGTTAAATGGATGCTACTTGACGTACTTGTGAAAACGGTGGAATCTTTTGTTTCATGAACTAAATGTGAACCGGTGAGATTTACTAATTCATTAAGATTTTTACTAATTTCAGGAGCGGTCAAAGGAACCAAACACTTAATGTCAAACTTGCATTCTTTTGGTGAACTGTTGCCATTTTTGTGGGTTCTTGAAACAGAAATGCTCTGTTACCATGAGTTTGTGCTAATCTCTTGTAATCTTTGTCCTTACAAGCAGATGGGGGATCTGAAAAAACAAAAATGAAATGTTCTTTTGTGCTGTCGTTACAAAGTGACCTTTAGTTCAGAAGAGGTCAGTTTTTGCTGCAGTATCCTTAAATTCACATGGATAATCCAACTGAATATAATTTGTGGACATATTTCTAGGTCCAAGGCCAAACATTGACCATTTTCAAATCCTAGTGGCTTTTAGTTTGGAAGATTTTTTTCTGTATGTTGCATCATGTTATCAGTTTCTGTGTCTTTAACTAAAGCAAATTTACAACTAGAAATAACAGGTCTTGTTATGTGAATTGCAAAAATTTTTGCCTGCTAGGGTCCCAAATTCATAGCTTGAGCATGTAGTTCTGTGAACGTGGTTTTCTTTTGGTTTGTGGAGCACTTCCAGACCCCACATCTTGTCTCCACCAGCTCAGTGTGGCATGTGATCCAAGGCCTGTTCGAATCAGCTTAAGAAATCCCATGAGAGAGTTCAAGCAGAGTCCGTTCCCAGGCTTGTACTCTTATAATGAGGAAAACACCTTTTAGCATGTTTATTTTGTACTTGGGTGATTTTTAATGGTTTACAGCATTTGAAATATAATATTGAATGGTTTTGCTATATGTTGTGAAGTAACTTCTATTAGTGTTATCCATAAATGTATGTATCAGCACTAGAAGCCTCGTTGTCTGCTACAGCAAAACCTCAACCGATCAGTAAACGGAATCCGATGGCTCATGTGTAGTTTTGGTTTTTATTTAAACTGTATATGTCTATGATCTTGTCTCCTGCGGCTTATCGTGCAAAATTACAAGCAACTTTATATCTCATATCTCATCTCAATTATTTATAATAGATTAATTTATCTCTGTAATCGATTGAGTAATAGCACATGCTATTTAAATTTTTTCACTTCTTGGTGTTTACTGAGAAGGAAAAAATTTATAGAATTCTAGATATTTATTCCAATCTCTGGTGGTATATTCTGGTTTTTGTTATACATATAGTAAAATATATTTTACAAAAATATGCAATAATTATCAGCAACAATTCATTAGGAGAACCTTACAAATGTTCTGGGTGCTATTATATAATGCTATTGTAAATACATTTTTTATATCTAATTGAATAAACTTACTAGATTTATGTTTTATTTTTTCAAAGGGAGTCTCCATCTATTCATTTTTTATTTAAGATAGTCATGATTTGAAGTACATTACATAGTGGATACATTAAATAGTTGAGTACAATACAATCAATGAGTTGACAATATGCTTTGCATATCTAAAAATGCTAAAGGGTTTCCAATGATAAAAGGACCGTAATGTTTAGCATTAACATGCTACTAACTACAGAATAAAAAAAACTAAAGAAATAAAGGCTTTTCATTCTGTATTCCCTGCGCTCTGCTCAGACACTGTGATGTGCATATTGAGCAAATGTGAACTAGTCTTACACATATGCACTGAAGAGTCTTTCCTTGTTTGAGCATGAAATGATCTCACACTTGGGATAATATCTGCTGTTTCTCAGAGACATTACTGCCTTGCATTTAATACTCGCTCTGTCTCTGCAAGGTTTTAAACACTCATGCATCTTATTATGCTTGTGATTGGTGAACAAATGTAGATTTTTTATAAACTAAAAGTGATTATTTTAATGTACATGTTTATTGAACGGTTATTCAATTCCTAATTTTAAAGCATCATGTTAATCAAACATGATTTTGTAATTGATTCAATCAAATAATTTGATTAATTGTTTCAACCATACTCTCGGCTCTATGTACTTTCAGCTGAAGCGGCTGCAAATGATGAGCACTGCGGGTCTTTTGAGGCCATGAAAATAGTTTGTCTATCTTGTCGTATCAGATACATTTCTCTTTTTACTGCATAGTGTCACACTCTTTAATATATTGTTGATGCAATTAAATGAGGCACTGTGAAATCTGTGTCTTATATTGCTAATATTTGGGACTCTGAGGATTTTGTTTTTGTGTCTAACCAAATATTTTTGAGGCAGATTACCTTGTTCGACTGTTTTCACCATTTCATTCACCAAAACCTTTTTTAACCATTGACTTGATGGTAAGCATAAGCTTCTTGACATCACATCCTGATTTTAGTCAGATTAAGTGTGAATCTGTTTCAGCAATAACTTTACAAACATTTGCTTGTAATTAACTGTGCGTTTGCATCCAACTATAAATTGTACATTCAAATGAGATGCAAGAAAGTTAAATTTTTATGTTGCGATGGTCTTCCATATTTTTGTATGCAAAAGTTTTATTATAATAGGTTATTTCAAATGAGTAAAGCTTTATTGAATTATTAATCACATATTTTTTCTGTTTTAAATTCTAAGATGGTGGATTAGATTCTGCGTATGTTTTCACTTTTAGTCCACTTTCCCTTTAATCCTACAAGTCTCTTGCTTGCTTCACTGTAGATGTCAGATTTTCCCAAAGCAGCAGGTCTATGGATACCCCCTCCCCCTCCCACCTCTGGCTGTGAACTGAAGTTGTGAAGTAGAAGATTCTCAATGGAATCATCCAGAAATGATGTAAAGCTCTCCAGACTTCAGAAAGAAGCCCTGCAGTTTGATGATAAGAGAAAGGGGGTGTAGAAACCTGTTTTGGGGGTTTGTGTGGTTGGACTCCAGCAGCGCTGCGATTAAGGACAAGCGGCTTCCTCTGTTCATTTTTCATCTGCTGTCTGATTCCGTCTCCAGGGTTCGAAGGAAACATTCTCTGTGTAACTGAAGCTCCCTTTATGTCACTCTGAGTTATAGAAGTGTTTCTGCCAGTGAGAATTTTCTGCGCTTTGAACACAGCGACTCTTTTAGGAACAAGCATTTCAAATTTGATTTGTGACGAAGAGGGAGATGTCTTTCCTCTCGTGCTATTTGTTCCTTTAAATGTAGATTTCCTCACCTGTCTAGCAACAACTTTTTTCCCCAAACGTTACATTTACTTTATATATTGTTCTTAAATTTTTTTCAAATTTTTCTCATTGTATTATGTGGGGTCATGTTTGGAGGAATAAAAAAATGTAGATATTTCTATGGTATTGCCGATAGCCAATATTGAATCAATGTCTGAGCTGACGTTCATTTGGCTGACCAGCCCTTGGAGGATAGTGAAACGCATATAATCAGACTAGCAAGCTGAATGTAAATGAAAACACTACAGTAATTGTTAATTCAATTTCCAATTATTTTAAAGTGCACTAAAAGCCTATAAATTCTGTATTTCATTAACACTTCAAAGGCCTATATCGGCTTCCTGATAATCAAATGTTTTTGGGTAATTTATTGTTTTATTTTTTTTTTACTAAGTACTGACACTGTTGTCCTTGAGAGGAAACTTTTTCTGGAATTAAGTTTCTTGTTCTCTTAATAGTTGTTTGTGTTGAAATGTTTAAGTATATCCGGAGAATTACAAAAATAAACTTTCCGTTAGATCTAGAATTATGCGGTTAAACACAAACCAACTACCGATAAATCATTAATTTTCATTGATTTTTATTAGATTTATTGACATTTCAGCTACGGCATTAATTCTCATTATCATGTGGAAATAGTGATTTGTGATTTTACAGAGGAGCTATGGATCCAACTTTTGATGAGCTATGCGATTCTGTGAGACCTTTGTGACACCCTCTGTGCAGTGCCCAAGGTAGCCACATAACCCAAACATTTCCATTGAAGTTTTGCGAAATAGTCAATGATATGCTAAAACTACCACCTCTTCCAACCTATATATATATATATATTTATATATATATATATATATATATATATATATATATATATATATATATATTATTATTTTTATTTATTTTTTTTAAATTCATTTATTTATTTGTCATGTGTCCAATGACAAAATTTTATGATGTTGAAGAATATTTCAATGTTGAATCTGACAGCTATAGAAACTACAGCAATCTTTAAGCATACATGAAACAACGCTAATTACTACAGCACAATGTTTTCCCTCTAAATGAAGGCCCCTATTTTACTATTGTGTGCAAGACACTCCAAAATTAACTTTGTCACAAGAGTTAGATAGATTTTGAAAGTAAGAATTTAATTTAAGATTTTTTTTTAAATAAACCAGGGCATGTTTTTGAGTTCTATGAAAGGGAGTCATTGGCTGTCTTGTTTCGCATGCCTGAATGAAAACATTGTCCATCCATGGAGTCAAGTAGTGCATTTTGAAATAAGCAAAGAAATGCAAATCCTGGGAGCAGATGCACTTGTCTTTTTCCCCCTGCTCTCATTAGTAATGATCCAAAAAGCCGTGTCACCATTTCATGTGACTCCTGTTGGGTTCTTTAGCTCTTTTCTTTCCCACTACCAACCCTCTATCAGGATAAATAGATTGTTGTGGCGCTCCAAGCCCGAGGGAGAACTCTTTCAATGAAAGACACACACTGCCAGATTCTTTTCACTAAAAAAAGAAACCTTTCTCTCTTTTTTTCCCTTATCCCTCTCACTCTGAAATTCCTTGAGTGTTTGCCTTGCACTTGCAGGAGGGAATGACAATGACCTATACCATGTTGTGTTGTGGTTGATTTTATAGAGCATGTCAGTGAGTTTATTTCCACTTGGTTTAATAAGGACTTTATTTGCTGTGGGAGATTGTACTAACTGTCAGTTCAAACAGCAATATTGTTTTTATAAAAGATCTTATGTGTCTGATTTATTGGAAGAAATATGATGGGGGGGGGGGATTCTTGCCAGTGCGTTTTTGTAAAAGCCAATGTTTTATTTGTCTAAAACTATATATTTTTTGTTTAAATTTGGTTTGCTTGTCTACTAAAGCTCTTGATGTTCTGTTTAGTGTGTGTACTTTTTAGCTTTACTTCATCTGCTGCTCGTTTTGTTGGAACCGACAGGAGTCTCACGGTTGATGTCCACAGAACATATGGTCCCAATGGCACTTTCAGAAGAGCTTTCAAGTCGCTCTTAAAAAAAGAAAAAGAAAAAGAGCGACAGCAGCTGTGGGATTGAGTCGAGCAGTCTGATTCTCATGGATTTTTTATTGAAAACATCTCCCCATGGAGTAGGCCAGGCCTTCGGAGAATGATTTAGCGGTTTTGGTTAATCAAGTTTCTGTTGTCGAAGTTTCTTTTTAATTAGAGGAAGTTCCTGACCGATTTTGAAGTATTCCACTATTTCCTCTCTGTGGTTGTTTAAAACTGTGTCTGCAGTGTTGGGTGCCCAGCTATTTTTCATCTCCAGATGGGAATGAACAATCTCCATTGCAAACATGTAAACATTTCAATAACAGTTTAGACTAGACATTTGCAATTTTGTTCAATCAAGGTTGTGTCCTTAAGCCATTTGAATATAATGATGGTAGTGTCCTTTTGCTCTCAATCTGAGTTTTTTTGTACAACGTTATGCTAAGCGAGGTGACTTTTACCTTGTAGCATAGGCGGACATGTTCATTTACTGGTACGCCTGTTCTCTTGGTTCCATAAATTCACCCATATTCTCTTTAATGTTGTGCATCAAGGATGGTGGGCAGGACTTTGTTGAATTAGGTATTTTTAATGAGAGTGACATTTTGAACTGCAATTTATTAAATTTTTAAAAAGATTTTTGGCATTTTATAAGGTTTCATTAGAAATGAAAAATTAAACATGTAAATGCAGAAATCTCAAACTCAATTACTGGAGGGCCACAGCCCTGTATAATTTTGCTCCAACCTTAACTGAACCCACCTGAATCCACTGACTGACAGCTCCTCTGATGCCTCGGTCAGACTAGCGTTTGAGTGCTCCGAATTCCACCATATGAGCGTGCAGCAGCATAGACCCCACCCAGCAGATAAGATAGCATGTTTAAAAAAAAAATATCAAGCTCTAAATATATACAGTCCAAACGGCAGCACATTTTACTCTAACAAACACTAAAGCCCTAAAAAAATAAGGTCTAGCTTTAAAACAAGATTTCAGTTAACACATGCTCTGACCTCTCCAATCTGTGCTCAGTAGTCGCGTCACCTGATGTTTTATTGCAGGTCAAACTTAAATTCAGCTGAACTTCCGTCAGAGCGGAATCTCGAATTTCACAGCGTACGCTGGAACTTCCAGTTTCGCACTGTCATATGAAAACACATTCAAGTGAAGGGAGCTGTGTTTGGTTGAAGCTACTGGTTTGAGACCTCTGTGTTAAGGCATGTGATTAATTTTTTTAATTAATATATATGAGAGAGAGCTATAATTAGAACATATATACATTTTAATTAATGCAAATTTATTATGTGCACTTCCAGTCACTCGTAATAGCCTGCTATAGTTGCATAACCATTTAAGGCCCTTACAAGTCTTGAAATTTCAGTAAAAAAAAACTTTGCAGAGCTAGACAGAGCCTGCAAATTCTCTGATTAGGTCAATATTTCCACGTGTCATTACAACAAAACCCAACGCGGACCAACGTCACAGGGTGAGTGATTGAATAAGCCCTGAGTTATAACCATCCGTAGGGTTTTTCTATGTTGAGAAGTAAAAACCTTGAACACAATGCATTCAGTTTCACCATCGTTTCTACCACAGAAAGTCCAAATACAATTTTTACATTCTGTAAAGAGAAATTAGTCTTGTTCAGGGACATTCAGATAGTTGGAACTAATTCTTAAACTAGCCAACATGTTAAAAATGGTTGCCAAGGATGGAAACGTGTTCAAACTCCCGACTGCTTTTTTTTTTAAATGGTCATTTAATCGTAAATAGAAAATGTTCTTTCAGATGATTTAAAACACATTACGATGATGCAAAAGCTTTGTGCCCCATTATGATTTTGCTAGGTTTTAAGTTTGTTTTGTGAGCCTTCAGTAGCAGGTGAAAACTTTAATTCTCTTATAGTATGGGTTCATATTTACCTTGTTTCCCAAATGATTTGTGCAGAGATTCTCTGTACTCAAACCCCTCT
Organism: Danionella dracula; assembly: GCA_900490495.1. Classification (NCBI taxonomy): domain Eukaryota; kingdom Metazoa; phylum Chordata; class Actinopteri; order Cypriniformes; family Danionidae; genus Danionella; species Danionella dracula. Next base: position 12,891,103 of record UELW01000778.1, read on the forward strand.
TTTACGTGTTGCTCCACATAGCGGTTAGGAGTTAGCCCCATGTCTGGTGTGATTTGATGAAACGGTCGTACTTGAAGGATTGAAACTAGCTGTAAAAAGATTTTTCTTTCATTTAAGTTATTTTGATAAATAATTTTGAACATGATTGAGCAAGAAGGGAGGTTTGTGGAGACCACATGTTTGAGCAAACTGTCTGGCATTTAATGAATGAGAACATTGTGTTGGTTTGTTTGAGCTGAGTTTTCAAAACTTTGCTAAGAACATTTATTAAAAGAAAAAAAAATTAGAAGTGTGTTCGTTGTATCCTGTCAGTTTTATTCTAGTTGCATCTATGTAAGTGTTTTGAAGCCATGCATTTAACATGTTTTGATCATCAATCATCGCCGTCAGGAACTAATGCCCGTCCTCAATTATGACCTCAACATCTCTCACATAGCGTTTCCTGCCTCAGGACAAAAAAACACACAGAAACTCCCTCTGTTTTTTAGCTCCTCTCTCAGTTTTCCAGTTTTTGTTAAAAGCAGGGAAAGGGGCTGACTGTGAGCTTAACAGTTCCTCCTCTGTGGCTTTTCCTTCCTCTCAAGTCCATCCCCACACCCTGTTGCTCTGCCCGTTGGCTGCCAGCTTTACTCTGAACACTAAATCTATATAAATCACCTTCAAAGCCAGTCATTTATTTTTTATGTGCTAAATTTAGATTCTGGGGTGTTGAGCTCCAGTCCTGCGTAAGAAATCAGCAGCTGTGAAGCTCTGACCGAGAGGAGAAATGACACAAATGACTGGTTTGGTTTCATGGGAGGATAGTTTCTAGGTGCAATACTTCAACGGCAGTGATTTAACAAAAAACAAAGATGCAGGCTTTCTGGGGGATTTACTTGGTGAAATGTATCTGACAGTTGATTGTATAACTGTTAAGTAAACTTTTTTGTTCCTATATGAATTTTCTATTTGGTCTTAGGGATCTCCTTTTGCACATAAGTTGAGTTGGCAGACTGGAATACATGGTTTCAATGCACTAATTCCTACCTCTTGGTAGGTTCATCGTGTAGACTAGCCAAGCAATTTTACTATGTCATGTTAATAATGATGTCCTGTTATTATCATTGCTAGTATGGTCATAATAAAATTGAGCATAAAAAAAAACTGTTTTGGGGTCTGACAGTCAATGTTTAATATTTAACTACAACTTTCTAACCAACATTTATGGTATTCACATTAAGCTCAACAAATATACAATGAATAAACTATTACAAGCTTGATGCTAATGCACCTATAAGTGATTCGCTAACTGCCTTGGTACATCAAGCATAGAACATTAATAAACAAGAATAAAACATTTAAACCCAAGTCATTGTTATCATGACATAGCTGAGCCTCAGTCAGCACTCAGGAGTTCTCGGGCCACTTGTCGGGTTTGTAAATCTGTAAAGAAACCTGGAATAAGTCGTATGTTTGAATCAGCATCTGACACATGTATGAGCAATTCACAGGCAGGACTTAGAGAAAGTGGTTGTGTCTTCGGCTTTTGTGACTAGATAAACTTTTGTTTGTTTGGCTCATTATTTTTAGTCATCTGTGTCCAGATCAACCTAAAATGGAAAGAAAAAGCAAGTTTTTATATTTGTTTGCACTCTAAAGAATTATACCTTTTGCTTTTGACAGATTTTGATAGTTCTTAACTTATATTTTGGTACCAAGAGAAAGTAGTAAAAAAATAAATGAGATATAGTTTCTATATCTCTGAGAAATACATCAGCTTGAAAGCAAACATTATTTTCAGCATCTTGTTCATACTTGGCTTCATGTTTGGGCTTACCACATGTTGGTGTCTGCTGGTGGATGGGTTCTGCTTGATTGGCTCAGCAGTGCTCCTGTGGTGCCAGCAGTCTGGCCACCGTCTGCTGTGACTAAACAAAGCCTGGCAGCTCTCAACTCTTTGTCATTGAGAACACACTCACCAGCTTCTGACATGCAAATTTTCTTCTATAGTTCAAGGTAAAAGGGTATGATCAAACAGTTTAAATAACATTTTCCGGTTTTCTACTTTGTTCGAGCATTTTTTTTTGGTCTGTAGAATGTTCAACTGTTATAGTTCTTGGGATCGTACGAAGGTGCACTATGTTGATGTTTTTCTTAAAATAAGGAATATATCAAATCATAACTACGCATCATAGATGTTAGTGCTATGAAATGCAATATGTCAGTTACTTTACACGTAAGGATACGTAAGGATATTACCATCTCCCACATTAAAAAGCACAACAGAAACCAAACACATTTTGCTCGGATTGAACAGTTTTATTGTTGGATTAAAGATGTTCACCAAATTTCTTCCTTGGAGTTCCTTGGTATAAAAAAAACTATAAGCATTATGGCACTTGGGTAACTGTTTTTATTTTATACTCTTACCAAGATTTTTTATGATTTTAGAGGGATTTACATGTTCGGTCAAGTTCAGAGAAGACACAATCTTGAATCCATATGGAGAAAGCTAAGTAAATAATGTGCATTCTGAAGTGTAGATAACATGGTTTCTAGTTTGAACATTGTGGAAATTTTGTAGCGGATATTCTCAGTGGGGAAAACTAAGTCTTCCCAGGGATGTTCCACCTCTTTAGCTGCTTTTGCTGGGAACACACAGTTACACAAGTGTCACCTTGTGTTTATGTTTGACTGCTGAACTTAATGATGAATCCCAATTTGCTTAGGTTTTCACACTGCTCATTTGCATAAAGCTGAGCTCAATAAATTATTTACATGCGTTGTTGTTGCCAATGGAAGAGATTGGTCTGTTCAGATTGTGGGACAATCAGAAGTCAACACTGGCTGCCAAAGATCCCTTTCACGGTGAACACTCAAAGCACCTTTAATTAAAAAAAAAATAAAAAAATAATAAATAAATAAAAAAAAAATAATAAATAAATAAATAATATATATATATATATATATATATATATATATATATATATATATATATATATATATATATAAATGTATTTCCAGTTAGTACATGTTAAAGCTCAAACCAGATTGCTTTCTTTGTCTTTTCAATACTCTTTTAACTAATCTCCTGGAAAGTTGCTGGACTGAAAAGTGTGGTCTTGGAGTTTGAGCGTTAATGTGAATTGGCTGAAACACAGATGTCATGCAGTGTTCCTCTGATTTTAAATCGCACGTTATGAGGTACAGGTCTACTCCAATATAAATATTCCTAACATTACATAGTTTCCTAAACGTGAATGAACAATGGCATATTAATGGTCTTAATTGAATCGTTCATATGTTTGTTATTTTTGTATGACAATTTAAATAAAAAAGGTCTAACTTTTCCTAAGCTCTTTGTTTTCTATAATTGCTGAGTTATTGAGTTGACCAATTTTAAGTCAATAACATTTATAGAGTTGTTTGGAAACATTGTTATGTAAAGTTCATTTTCTTTGCCCTTTAGTTTCTCTTGGATGACCAGCATGTTTGATGTTTCTAAAGTCGTTCCATGCTGTGAAACCTGTAGCAACAAGTGTCCTGGAAAGCCAGTCGAGTAATGCACCAGGAAGAAGGGCCGAGTCTGTGGGGATGAGTGCTTTAATCTGGGCGACTGGCCAGTAGTTTCATGTGGATGGAGGATAGATGGCTCTGCTAACAGCCTAGTGCTATTTTCACTGGAAGGAAGGCGTCTAGGGCTTTGAACGGGGCTCGTTCCTGCTGCTCCGGGGGAAGGGCAAACACTACTGAAGCTACAGGGAGGAAGAAGGGAACACTATGGTTCTAAAACTTAGCTTTTCTTTCAGTTCTCTCTGCCCTTTGCACCAGTTTTGCTGTTATTCTGCAGTAAACCTCACTTGTTGATTAATTTCACTTTCCATCATTATTGATGAAATAAACTACATTTAGCATGATGTTTCTTTTGCACTAGCTTGGAACTTTTTGGACTTGAATTTGTCTCTTTCTAAGCAGTTTATTGACTTTAAAACTAACATGTTTTGTTCTCTTTCAAAGCAATTGTTTTATACTTAATTAAAACCAAAATATTGTTGATTAAGTTGTCGACAATTGAACTGAACCTTTGACCTTTGGTTGAAGCTTTGATTTAACAAATTTATGAAGCTTTTGTTTTTCTTGTATCGATTCTAATAGTAATAGAGAAGATGATCTGGCTGGAAAGTTGTTATTGTTCTAGGCTCCTTCAGTTTAATTTTTCATTTTTGAATGCAATGAACTTCTCCGGTGAAGCCGAAATATGAGTTTATGAAACCTTAGATGCCAGTGTCTGCTCACCGTCTCGCTTTCGGCTTTTATTTCAAGCCCAAGTGTGAGGAGGAATGCAATACTGGCCGTCCTTTCCACCTTGAGGTTAAAGCAACAGCTCTTGAACTCTGATTGAAAGCAGAGAAGCAGTTTTGAACTCGCTCTTGTGGACATGAACTTGAGCCAGGTGTAAATTGTTTGAGTGTGTTGCTGTTTATTTTCAGACAATAGACTGTGATCGCTCTATTTAACCAGAACAAACAAAGAAACACAGCCTCCCTGAGCCGATGCATTAGCTCATTCTGGCATTCAGCCATCCATTATGTACAAACACTGGTGTTTAGTGTCTGGTCTTTAGTGTGTGATTTTAAAAACAAGTAACTAAGTATGACCTAAAATATGGGGATTGTTGGCAGCTATTGTTTCGATTGCTATTGTGTCCTATTAGAATGTAAAGTGACAACTTTCCTTCATTCATTCATCTTCATGTCGGCTTTCTTCCCTTTCGGGTTCGCCACAACGGAATGAACCGCCAACTCTCTGGCATATGTTTTACGCAGCGGATGCGCTTTCTGCCGCAACCCATCGCTGGGACAAAGTGACAACTTGTGTTATAATAAAAATATTTTTTTGGAGATTAACTTTAGTTTGCCATTGATTTTTGCACTGTTCAGGCTTTTCAACTGTGTTTTTGATGATGATGATATTGATTGAAAAATGACTTAACTTTATGTACATTATAGTTAAATGTTTCACTCAGTTCATTCGATTATACGTTACATGAATATAGCAAAAATAATATGAATAAAAAAAAATTGTAAACATAACGTATAGTACATGTTATACCATGGTCAACAACGATGTTTTATGTGATGCAATACATTTCGCGATGCAAGAGTTGTTATATACAGTAAGTGGTTTAGTATTCAGATTTTTCTATAGTGACTTCTATAGTGTTCTACCCAGTGCTATGGTTGCTTGAAATGAAAATTTTAGATGAACTTGGAAGTGTTTTTATTTGCATTTGTGGACCAGAAATTGTTTAATTTTTTGGGACAAGTATAAAAACATTCTGTCAACGGAAACTACACAGATAGCAGTGTCTAATTGCTTAACTTTAGATAATTCCATTATCTAAACCATCGGTTGTTTCAAAACATACTAAACTTCAAATATGTGCTACTTACATTAAGTAGTACTGTAATGTGTTAATTTCCATAGGCTGATGCTTGATTTGTCAGTTTTTTTTTCCACATAGTCAAGCAGATCGGTCAGCCAGTAAACAAAACCTGAATGCCATCACAAGTAAGAATCCTATCATACATTATGGTGGACTCAGACAAGTTCTGCATAGGTTCTTTAGGTTCTGTCTGTCTGCTCAGCCGTCTGCCTCTACCTGCCTGCATATGCCCACTTCCACATTTGTGACAAGAAGGTTTTAAATGTTTTCCCAGCGATGGGTTGCGGCTGGAAGGGCATCCGCTGCGTAAAACATATGCCAGAGAGTTGGCGGTTCATTCCGCTGTGGCGACCCCGAAAGGGAAGAAAGCTTACATGAAGAAGAATGAAAAGGTTTTAAATGTTTATTCATTTTTACAGTAAAGTGACATGAAACTAAGAATTTTCAAAGTATTTTTAAAAACTACTTCAGAAGTTTGAACTAACCTATTGTCAAAACAATTCTGACTAAAGTATTCTCGCAAGACTCAATGTTTTTGGAAGTAACTGAACTGATGAACTGAGGAATCATATTGTTTACTTTAGCAAGTTATATTAACATACAGGTCCTTCTCAAAATTAGCATATTGTGGTAAAGTTCATTATTTTCTTTAATTTACTGATAAACATTAGACTTTTATATATTTCAGATTCATTACACACAACTGAAGTAGTTCAAGCCTTTTATTGTTTTAATATTGATGATTTTGTCATACAGCTTATGAAAACCCCAAATTCTCAAAACATTTGCATATTTCAACCGACCAATAAAAGAAAAGTGTTTTTAATACAAAAAAGTCAACCTTCAAATAATTATGTTCAGTTATGCACTCAATACTTGGTCGGGAATCCTTTTGCAGAAATGACTGCTTCAATGCGACATGGCATGGAGGTAACCAGCTTGTGGCACTGCTGAGGTGTTATGGAGGCCCAGGATGCTTCAATAGCGGCCTAAGCTCATCCAGAGAGCTGGGTCTTGCGTCTCTCAACTTTCTCTTCACAATATCCCACAAATTCTCTATGGGATTGAGGTCAGGAGAGTTGGCAGGCCAATTAAGCACAGTAATACAATGGTCAGGAAACCATTCACCAGCGGTTTTGGCACTGTGAGTAGGTGCCAGGTCGTGCTGAAAAATGAAATCTTCTTCTCCATAAAGCTTTTTAGCAGATGGAATCATGAAGTGCTCCAAAATCTCCTTATAGCTAGCAGCATTGACCCTGCCCTTGATAAAACACAGTGGACCAACACCAGCAGCTGACAAGGCATCACTGACTTTGTGTACTTGACACTGGACTTCAGGCATTTCACTCTCCCCAGTCTTCCTCCAGACTCTGGCACCTTGATTTCCGAATGACATGCAAAATTAGCTTTTATCTGAGAAAAGTACTTTGGACCACTGAGCAACAGTCCAGTGCTGCTTCTCTGTAGCACAGGTCAGGTGCTTCTGCCACTGTTTCTGGTTCAAAAGTGGCTTGATCTGGGGAATGCGGCACCCTGGGAACAGCCTATTCGTTCAGAAATGTCTTTCTGTGTCTTACCCTCTTGCTTGAGGGTGTCCGTGATGGCCATCTGGACAGCAGTCAGGTCAGCAGTCTTACCCATGATTGTAGTTTTGAGTTTTGACCCAGGCTGGGAGTTTTTAAAAGCCTCAGGAATCTTTTGCAGGTGTTTAGAGTTAATTAGTTGATTCAGATGATTAGGTTAATAGCTCGTAGAGAACCTTTTCATGATATGCTCATTTTTGAGATAGGAATTTTGGGTTTTCATGAGCTGTATGCCAAAATCATCAATATAAAAAAAAGGCTTGAATTACTTCAGTTGTGTGTAATGAATCTGAAATATGCGAAAGTCTAATGTTTATCAGTACATTGCCGAAAATAATGAACTTTATCACAATATGCTAATTTTTTGAGAAGGACCTGTACATCTGGGTTCTGCCATGTCATGTAAGAGCAAATTAGCATTCGTTGCAACCATTTTATATCAGAACTGTCTTTAATAGCATTATGTAATAGTTAATGTTAAATAATAACATGTTCAGAACATTCATCGTTATAAATGATTAATACTGGAACATGTTCCTCAGGTGGAATAATTTCATCAGACCCCGGTGCCGACAGTGGATTATTTCAAACATGGCTAACAAACACCCTGATGATTCCTAGGACCCTAATCATGCCAGCGTGTCAGGAGATTATTTTAAGACCTGTCGAAACGACACAACAGCAGCCCGGGCTGAGACAGGAAATGAGGTCATCGTCATAATTAGTCTCACAGCAACACACACACAGTTTAATTTCTCTGGTCTCAGAGGCTGACTAAAGATAATGACTGCTGCATTTTTTTTCTTTAAGAATTTAGAGGGGTTAGACTGCATCTCTGAGGCTGAAATATCATTGCTTAATTACAGCTTTAAGCTTTAACGTTTAACAAATGTATCCTAAGTGGTTACTTAAAAATCCAAGGTAATTTTAACAGGATCTGAAATAGAGGTGATGGTTTAAATATCACAATTGAGTTTAGTTCAATGAAAATGCTTTATACATTTTTCCTGCATTACTTGACTTAAAACATTGAGTGAATCAATGTTAAAAAAAAAAGTATATTTTTCTTAAATACGCTTTTTTGTCATTTATGAACTTTTCTGTCTGATTGTTTATGAAATAGATTTTAAAAGTTTTTTTTTTCTTTTTCCCACATTGCAAACACATCAAATTGTTTTTTAACTTAAAGGCTTATTCTCTTGGCAAAAGCAAAAAAAAACGAAATATTAAACTAAAGGATACAAATTGATCATTTCTTTGTTGGAAATTTTTTTACATTGAAAACTGAAGGGATTACCTCTACAGTTAATGGTTTATTTGTAAAAAAAAAATTTGACTTAATAGCTCTAACTTGTTTGCAGAGGCACCTTTTCAAGTTAACTCTACTCATTAAACGTATTTCAGACAGCCTTACTTCAACAATAGCCAACTGACTATTTTCAGATACCATATTATTCCACATGCTAAACTTTCAGGAATTTATGAGAAGGGACTATAAGATATTAGAAGTATTCAAAATACAAATTTATTTTGCAGAATATGTGCATTTGCCTGCATGAAGGGAGCCTAAAGTGGGAGGTCTAAGTGAAACACACAGAAACCTGGGTGCAGGTCAGAGGCCACTGGGATGATGTATGTATATATTTTTGCTGACTCTGGTGTAACCAGGGGCCACCATAGAATGAGACGAGACGAACATTAATCATGCTCACTGCTTCCCCAGACCACCATGTGTTTTAAGTGTTTATTGTTATAGAATAATAGCTCACTTTAGAGACTATTTGTTTGCATGCTACATATGGTTATTTATCAGTGTTGGCTTTGTATTGATGAAGAAATGGTCTGTTAGACTTTCTTTGCCTCTCGCAAAAGTTTTTGAAAGTAGACAATCAAATTATTGCAATCAGTCAATCAAAATGTTTTATATTGTACTTTTTTTGCAGTTGCTTCAAAGCCCTAAGGAGATTTACGAATGGGCTGGGAGTTCCTATTAAGTAATTTTATAGGGTACTATTTATTCAACCAAACCAATAGCATAATACAATAATAATAATAATAAAGCTTAATTGTTCTCTTCTAAGGTTGTCGAAAACTCTGTCAGGGTTTGTTCCAGAGTGCCAACTGTACTTTTAACGGCAAATTCTCTGTGCTCCCTTGTGTGCTTAAGTTTCAGATGTTTTATGATGCTGCTCGTATTGTTAGCACTGCTTTTTGAACCTCCTCTTGATATTTCTGCAGAGCTAAGATTGCAATTTGTGAGTTAAAATCAATATTTTTGAAATATTTTTACACCACTGAACATGACATTCTGTGGCTGGTGCTAAAGTTCTGTTTCTGATGCCACAAGGTATTGGTTCTTGGTATTGCATGTATTTATGAGCTTGGCATAGGGCCTGATACCAATAATTCCCTGGCCTGTGAAGTTGCTCTGAAAGCAACTGCTAAAAAAAGCGTTTTATAAAAACTGATTGATTTGATTTATTAATTGGCCTGAAATGAAGCGTAAACGATTTTCGGAGACTGCTCAAAAGTTGCTCTTACATGAGCAATCAGACATGCATTCACCCTGTACTACCAAAATTATAATTCTTAATGCTAAACAACTCTTTCTATTTAGCTTGAAATATATTTGGTCATACGTAAAACATATTTTTTAACATAAGATCACAACATGTGTGATCTTTACAAACTATCAGCAGAGAATATTTCATTTTAAAAGCTTTTGGAAGTGTTCACACTGATGTAAAGAAGAGTTTCTATAAGACTGGAGTTAGATGAAGATTTCTTTAGTGATAAAGCATTTTTTTTACTCAAAACATTGGTGGCTCTTTTACTTACAGTTCACTAGCCCTTGAGTGTTTTGAGCTGGGTTTTTCCTCAGTGACCCTGCTCCGTTTGTCCTAATGACTATGTGGATGTGAAAGGGGATTATGTAATGGGAGGCCCTCTGTTTTGTCCTTGCTCATCCTCTCAGAAAAGCCTGTCTCGTTTAATGAAGTTATTTCAGGAAGCACTTTCAGTGCGGCTGCATTTCACTCTGAAAACATTTAGTTGGTTTTCAGCTCTGGGATCTGCTGTGTGAGTGTGTGCGAAGGACAGTCCAAGGGGAAGCAGCCTGTGTGAGTCAATTCAAGGGGATGCAATGCTCTCCGAAAATGACCTGCCAGCTGCTCTGTTCAACAAAGTAGAACTTAGGTGTTTATAGCACCATTGTGAGTTTGTTGACACCACTTCACACTCAAACAGTATATAAACACATGTTTTTGCTCCTTTTTTGATGAACTGAATTTAAATATCTGTATAAATATGTATATAGCAGGCCTAATTTTGTATATGACTTTTATCAGACCGTTTAACACTTAGTGGGACAAAGAAGTAATCCTGAAACTTGTCTGAACAAAGAGGAGAGTAGTATCCCCAACCATCGCTGCTTACATCTGTCCTTGACCGAGAAAAGATGCTTATAACAAATTTTTAGACATAATAAAATTAGAATCAGTTCTAGTGGGGTTTTTCTGGAAATACTCAAAGACGAAATATAAGGGCCACTCAAATGCAATGATACATGTTTAATGAGTACATGATTAATAAACGTAAATCATTAGCAATTCCCTCTTATACATTTTTCAACTTGAAGAATGCACTTAACAGTCCTACTTGCCTGCTTGTGTTCAGAGAACCTCCCCTCCTCCTTCAAATGTCAACATACAACACATGAAAAAAAAATTACACACTTCGTGAAATATAAAGAAAAGATTAAATGATTTACACAGACTCTGGAAGATGGTTTAGAAATGTGTGATCATCGAGAAATTCAACTTTTCACACAACCTCATGTGTGTTCTAACCTGGTCTCATTAAAACGGTTGTTGCTGGATATAGATAGTGAATTGCAGATAACGGCAATGTCTTTATGCAATATGTTTTTAAATGTAGCAGGAATAACTTAATTCATAATATATGTTATACATGTTTGTATTTAATTAATATAAGGTTCTGTATTTTCATCTTGTGAAGTTAACCTCAAAAATGGAGGTTCTGTTCTGTTTTTGGCTGAGAACATGCAAGAGAAGGCCTAAATGGATTTTTCATGTTCATGAATTTTGTGGAAGTCACATCCATCCACTCAGATATAATGTGCTATATAGAAACATGTAGCATGACCTGACATGGCAATCAGGAATGTGAAAGAATCTACAAGATCCATTTTACAGTTTGACTCAAAGCATAAATGCTGTGACATTTTTTATATAAATAGTTTTTTTTTCCCTGTAAAGCAATGTTTTTTTTTTACCTTGTCTGTTTGTTCTGTTGGGAAAAAGTTAAAAGGATGTATTATGTTCCATTTGCACAAAATGTGGGTTATAAGCTATCAGGAATTTCACTTTATTAGCATGTTTTATACTATAATTTCTGTCTGCACTTCACGGTGTTTCTATTAGAATTAGCCTTTGCTAAGGAATTTGAGACTGGATGAGATGAGTCAGGTTTTAGAGGGTTTGTGAAGACATTCTCAAATGCAAACAGGGAGCACAGGACTGTTCCCACCAGTTCACTGACCAGACTCTTTCAAGGATGATGTGAAATCAACAGTCTATGCATGAGATTGAAGAAAAAAAACACAAAAAAACAACAAGGTAAATCCATTGTCTCAAACTATCTAGCAGCCCCAGAACTCTCCAGTGAAAAGCATAAAATATCTCAAAAACAAAAAAACATGCTTATCAAGACATTAGATATAATCATAATCTTTGTTATAGTTTAGTTTTACGTTTAAGTAGATTTTTTTTATGTAGACTGCTTGTAAACCATTTAAAGCTTTGGAACATTGTAAAGAATTGAGTTTCTCTGGAACCAGTTATTTAATAATTAGTATCTAAAGGGATATAAATAAATATTATTACAATATTAGCTTACACATTATACATTTTACTAGTGTAAGTAGATCTAGTAATGGACTATATTTATGAAAAATAAAAATATATCTATAAATTGATGAAATGATTTACTAAGGTTGTTACCTAAGCAGAACTAATTAGATCTAGTTCATCTAAACATGTTTTTTTCGTTTCTATTTTTAATCTGTAAAAAGATTTCCACCTGGTAGAAAGGAATAAGGAGCGCATATTTTTTCATCATTCGATTTGGTTTCTGAGATACTGACATTAAAATAAAAGGAATAATTCTTGTTTTACTTTTGTCTCAAACTTTTGTCTACTTTTGTTTTACTTTTGTCTAACTTTTGCAACTTTATTCCAGATTTTTTTTCTAGGGCCCTAAAACCAACAAGTTGACCCCCAATAAGCTCCAGCAAAGTGTTTGACACCAGACACCATGTTTTTCATCTTTTAAAATAACACATAGTTCAGTTGCAGTAGTTTCAACTAGAATACCATATTTTGTGTTCTTATAAAGAAATGCAAGCTTGTTTACGAACATCATATTTCAAACCATCTTCCCACAAAGGGATCTTTCACAAATACAAATGCTTATTTCATATGCCTGCTTTAATGAGGTAGCCAGGCTTGTTTTGTGATACCCTTGTGATTCAAGTCAAACTCTACCATGTGCTCGCTATCTTTTCAGGAAAGAAAGAGTTTCAGAATAAATCTCTTTTGCTGGTTTCCATGAGATGCCTTAATATCCTTTTGTTTTTGTCTTTGCTCCCAACAGATCGCTCTCCTCCAGCTGTCGTCTTAAATTAGCTGGGCTCTGTGAAAGGAGATCCCTTTTGACTGACCCCTTCTGCTACTTGAAGCTCCAGCCATCCGTGACTCCCAAATGCTGCCTGTCTTTCATCAAACTGGGCACTCCCACAAACAAAATGGACTTTGAGTGAAGGTCTGACCTTCATATGGGTTGACTCTCTCTAGGACAACTTGTTAGCTTGTCCAGAGGGTCAAATGGGTGGCCTGTGACGATGTAATCGATAAGGATTTGCTTTCGTTTCTTTCACGAAACAGCTGCAAGCAGGATATGAGCTTGTTCCAAGGGTATAGACGCTAAAGTAAACCTTCTCTGACTTGAGGGCTCCACTCACGTCATGCAGTCTTCTGAGGAATTGTTTAGCAGGAAACTGAAGACATTGAATGGGAGTATGGGGCATCCCGCAGGCAATGCTCAGGTCAAGTTGGAAGGTGGAGGGAAAGCAAACGGGAACCCTTCTATGCCCAAAATGGGGGTGCGTGCCAGGGTGACTGACCGACCCTTGAAAAAGGATGGCTGGGATGGCAGAGGAGGAAGCCTTGTCACTGCCTTTCAAAATGGACTCCCGGAACAAAGTCTGGAGGTTGGGGTTTTGGACGAAGCTCCTTTGGAATTAGATTATTCTGAGCAGAAATATTCCTTGAGTGACCTCTTGAGTCGATCCCCTTTGAAAGGGCTTCATCCCATTCGGCAGCGGAGTAACAGCGACGTAACCATCAGTGACATCGATGCAGAGGACATCATGGACCAGAATGCAATCAATCCAAACACTGGTGCCTCATTGCATCGGGAATATGGGAGCACATCTTCTATTGACCGACAGGGTCTTGGAAATGATGGATTTTTTTCAATGTTGCGAGGATATCGAATCGAAAATTCAGACCACCGCACCACTCCACCTGTGGGTTTCCAAGAACTCCTTCGCTATGACACAACCCTTTCCCCAAGCTTAAAAACTGCTGCACAAATCGCCCGTGGTGAGATTGTTCACATTTCAGGTTATGACTATGTAGACAGCTCCTTACTGTACAGTCGAGAAAGGGAAAAATCTTTCATGCGGCATCTGAAAACGGAACAAACTGAAACCTCACTATTTAAGAAACTGAGGACTATTAAAAGTGAAAGCGATGCACTTAGGCTCTCCACTGAAGAGAGCGACCGTCGGCCTTTTAGTTTTCAGAAATGCTTTGCTCATTATGATGTTCAGAGTGTTCTTTTTAACATCAGTGAAGCAGTGGCCAATCGTGTCACCCTCAGTCAGAGGAAAAACACTACAACAGGAGCATCTGCTGCTTCTCAGTACCAATTGCCAGGTGGAGGGCAAATAACTGGGAATATAACTGGACTTGTACCCATGTTTGATTCACCTATGGGAAGCCGGGAAGATCTCAACCCCAAGGAAAACCTGGATGCAGATGAGGGTGATGGGAAAAGCAACAAGCTGGTGTTAAATTGTCCTCATTTTCGCAATGAGATTGGTGGAGAGGGTGAGAGGAGGATATCACTTTCTAGGGCCAATAGTGCCAACTACAGTGCTGGAGGAGAAAACTGCTCTTTTGAGTCATCTTTAAGCTCTCACTGCACCAATGCTGGTGTATCTGTTCTGGAGGTGCCTCGAGAAAGCCAAGCCATCCACCGGGAAAAAGTCAAGAGGTACATCATCGAGCACATCGATCTGGGAGCCTATTATTACCACAAATTCTTCTATGGCAAAGGTAAGTCTTGTTGGTGTTTGATTGACCAATGTTAGTTGGAATTAGAGATTCACCAGATGAGATCAGCAGATAACTTCATTTAATGTGTTCATGAATGTTTTCAGATAAGATTACTTGTATTCTTTTATGCTATGAAGTTTAACACATATTTTATAGCCTGCTGATTTTATAGGTTTTTAGCTCCTAAATCACAAAACTACAGAGGAAGAGAATTGAGCTGATTCATCTCCCCAGGTGATAAAAGCCTGATGGAAAGAGAGGCGTGAAGTAGTAGAGAGAGATGCTGACAGCTCTGTCCTTTTTCTCATAATGACTGTGTGATGACCAGCTCCCAAAGGTTAAATGGACTCTCACTGTTAGTTTGAAGTTTGCAAAGCCAGACTGTCAACAGAAATCTATTTCTGCATCACCCAGGCTAACTAATTTAGAACGATGTAGATGGGGGAAAAAACTGTTCTTCTCTCCTTGGCTACTGTAATACAAGTCTTTTTTAGCCAAGATTTAACACAGGAAAAGGAGTGCAATTTGTTTTTGCTTTTATCAAGTGTCTTTGTAGGAATACAGTTTTGCCCCATGTTGTGCATTTTCAAGTTAAAGGTATCACAATACTGACCATATAAGTTGGATTGAACTAGTTGGGGCATTTTCACACTCTTCAGGTCACTCTTGGTTTCATAACTTTGCTCAAATCCTTGTGTTTTGTAGCTTTAGTTGACAGATCCTGCTCATAAACTGATCCACTGATTGTTCTGTGTTGTCCTATATTTTCCATGCTGTGTTTTACATCACGTCGCATTATCCTAATGTTTTCTCTAAGCCCTACTTTAGTTCACATCGCCCGTCGTGTTGCATAATTTGGGCATCAATTTTTTGACGTGTGTCTAATGCATGTTTGTCTCTGCTGAAGCTTATACTGAAGAGGATCTGAAGAAAGAGGTTAAGCCCAGTCTGTGGAGGGTTTTATTTCTGTGGGTAATCTCTGCTGGCCTCCTATGGTGCAGTGAAATCAGAGATTATTATCATTTGCACGACTCTATTGTCTCTCAAACCCCTCTAAATACTTACCCCCCCCCCCATCCCCGTCTGTATTCTATGGGATTACATCTTATTACACTTTTACTTTTAATTTTGTTATTCCTCTTCAGTTGATGAGTATTTAAGTTTTATATTATTATTTCCCTATCTTTTCTACATATATTTAAAGACGTCATCAGATACTGATGATTCTTCAGGGTGTTTGTGAAAAATGCTGTTAAAAGTAAGGTTACTTTTCTTAATAATTTAAAAAAGAAAGTACTTTTTACTGTATATTGAGAAACAAGCTGTTCTCAGCCTTACCCGACCTATTTGATACATGCAGCTCCATCTTGAACAATCAGAGGCCTCCGTCTTCCTTTCTGGAGACTCCTCTTGCATCAGTGAGCTTTTTGTTTGGAATGTGTAGAAATGGCTAGCAATATGATTTTCAGCCACGTTTTACTCAGAAATCCAATCAACAAAATGCTCTCATGGTTTTACCAAGTAGTTGTTCTAAGACCATCATTTCTAGCCTGGGACCCTGGGCAGCTTTTTACTAAGCAAATCACATGCTGCGATGTCATTAGAATGAGTTGTCAATTCAAAAAGAAATTATAAACATTCTGTATAAAAACTGATAAGGGGGTGGATATTAAAGTTTGATTGATCAGTCAAATTTGCTACAAATACCAGCATAATCATCAACTGGCTGGTTAAATGTTAACAAGACACCCACTAAGTACAGAGGTCATTTTTTCACATTGTGAAATATTTTTCTATACAAAATACAGTAGCATGTATGCTAAGCTACAGTTAACTTGAAAAATCTGAAACATTACCCAAATATCCAGATTTATCCAGAAGCTGCTGGGTAATCTTGTTAAACTTCTAGATTATTGATGAAAATCATCAAAAACTCGTTTGTTTGTTTGTTTATTTGTTTCAGTATAGAGTGAGGTTTGTAGTAGTATATAGTGAGATAGAGGTAATAATAGTTAAGTCATTTGAAGGATTTTGAAGTGAACAAATGCTAACGACGTCAGTCTGTGATTGGCTGGTGGAAATGAGAACAGCTACTTGACAAAATCAAGACCTGCAAACTCATCATAATGTACATCACAAAATAGACCGTTTATTTGATGACACACGCCACTCTGAAACGTCAGCTCCTTGTAAAAACATTCAACATATTTACATTGTTTCTCTTTATTTTTGTCTGATTTTTCAAATCTCAGAGCACCAGAATTATTTTGGAGTGGATGATCACTTGGGTCCAGTTGCTGTCAGCATTCGCAGAGAGAAAATTGATGATGGAAAGGACAAAGAGACAGCGCAGTACAACTATCGAATCACCTTCAGGACCAGCCAGGTAGCAATAAACGAGTCTTTATAAATCACATCAAACAATTAATGCTTCAAATCTTCTCATACCTCTTGTTTGTAATTAATCTTGAAGCAACTAACCAGAACCTCTCATACAAAATGCATACCATTATAAATACTTATTTCTAGAAATTATTATAACGAAAATGTTTTTTTTTTCATTAGTGGATTACTATTTTTAAACCAAACCTACTGGTGTGTTTTTACACCTGTGTGTATTTAACAAAAATCTTTCATCTTTCTCTGCTCTCAGCTGAATACCCTTCGGGGTTCAATCTTGGAGGACGCAGTGCCCTCATCAGCACGTCATGGCACAGCCCGTGGCCTCCCACTGAAGGAGCTGCTGGAGTATGTGTTTCCAGAGCTGAACATCCAGTGTCTGCGTCTGGCCCTCAGCTCACCCAGAGTCCCAGATCAGCTCCTCAAACTGGATGAGCAAGGGGTGAGTGAGTCCTGCAACCTTTGATGGATCAAAGAGAGCATGTAATTATCTGAGCCTTCTGATGTTTCAGCGTTTCCCTTTATTCATGGTCTACAACAACACCAAGAAAGAAAACATAAATGAAGTAGTTAGTGTCTTTTTTAAATACTAATTAGACTGCTTTTTTTGTTCAATGTATAGCCTAACCAGTAATTTTTTTTTATCATTTTAATCTAGGTTAATTCTTAATAGCTGTTTATGTGGTGTACAAAATGCTTACAATTGAAAATTTTGTCAATGTCTATATTATGATTTTCCTGCCCGAAATAGGCTTTTTCTATTTTGTGTGTTTAAAACTAGCTTACTCTCTCCTCAACAGATAGGAAATAGATTAATTAATCGCTGAAGAATAGAATGTGTTAATTTTTAACACAATTAATGTAAATAAAGTACACACATTCAGGCACAAATTCAGTCTGCAGAATTTCTGTGGTGTTACCAGGTTCTTTGCATAGCTTCACTTAAAATTAAATCAGAGAGAACAAGAGCGATGAGGCGAAAGCACTTGTTGATGAACACCTCACTTTTATCTGTTAAATTTATCTGATTAAAATATTTGTAGAAAGCAAGTTGGCTTCTTATACACCAATAACAATTATCCATCAATGCTGCAAATTGTACTACTCTTCCTCCAGAAACAAGACTGCCAATTTTTAATACCTAGAAAAACTGTATTTTTTTCCCTCAGTCTTTTAAGTTGCTTTAATATTAGGACAGCAGTGTTACATTGTGAACATGTGACTAAACCAGCACCTGCCAGATGTTTACCTCTGTAGGTTCTACAGATTAATTTTGAAAATATTAAATGTTCTCAAGTTTTTGAGGTTTTATTTATATTTAACAGCATTAACAGTCCTTCATCTGTGAATCATTTGGTTATTTAAATTACAATTAAAAATGAAAACTGAAGAATGAGCAGATGTTGGTGTCAGTAGTGTTTTGGAGTGAAGTTTTTGGTTGTTTTATACAGTAATGTTTTTAGGTTTGGCTCTTTGTAGATGCTCCATTGGCTAAATAGTGCTTGTTTGTTGATGCCTATACACTTAGACAAACTAGGAAGATTTCTCTGTACTCCTGTTATTACAAGATTTGTTCCGTACTTCGCCTGTGTCCATCCTGTCAGCAGTTACTGCTTAATGACCCTACTAATGAAAATGAACACCATAAATGTAACCTTCAAACTATAAACTGGAAGAGTGCAAAATGTAAGCATTTTTGTATTTTTTTTTTACAGAATGACTTATATGCGGATTAATCTTAATTGATGCTCATTTATCAAGTTACTCCAGATTCAAAATGTTTTAATTAAATTTCATTCTGGAATTACATTTTTGCACACATGTATAAACATTTACTCTCTTATTGATGGAAGTGTATAAGATGTGCTTTGGTGCACTGTGAATAAATTACCTCGGGTTTGGTCTGAGAAACAAAAATAGAGTTGTTTTCCTCTCATCGATCGACTGGCAGGTTACAGACAATGCTCCTCTGGCTTCTGGAGGAGAAAACCAGCCGGTATCATGAGAAGAGTCGATCAATAGTTGCTGCAGTCATTCATTGATTCCCAGCTGCGAGTGGAAATATGATTGAGGCTAGACTGAGAAATCTGATGTTACAGTTGATTTTTATAAACCCAGGCGTTGTTTTGATGAGCTCTCAATAATGTTTCATTATCGCTTTAAGGAGGTGTATTTATTTTGGGTCTCTTCAGTCCTAAATATAGATTTGCTCTCGTATGAGAGGAAATGACAGTTATTTCTTTTCAGTCTGGTGGTAAGTTCTACAGCATTTTATGATATTATGCTGCACGATGTATAGCCAGCAACTGTACTATTTTCATAACTATACAAGTTGTTTTTACTGAACTGGAGGTTGGAACAAGTTATGGTTTTTATAACTGTGTGTTTTTATACTATTCAGGCACTTTGTACCTGTATATTCTGTGAATATGCTGTTTTCTTGAAGTGGATAAAGTTTTTCTGATTCATTGAATACTAGGAAATAAAGGATGCATTCTAAAGTCACATGCCAAGGATGGTTTAAAAACCGTTAGGACTAGGTCTACAAAGCAGCGTGTGTTTATATACATAAATATAAAATTCTAAAAATGAAAAATCCAAATGGCATCAGGGTTCACTGGAATCTAATTCACATCAACACTGATGTCTAAATAAAGTTTTTTTAATTGACTTAAGTCATGTGATACAATATTGCAGGTCAAAGTTGAAACCAGTTGAGCCTTTTTTTTATTGGAGAGGAATCTAAAATCGTATCAGGCATCATTGAACCTCAAGCTTTACAACGTTGCATGTGATTCCATTCAAGCATATGTTTGTTTTGATTTTAAGACCAGCTCATTAGAAATTAAGCTTGACAATGGGGTCTTTAAAAACCTCAATTAGTTTCAATTAAGGTTTTTGGGAAAACATAACAATACAAGTTTGTGAGGAGCTTTATCTTTAATGCTTTAGATTTGAATTTTTAGGCAAAATTTGTGACAGCCTAATTTCATGCAGTGTTTAAAGGGCCATGAACCACCCCGTTTCAGTTCGAGTCAAGCTGAAATTTAATTCTAAAAATGTACTAGAACTGAGCATGCACAGCAATGAGATTCACAGTGGAATGGACTCTCTTTCATTGAATAAATGAACTCAAAACATGGACAGGAATCTGTACAGTAAAACCTCATAGTCAAGATGGTTATTTTCACATTTATAAAATAGGCAAGTTTCTTTCTACTATAAACACTACCAAACGCAAAACTATAAAATATACAGATTCAGGCTATATTGTTATGCCTGCTGATTAGTGATTGCAGAAGAACCCATTTAACAGTGTTACGATAATTATATGCAATGTTTCCACATTTTTATTCCTAACTTGTTCGATATATTTAATGTTTGGTATCAAACACTTTTGAAACAAATATAAACGTAGAGATGTGTGATATTTAGAACATTAGAGAGTTTTTAAACTAGAAAATTGTGCTTTGAAAGGCTGGTCACAGAGTACATGTGTCAACAATTCCCCCAGAAACTGAGGTTTGGGACTGTGTTTGTGTTTCAGTTGAGTTTCCAGCACAAGGTGGGCGTGCTGTACTGTAAAGCTGCTCAGAGCACAGAGGAGGAGATGTACAATAATGAAGAGGCCGGCCCGGCGCTCGAAGAGTTCCTGGATTTGCTTGGTCAGAGGGTGCGCCTCAAGGGTTTCACCAAGTACAGAGCACAGCTGGACAACAAGAGTATGTGCTAGCATTAAAGCTAAAGCCATCATTCACAGATTGGAAAGATTTGACTTCCAATAAATGATAAGCAAACAGATTGCAAGAGTTCATTAGGAAATGTACTACATTCTTTCACTCCAGTTCTCCCTAAACTTACTAATCGTTCCCAAAATGTTAAAATACACAATATTTTGAAGAAACTTAAGCATCTTCCACATGCTATTATGGCTATTTAGATTTTTTAGTATTCAGTGTAATTTATGCATGCAAACAATGACATTTTTCTACATGTATTTTGTCATCGCATACTAAGATGTTTTTATTTGGTTTTACTGTTGGTGTATTTTCTCATTTGATGTTGAAATTAATAGGTTTGCTTTATATTTCAGCGGACTCAACAGGAACACACTCGCTCTACACCACCTACAAAGACTACGAACTGATGTTCCACGTCTCCACTCTTCTGCCCTACACACCCAACAACAGACAGCAGGTGGGTGCATAAATTGTTTTTATATTTTGCACTCTAACCCATATTATAGATTTGTATTATAGATTTTTCCTAGATAAACTCACCAGTTGCAATAGAGACAAAAAAATTCTACAAAAATTAAGCAAAGACAGGAAACAGGCCCTGAGCTTGGCCCAGTCCATTAGTCATCTATATTTTTGTGCTGTTTTTACTTTAAAAATACAGTTTAAAAAATAGTTTTACATTAATATTGTTATTGTTAAGTCTTCTTTTCCATTGAATGACTTTAATATTGATTAATATGATTAATTCTTGTTTTTGAGCTAACAGCACTTTGGGGTAGTGCAGGAGATTGTTGGGTACCTCCTGATGCAATTTGATTGTTAGTGTCTTGATTTGAATAACAATTTATTTATCGATCCATCTTGAATTAATGCATCACTAGGTTTTATTTTTAGGTGCTGTATTTCTGTAAAAAAAAAAGCGCCTAATTAAAAGTTCTCCATAATTGCTCCATAAAGTCTTTGTAAATTTTTTGAAGATATTTAGACTATTGATGGTTAACTTTAAATAACTGAGTCACAATTGGCTAGGGCCATGTCGCCTTTTTTCTTTCATCCCTACTTTGGGACTGTAGGAGCAAATTCACTTTCTGTTCTTGGTATCTTCTGAATTCTGTTCCTTCTCTTCTCTCAACAGCTTCTCAGAAAGAGACACATAGGCAATGACATCGTCACCATCGTCTTTCAGGAGCCTGGTGCCTTGCCCTTCACTCCCAAAAACATCCGCTCACACTTCCAGCACGTGTTTGTAATCGTCAAGGTTCACAATCCCTGCACAGAGAACGTCTGCTACAGGTACAGGCTAATTCTTTACCCAACTCCGCTTTTGCCATGTCTATTGAATCCAGCTAAATTGAGATCTTTTCATTATAATAACTTGCTATTCTATAATGATGTAAACCGCGAACAACTGCAAGTTTTCAAATGTGTACTTAAGATGATAATATTCACACATAGTTTGTATTGGTTTATGTTCTTTTAAAACCAGGTGAGTCAAGTTCTTTAGTGGTCTAATCACCTTGATTGCCCCCTGGAGGATTATTACTCTGCATGCCATTAAAAAAATAATTATGGTTGAAACATTAAAAGACTCAAGAACTGCATTGATTTTTACTTTCTAGTCCCAGTTTCATGTTTTAGTGGGCAGATAACCTACCGATCAGATATGATCAGAAAATATATCACAATTATAAATACAAAGTTCTTTGAATTTCAGTTGACTGCAGAGTACTTTGAATGGTTAGAAACAAAAAAAGTCTTCAATTTTCAACACTTAAGTCAACACTTAAATGTGGTATTAAAAGTTTCTGTGACATCTCTTGCAGTGTTGCTGTATCCAGATCCAAAGATGTGCCTCCATTCGGCCCTCCAATCCCCAAAGGTGTAACGTTTCCCAAATCTGCTGTCTTCAGGGACTTCCTCCTGGCAAAGGTTATTAATGGGGAAAACGCTGCTCACAAATCCGAGAAATTTCGTGCCATGGCCACCCGAACACGTCAGGAGTACCTCAAAGACCTCGCAGAGAACTTTGTGAGCACCACAACGGTGGATTCAGCTGTAAAGTTCAGCTTTATCACCCTTGGGGCAAAAAAAAAGGAGCGCGTGAAGCCAAGGAAAGATGCTCATCTTCAGAGCGTGGGTGCTGTCACATGGAGTGTGGTGGCAAGAGATTTTGGACAGACGATGGATGTGGAGTGCTTATTAGGGATTTCGAATGAGTTTATTGTGCTGGTCGAGGAAGAGTCGAAGAATGTGATTTTTAATTGTTCCTGCCGGGATGTGATTGGCTGGTCCTCGGGCATCATGAGCATCAAGATTTTCTATGAGCGAGGAGAGTGCGTGATGGTTTCTGCTCATGATAATTGCTCTGAAGACATCAGAGAAGTCGTTCAGAGGCTCGAGGTAAGTTCACATCTTGGGGTAGTGTCTCATTCTATGCAATATTTGTATTTGCTTGTTCCTAATTGTCTAATGAGATTCACAGGTCTGCTATTTTAGCCATGGCATATGCAATAGGGGAAAAAAAACAAGCTGATAGAAAATGTTTAAATACCAGAGATAGTTACCATAGTTATGTTTCAAGTTGGATTTAAAACAGATTACCAAGGCACCTTAAAGTTTAATTTGATTAACATCTCCCACTTGATCTTAATCACAATCATTCTCAATAGACTATAGATGTTAACAAATCAGTTTATAAAATCTAAAAAAATATTTTGCTAAAAATATTGATGTAATTTAAGTTTTAGTTACAAAAACCATATTAATTAACTACCAATCAGAAGTTAAATAGTTAGTTTTAGTTTAATTATTATAACTACAAAACTACCCACAAAAAAATTATACATAAAATATTACATAAAAACAGGCGTCATGGTGGTGCAGTGGATAGCACGATCGTCTCACAGCAAGAAGGCTTCTGTTTCGAGCCTCGGGTGGGTCGGTTGGTATTTCTGTGTGGAGTTTGCTTGTTCTCCTTGCGATCGTGCGGGTTTACCTCGGGTGCTCTGGTTTCCCCAAAAGACAATGCAATATATGTGAATTGAGAAAAAAATAAATTGTCCATTGTGTGTGTGTGTGCGTGCGTGTGTGTGTGAATGTTTCCCAGCAATGGGTTGCGGGTGCATAAAACATATTATAGTTGGCGATTCATTAAACTTATAGTTGGCAGTTCACAGTGAAAGGGAAAGGGCTTTTTTCCGAAAGGGAAAAAGCCGGCAAGATAATCGATGGATGGATGGATTACATAAAAACATTGGACTTGACTATGTGCTTTCAATTTTTCCTATTAAAGGGTATATTAAAATTGTGTATACTTATGCTTTTATGCATTCAGTACAGTTTTTTGATGGGAAAAATTCAATAAAGTGCATTTCAAAAATTGTTTGACTGATGAAAACGGGTTGATTACCAGCAAATACTAAAAGAGTGAGTAATCTAGTTAAGACATTTGGAAAGTATGATTTCAGACAGATGTATGTGACTTAAAGGTCAAATCAAATTGAATGTCGGTGTGTCTGCTCTTTTTGTGGTTTGGAAACTCACTCACTTGCAATTGAAAGAAACTGAGACTAAAGCTTTTGGTTCTATTTTGTAGTGGATAACATAATTCGATTTTTTGACTTAAGATGTTGACTCTTCATCTGTCACCATCCTCTAAAAGATTGGCGTGCTTCAGTTCTTTTATGGATTTAAAAAAAATATCCGTAGGAAAAGCAGAGACTGAAGTGCACTCTGAAGCTGGTGGTAATATTGTGCATGTACAGCCATGTTAATGTTACAGAGTGGTTATTTTTGCCATAATGAGAATATAGAGCCTAATTTTTCAGCTGTGAGGAGTTTGTCATTTTTTTTGCTGGTTTTAAAATAATAAAATTTTAAGTAAGACAAATATTATAACTGATCATTCTACATCTGTTGCTGGTATATAATTAATATGCGATTATCTGTACTAGAAGTACTACATGTCAGATCAGGACAATGGATGAACAGAATGCAAAATTGTTCTCATCTTGGTAAGAATTGGAAAAACAGCTAATTTTCTTTAAACCTTGGCACCCGATAACTGTTGTTAATTTTGTAATTTACCAGAGTTAATGTTACACTAAGTTATTGTTTGAAACAATCTCATCAAACATCTTGGTTACTATTGGAAAAAAACAGTGTTTGTGAGCACTGAGAGATGCACTTATCCAGCATCTAATAAAGTGTACAATGACTTCCTCTCACTAGCCAGGATTATAACAGGAAATCTGTTCAAAAGAGGATTAGCTTCTGCTCAGTGTTATTTACCGACTCGTGCTCCTATGACCTTTAGGACTCTGAGCAGGAATGAATGCGCATTTATTCATCAATTTCATTTTAAATATCTCCACTGAAGGCCTATCTGTAGGTGTCAGGCACTCTCTCTTGCCGTAACTCCAATTATGCAAATTTCCCCTACATTTCCGCTCATATTAATGCTGTCTAATGTTAGAAGGAGTTGGCGTGACAGGGTGAGGGAGTGTTACACTGCAGATAAACACAACCGGCACCGTCAGCGTCTCAGAATGGCGTGTTTATTCTGGATTAATGGGATTTAGCAGAACCATTAGAAGCTTCAGTCACAGAGGTGACACTACACTGCACTCTGGATGTTTGAGATTCACTTCTGTTATGCTAGAATCATCAAAAAGAGTTTTTTATTGAGCTCTGGGGATCAAGATTTTTCCTCCCTAATAGTTTTCTAGTAATGTATTACCAATAACAGCATTTGTTAATTGATTTTTGTATTGGTTGTCATCTTTATTTGTGTCCCTGAATTCTTCATGGTTCCGTTATACATATTCGATGGTAACAATTTGCCAGCTAGCTAGCTACTAATAAAACAAAACCATAGCTTATATTGTGCAAACTACACACTCTGCCAGCCCCTTGTGTGAATGTATTGTTTATACAGGTGAAATAAATGAAGTTACTTCATTTTCACTGTAAAACAGAGATTGATATTTGGTTATTATGCTATTGTATCAACTGATTTATAATTGAATCAATCCTTAAATGTAATCATAGCTAAGCACTTTAATGCAAGTAATAGCAGTATTTGTGAAGATCATGTTCCCTACTCTAAATCAAAACATTTGCTGTTAACTGACAAGTTTAGAACATTCGTTCTACAGCAGATGTTTAGCTTTGAGTATTGGTTGGTTTTATTGGTTGTAAACAGATAAGTAAAGAAGGACATTTGATCACAGTTCTTCGATTCAAATCAGTGACTCGTAATAAATGCAGTCATTAGTCATTAATTATTACACATTAATTAACTGTTTTAGGAGGGCAAACAGTCACTGGGGGAGAGGGATAATTTTTTAATGTATAATGTAGGATTTAGATAATGTTCACTCTCTTTTCAATAAACTTCTAATAAGCTATTGGAATGCTTGTTAACTATACAAATAACTGAAACTTTCTGAAAAAAGCACATCTTACTAATTATACAACATATACTTAATCTGATGGAATACAACTATTACATGTGTTTGACACATGCAACATGATGATATATATAGTGTCTTTTTCTCCCACTTTGTGTGCTACAGTGTTTCGTAAACATAAATGCTCTATTTTTTAACAGCGTGAACGTGACACAAATTTTAATTACATTTTAGAGGACGTTTATTTATCTAATTGACTTTTTGTTGGACACATGATCAGCTAATGTTACTGTGTTTCTGCTTAAAATTAAAAATAAATCAGTTTATCTTGATAAATTATGTTGGAAACGTCATATTCTCAATTTTGCCTTATTTCCAACAGCGCACTTTCTCATCTTTTTTCTTTGCAAGTTACTTTCTCATGAAACTTCCCTTTTTTCGGCTGCTTTTGGGTCTGTGTGCCCATGCCTCTGGGATTTGCAGCAGTCAACCGCACCAAATTGAGTATGTTTTTAGTTTTGTATTTTCTGTTGGCCCACTTGGACCTGGAGTAGGAGTAAATGTATACATTCTCATTACCCTCAATAATCCGGATTAATAAACATATTTTTTTACTGAATTGGCTGTGACATTTTGTTTGATATCTGCAGTATCACATGGGCTCATAAAAGATAAAAACAGTATATGATGTTGTATAAATAAAATAAACATCTTTGATATTTTACTGTTTAACACTATTTTTAAATGCCTTATCTAAATGTTTTAAAAAATTTTCTTGATATGTCTATTAAACCATAATATAGTCTCGTTTCATCACTTTTCATTCCAGTTATGAAGAACAAAGACCATAGGCTTTAATGTAAAATACATGCTTCCTCTGGATTAAAGCAGTTGCTGGATGTTCTTTTTAAATCTTTGTTTCGTTTGGTCCTCTGTTACTCACATGAGAGAGACTTACAGAAATAGTTCAAAACACCCTCTCATAAAGTCTTTTATTTTCTTAAACGTGGCTCAAAAGGGAAAGTCTTGCATTTTCATTACTTTTTTCCTGTCTTTTTCTTTGCTCCAGTTTGCAACCCGTGGTTGCGAGACGGCCGAGATGACTCTACGCAGGAACGGTCTGGGTCAGCTGGGCTTTCATGTGAACTTCGAGGGGATCGTGGCGGATGTGGAACCCTATGGTTTTGCGTGGAAGGCTGGTCTAAGGCAGGGCAGTCGGCTGGTGGAGATCTGCAAGGTGGCGGTGGCGACCTTGACCCATGAGCAGATGATTGATCTGCTGCGCACCTCCATCACTGTCAAGGTGCTCATCATCCATCCCTTCCAGGACGGAGCACCTAGAAGGTAGCAATCTTAGGTCTATTGTCTTTTAGATTCAGAGACTTTAGAAACAGCGGTTTGTGTATGCCATTTTTAGTGATTGTTTATAACTTTTCACCTAATATAACAATAAATCTGTAAAATCATTACATAAATAAATAGTTTGACAATCGTAAAATTCTGCTGTTCACACGCTTAAATGTTATATAAATGTAAATTATTCATAGATACATTACATAATCAACTAATATTTATTAGACTAATTCAATCAATAATTAAAATAAACTGTCTATAATCTTGAACATATGCAAATATTAAAATAATGCAATATGTTTATATGTAAAAGGTGTACATGCCTGTAACAAAAAACAATCATGTCACTATAACATAATTAATAATATGAATGTTTAAAAGACAAATGCATAAAAACATGCACAAAAGTAAACAGTAAAATAATATAGATAAAAGACAAAAAATATAATAATTTAGTAATTAAGTCATTTTAATTGCAAGTAACTGTTTTTGGTTTTGGTAAATAAAACACACAAAGCTGAAAAAAATCCACAAACAGTACATATTAATGAAGTAATTAAAAATGTGTTGAATTAAATAAAAATTAAATATTATTCCTCATCTGGTTCTTCTTGAATGAACACCCTAAAATCTTGTTCATACCAAGAAAACGTTGAGTAAATGTGTGAATCAACAGCAAATGAACAAAATTTCAGCTCACTCACATTTCCTTCAGGTGAAATCCACTATCATCAATGGCTGGTGTCCTGTTTTTCCTCACCTCAATACTTTAGGAAGCTCCTGATTGGTTAAATGTGAATATCCGGTCAAAGTCAGATATTTGAACTTCTGTAGCGTAGATCATGCATTCTGCATTCTCCTCAACATTACAGAGGGGCAGATTTGCAATTAGGCATATATAAGCAACATTTTAGGGGCCCCCAATTACTGGTTGCAAACCATCCCTTAAATTATATTGACTTCTATTAAATTAATTTGTAACATAAATATGCTTTAATCAAATAATTGATGAATGCATTGGTTTGTGTTGGGCCCCAAAATGACAATCCGTCACAGCAACTACAGCACATGGTTTGTTCCACCAGAATCTGCAATGCTCACTGTTTTTTTGTCTACACAGATCCAAGTTAACATCCTCATATTGACTTAGCATGTAAATCACATGCAAACCACACAACTTCTGGTCTTGGTGTGAACATTTAGTTTTATTTTTGTTTTTAAAGTCTTGTAGCATTGTCTTGTTCTAGCAATGCTATGTTTTTGAGATGGATTTTCTGGGAAACAAAAACAGGTAAAATGCACTTTATTAGTATCATTCAGGTGTGTGCTGTTGCACCCACAAGAAGTTCACACACATGTAAGCTGAGGAGAACATTGATGTGTTGATGCTAGTAGAGTAGCCACGGCTTCTCATGAACAAACCGCTGCAGCAGTGATGTTATTTGTACAAATACAGACGTTCGATGCAGTCAAATTTGACACTTGCTAATGAATTTATCATTTTAATGAAAACGGCTTTTCCCAAATTAACATGAGCTGACTGATTCATTTAGCTGCTCTGACTCTTTATGGATAGTGAGGTAGCAGATGCTAATTAGGTTAAGTAAGCAAATGAGCCACGTTCTGAGCTGTCTGCTTCAGCTTTCTCACAAGGAGAGTTGAAGAGCCATGCTTTTGCGCTATTAGCAGTATAGTGTTTATGTTGTGTTGCTGATGGATGTCAGCCAAGCACACACGTCCATATTCACTTTTCTTCCTCATGTTACCACACTCAACTCTGATTGCTCCGAAACCCAAACATTTACATTCTGGATTCATGAGAGAGTCGTTTTCAGGGTGGACACATGTTGAAGGGGTTCTCTCATTACTGTGATGGATGAGCGCCTGCTGAAAGCTTCAGATGGAAAGGATTTTAGCCATGTCCTGGGGCTCCAGCGTAAAGAAATAGATTTTCTGGGTTAGGCTAATATTAGAGCCATATTTTAGCAACACAGTCTGGATCTCTCACAACCATAAAAAGACATGAATGAAAGGCTGACGTCAGGGCAGTATTCAAACTCCTGGTTTAACTTGAACAAGGATTTATTTCCTGCTATAACTCTTACAATGAGTGTGTGTAGAATGATTATATGTCAAGGTGGATGAAGAGTACTCTTGTTTTATCATAAAACCAGCCACTCACTTCTTGAAGTGGTAAAAAGTTAGTACACTCTGCACATGTAGAGGCCTGCTTTGTACACAGGGGGTGCCCAAACACTTGCATATACAGTAAAGTATAACGAATGTGATTTTATAATCCCCAGGCCAAGTTGAGTCATTTCAATGCGTTGTAGTCTCTTAGTAAGCACCATTAGCGACAAAGCTTTTCAGTCACTTGATGCTGAGCTTGCTGGGAACTGGTAGTCCTGCGCAAAAGTTCGCTCTCGGTAAATCTGCGGTCATTTCACGTTGTAAATTTACCTCTATTTTTAAATTTTTATTTATTACCGATATATATTAGTCTTGTTTCAACACTTTTCAATCCATTTATGAAGAAGATACACCTACATTATTTGCAGTAAAATAAAAGCATAAGTGTTTTTTGGAAGCTTTACTCCTTTTGAAAAGTAGGGCAAACACTGGCTTTAATTTACAGAAATACGTACAGAAAGCTATAGATGAAGCAGAGGATTTAAATATGAAAAATATATTTTTTTAATCTTTGGTTTGTACTGAGTCCTAGTCATTTATTACCTACATTAACAATAGCAAATGCATTTCGTCTTTACTGTTGTTGTTTTGTGCCATATTTCCATACTCTAGCATCTTGTACTGTAGTTTTGTTCTTATGCTTAGAAAAGTTTGACCTGCTTATAGTCGATAACCTCATCCTCTCCAGCTGTAAATATTGAGGGCTGTTTTCTCAGAACAATGGTGTTTTCCCTAGCAGTGATTGTAGCTTCCAGATTAGTGTTTCCCTCGAGTGCCCTTATCACTTCGTCCTTATGAAAGGAGTTTTAGAGGGAGAGCACACTTTTGCATCTGTCCTCATCTGGATTAAAGCAGCCGCTGCATGTTCTTTTTTAATGTTGTTTCACTTGGTTCTCTGTTACTCACAGAGAGTACTTACAGAAGTAGTTTCCCCTATCATAAAGTCTTCTATTTTCTTAAACATCGCTCAAAAGAGAAAATCTTGAATTTTCATTTTATTTTTCCCCTCTCTCGTAATAACATAATTTCTCACAATAACAATTTCTTCTCAAAAGGATTACTGGACAGATTTAAAGGAAAGCCTGGCTGTAAAATAATCACTTTAAAAGCTAGGCGGTGGAAGTACGTATATGTATTCCCATTCAGAAAGGAGTGAATACATGCCACTCAAAACTGAAACCGAATCTCTTACATTACACAGGTTTATAATGATCAGAAGATGAAAAAAAATTACTTGAATGTATTGCAATTGTGTTGTGGAATCTAGATTAAACTCATCGTCCCTCATCTTTAAATCTATTTATATTTTATAAGCATATTTTAAACAACGTAATTTGTTATATGTGTACTCTATAGGATTTTGGACAAATCAACTGTTCTTGAGTTTAAGAGGTATCAATCAGTGATTTAATATAGCGCTTGTTTAGCAGTGGCTTTTTCAAAGTCCTAGTCTGGTTTAGGTTGAGTAATAGACAATTATATGTGGTAGAAATAGAACTACCATATAATGCTACTCCAAGGATTGTAAAGTAAAGTTTATTAGTATGAGTATGTATGAAATGTTTATTAAGCTGACCAATAATTTCTGACTTTTTATAAAAGCCCAGTTTCAACTAATTTATTGTCTGGAAAGTACTATTTGAGGTACTTATGAAC
Source organism: Danionella dracula (assembly GCA_900490495.1). Lineage (NCBI taxonomy): Eukaryota > Metazoa > Chordata > Actinopteri > Cypriniformes > Danionidae > Danionella > Danionella dracula. Next base: position 12,922,282 of record UELW01000778.1, read on the forward strand.
CAGTTGCATTTCATTATTGATTTAAAAAGTACCATGAAATCCTTCAAATAATAAAAAAATAATAATCATAGAGAAGTACCTGGATTTTTTTCTCTTTACAAATTCCCACCTAATAATAGAAATATTCTCGAACAGGTACTTTTCATGTGTCTGTTGTAACGAGAAGCACTTGTGTGACTCTTGAGCGAGAGTCCACAGAGGGTTAATGTATGGAAGGGTGTCTGGCTGCTACAGTTGACTCTCTAGGATGTTCTGCATTGGAGTTTCTTACAGAAAGCTTTGAGCGTCTCCGAGGACGGGAGGTCAGTGATGTCCGGAGGCTTGATGAAAGAGAGAGAGAGGAGTGATGAATGCCGCTCAATTTAAAACACACTCCAAAGATCTGGCTCTAGATCTTCTGGTTTTATTTTCATTCTCTCTGCGCAGTGAATTGATCTGAGCCCGAGGCCTGTGCATGCGGATGGAAAAAGGGAGCGTTCACCTTTCACCTACACCGCTCCAAATACACAAAAGCATCAGGGTTGTTTGAGGCTCAATATTAACATTTATTTCTTTTTTTTTGTTTCTTTCTCAGGGGTTGTTCTGAGCTCTACCGCATCCCTATGGTTGAGTACAAGCTGGACAGCGAGGGAACACCCTGCGAGTACAAGACACCCTTCAAGAGGAACACAACCTGGCACAGAGTGTCTGGCAGTGGGCAGCAGTGCCAAGCACTCACTCAACACAGAGAGAGAGAGCGAGAGCTGGAAAGAGAGCATGCTTCTGGTGCCATCCCTAGAAGCACGTCCTTCGACAGGAAGCTGCCTGATGCACATGGGTAACTTTTCTTTCTGGCATGACAAACCTGTTCACCCCAAAAAAGATAATGTCCTTGTGGTTTTGGCAACAATTAGGTTTCGATGGTTATAGCAGAAGTGCTAGGAAAACAATTGTTGCCATGTTTAAATTTGATTTGTGTGACAGTGTGGCTGAAATCACATATAAAAAAAACACATGCTCACAGAGCATTCTATTTACTTCCACACACAGAGATTATGGGTTGCCAGTTTTAAGAAGTATAAACTGAAAGAGTTGGCATAACGCATAAGAGAAAAGCAGCTGTCTGTAAGAGGGAATTTTTGCGTACTATGAAAGAATATACATAACATTGTTGTAGACATAGAGCAGGCGATAAACATTGAGTGTAGAGAATGTTGAAAACATCTCTGCCAAAGTTGGCTACATTTTACCTGTTGTGGTGAAAACCACCAACCCAAATTGTAATCACACCAGCAAGCAGAAACGCAGGAATGGCAGATGTTTTACATGTTCAGTCAATGAGAAGATGAGAGTATGTTGGAAAAGCTGGAACATCAGAGAAGATATAGATTTCCTGCAGCGTGGAGTACAGTTTCTTGTGGTGCCAGAGAAAAAAAAAGATATCTGCATAAAGAGTACTTTATGCAGAATTCTACTTCACACAACTTTAGACAAGTGACTTGTTTTGTCCGGAGGGAAATCTGAGCAGATAAAAATTACACAGTGAATTAAATTAGCAGTTTTCAGACAACTGGTGCTATATGACCGCAAACAAACATCCATCTAGAGGATCAAATGGATCTTTCTCTGAGGAGAGTCAGTGAAGAGGTCTTTCTTTTCTTTTCTTTTTTTTCTTTTCTTTCCTGCTTTCTGTAGTGAACACAACATTTAAAATGTTTCTCTCCTATTTCAATCGCCATCTTACAAAAGGTTGTCAAATACACTTTGACTTATCTGTATATAGCTGTAGATGTATTGCATTTACATGTCTCTTATCAAAGTAGTGGGCGACAAATCATTCTAATTCACTTGAGTTCAACGTAATAACTTTGATTTGAGGAAAAACACAACGGATCAACATAAACAATATTTTTACGCCAATACTCAGATTAGCTAATGTGAATATTCTGGATGAATTTTCTTAATTTTTTTCTTAATGTCTCTTGAGCTTTTTGCACACTGCACCTCATAATATTAGATACATGTTCATTTAGCTAAGAGCAGTGATCATTCTGCATATGCTCTAGTATATAAGTACATCTTACCATCGAAATAACTGTGTTATTCTGTACTCCTGCTTAAACTTTGGACAGCATGATAACAGAAAGAACACTTTTTTTTAGGTTAAAGCTTTGTATGTTATAGCTACTAACACAGGGCCATACAAAAGACAATACATAAACCATAAAGCAAGACTATTCTTAATAATGATTTCAGGATCTATATTTAAACCATTTTTATCAGTTTGGTATAATTACAGTAATTATGACAGCAGATGTATTATATTATCAATATTCTATTATAACCCGTATGCTCATTAGATATGGATTTATTCTGTTTAGTAAAAAAATTGTGCTACCTCGAAAAAGCATGACTTTTTAAGCTTAAGATATATATATATATATATATATATATATATATATATATATATATATATATATATATATATATATAAATACTTAATTATTTAATCTCTAAAATTTTAAAGGCTTCAAGTATATGTGACAGCATTCAACTGTCATGCAAATTAATTTGAAAGAAATTTTACAGCTGTTACGTAAATGGAAATCAAGGCACTAGTAGCCTTGTGCAAAGTACAAAACAGATTTCAATCCTGCTTCAGCATTTAATAACATATAAGTGCTTGGTTACGGAACCAGAACCTTCTGAACTCAGTGGCATGTGTTTGATATGCAGGTGCGATGCCCTTTCAAACCTGGTTTTTATAACATGCTCGTTTGTTCTTGCTGGGAGCCCCTGGTGGTGTTGATGACCTTTCCTGCCTCTTGTCTGAGAGCTCATGTGGAGACGAGCTGTTCAAGGCTTTAGAGATGCTTCATGACTCTAATGCTCAGATATTAAGTTTCCATTTATACTAAAACCTAAACATCTTGCTCAAAATACAATTAATATAAACACACCTGAACTTGGTTAGATGCAGAATCATGTGCACATAAGCTGTAAAAAAAAAACATTTGAATGAAAAACCATTAACTCATCTCTCCTTGTAATGATGTGAATTTGTGTTCAAATAGCATGTGCGTGTCCTCTGCCACGAAAGTCGATGCATCGCAGCACTATCGCAGCTCTCCTAGTAACCAGTCAAGCTCCAGTGACCCTGGACCTGCAGGCAGCGCAAGGTCTCTTAGTTAAACTTCAAGAACAAAAAAATAACAAAATCTATTAGCAGAACTATGTCATTGCTTGTTTGTTTTTAAATGATCTTTTTATACTGATTTTTTTTCTCACAGGTCCCAGTCTCCTGTGTTACATGAGCGATCATCCGAAGCCCAGTGCATGATGGGAGATGCAGAGATGCTAAGGGAGAGAGAGCCCACGCTTGAGAGAACACGATCTGCAGGTGCCACATGCTATACAGAGATGCAAACACAGACATATTTGTACAGCCTACAGGGTTCAGAACGTGATATGATTTTGCTTATAACGAGTGTTGGGGTGCAAAGCCTATTTGTGTTTATTTAAAAGAGTATCTTTTTGAATGTATATTTGATGCAGCTTGCAGACTGTAGGATACTGTCTATCATTTTTATTTGTATTTATTTTTCCCTACTCAGGTTATCTAGTGATTGATTGTTTTTTAACCATAGTCATTGTTCTTCCCTTTGTGCTGACATCCTCACAGAAGCAAAATGGCATGTCCCCTCAACCAAAATTCTCAACTCTTTGAAGGACAGAGGAAAGGACTCACCAAATAAGTCAAGACGGGTAAGATACAGTAAAGCTAAATAAATTAAATGAGTTAAAGCTCATGCTCAAAGCTCATGGCATATGCTCTCTCCAGTACCACTGGTTACTGTAGCAACTGATCTGAGGTCATTACTTACTCGTTATCAAAGTTAAACAACGATTCAAACATAAGACATAAGACAAACATAAGGCCGAAATTTATTCATCTAGATATTTTTAACTCTCGGATCACAATTTTTGTTGGAGAAATTAACATCTTGTGTATGTTACGTCTCTGTGATTGCTTTGAAATTTAACTTTTAGGGACCTTTTTAAAATGCATATTTTCTGCATTTCACACTATAACACGTCACCCGCTGCATAACTCAATCTAAAATTAATGTCTTTTCCTGAGGTGAATAGCATTAACTAAACACTGTATGAAGTATATTCAACAGTCACCTCTGTGCTTTTTGTAGATCCTCATCTAGGCTAATTTAATGCAGAGAGTTTCAATCAATCATTAATTTCAATCAAAACAGTTTATATAGCACTTTTTTGCAGTTGCTTTAAAGCAGCTTCACAAAGGTCTAACTTATGCAATAATTATGTTTTCTGTATTAATAATTGCAATATATGAATATATTCATGACTTAACCTCTCCATTCTGTAGTTTTGTACGTCATAGTTGACTTTAACAGGGTTTCAGCTGAGTCTTTAAAAGTCTCACGTTTAAAAGCTTAAATTTTAGGCCCTAAAAAGTCTTATGTTCACTCTTCTAGATCTTGAATCATTTTTCTAGATGTAAAGCTCATTTTATGTGTGTTTTTTTTTGTTGTTATTGCCAAAGTTTAAAAACTTTCATAAATGCTCTAAAAAGTGATGGCTAGGGTTGCTATGTATTAACATTAGACTGCCTTAAATGTTAAGGGTTGCTAGAAGTTAAGAAATGTGCATAAATACTCAAAAGCATAAAGTGATTGTTGTGGTTGCCAGAGATTGATAAAATTCTCCCAAATGGTAAAAAATAAATGTAAAAAATTAAATGACGGCTAGGGTTGCCAACGTTTAATACTTTCTAAATGCTCAACAACATAAAAGTGATGGTTAGGGTTTCAAACAACGTATTTAAAACATACTATTTATTATGTAAATCGGATGTGTTTTAAGGTGAGGATCTATGTCTTAAATTTGATTCTCAACGATCTTAAAAAGGTCTCAAAAAGTCTTACATTTTACCTCATGAAACCTGCAGAAACCCTGTTTAAACTGAACCTTTTGTTTAAGCAACTCACAAAACTGGTCATTTTGCATCAAGCAAACAAACATCCTGTTCAGCTTCACCATTTTCATTCTAAACACAGCCGTGTCCAGCCTGGTTCACTGAGAGGACACAAGACGCTGACAAAACAAACCACAGGCTTTATTTATCATTCTTCCAGTGTGTGAGCTCACCAGCGAGAAGGCTTTCTTTGCATATGCATGCATATGTTTATGAATGCACATAAATTTATCATGCAGGGGAATTCCCAGAGAGAAATGATCTTTAAAGTGAGGTTAGGTCACATGATGATGTTACGCCTCACATTGGAACAGGATTGTCTGAGCAGAAGAGAAAAAGCTTGCATGTTTTTGATAAATGATAATAGTGCATCACTAGAGCATAGTGTTAAGAGAGTACTTGCATTATCATTTTAAGTCTGTTTTTATCATTTAACATTTATCTGTGTAAAAATCAAGAAGTCAAGTACAATTAAAATAAAAAAGTAAATTGGCGAATGTGTTAACACACATTGACTGTGCAAAAAAAACAAAATAAAAGCATGAGAAACCCTGTTTCAATGGTCTACAAGGAGCATCTTTCAGGGATTGTACCCATTTTTGGGCTCGCAGACAATTGATCAAGCTGTTGCTACGGAAACATCTCCTACTTCTCTGTTGGGTGCTGAGCGGTGCAGAGCAAGCTTGAAATGACACGGGCACAGACGTACCCAGAGCCGCTGTGGTGCTGTCAGAGAGCATGTGCGTCAGTGTGATGAATGAATGGAGATAAGGTCAGTCTGCCCTTGGTGCTCAGAAACACACACTAGTGTCTGTCTGTCTCGCTCACCTCCAGTCTGAGATTCTTTAAGGTCTCACAATTCAGCCTTGTGCCAAATTTGATATTCATTGCTCATTTTACTTACCTTTTAACTTTTTTTGGAGGCTCATCAAAACCATACAATCACTTCAATTCCGCAGTGACATCTATAAACATCTAGGGCTGATTTTTAGGTAAATAAAACTAATTTATATAATTACAGGATTGTGTAGGAACTGTTTTTTTTTTATTTGCGCTCATCGCTTAACAAGCTAATTTTATGATAATAGCCATGGGATACGGTACCTTATACCAGTTTTAAGTGGTGGCGGTGCAGATTATGCGGTTTCTTGTTTGATTCTGGCATAAGTTCGTATATTTGTGTTTATCTACCCCGGTCATATCACTCTAAAACTCATGATTGTTTTCTCACTGAAGCTAAGCAGGTGTGAGCCGGGTTAGTACTTGGATGGAAGACCTCAAAAGAAAACCAGATTGCTGTGGGAAGTAGTGCTAGCGGCTCCACTGGACGTTTAATCGAAAAGAGTAGGGATGTAATCCCAGCATTCCTGATTAAATGTACCCACTCCTAATAATCCCTGTATAAACTTGTATCAACTCATCTTCTTGGCTCCCTATGTCTCGTGTCCACCATTAGCAGGTGTGGAGTTTTGGCACTGAATGGCAGCCATCACATAATCTAGGTGGATGATGCACTCTGGTGGGTTTAAAGACAGCCCCCTCAAGATGAATTGTATGCTTGTAGTTTCTAAAAAAAAAAGGCAGTACACATGTAAAAAATTCTGTTTTGATTGTTAATTTCTGTGGATAAAACAGTTGATATTTTCTAGCGTCAACCCAGGGATGATCAGTCTGTCCTGTTCCTTAAGGTGAGACTTAATATATATATTTTTATTGTAGTTGCTAGAACTAGTGCTACAAATACTATAGTAAAAATGATTATAGTTGTTCATAAGCATCGTTCATTTGAGTTGCGTTTTCATCCTACTGGTTATTGCCATCTGGTGAATCCTGATTATTTTGCGACTCCTTGTGTTTTACAACATATTTAAACTAATTTGTTATAGAAGTGATGATGAGGAAACACTTCATGAGGCTCTTTAAGCCCAGTCCAGGAAAATTACAAAAAGGAAGAGGTATGAAACCAGCTGTAAGGCCATTGAACCTCATTTATATTTTAGCAGTATTTCCCCCCAAAGAGTTGTTGAAATATTTTTTTTGTGCTTTGTCGCAATGCAAACCAAGTATGTAGGCAAGGCAAAAAAATTTCTGTAAAACATTTTATGTGCATTGACTATTCAAAGTTCTGTAAAGAATAAAAACATTAGAAGAAATATTTTATTTAGTTTTCCTCACAGGAAGCTTCTTTAGTGACCCCTGTTTTTTATCTCCCATTTATTTACCATTCAGTGGTGTAAAGTACATAAAGTGAATGTACTTTTATACTGTACTTAAATATGTCATTATGCCCTTTTGAAAGCATTTAACAATAAAATATATAATCCTTCTAAACTATCAATGCACTCTTAATAATCTTAAGAAAGCACTATTTATTGTAAGTAATTGCTTTGAATCACCTCAAATCTTTGAATCACGTCAGATTGTTGGACTCCGCAAATTTTGCTTTGTTTAAAAACCAGTTTGAAGAGAAGTGCCACTCACAAAGTCATCTTTCTTTAATCCTGAATTTTTAAAGCGATGCATCGCACATTTGGAGATTTTCTGCCATACATTTACAATGATTCAATTGTACACTATTTTTAGGCATACAGTTAAGGTTGAAGTACTGAAGACTTTGATGTTTTCAATGACTATGATTGCAGCGGAGCTAGAATCGCTCAGTTCTAACTCGAATATTTTCAATTATGTTCAGAGTCTGAACAATCTTTCATTTCTGGTCATCTATGCTTTTAACCTCATGTTTTGATTAGTGTTCCTTTGATGAAACACATTAGAGCTGCAGAAAAACGATGAGAAAGTATGAAAGATTAAAGGCGCATCTCATTAAGCCCATTAATTGCTTGTGTTTTAGCACTGCATTAATGAGTGCGTTGATCGTTTTGTGGCAGTTGATATAAAAACAGGTTTAATATCAGGATCAGAGTGTCTTCATTATACCCAACATTCCCTGGTTGCCTTTTAAGATCAATTTCTAACAAACCTATCTCTAAAGCTCTTCTATGTCTGTTTCTTTGTTGGAAATCCTGTTGGGAGATGTACGTCGCTGTATTCTGCTCTATTGTATTCTTGCGCTGATGTATTATTTACTATTGTGTGTGGACTAATTAATGAATACAGCTCAGATTAGAATACATTACACAGAAGATTAAAGAATTATTCATTAGCTCATAGTAATTAGTTGCTGGCCTGTTCTGAATTTAATTTGGCACTCTATTTTGTAGAACTAAAGAAGATGTTGCATGTCAAAAAGATAGAAGTGAGTGGACTTCACTTCCTGTCTTTTTTTAGAGTATAGATCACAAACTATCGCACAATAGAATAGACATAATAATTACTTGGTTTTGTTCATTTCAATAAAATTGGTTTTCAGCTTTGTTAAAACAAAAACATTTTTTTAATTCACTCAATTTGTAGAACTGTAAAAAAAACAGTTTATGTGAAAAAACAGCATTATTAATGTTTTGTTTAAAATATCTTTATATTGCCTGATAGTTTAGGATATGATTGATTGAAAATACTTGTAATGTGACCCTACAGACCTTGAGGGTCTAAAATGGTTGTTTTTGAAGGTAAGGTTTTCATGTTTTTGTACACTGAAAAAATCAAGACTAAAGTATTTGTTTACATGAATACAATACTTTTTTTTAAAATGTTAACTAAACCAAATTCAGAAAGACTAATGTTGACTTGAACTTAATCAGATAATGTTTTCCCTTTTAGAATCAATATGTACCTAATAATGATGATGATGATAATAATAATAATAATAATAATAATAATAATAATAATACAGTACTTGTTATTTGGTGCCATCTTGCTTGACACCTTACAGATTACAAAATAGATTAAACAGCAAAATAAACCAGGAAAATAAAAGAGGAAAACAACAGTTTTCACTAAATACATTTGGAATATGAGGGGGGAAAAACTTTGTTGGGTGAAACTTGTTAGAGAGTTTATTGTATTGGTGGACAAAGAAAAATTCTATTTAGTAACTTTAATATTTACACAACAGTGTGCTATTTCAAATCAAATAGCCATTTCCTAGAGTAAAATCCCAAATAGTTTTAAATTTATTTGTGCTGATGTGACCAATAAAAAATCCACAATCTACTTATACTTCCTACATTTGCATTATTATTATTGTTATTTTTTTGCTCATAAAAATATAAGAGCACATCTGATGGGCCATATTTGTTGTTTTATGTTAACATCCTTCGATAGATGGTTTGTCCTTTGGAGTGGAACAGATGGACTGCAGCACCTTGAATTTTTGCCAGACAGCTTTCATGGCCAAATATTGTTCCCAGACACTTCATTAAAGAAACTAAATGAGTATATACTCAACTGTTGTTTTTTTTTTGGCTTCGAAAAGAATAATTGAGAAGGTCATATTCAAAGAAAGAAACAGCCAGTATTTAAAGGAACTTACATATATATGTCAAGTATATAATGTTCATGTTTAGGCCCATTAATGCATTATCCTTAACTCCCCAAACTTGAATAACCAACTTTTCTTTGTTGCTACTATTGAAAAGTAATGCAGTTTACTAGTTGCATTCTTTTTCCATTGTCATTGCTACAGCTTAGTTATAACCATATAGTTGAATACATGTGCACTAATAAGAAACGCACACTAAAGTTCAGTTTGGATTTTTAATGAAGATAAATTGCATTATAAATAATGCCACAAACCCCTGAATTTCAATTCACTGTAAGTGATCCTTTAGTTTAGCAGCAGGTATACTTTCTGCACAACTAGTGCTTGGTCAGGCTTTTCTACCCATTATTAGACACAGTGTGAGGACACCTTTTTTTGGTGGAGTACCCAATTCAAGTATTTTTAAGCTCTGAGAGATGATTGAGTAAAGTTGTGTTTGTTCCTCCAGCAGGGTGGCGATAAGAGCTCTAGTGCCTCCAGCAGTAACACTCTGTCCAGCAGTGGCTCCAGTACTCATGGTGATGAGAAGCCCTTTGGCTCCGGGGACCTAATGGACCCTGAGGTACTAGGCCTCACATATGTCACAGGTACGTATGTTCACAAGTGATCGCTAAGTTGACCTATAGCACCTCACTAACTATTTTTAATACAGGAGCATCAACTGACAGTGGCATTGACACAAATCCAGTTGCGCCTGGTGCACCCGTGTCTCGCCTTACAGTTACAGATAGGGGCACATCTGATCAGGCACATACCTGGACCCCTGAGTTGGCTGAGGAAGGGGAGACCGATGAGGGAGAGCATAGACGGTTTCTCCATCAGGGTTATGGTGCTGGTTTGGCAGCCGGGCACAAACCAGAGGGGAGCATTGGAGACCTGAGTCACTCCTCGTACTCCAGGTGAGCCACAGCTTTTTGATTCTTGGTGGGTTACAAATAGGTCAAGGCTGCTGCATTTTTGGAAAGCAAAATGACTGTACCTTATTCGTATTGTTGCAAGAAGTGTAGGCATTCTGTTTCTGTGTGAAGCCAAATATCTCACTTTGGATGCAGAAATCACAAAGGAGTCTTTAAAACACGTAGTGATGTGATTCGGCTTAAATTTTGTGAAGCAAAAACCCCCAGACTCTTACTTACACTTCAATGAAGCTTTCAGATTTTCAGTGGTGTTCAGAGGATAGAGTTTTTGCGAAGAAAAAAAATCCTGAAAAAGTCAGGTATTGCTGGCAAAGTAATTGAATTCAAGTGCAAAGTAAACAAGGTTTCAGAAGCACACTTCTATTTTAGTCAAGTCTGTTACATAAAAGCAGAAGATTCACTCTTTGGAAGATGCTGAGAGAATGGCAGCTGTCGTGTCACTGAAGAAAGGTCAGGTTCCTGCTCATGGCGATGATGTCACTTCTGATGTGTGTACTGCTGAGTGCATTTTGTATCTATGAGTGCAATTCAAACTAACAACAAAAAAAAAGATGTAAAAAAATAAATACATTTTTGTCAGTGCTGAAACTGCTCCCCTCAAGATTTACAGATTTAGAGATACTTGCTCTGACGTGTTATTATAGACCTACACTGCAAAAAATGAATTCTAAGCAAAGCTGAAAATGATTGAAAATCATTATTTTCTTATTTTACGAAGAATTTTCTAATTTAAACCTTTTGTGTATAGATTACTTAGCTTACTTTGAGAAAATATCCCTTATATTTTCTTGAGGAGAAAAAAATCTTATTCTGGTCTTTTATTTTCTTGAATTAAGAAACTATGTGAAACAAGTTGTCGATTTTGCCACTGATCTTGTCACTGATGAATTTTTGACTAAACATATTCTTATATCAAGAATGTTATTGATATTTTATTTTAAGAAATCAATTTTAAATACTGGTAAAAACATGCATCTTGGAACAAAAATCTAGTTCTAGTCTAGATCAAGAAAAATATTTGATAATGGGGTAAGAACATTTGTTTTATTGAAATAAGGCTCAAATGTTTGTGAAAAGAAAATAAGAAAAAGGATCTACACCGTAAATAAATCATCAATACCCCAAACCTTAATACCCCATCCAGTTGTGTACTAACTTTGATGGAAGAGATCTGTACTTCAAAAAAGCCCTCTTGAAACAAGAAAAAAACCCTCAAATATAGATAAACGCTTCCTAGATCAAGCAAAAGATTCTGCTAATGGGGTGAGCAAATTTGAGTTGGCAAGAAATCTTAAAATTAGCAAAAACTTCTAGCTGGTAACAAATGCTGTTGCATCTTAAAAAAATACAAAAACTCTCAAAACAAGTCTTTCCAAGCTGTAAAAATGCATTGAAACTAGAATATTCCAACTTGTATCTAGTCAAAACTAGACTAGACAATCTGTCTTAAAACTTAAAAACTTAATTTTTTCTCTTTTAGTTTTATATAGCTTATCAGAAACAAATTAACTTGTCAGCACTGATAGCGTAGCGGTCAGAGCACTGACATGTGGTGCTGAAGCCTCTGGTGACGGGGGTTTGAATCCAGCCTTGGTCCTTCACCGATCATCTTCCCAGAGCTCTACTAAGTTTTCTTCCTCTCTCCTATCGGAACTGTACTATCTAAAAATGCATCAATAGGCCTAAATAATTCATAATATAATTATTTAATTTTTGGAGAGTTTTGCTAGAGTTTTTAGTTTTAAGAACCCATATTTTACTTTAAGAACTAAAATTAAGCACAAACTTTCTTAATTTAAGGTCATATACTTATTTTAATGCTACATTTTCCAAGTTAGTCTTAAAACTAGGATGTTTTCTCTTTTATTTAAGAACACTAGAGACTAGATACAAGTTGAAATATTCTATCAGCGAGAATTTTTTTCTAATTTTAAGAATTCTTGCCAAGTCAAATTTGCTTACCCCATTGCCAGATTGTTTTGATTGATATAGGAAGACTTTAACTTTATTTGAGGCTTTTTTTTCTTGTTCCAAGAGTGCATTTCTTGCAGTGTAATATGCAATAGTTGGTTAAAGGTTGTAAAGTAGTTAGTAACTCTCAATTGTAGAGTTTTATTGCAGCATTGCAGCCATGAAAGTACAGGGAACCTTTTGGGTTTGTCTAAGAGAATACGGATATTGAATTATCTTTACAATGTTTTGATCAACCTGTTCTGCTTGATTGAATGCAACATGAAGAAATCAGGGAACATAGTACCTCCTGAACTTTGATATTATGATCTGTATAATCGTGCTCCTTTTGAAACCAAGACCATATCAAAACACATCCATTACAGCAACATTTCATCTCAAAGTACCTACAACAATGTGTTTATCAAGTCTCTTTATTCATATCTGTTTATATACACTTCTGTCCATAGTACAGAAGGAAGAGGTGTTTTGCTCCCATGAATAAAATTCCAACTCCTAAGGGGCTTTGGTGCTTTTTAAATGAATGATCCTCCCAATGTTTCCTTGAGATGAAAGAACAGTGACACATGATCTGAAGTCTAGTTCATTTTTTATTTTTTTTAATGAAGATTTCCAAGTATAATCACGTTCATAAAAACGTTTAATTATTTAAATATTTTAAATCCATCTCCTTTAACCAGTGCTTTAAAAAGTACAGCCATATTTATTTTCTTCTTCGTCTATCCCATATTCCCTGGCCAGTGGCTCTCACCACTCTGGCAGTCCATTACCCCACAGATTCAAGCTCACATCCAACTCAGAGAGTCCCGGAGCCCAGGAGTCAGATCCAAGCATTCAGCATCACACACACAGACCTAATAAGAGGAACGATGAGCATACAATCCCGGATGAGCCCCCATTTCAGTCTGAACGTGGGTGAGTGTGGGAATGAGTGAAATAAGATGTGTTAGCAGGTTTCAGGGGTTTATTTTTGAGTTTAAAGGATTTTTGCACAGACAATTTTAGCATAGTTTAGTAAATATTTTTGCATGAAAATATTAAAGCATCTGTCTGTCTGCTGAGGAAAACCTAATGACAGGATGGCAATATTAATAGAAATATATATATTTAGTTTTTTGGTTCGCTCAGTTTGCTTTCTGACATTAAGACTTCTGGACCTTAAATCAGCCCAACTCTGCCGACTATAACCTCTAACTGTAAAAAGACTTTGAAATATTACAAGTTGTAGTAAAAGGTAAAATAAGACAAATCTCTTTTAAATGCTGTAATTTTCTTGTGTGAGCAGTTTTGTACGGTCTGAGTTTTAATCTAATGTAAACTTGCCCTCCAAACCTCTGCTAGTGAGCCTCATTAAGATTCTAGTTTGAAAGGCCAGAGGAGACCAATCTATTCCACGACTCAATTTAGCCACCGGCGCAAGTCTCAATCTTTTATCCAATTAATCTCTCTGCTGGCACAATCATCAACCCTTTATCGTTTTCAAGGACGAAAACCATTTGCAGTAGGTTAGAGATCAGAGTGAATCTTTCCTGCATCGATTGGAGGATTGCAGAGGCATGAAATAAACCGAATTTAAGAGGAATCACTTTTGTGAGGGTGGTGCAGGCCTGCAGCCAAAACAAGAGCCACTCAAGAGTTTAATGTTTAAATACATGGTTCAGATATATTCTTATGGTTTACTCAGCTCATTCAAAGCTTTTTTTGTTAATTTTTTTTTTAGATTAGCTATTACAATTGTGAAGTTACACCCACAGAATGGAGCCAATCAGACTGGAGTGTTCAACAGCCAATCAGAAAGGAGCATTCAGCATCAACTGTTTATAAGCTAATCAGAATAAACTCTTTAGCCGTCAATTATTCATAACTGAGAATAATAATCTGTCAATCAGAGGTACACATTCTCATGTTCTTTAACGAGCCGATAGAAAACCTCTCTCTGTGAAATCATCTCTGTAACTGTGCTGGTGTCATATTCTTGGCATCTGTCTCCTCTCATTATTGATCTGGACGGTGATGTTTTATCCCTCTAGACTGTACCCTTCCACTGAAGATCAGGGATTCCTTTGGGACTCTCAGACAAAAGACGGTCAAAGATCGATGGATAGCTGATTTAAATGACATAAAAGGATGGACTTCTGCTCTAGAAGTAATTCTCCAATGATGTCCTCAGGGAAGGGTTCTCTATAAATGCTTCTCAGATTGATGAGCTGTGTTTCCAAGCTCTTATGAGTAAAACTTGTAATTAGTTTATCACCTTTATTACATGTTTATCCTGCCTCAGACTTAAGTTAGCATTACCCAACACTGCCTCCAAACAAATTGTTGAAGATCATTTTCAATTGTTCAAGATCAAGTTTATTGCTCCCTCTAATGAGTCCCGAGACTTTTAGGGTCAACACATAGAATTAAGGCTGACAAAATATGAAGTTTGTTTACATAATACTTGAAGGATTGACTTGCAAATATAGCATCCTTCCCTTACATTTTGTAGCTGAATGATTAGTTGATGGCACCATTTGATTCAGTTTCTGTCATGAAAATTTTTTAAATTGTTGCTTAAAAGCTCACATTTTTATTTAAACCTTTTCGTCAATTATCGAAGATCTTGTGAAATCAGCGAAGTCTCTTAAAACATATTTAATAATTTTCTTTTAAAAATCGAATTTAAAATGTGATTGAATTTGTTTACTTGCCTAGAGCAATGTGGGAAAGCCACTGATGCATAAGTTTTACTGAAAAACGTTTCGGTATAGAGAGTGTCATCGGCTGCTGACTTTGCTTTGTTTTCTGCTTTCCTCATGGTTTTTCATTCAGTGGAGCCGAGAGCTTGTTGTCTTTGCTTCTGAGGGCTCTGTCCGAGCGCTCCAGGTACATTTGGCACATCCCTAGTATGTCTTTGTAGTTTCCCAGCATAACCCTCTTTCACCCTTCACCAAATTTCTGGCCTTTTAGTCACTGTTTCCTCCTCAGTGTTGTCGTGACTTGGAGTTTAAGTAATTTGCCCAATGTTTCCCTAAACTTCTGGAGGCAAAACATTCTCCCGAAAGTGTTCTTTATAACACTTTACAATAAGGTGAAATGATTGTTCATTAGTTATTGCATTAAGTAATAATTGATTTGTGATTAGTTAAAGGTGCATTAATGATGATATTAATCACAAACTCATTTAACTAGCTAATACATAAATTACTGCATTAATTAACAATTTGTTTCTATTTGTTAATTAATGCATAATTTGACACCTTCGTCACCTCATTGTAAAGTGTTAGTGTTCCTCTTTTGTAAAAAACAAACCTTTTCTTGTCATGAACTGTCAGCCCTGTGAGGGATCACACAGAGTATGTGTGACTTTTGGAAGACATGCATCTGCTCTTTCATAAATGTGGAATCTTTTGGATCATGGTTGCAAATTTCTTTCATGGTGTTCTCAATTATTTCTAAAGTGTTGCATTTCATTGAGCGAGGCTTACAGAATCTCTAGTGGAAATGGGTTTACCAAACGCTCCTCTCAGACACCACATAGACACCAGTGAAGGCCAGTGAGTCACTGAAACTGATACGGTGACATTGTCCAGTGCCTCCAGGGTTTCACTCCGCTTTTTTATGACTTTCTCCTGTGCTCATACTTTTTTTGAGCTCAGATAAACACACGAAGGACGTTTGACTTCACCTTGCTTCTGCATGTGACCTTCGCGCGTTAATTACGTCACCTCCAGTAATAACTCTCTGTGATTATTTTATTTGTGTCTCGGTGACCTTTGTCATTACAGGTTTCTTCACACGGATCTTTGGAGGAGATGAAGCTGTTCATAGAAATAAGCTTCTGGATTCTCTTTGGAGAAACTGTTTCAGTTTTGCTTGCATTAATATGTTGTTGTTGTCGTTTTTTGCAGACCATTAAAACCAGACTGATTTAATCTGACTTGTGTCAAACTTTGATTAAACTGAGATGGATGTTCAGCAAATTTAGTATTGTTTTCATAATGATTCAGTTTTGTAAGGAAGAAATTAGAGATTGAAGTGGGATTGAATGCAACATTTCTAAAATTATGCACATTATCTTACATATCTAATATGTTAAACATTATACCAGGAGAAAAAAAATCTCACAGATGCTGAGAGATTAAAGAATGCGGGAGCTATTATTTAAAAATGATTATTTACATCAGAAGACCCTCTTTTGTTTATTTAATCGGTTATTGATGTATACTAATAGATGTCTAAATGTAACTTAACAGTGCAACATTAAGATAAAACGCTGTATATTTTAATAACTGCATATTTTTATCTGAAATTATGTTTTGGATAAAGAAAAAATAACTGCAACACATCTGCTCATTGTTTCCTTACTATACTTGATAACAGCAGGAACCTTTCGCTAAAGTGGTGTTGACTACGTCTCTTTAAAATGTAGAAGCCAAGGACAAGAGTGGTGCTCTTTCCTTTTTAAGTACCCTTGATGTTCATCAGATTTCCAGACCTGGGTTTAGAAACGTGTGTTTGTGTCCTGCAGGCAGCTCTACTCTTCTGATTCATCCTGTCGGGGGCGGGACAAGCTGAAAGACACAGGACTGAAAACAAGTGCATCTAGAGAAGAATACATGAAGGTAGGTACTGACATGCTCGGATCTACTGATAACATTTGGCTACATAATCCACAAGACAGATGTGTTACGGTTAGAGGTCAAATATTTATCATAAATATCTTCAGCCTCCCAAACCTCAGCTAAAAGAACCCTCTTTTCTAGCTTGAGCTTACCTGTAACTCCATGCTTTGAATGCTTAGAAATGAAAGACCACTCTTTTACAGTTTGGCAGACTGTTTTGTCCAAAGCAACTTACATTAGGGGAGAGACAATATGCAATCTGATACACCGTCAAAGTCTATATCAGCTTCTCATAATAGAAATTGTATCAACTGATCAATAAACCATAGCAGGAATGAAATAAAGGAAGAAGATAAAGACAGAGAAGGAAAAAAAGAAAGTTGTTTTTTTGTAGTAGTAGGTGTTCCCTGAAGAAAAGAGTTTTCAGTTGCTTTTTGAAAGCTGTTAGTGTTGCTGCTTTCCTGACTGGATCAGGGAAATTGTTCCAGCAGCCAGGGACAGTGAGAGAGAACCACATATTGAGCAACAAATCTTCAAAATAAATGTAAAGTTTTACATTTAAAAGAAACTAAGGTGCTCAATGTATATTCTTTTATGTATATCCAGTAATTATCAACAAAAGTGATAGTAAGAGTGGGGAAAAACAATGACAAAAATAGGACAGAGAAAGAAAAAAAAACCTAAAAATTGTTAAAAAACTAATAAAGGGCATATATTAAATACAGTAATTTTATTTGTTTTAAACCCATCCATATTGGGATTGTTTTAACACCTCTACATTTAAATAATGTAGAATAATGCCGTATCATGTAAACGTGACTTTTCAGACTTTTCTTAGGTGTTTTGGAATTGTTAGCTCCTCATAAAAATGCTCCAAGTCATATTTAGATTGGTTCATGCATGTTTGTGTATTCCTGGCCTTAGCCATGCCCTTAGCCATGCAGCTCATCTCGAACGTACGCGCTGACTGTCCCAGAGGTATAACCATAACCAGCAGAACCACATCGGATAAACACAAGAAAATTTGTTTTTTGATGTACCGGGCCAAAAGATGAATGTATTAGTCGGAAATGGGTTGTTTTTCGATCTGTTTGGCAACAAGAAAAACCCAGCAAGGGCATTTTTGAAGCATGGCTGTGGGAGAAACAGGAGTTGCACATCTGTTTGGTGAAACACAACCAGTTTAGGTTTTTCAAAGGTTTTGTTTAAGATAAACACTGCATTTTGAAGTTTATTAAGAGTGCAGTGATAGTTTAAAGGGGTCAAATATTAATTTAAAATAATTTAAAAGGGTTTCCCAGCAATGGGTTGCGGCTGGAAGGGCATCCGTCGCGTAAAACATATGCCAGAGAGTTGGCGGTTCATTCCGCTGTGGTGACCCCGAAAGGGAAGAAAGCCGACATGAAGATGAATGAATGAATGAATTTAAAAGGGGTATGATATGACACTTTTTAATAACAAATTCAATACTTTTATTACACCTCATTTCTTTTCTCAGTGAGACAAACAAATAAAGCTGGAGCTGATCTCATTCATTCTCTGGGCTGTCTTTGTTCTTGCTTTACATTTTTGCAGTAAATAGCTGTCAGCCTTTGGGCACAGTTATGCAATCACTGATGTTTTGTGGTGCACTGTCCCTTTAAGACCAAGATGTTGTTATCAAATAAAAGCTTTCCACCAGTGCTGATTAGTATGTGAATGCCATTTCTCTCACACACACTGCAGGGCTGATAACCTCTGTGTGTTTGAAGAGGACGAGGGTGGAACTAACATGTGTGTGTTATCAGCCGGAGCCGCTTCTGGACACATACACTCAGGCTCCTGATAACACACATCTGGGCCGCACGGGTCGGGTTTTGTTCCTCTGATGGATGAGCTCAGACTGTGTTTCCATGCGTCATGTTCTGGAATAAACTGTTTTTATCTGAAGTCTGTTTTCTGCTCCTGGAGTTCATCTTAATCGGGTTTCGATGCCCTGCATCTTTTCCAGTGCCCGCTGTGTACAAGGAAGGGACAGAGTAGAGACATGGTAGCCTGATTTGAGTTCTGTGCAGGCTGTGGCTAAACCAATGTTATTTTAAACCTTGGTTGCGTCAACTTTCTGTTCTTCTCTCATAGAAACCTCTTCTGAGCTGGCACAACTGAGAAAGCATTTCTGGCTGCTCTCCCTTGAGCTCATGGTTTGAAATGCACTTGAAGAGTGGATGCATGGGCCCCGGGGTCACACTTTTATACCTCATACTACTGACCAAATAAGGCTATGCTTTAGTCAGAAGGACCAGAGCAACAGTGACTCCGGCAGTTCACTCAGTAGTGCACACAGCTGCAGATAAAGAGCTAACTTTATTTATAGCTCCCTGCTGCTTGAGAAAATTGTGCTCTGAGGAGTTTCATTCGTTCACACCTCCCCTTGGTTTCATCTGAAGCTGGATACTAAGACAGTCCAAAGTCAGGTGGACTAATAGAGCCCCATAGAAGTGTTTGCGTGTGTGTTTTGTGGTGCTTCTGGGGAATTTTAAGTAATTAATCCACTTCTCTGTTATGTGGTAGGTCTGTGAGGAACCATAAGGATATCCTTAGACTTGAACCAGGGTCTCCTCAGTATTGCTAAGAAATATAAATCTAGTCTTTAAATGGAGACCAATTTCTTTTTCAAAGACTTCTTTCTTTACTCTTCTTTGATCTCATCCTCTTTTCTGCTTCTCTTTTTTCCTTCCTTCACTTCACTATGCTTGTCCCATCAATTTTGATTGTTTTGTTTTGTCTCATTTTACTGTGTGTTTTCTCGTCCTCTTGTAATTTTCTTTTTAATTCTAGACTTCTCTAGTCTCTATGAATATTCTAACCTGTTTGGTATCGATGTGTGACTGTCGTAATGTTAATCAAGTTATTTTATTTATTAAAAATGCAGTCTGCTACTCCGTTCTTGGTTGCTGTGTAGCATTTTTCTGTGGTGAAGTCTTGTGGATGTTGGAGGAAAAACTGCGTAAAGAAGGTGGATCAATGAATGGCTCAGTTTTTTATTTGTTGATTTGCGATCTTCCTTTAAACTTTTTTTTCTGCTTCACTTGGTTATGGTTCTAAATAAAAACAACACGGCCTTTGGTGGGCACAAAGTGAGTCAAGCAATTCAAACCACATACGTCCGGATTTTCAAAGTGTTCCTGGGTCAACTGTAAATTGTGTTCCATAAGTTACTGACAGGCCAAGTCTTAATATTTAAGAAACGTTTTTTTTTCTATTATATATCAGATTGCAATGCAGAATGTTTGTGTTTATATCAGACCTAAGCTCTGAAGAAACATTTTAAGGGCTAAACACTTACATTAATGTTTAACTTGGTTTTTAATTACTAGAATATTTTTGTTTTTTTATTGGCCATAATGATGAGCAGGGTTAAATGAGGATGCCAGTGAATAAAACGGTTTTGTGGATCATTAGTAAAATCATCTTTAGAACTGAAAAGAAGCGATAAGGGTGTTAAAGAGAGAATTAACTAATGTTCTTTTAAAAGTAACTCAACAGTTACTTTTAACAGTAATGCATTACTTTTTTGTGTAAGTAATCAGCACAATTTTTGAAGTAAGTAACTAGTAACTGATTCTAATTTTCTTTTGTCTTGCCTTCACTCTCTTGTCCTGCATTGTTTCATCTTCTTTTTTTCTTCTCTTCCCTTTTGCTCTGTTTGAGCTCTTGTCTTCATCTTTTTATTCTTGCCTTATCTACAGTTTTTTTTTTTTGTGGTTATTTTTGGATTCCTTACTATGCTTGTTTTTCTCTTGACCCATATTATATTTTCTTCTCTTGTCTTGATGTCTCATCTTTACTTACCTTCACATTCGTGTCTCATCATCTCTGCTTTCGTGTCCCTTGACAGATTTTTTTTTCAATTTAAACGTCTCTTCTTCTCTTGTTTTTTTATCTGTTGACATTTCTTCTTTGAATTATCTTCCTCTATTGCTATCTTTTACCTGATTGGTTGTTGAAAAGGAATGCAATGCACACTATGCATTTTATTCTTCAATAATGAATATATGACATTTACTTGGACGTTCAGTATTATATTCCTCCATCAAAATTAAATATGTGGTAAAATGGAGTAAGTTCAGCAATTGTAATCTTTGTTGTTTACAGTGTTAATCTGCATTCATTTGCATTAGCTGAATTGAGCACTTAACAGGACCAGTGTTTGCAATGACCTTCAAAGCCTTTTCACTTGAAAAAAAAAAGTCCTTTTTATTGGGCATATCCCTTCTTTCTTGAGTAACATCTGTGACTGAATCATTCCTGTGTGTTTCTCCTATCAGGCTTCAGCAGCGGGCACCCTGTCCCCACAACGCTCCTTATACAGGACGCTGTCTGATGAGAGTGTGTGTAGCAGCAACAGGAAGAGCTCTTCTCATGCAAGTTCTCGAAGCTCCATGATAGATCAAGCCGTGCCCAACGACATCCTGTTCAGCAGCACCGCACCTTACCACAGTACTCTACCCTCCCGGATCAGTGTCAGTCACAACACATCCAACCTCAAGCGTGAGTACATGGCACAGACCACACAAGGGATACATGATGAATATAACAATTTTCCACCAATGGGCTTAGGGATGATTTGAGCAGAGAGAGGGGGATGAAGGATATTTGTGCTGGCATTAACAGTAGTCAGCTTTAATTTGCTCAAAATTTAATGAATTTAAATAAATTTTATCTAGCTGTTTTACAAAATCCAATTTAGTGCTTTTACCAGGACTCGTTTATAAGATCTTGTGAGCAAAGAAGAGCTTTCCATGTGACTTGTTTACCCATTCAGAATTTAAATATTTGAACACTTTTCAAAAGCTCTGTTTTTTTTTTATTTTCCAGGCATTTAGTGCTTTTAATAATGAGTTTGAGAATGACTTCTTCTGTATTTTAATTATTAATGTAACACTTTTAACTTGTTTAATACTTGTAATTTATAGAACTGTTGCAACAGGAAGTATTAAACCCTTTTAAAGGATTGGTTTAGTGCTTTTAAAATGGTTGCTTTGATTCTTACAAATTGTCTTTAATGGGCATCATGTGGCTACTTTTAATTAACTAATTTGTGATCAATATAATATAATACAATAATAATATAATGTGAATTGATTATTTAAAAATAATTTTTTGAGTTTTTTATGTTTTTTTTTTCCAATATGCTTTGCTTACTTATTTTTGTGCTTTTATTTTGGCTCATTTAGTCCTTTAAAAAAATAATTTGTGCTTTTGTTGTGCATTCATAAATTAACTCACTAATAATTTATTATGAGTAATGTAGCATCGATAATACTCACTTTCAAAATCAAATAACAAATTTTGCATATTTAATGTTACAAATTAAGCACTTTTAAAATAACTGATTGTACTATTTAGTACAATAGTAATATGACCTGAAGTCCAAGGATGCGCCAGTGAGTCAGTTAAAAACCTGAATTAAAATGAAATAGCAAAAGATTGAATTCATTCAGAGCTTATCTTTCAACTTCCGTGTAAAGTGCGGATCATGAAATTCAACTCAGTTATGGTAATTAAAAACTAAATTTTAGTAATTTTAGAATGTTTTTTTTTTTAGAAATAGTGTGGAAAAACTTGATGAATACAAACTGAACAAGAGGAGATTACTGAGTCCTCAGTTGAAACAATACTGTTCTTTCTGTATAAGACATATTTCTGTGCAATCGTTGCTGATGAGGAGAGACGCGCGCAGCAATGCATAATAATCCGGAGCCTGAGCTCGTTCCAGAGATCCTCTGAAGAGTTTGAAATGTTTGTATTACATCGTTTTCTTCAAACTAAAATTATTAAACATAACATTGTTAGATAAAATTCTCTTTAAAAATCTAAAGCAGGCAAAAATGACCACTTGGTTTCACTAGTTAAACTCTGAACGGTAATATGACTTAAATTATTTTAAATGTACCACAATAGTGCTTAATGTGTGCCTTATTGCTTTTATAGTGACAGTTAACACTTTTAAAATGACCTATTTAGCTCTTTAACATGACACAATTAGCACATTTCATTTGAGTTGTTTTGTGCTAATTAATATAATCTGTTTAACACTGCTAATGTGACCCGTTTAGCACTCTTACAGTGTGGCGCTTAGCGATTTTAATCGGTAGTGTTTTCTGTGGCTCGAGGAGGTTGATTGCTGTCATGTCTGATCAGACAGAGGTTCTGCTCTTCCACTCAGGGCTTTCGTTTGATGGGATCTGATGCTCCAAGGCTGCTTTTCTTCCAAAAAAATTGATAGACTTATCTGATTTGATGAAATGACTCAGTAAATGGAAACCATAGGCTGAACAACAATTTCTAGTCCAGAGAAGCAAAGTGATTGGTTTAGAAATGATTTCGGCACCATTCTAAATGTCACCGCATCTATTAATATATATCAGGTAAACAAATGTTCTCATTATAAATGTTCTCTCTCTCTCTTAGATGAATTCTGGTTCTCTGACGGCTCTCTGGCTGACCGCTGTAAGTTCAGTGACCCAGGGCTGATTCCTCTACCGGACGCTGACACCGGTCTGGACTGGTCTCACCTAGTGGACGCAGCCAGAGCTTTTGAAGGTACAGACACTGAAACACACTTACACATATACATAGATTCCAGATAAGAGGCAAAACAACACAATTAATTTCCACAACTTTTGGTTGAAGCGTAAAATTGGGATGCTCAATCCTCATTATAGAACAATCATGAGCTTTCAGGGGAATTCTGAACCATCTCACACTGTGAATTTTATTCCCCTTTTTTTGGATTGCTGATGCAAATGGAGGGCGCACATGTTTCAAGCTACATTTATCCCTCAGTATTTTATGCAACATCCTTCTGGGTCACAAGGAGACCTAGAAAAGGAGCTTAACTTCCCTCAAAAAGTTCCACTTTGTTTCGAAGTCTTGGATCAGAGTTTAGGTTTGTGTCTGGAATGCATGAAGCATTCTGGAGTGGTTTTAAGAGCACTGCAAGCACAACAACGTCTGTGTTGTTTTAAGTGCTTTGAAACAGATTTAAGTGTTTATCCTCACTTTTACTTCTGAGATGTGACCAGTTGGCTTTAGCGTAGTTAAAAATTTAAAATCAGTGTAGAAAAGCAATGTGTGTCGCCTAAAAGATGTTAAGTCTCAACATTTATTTTTTAAAAGTAATTAAATCTCAACATTTTAGATTTTAAAAAACATCTTTGTAGTTCCAATACTAAAAAAACTTATGCAACTAGTTATGAAATTTTTTTGAGTACTGTGGGTTTTCATTTTAATTATGCAGAAAGTGGTTTCAAGTTTATTGTTCTTAAAATAATAGCTTTTTCCTAACTGTAAATACAGAATACCCTGACTTGTACTACCCTAAATTGTTTAATTGGACAAAATTTTGTTTATTAAGTCCCCCAATTCATAAAGTGTTATATTAAAAGCAATCTAAACCTCATCATAATTTATAATGGTAGCAAAGCCAATGCTTGCAGAGCTAGAGTTTCTCAAAGAAGTGACACTTTCTTATCAGCCGCATATTCTCTAATCAAACCTGGTCCTTTACCAACCATTACCAGCGCATCTAAACTGATACGCATTTCCCACTCGAAAAGCACCATGATGAATGGTCAAACATTTTATAACACGGCATTAACTATTTACATTAATTTTTCATGATGAACAGCACATAAACCGCTTTTTAACAAGAAATATTTTTAACAAGAAATTTCTTAAGTTTTAAATCACCTGATGTGTGTTTTTTGTCTGACTATCATTTTAGACTGCAGCAGTTTGAAATCGCGATTTGTTTAAAGCCGAAAATATGATATTTTGATATGATATGAGATAATTTTAAATAGAGGATCACCTTCATTTATTTATTTAATTATACATAAAAGCTAATACTTGTTATGCATATTTTGAAATTCATAATACTACAACTCAACTTTTAAGTAATTTTTTTAATAATATCTGCATGTTTGGAAAGACAGTGCAAACATCAAATCTACGATATCGACAACCAATCAGAGGGTTTTATTTGTGCCGTATGTTCAGACCAGCGTGTGGCCTCTTTCTGCACCATGACGGAGCTGCAGAGAGCCGAGGCGCTGCAGATTTCTCGAGAGCTGAGCAGATGCGTGGCTAACACAGAGCCAGAGGAGAGGTGCGTTCACTCACACACCCCTCAAACACACACCCCTCAGGCTCTCCAGACACAAGCCGGACACTGAGGGAGCGGAACATGGAGTTCACACTGACACACACCTGACAGTAGGTGTACACACCTCTGCAGACACCGAGGGAGAGGCTCGGGGAGTTCACACCATCTAGACCAGTGCTTTTCAAACTGTGCCACGAAGCGCATGCTGTTTTAACATAGTTTCTTTTTTTATAGCCAGAAATATATTTTATTTTGCTAATATACTATTAATAATGTTTACTTGTTTTTATTATTATTATTACTTGTAAAATGTAACACACTGAAATAAATAACTCCTACTTATCAAAACTTTGAAGACAACATCAAGTACGGTGGTAAAGAATGAAGCATGAATGAATTGTGTTATTATGAACAAGTTCATCTTGATTAATTTGGATTAACCTGAGTAATTGTGATAGAGTGACTTGGCTTTGTTGGCAAATGGAGTGACACCGGTTTGCACACAGCGCAATCTTTTGAGATGAAAGTTATCATTGAGAAAAAAAAGGTGGACATTGATTTACACACTTGGCTTCATAACACTTACTCATCAAAATCCTACTAATGCTCTCCTTTTTCTGTTTAATTACACAACGTGAACACAGTTTGTTTGTTCTGCAGCGACGCGTCTCCAGCTCCTCACACACTGACGGGGAAAGTGAACCAGCTGGAGGTGATCCTGAGGCAGCTGCAGTATGACCTCAAGAAGGTACTAACTCACACAGACCTGACTCCAGAAGAAATTTTGAAGTCTCGATTGAAATTGTGGCTGGTTTTGGAAAGAGACTAATGAAATGAAAAAAAAAACAACCATTTAAAAATGGGCAAATTTGGTAATAAGTATAAAAAGTATAAAGTGGAAGATTGAAAACATAAAAAATGTCAATTATTAAAAAATGTGGTTGGAAAAATATTAACCAATCTTAGTATTTTGGTCTCCAATAACGTGGATAACATTAACATAAATAGATGGTTTGAAATTTGAAACATTGAGAGTCCTTTATTCAGAATACAACAGGCATTAAGTTTTCGGGTTTCCACTGCATAAATTGGACTACATCTGCAGAACTACTTTACAAAAGCCCATCCGTTAAATAATGTGCCACGTTAAAAAGTTGTTTTAATTTGTTTTCAAATTAAAATTGAAATATTTTTATGTTAAAACTGACTTTTCATTCATTTCTCATTTGTGCATCAAGAAAGAAGTCACTATTTAGTTTGTAAGACACAACGCATGGCACCGGGCATCTACATCTGAGATCTGAAAGCAGAAGCAGGCATTAGACTCTATTTTTAATGTCTATAATAATGTTTTGAAAGTCTATAAAATTTTAATGACTATAATATTATTTGTATTGTCTATAATAATATTTGAATGACTATAATACAATTTTAATGACTATAATATTATTTTTTGTCTATAATATTTGTAATGTCTATAATAATATTATAATGACTTTAATTTTAATGTCTATAGTAATAGTTTTATGTTTATACTAATATTGTAATAACTATGATATTATTTTAACCTATGTGTGGCCTTCAGGTCAAATTGGCCCGTTTAATTTTTACAATAAAAAGTGTATATTCTTTTCTAGTAGGGACTGGTTGCAATAATTCAATATATGTTCTCTATATTGTTTGAATTTGAGAGAAGTCATATATGTTAATGTGATATGGAGTAAAATTTCGATTTTTAATTGCTTTTAAAATGGGAATACCCTACAAAGGTTAAATGTCTGTAATACTATTTTAAAGTCTATGATAATGGAAAATACCTAAGAAATGGATCAAGCAAGCTCAAATTGAGTTTAACTTGTTAGTTCTAACTTGAAATTGTTGTAAAACATATAATGCTTTTTTTGAACAGGAAAAAGAAGACAAGGCGGTTCTGCAGGTGGAGGTGCAACACCTGCGTCAGGATAACATGCGTCTGCAGGAGGAGAGCCAGTCAGCTGCTGCTCAACTCCGCAAGTTCACAGAGTGGCTGCTTCATACAGTGGACAAAACAAACTGATTCAGGAACGGCCTGTAAATCTAAAACCTTGCTGCCAGAGAATGTATATAACACTGGACTGTCACAGCGCTGGAGAATGTACAGCAGGATGTCCGCATCCACCAGGCCTTGAGAGCAGAACAACACAGAGCGGTCCCAGAAGGGCCTGAAGCTGGTTTAAACTGATTTTAAAGTGTGTTGATTCAAAACGACAGTAGTTGCATTGAACTATCCAGGACGTTTCAAACTCTTATAACCTATAAAAGTGTTTCGCTTCACAATTGTAAAGTTGGTGAAATTATCTTGTTTAGGAAACTTATTTGTTTTTAATTAGGAACAAACTTTCCCTTTCATTTTTGTTTGCTACACCTAAGAATACAATGGAATATCATAAATGAGCAGATTATTATGTTTGATATTAAAGCAGGAGAAAGTGCAGTGTGCCTGGCAATCAAGCATAGTTTCTGTACATTCAGTGACTGGTCTTCAACATGTAATTTAAGCTTATTTAATTCTGGATTAGTTGATCTGAAGAGCATCTGGTCTGTAATATAAAACTGTATATGACTTTTTTTTTTTTCTTCTTTTTTTTGTTGCTGAATCCAACATTTGGATGCTGCTACACTAGTCACGGTTATACGGTTGCAAGAATGTCTCTGTGTACATTTGTTTTATTATCAATAAACCGTACTTAGATTTTTTTTTTAAATAAATGTAGTTTGTAAATATGCAACTGCAATTCTTCATCCTTCAATGTTTTATACTATTTCATTATTATCAAAGGGGTTAGTTGGTCAATTCTGGTCAAATGAAAACAAACTCGCATTTTCTTCAAATTTGGACTATTGGCAGCTCATGTGCAGAGTAAAACATCTGAGTGGTTTTGACATTGATATCACCTCTAATAATGGAAATCTAATGGAGATCACCCTTAGCACTTATAGACTTTTTTGGGCTGAAAGTAGAATCTTTTAATCTATTGTTCAGGAGCAATTATAATGCTGAAAACTAAAATATTACTCTAAGCGTCCTCTTTAAAGTTACAAAAGATTAAAATATATATGTGATATAATTATTATTTATTTTTTGCATTAACATAAACAGTTAGTCCAAACACCACAGTATCTCAAAGTCTATTGACATTTACTCCATGCTGAAAACATGAGCACGAGACAAATTTAGCTGCTTTCAATTTTAATTTATCCCAGTTACTCTCAATTGTCCATCAGTTGAAAGAGGGAGCCCAGGCTTCCAATCATCTGTGATCCAAGCAATTTTAGGTAACCAAAAACAATTATTTAAGTCAATGTGCAACTACTCTTCTGTGAGCTTCAAAGTTTCTTATGCACATTGATGTTTTGCATGTGCATGCAAAACTGTTTAATCGTATTATGTTAATTATAATTTCTGAGGAAATTTGCTCAGCAATAACATAAAAAACATCAAGCCTAATTAATTGTGCAAGTGCATAATTAATCTTGCTTATTTAAATGAGCGTTCTGAGGTGAACCGGGAGCTAAATTACCTCCTGAGCTTTCATACAGAATCATGCCTCCTCCTCTTTGGCGTATGTGATTGACTTTCTGATGACTCGCATACTCTTCCACCTCAGCACCAGCAGGGATTTGTTGTTGCCAGGGGTTTCTGTTGCCATGGAAGCAGCAGCAGCAAATTCACAGAGGAGCTGTCCATCACTGATGGGGACAAACATCATCAGATTTCCATCAATTGGGACAACCTCATCAATAACCTCTAAAATGATTTTAAAATGCTCTTTAAGATTAGACAAAGTTTTTAAAAAAATTTTCATTTAAAAAAAATCGTTTTTTTGTTTGTTTTTTTGTGCCGCGTTCCTCTCATGTTCAGCATAGCGATCGGGATGTTTGGATTTCAGGTGACAAATTACTCCTGACATGGAGAAAGTCTTTGCAGATGCAGACCTTGAAATTTTGACATTGCATGTTTTGCAATCCTTGGGTCTTTCTCAGACATACAGTAATACGGCCACATCGCAGACATGTTGCTTTCAACAAACACGTGGAGGCTGTGATTGCGTCATCACTGTTTCGGCAGTGTTGTTTGAGTGGAAAAACTTTTGGAACATTTTCGGATGAAAATTTACAGTGTCCGAATATTTGGTGCATGTCTAATATATATACATCATAGAGTGACTGCAGTGTTACCTGATATTGTAGATGACATGATCAATAAGGTGGATCTAGTACTAGCTGCTTCCGAGATTTGAGTTGAATTTGATGTTGTAGAACGCAAAAAGTCTTTTTACAAATAGTCTTATTGTCGGTCTTCTAAAATTGTATTGCCCTGCACCTTCTACAATAGTGACCATGCTTCTGCCTTGTATCCTTGTGTCCCTTATGTATAAAAAAGCTATCACGCAAACGCTTCCTTAAAATGTCTATGTTATTTATAGTGTTTTCAAACATGGTTGGTCCTTCAGAGCCAGTACATACAATTAGAAGACTTGCATAACATTGCAATTTCAGTGCAGCATTTTATTGTAAACTCTGGGTCAGGTGTTGTACGTTTAGGAGCAATCAGAACACCATTGTTCCTTTACATGTTTGTTTATATATCCTAAGTGAAGCTCTTTGAAGAGGAAACTGCTTTTCAAGTTTTTATTATTGTTACAAATAATGCTAATCTTATAAGCAACCTGTTAATACAATCAGAGATGCACTGAAAACCTGCATACCTTACTGTTTAAGTGCCTCTCCATGGAGTCAGATGCATTGCTCTCCCGTTCTTCCTCCACCGTCAGGAAGTAGCCTAAAAGAGACCATCAGTAAGCTCTCAGTCATGCTCACAAGGAAACTAATTCAACACTGATTCCCCCATCGACCCCTCATAATGTGATTGACACTGTGGTATTTAATCTCAAACAGGAAGGATTCAGTCATGCGGAAGCTTAAACCTCTACTGATTGCTGTCAGCCCTTGGAACCTAGTGTGGCTTTGTTTAACCTCCTCAAACTATACTCATTAGATTCGTTATGTTGTTCAGGTTAAAATTCCACAAGATTCATCAAGCACGGCAGCATCATTAGTAGAGGTTGTTTTATGTTTGAACTCAATTTAAATATCAGCAAAGGATTTAAAAGTTAAAGTCAGTTCTGTTCAATATACTTACAAGAGTCAAGAAGGTTTCTATGAAATCTGTACAATAAATAAAGCTAAATAGATAAGCACTCATGATTGTATAATTTCAGTGCAATAATTATCAATAGTAACCCTGAGCTCTAGAATTTCCTAATTTAAAAGAGCAAAATAAATAACAAAACAATGTAATTTGAAGGACTTGGGCTACTTATAAATTGTGTTGGATCAGACACATGTTAAGACAATTTGAAGCATCAGACACTACGGTTAAGACGACTTGAAGAATCAGACACTTACGTTAAGACGATTTGAAGAATCAGACCCTTGGTTAAGAAAATTTGAAGCATCAGACACTTTGATTAAGACAATTCCAAGCATCAGACACGGGTTAAGACAATTAGAAGCATCAGACACTTCGGTTAAGACAATTCGAAGAATCAGACCCTTGGTTAAGACAATTTGAAGCATCAGACACTTGGGTTTAGACAATTCCAAGCACCAAACACTTGGATTAAGACAATTCGAAGCATCAGACAATTGGGTTAAGACAATTCAAAGCATCAGACACTTGTGTTAAGACAGTTCGAAGCATCAGACACTTGGTTTAAGGCAATTCGAGGCATCAGACACTTGGGTTAAGACAATTCTAAGCATCAGACACTTGGGTTAAGACAATTCAAAGCATCAGACACTTGGGTTAAGACAGTTCGAAGCATCAGACACTTGGTTTAAGACAATTTGAGGCATCAGACACTTGGGTTAAGACAATTCTAAGCATCAGACACTTGGGTTAAGACAGTTCGAAGCATCAGACACTTGGTTTAAGACAATTTGAGGCATCAGAGACTTGGGTTAAGACAATTCCAAGCATCAGACACTTGGGCTAAGACAATTCGAGGCATCAGGGACTTGGGTTAAGACAATTCCAAGCATCAAACACTTGGGTTAAGACAATTCCAAGCATCAGACACTTGGGCTAAGACAATTCGAGGCATCAGGGACTTGGGTTAAGACAATTCGAAGCATCAGACACTTGGGTTAAGACAATTCCAAGCATCAGACACTTGGGTTAAGACAATTCCAAGCATCAGACACTTGGGCTAAGACAATTCGAGGCATCAGGGACTTGGGTTAAGACAATTCGAAGCATCAGACACTTGGGTTAAGACAATTCCAAGCATCAGACACTTGGGCTAAGACAATTCGAGGCATCAGGGACTTGGGTTAAGACAATTCAAAGCATCAGACACTTGGGTTAAGACAATTCGAGGCATCAGAGATATGGGTTAAGACAATTCGAAGAATCAGACTCTTGGGTTAAGAAAATTCGAGGCATTGGAGGATTGGGTTGACATTTCAAAGTGTTATACATTTTGGTAAAGACAGCTCAAAACATCTCTTTTAAAAAACGTCTTTCTTAAAAGATCTCTGGTCAAGTTTACTTAGGAAATGTATTAGGATTATCCAAAACAATAAGTAGGATAGCTTAAGGATTGTGGAAGTTAAAAGCCTAAAACATTAAAACGAAGCTTGTTCTTATGACAAGCAACTTCTTTACTCAATTATATATTTATTCTCATTAGGTTCAAAAATATAAGTGTAATTATGAGATTTTTCACCATAAAATTGTAGATCTCTTTAAACTGTGTTTCAGAACACCATGAAACATATACAGTATCTAAACTTTGCCACCTAAAAATAAAAATGTTTTCTTTGAATCTTTTGAATACCAAACACAAAGGTTGTAAATCAAATCCAAAGTTGAGCGAACGATAACGTTGAGTGCAGTTACAAACATCTCTACCAGTGAAGTAGCTCTTTAGAGCTTCTTCAAAAATCATTTATCCAGCCACTACAGCAAATATTACAATGTTGTTATGAAATAAATATCAGTCGAGAAATTGTAAGCATTAAATAAAGATCTGGATGCTCAGGGACCTAAGTTAATATACTGAATCAAATATCCACGAGGAAGATATTACCCAAATAAAGGAAGCACTATATAACCGATAATAAAAACATTGACTGAATGTCTGACGGTTTCCAATAGTCTTCTAAATATTCATCCAGAACCAGAGAGAACTCATATGTGAACTAAATTATCTATATTGCTTCTGTTTAAACAAACTCTTCCCTCATCACTTGAACAGGATTGAGAGGAACCTGAAATGAGCTTGTGTCCCATTCCTCTGAGAACTTGTTCATTATCATCCATCTACCTCCTCTCTGTCTCCCCTCTAGCTATTTCCCATTAAAATCATGGTTTTTCCTGTGGAAGGCTTGAATCTCACTCTGACACACACTCGTCCGAGAGGTGAGCAGGAAAGTGGAGCACCATCTGTTTCCATTAAACTTTTTGATAGAGTTGAAATAGATTTGGTTCATAATAAGACACTTTGATCTAAATTTGTATTTAGTTCACAAGGAAATAAATGGTGTTGTCCATGAATGTAACTAATAATGACATTTGTATGCATGCTCATTAACCTGTACATTATTAAGAGCGGCAGTCTATCGAGTCAGGAGAAAGTAGTGAGGATTTACTATCCACTAGTTGATTTGCCTTCTATTGATTAAAAATAATATAAATTCCCTTTATATAATTCATCAATACATTGAATAAAGTTAAAAAGCCGAGTTTATGGCTCCTTTACTTTTGGACACTAGGCAAGGCACATTTATTTGAAGATACACTTTACACCCCTTATTAATTAAAAGAAATAAACAAATTTTAAAGGTGCCATATTATGATTTTTAACGTCACGGTGGCGCAGTGGGTAGCACGGTCGTCTCACAGCAAGAAGGTTGCTGGTTCGAGCCTCGGCTGGGTCGGTTGGCATTTCTGTGTGGAGTTTGCATATTCTCCTTATCCTTATACTTGCCTATTTTCCTTATCCCCGCCCAAGCCCCATCCACTTGTAAATCACATGAATCGCTAACATAGCCCCTCTCTATTACGAGGGGGAAATTCAGTTTGACCTGGAAGTGTGAGAGCAGCAGACCCGCGCTGGGTAAAAATAAACAATGCCAGAGAAGTGTGTTTTCGGATGTCCGAAACCTAATCTTTTGTTTGGATTACCAAAGAATGAGCTTATTCGTCAGAAATGGCTTGATTTTGTGTCTGCCTATCAGTGAAAAGGTCTTTTTTTGTTTGTGAGCAGCACTTATGGTGTCTACTTTAAAACCCCGTTTAACCTTATTTAATATTCCCAGGTTAGATAAAGTATGTCAAATCCATACACATTATAAGTAAATTACTTACAATTTGGTAAGGAAGACTTCTTTATGGTATGTTCTTCCCTGTGTTCTCAAAAAAAAAACACACCAAACAACGAGTTTCCAAACAAAAAACACTTTTATCTTTTTTTTTGTTGGTTAAAATACAATACAATATTTCAAAAATAAAGGTCACAATATTATTTCAAATATAAAGTTTACACTAGTAAAACTTTACAATAAAGTAATTGCACAGCTGGGTTTCTAGCATCGAGGGAAACTGACCTTGTCAGGATCCACTGATCACTGCTTTCTCTGGGTTTTTATAGCCAATCTCTCCATTGCTTGAATCATGAGTCCCTCTGCTGCAAAAAGGTTTCAACGAGTATGCGTAAATATAAATTAATTTTACAGCTTTAAATCTAACATGCAATAAAGCTATCTTCAAACTTTTCTAAACAGTGCTTCTAAAACTTCTGGGTACATAGTTTAACATATTGAAGCTCACATTCACTGAATAATTGCAATTAATCCAATTTGGTTAACATGATATACGTCAATCTATGCGCACACTACATGACATAATTCTATCAGGAAATCTGTGTCAGCACACACATGGAGACTCTTTGCATTTTAACTTCCCTCAAATTCTAAACATGCACACACTGCAAGATTCAACAATCGTGTGGAACGCACACTACAGGACCTTACTACACGCTATTGTGTTAGTAAGGTGTCAGATGTCAAAAAGTAAAAGATTGTGACAAGATTTTCTATTGGCATTTTACAGCATTTGTCACAAGTACACCTTTAACAAAATAAAGTATGCCGACATTAGTCAGAGATCATACAGTCAGAGAGTAACCATGTCTGATTTACCACGTCACTGAGGAGACTTTATTTCTTGCGGTTTCTGGTTCATTCTGTGGACTCAAACTTTGTGTCAAACTCTGGGTCACACCAATAAGGTGATGTTACATCATGCATTGACATGGTCTGTTGATTATAATGTTTTAAATCCATAACACATATAGAAAGATTAAAGTTGTGCTTCTTTTTGCTCAATTGGTACTAATAGGAGAGCGTTAGTCAGTAGGGGCATGCCAAAAGCACGTCTGTGGGAGGGACCGGTGTAAACAGCTCATTTTGCCGGGCCAAAAATATCAGTTTTGTTCAGTACAACTCATAAACAAGAGTTAACACAGCTCAAAAGAACACAAGCAAAAGATTTCTCTCTTGACTTCACGAGGGTAGATGTCTCTAGGTTTCTTCAATTCAACTTAGATCTTTCAGAGAAGAACACACATGCTGCTTCCCCTTTAACCCTGGGAAAAGTCAAAGCATCTGCATACGGCAGTCTAAAGTACATCTTTACGTTTGAGAGACACCACATCAATGATCTTCTCTGAGATCAGGTCAGAAGCAGTAAAGGACAAGAGGAAAGCTCATGCAGTGACCCCTGCAGGTCAATGAAAGAAGGAAGTGAGTTGCCTCAAGATAAAAGCCACATAAATATAGATTTACAGTCAAAGTTGAATGTAGTTCAGAGCAGTTCACAGATACAGGAGGGACTGTAGGCTGTGTGCACAGCTGACCGTGCCTCTCCAGTACCTACATTGAGATCCTTAGAGCGTGTGCTTATGAGGACCTTCCTAAATGTGGACTTAAGTTCACGAGACTGTCTATGTAAATTCCATCTTTTTTTGGCATTTTTTACAACCAAATTGGTTGATTTTTGTTTTTTTAAGGCTACTTTTACACACACGATAATTCTGCTTGATTTACATTTAGATTTCAAGCACGTTTAGATGTTTTCACTACAATCTTTTTCACTTTAAATGTGGCTTTTAATATGAAATCAAAAGGTAACAACTGCATAATTGTGTTTTCTACACAACACACTCAACAAGCCTTCTAAAGAGATGATCATTCTTTCTGTATTTAGCAATTGTGCTCAGTTCAATGCTTTGGTAGATCCTTCATCATTTTTGGAGCCTTTAGATTTTATTTAGGCTCTGTTCACACTTACCCAGTTATTTTGTAAATGCAGGATTTGTTGATGCCACTCTGAAACTGTTTACTGTTTACTGGATGACTGAATCAGGTCTCAAGCCAAGTTCAAACCAGGAATGGGAAAATCTTTGTGACGTCCCCGGGTGGATGCTAGAAGTTTTCATTCACTCCTTTTTTGTGCAGGCACAGTCCAATACAAAGATCTACCAAATACACCAAATTTTTTAATCTTCTTGGGTGTCGAAAACCCCTCTCTCACTCACTCTCTCTCTCTACTCAGCTTTAGATAGTGTTTGAGTACTCAGCTTTAGATAACAATACAACATGTGGAAGATAAGATACATGTTGATTGATTTGCACATTTTTTAACACATTAATCTTGCAAAGCAAAACAGAAAACACAATTTGAAAGGAGCTGCAGGTGCATGTCTATACAAACGATATGGCGGCCTTTTGTTCTACATTGTTTAGCAGAGTGTGACGAAACCTCATCATGTCCTTTTGAGCAATTGTTGTCTTCAAACTCTCTTTTCTTGTTTTTTTTTCGACAGCTTTCATTGACCAATAATTGCAGTTCAGATGTTTAATTCCTCTACTTGAATACAAATATGAGTAGGCTAATAAATCTGTCTTTTAACTGTTTTTATAACAACACATTGGAAAATTTGTCCGTTGGTATAATGTCAAAAAGGAAAGGAAACTCACTCAAACAGCCAAAAAGACACGGCATGATGTCAGATTTTACGACAAGATACAATAATCAATTTGTTTAAAATCACTGATAAATTTTGTATAACTGTGATATAAATACTTTCATACACATGGAAGAAATGGGAATCTGATGTAGCTACTGACAGAGCAGCTTTCAAGCAAGTGGTCACTTAGAGGATGTAATTCTCTTTCTCGATCAGGGTGTGTTTGTGTGTGAACCACAGTAATAACACATCTGTCCCGCACCACCTGTTTCGGTTTCAGGATGCCAGAGATCGCCGTAATCTCTCCTGACACTCGGCACATTTATATGCGCATATTTATAAACTCGCAGGGAAGTCAATATTCCTCTGGATGCGACCCAAACACAAAGCACAGCAGGTTAAAGTCACTTCCACAAAGATGTGAGAAAAACAGCCAGAAATGAGAAGAGAGGATGTTTGAGCCAAAGACATTAATAATCAAATGCTTCAGACTTGATGAGAAAGAGAAAGTCCACATCAATATGTTTATAGGTTTCCTAGATGTTTCTGGAGAGATGCACCAAATCAAAATGTTTCTGATGCTTTATCACAGAGTTCATCTCTCTACTGCTTTCTTTCAATCCTGCTTCAACACACTGAAGAGAACTGCGTGTAACAATTTTAAACATATCTTAAAGGAAGTTATTATAGTTTGGCATAATAATCCCAATATCTCTCAAAAATAAAACATTTATTTTTACGTGAATAAAAACACTTTTAGTATACCTTCCTCTTGTGTTAGCTTTCTGTCATCATTGCTGAAGTAAAAAAAAAAAGTAAAACACAAATTTAGAATTTTAAAAGAGTTACTCAAGTTAAGAGTTAGACATTTCATTTGTAATAGCTAAAATATTGTGAACTCTTATGGAGAAGACAGTCTTGACACTAAAGATGAAACCTTGTAATGTCTCATACAAACCTTTCAATAATTTTCAGAATAAAGATCAACGCATGAAATATTAAGTTTTAGATGAATCACTTTATTCTGTACTATACCTCTTACGCAAAGCTGTAATAAAGTGAGCCCCAGAACCTTATTTGCTGAAAATGGCAACCACTTCCCTTGTTTTCCTTCTGATTTTTAAAGGTCTTCTTTTTTTACAAATTTTCTCAATTGTTTGTCTGATTGTTTTAGATTTCAAAATATTTACAGGTTTCTTTAATAATCTGATTACTTTGTTGTACATACTGTTTTAAACAACCTAGGCTATATTTGAGTAATATTCTAAGTATCACCTTCAGAACACACTGTAATTATTTTGTCTAAAAATGAATGTTAATGTATAATGTAAAATAATTAATTAATTATTAATACAATACTATTCTCTTAAGTAGGTTCCAAAAAGTGTGCTTTCTAAAAACTTATATTAAAATGTCTATTATAATCATGAACTAAAGACATTTTTCGTCTTCTACCCTCACAAATGATTATTATGATGATATTGATATGCTCCCTTTGTGTTTGTGATACTGTATTGATGCTGATGGTCAGGTCACCTTACTTGGAGTTACAAAGAAGTTACATAAACCAACAACCACTGTGACATTCAAGCAACTTTGGGTTAGTGAGGTTTTCTGAAGATTCCAAGTAGCTCTTGCTTTCCCCTCACTCTCTCTGCTCGAGCCTCAATATCGAGTGACTTGGTATCAGGGGTCAACTGAGTTTGGGATAGGGTAAGGTTGCTGGCCAAGACACTTGTTTCTACCGACTAAATGGACTTCCGTGTGCATTTAAAATGGGTAAGAGTTGACTGACTTGGGAGCAAGAGACTTGGCTCCTAGAGACCCTCTGGGCTCACCATGGAATGTGTAAAGGGTTCCATCTTCTAGAGCCCAGTCATTATCTTTATGTTTCATTCATCTTCATGTCTGCTTTCTTCCCTTTCGGGGTCGCCACAGCGGAATGAACCGCCAACTCTCTGGCATGTGTTTTACGCGGCTGATGCCCTTCCAGCCGTTCACACACACGTTCACACACACGTTCACTCTTTTAACACTATGGGCAATCATTCTTACTCAATTCACTTATACCGCATGTCTTTGGACTTGTGGGGAAACCGGAGCACCCGGTGAAAACCCACGCGATCACGGGGAGACCATGCAAACTCCACACAGAAATGCCACCTTTCCCAGCCGAGGCTCGAAACAGCGACCTTCTTGCTGTGAGACGACCGTGCTACCCACTGCGCCACCGTGACGTATGTTTGGGATATAGCATAGCTAATTTATCATGTGTTTAGTCTAATATCATTCAATCCTTTTATTTCGGTGTCATGTGTGTTGTTTTGTTAGTCTGTGTCAATTATATCTTCACCTTCTTCTGTTAGTGTTTGGTTGCTGATGTGGGGTTAAGTCTTTGCACCTGCCCTGGCTCGTTAACTCAATTACTCTATAGTCATAATGAATAATGAAGTTTTTTGTTCTATGATCTTCTGTTCTTTCACCCTGACTTTCGCTAAATGTTTTCCCTTTCATGGGTTTTATGATCAGTTTTCAATAAGTATTAGTTTAATCAGGCATCCCAACTCTTGGGTATTTTATGTTTTTCTCGGATTGATCTCTAGAGTTGTGTATTTGAGTCCTGCAAATAGACTGTGACAGAAAAGACTCAGGTTGAAGAAAGGGACAATGCTGAGTGGGACAACGTTTCCTGAGCTCAGAGACTGTGGTCAGAAGAATCTGCTTTATTCAATCTTTAATAAATCAGTTTAATACTTTGTTAATAGTTTTTTTTTCACAACTCTACTGAATAATATTGAAACCTTTAGCACTACAGTTTCAGTTACTTGAACAAAGATAGGGTATGAACATTGACTGTATGATACATGTGAACTACGAAGACAGAAACTTACCAATAAGGACATCTGGGGCAAAGATTTACTAGCTTCTGGTGTTTTTTTTTATTGATTTATCTAACAGATAGGAACTTCACTGCAGAGACAAATGGGAGGGGGCGGGAGCTCACCTTGGGCTCTCGCTGCCCCTCCGTTTACTACTGGCTTATTGACTGTATAAAACATGGACAGCAGGGACGTGCACATGTACGGCTCAATCTGTGCAGAGCACATGCCCTTTTTGTAATCAAGTTTGGAAGTACCCTTTTTATACTATACCTTTTTTTATTAATCAATGCTATTTGTAACCCTTTACATCTGTTTGTCATTCAACAAATGTTTAAACAGTTAAATGCATTAAAAACAATCTCTTATTTGTCTCTCTATTCCCCTGTAATGCCAACAGCTGCTGTTCAATTTAGTCCCTAGTACAATCTCTCCCTCTTTTACACAAGATTGAGTGTTTGGTTCAATAGAAAAAAAACTAATAAATATACATCTTGAAAGATCAGTATTTTTAACATTGTTAAAACTAGTTTGGTCATTTAATGCCTTTTATGACTACTGCTTTAAAAAAAGATGTTTATGAGGACACTTTCAAATTACTAGTTACATAATAAGATATAGCAATAATTTAGCTTAAATAAATGCTTGTCTTGTGACTGAGGTTTCTTTCAGGCGGCAGATTGACCTGTCTGGCCCCTTGATGACCCCACAGACCTCAGAATGAACCATCTGCCTTAAAAACTCAACATAATCCTAAAACTGAATGTAATACACATGTGAAAATTCTATTTATGGAGCCTACAAGCATTAATCTCTTCAAATAATCCATCTGAACAGCCAAACAGACACACCTGTAAGGATTCCTAAGCATCAAATCAGCAAATTAAAGTCTTATAATGCACTCAGATTGTTGGTGTATTCACATAAAAAATTGGTTAAAGTCTAAATATTTTAGTGTTTCTGTAATCAAGTAATCATCAGCTTGGGTGAATATTTGCCAATTAATATCTAATTTTATTTTATATTAGGATTCTGTTAAAATAAGTTAGTTTTTTTACACAGCTGTCTAATCATTTACAATTAAACCACTTAAAAACATTAAAACAAATTTAATTGTAATGCTAAAATTATACTAAACCTCAATAAATGTTAAAAATAAATATTTGGCTGCTTTTAAACAGAATAAGTTGAACCTCAAAATCTCATCCTGAAGATTGAAAAACTCTAGAAAATAAGAATCGCATTTATTTCAATAATTTCATAGATTGTTATCTTCCTCAGAAGCGAAACGCTGATGAAACATGGGCAGAGAGAATCCTGGGGCTTCAGGATTTACACCGTTAACAGGGAGCCTGTCACATCTCATCCAGAGCTAACTGTGACTCGAGAGTGTGTCTGCGTGTGTGTGTGTGTGTGTGTGTGTGTGGGCGTGTATGTGTGTGTGCTCTCATTGGCATTACACTCAAAATGAAGTGTGATTTCATTGAAAGAAATCAACCCAGCATGCCCTCTTTCCATCTCTCAATCACAAAGGCTTGCTTTAAACCCCTCATTAATCCTCCTGCACTTTCTCTTCCAATCAAATAAGCCGTTCAACATCAAACCTGGCCTTTTTTAGCCTCAACCTGAACTTTTCTAGAAGGTTTGTGGGTAAAAGGAGTTGTTTTAAGTAAAGGAACTGTAAAGGTTCTCTGTATAAAGCACCCATTAAAACATAACAAGGGTTGTGATTTCTGTGCGAGAAGAATGTCGGAAGCCACTGACAGCAACTAAAAGAAAAACATTTTAGCAACCTTTTTTTCTTTACTGCATTTGTGTTGATGAAAAGGACACTTTAAGGCAAAACTAATTATTGACAAACACAACAAGTTTTTAAGGTACCTTTTAAGGGTTTTAAACACATTTTTTTAATGACAAAAGTAATCCCATGTTTATTTATTTTTTTTATAAATTTCAGCTGTGGTGCATTGCATATTTTACATACAGAGATCATCAAAAACTACTTTTTCTTTTTGATCACAAATTATTTTACAAGATAAGTGTTTCTCATCTCAAAAGCTAATATGGACTAAAACATACAATGATAAAATAAAAATAGATTTAAAACAATTTTACACTTGTTTTGTAAAATTTTGTGTAATTTTGAAATT
Organism: Danionella dracula; assembly: GCA_900490495.1. Classification (NCBI taxonomy): domain Eukaryota; kingdom Metazoa; phylum Chordata; class Actinopteri; order Cypriniformes; family Danionidae; genus Danionella; species Danionella dracula. Next base: position 12,963,458 of record UELW01000778.1, read on the forward strand.
TGTCTAACATCAAAAAAAAATGTGGGCATGCACAATAAGCACATAACTAATTCCATAAAACATAACATAACGTTCTTGTAACTTCTGTGCCAGGTAAAATATTTTCTAGTTGGAGCTCGACACGAAACACAACAATATTTCATCCATTTATCAAGAGTGTACAGAAAACAACATACAAAATGGAATACACTTGACAAAAAATAGAAATAAAATAATCTATAAGAGAATAAATCTAACAAAGAATAAAATAATCTGACCTGGAATATGATGGAAAATGAATGTTAGTTTAATAAAGAAGCACCAAATGGAATCAAGTTTGTGGTTTCAAAGAAACTCTCAATTGTGGAAATTCATTTGTGTAAAATTACAACATGCATTAAAATGAAAGCTCACAAAAAAATAAATAAACAGAAATTGTTTACAGAGAGGAATGTTGTGTAGTTTAAACATTTAAACACACTATAAACATCCAAAAAATACAAAACAAATCTGGCTTTTGCCAATTTATAAAAAAAGAGGAAATAAATAAAACTATTAGTTACATTAAATAAAACAATGTACATTAAGATAATAACGGACATAGAAAAAAATGCTGAGAAAAAAATAAAATTACAAATCTGTAAAATATATCAGGTTTAGTAAAGAACAACGTATAATACACAAATAGTGGTTTGCGCTGATAAGCTTGAAATTTAATAAACATTACTCGCAGGGTTAGTGGTTTCAATTAAGACTAGGACATGGAAATGAGTAAATCATCTCATTGGATTTAAACACTTAAGAAGAAAAATATAATTTCATACAAAAATATTGAGCAGTTGTAGTAGAACAGACTATGTGACCGGTTTTGATCGAGACGTTTCTTAAAATAGACCTTGCAATTTACTCACCATAAACTCCTCTTACTCAGCTCTTCACAAACCTTTTCTGTTGCACTTGGTAGGTTTTCTAAAAACAGAGAGTGATTGAAAGGGACTGGAGACGAGTGCGGACTCCCAAATTTAACATTGTGTTCATCACTAGACACTTTTAAGTGCTTGAGCTCAGTGCAAATGTTCTCACAAATAAAAAATGAGTTCCTTGAGAAATAACATCAAAAAACAAAAGTACACCAGAGCTGACTTCAGATCTCCCAGGTGTCACTGAAGTAAAGCTCTTCCTCCTCTAGATCTTCCTCTTCTATGTCACAATACTGCTCATCATCCTCCACCTCCTCCTCCTTCAGCTGTGACATCATTTCCTGCAAAGCTGCTTTCACTTCCTGCACCTCCTGCTCCAGAGACAGTGAGGAGGAGTTAAAGAAGACCACAGCAAAGGCAAAGAAAGAAAGAAATAAAAAGGAACATAATATCAGATTACAACTTAATAAAATGTTAATTTAAGATAATGACATTAAGATAAACATTGTTCTTGTTCATTCACAAACTACTGTTGCACTATTTTACATGGCTATTTTAAAACCACTTTTTTGTTCATCTAAAAACAAAGCAAATATTAATTCTCTAAAAATGTTTAATAATCTGCACAAAAAATCGGAGAAGTTTTAATTGTAGCCTAAATTGGAGCCTAAAAATTCTCTACCAGTTAATTTATAAATAAAATACAGGCAGTAAAAACAAATTAATTTTAATCAAATTTGTGCATCTAAACATTTCCAGAATTTGGTGCGGCGCAATCAAGCGTCCCTTCTTCCAATCACAGAACAATCCAGAGCCCCTCATCTCATTTCAATTCCCCCATATCTGCTAAATAATTCATCCCTCTTTTATGATCCTCATCAGCGATGGATTGTTTAACTAGCTGGAGCGACGACCGTGTCGGGGTGAGAGCCCAATCAAAGGGATGGTGATGGGGCAGATGAGCCCCGGCGGCCACATTTTGCTCTCCAAATGGCCCCAGATTGTCTGCATTCATAATTGAGCAGCTATTAAGGGGAGCTCTATGAATTATGAAAGAGTATAAGATCTCCCTCCGGCTGAACGGACGCATCTAATGAAGTTACTCCAGATCAAACTTTGACTTGTTTCGAGGGTTTTGTTCGAGAGCAGTGCAGCAACGCTTCGGGAGTGACGCAGATTACTCTGTTTGAGATTTACCATTTCACACACACAAACCTGTAATGTATGTAGAGTGTATGTGTACCTGTACCTGCAGGTTTCATAAGGTCAAATTTAAGACCCTTTTATGACAGCTAAGTATAAAATTTAGGACCTATAGTATTACACCAAAACACAAACAAAAACTTTGTATTGAATGATAAACCGTATGCTCCTAATACATAGTTTGAAACTCTAACCATCACTTTTATGTTTTTGAACATTTACAAAGGTTTTCTGAAACTATCGAAACCCGAATCCCTCATTTTTACATATTTAAACATAAGGAGCATTTTCTCTGGCAACCCAACAATTACATTGACATATTTAAACATTGTTGTATGTCAATATTTGTCCTAACAATCACTTCCAAGATTATGAGCATTTATCAGTGTTCTCAAGCATTTTCTCAAACTCTGGCAACCCTAACGATCATTTTTTTTTTGGACATCATAAAAAGGGACATGGAAAAAATTGTGCAAGACCTAGTACAGTGAATTTAAGACATTTGACACCTTAATTTTACATTTGAAGCCTTACATTCTAAAACCGATTGAGCAGCTCATTGCTAGTCTACATTGCTGTCACTACCTTTACTACACCCTTAATTAATTTGAGCATTATTCAATGCTCAGCATGGCCTTATATAATATTTTACCACTGGAGGTTGCCTTTTCAAAACGAGCTGTAACCAGTAGCATGGTCATGTATGCCGTTTTGAGCAGGTCATCATTACATCACATAACTATAGTGGTTTTGAATGATTTAGAACTTAAAAACTTGTTTTGAAATTCTAAAAAGAATAGTTAAATGCTACCCCTTGAGCTCTGAGTGGCAGTAGATATTAGGTGTTAAATACAATTTTAAAAAGGAACAAGGAGACGCGACAGTGCAAAAGAGAGCCAGCTTCCTACTCCTTCCTGTGAGCCAGGGGTGGCTGACCTCCAACGTTATCTGATACATATATAGTGAAACCCAAGGATATGTGTGAGGCTCCGGTCACTATTATCCATGGCGGTCTGAAGCTGTTCCTCCAGGTAATGCAGTCGTTCACTGATGAATGTGCACCGCTCCGTCAGCTCAGCCGTCTCTTCATCAGCCGTCTCTTCACACAGATCCTGAGACACAAACCATCACCAGGGCATCATTACACACTCACAGCACACCCTTCTGATCTCGCTTACACACTATTACCAACTCAAGTGTGCAGCGGAATATGCTGCTAATGCCTCTCAGCACACAGCCAGCTTTGAGAAGCCTGAAGAAGACACCCTTTTCACACATTTTCTCATCTGCAAACAGTATCTAATGGATGCTTTTGCAAAATGCAAGCTCCTACATGCCCCCAAAGTGGCATGTTTTGGTCTGAAATAGCTGTGATAGATTCAAATATAGTTATAGATTGTGGTCTAGATAGCACCATCTTCAAATATTTCCTGTTCTTTACATCACACAAGTTTAACGTTTTCAGGGCTGAGTTATTAAAAATAAAAATAAAATTACCTTTTGTTTCTGTTGTTTTGTTAGGCTTGCATTAACAGGAATAAAAAGTCTTTTTTTGTTGTTCTTTTCAATAGACATCAAAAAGCTGAATAGAAAAACTAAACGTGTCTTTTTATGTACAATTTATATGCACACGTCAATAACTGTAAACACAACCACAACATAATGTTCTCTTCACAAGTGCTCAGCTTTCTAAAAATGTAACTAGATAAAATAAAATGGCTTGTAAAAGTATTTATACCCCTTGAACTTCTTTCTTACCCCTTGATTTTCTCACATTATGACCACAAACATGTATAAATATGTTTTATTGGAATGCTATGGTAAAGAATAAACAAAATGACATGAAATTGTAAAGTAGGAATTATACAAATTATACATGACTTCACCTTTTATTTACAAATAGAAAACTAAAAATCGGGTATGAATAATTTACCAAGCTACTGTATATACAAAATCACAAAAAACAGCCTCAACTAGACTAAAACTCTCTAGAAATAACAGAAAATATTTATGTCTACTGTAATGGATGAAGAATATGAAGGGGTTAAAGAACATTTTATTTTTGAGGGTATGTTTCAATAGTTCTATTTATATTTCCATCTTTCTATTTTACAATATTGTAGTTTTTTTACAATTTGCATAGTTTCATTTGATCTTTTTACATATACATCAACTTATCAAATCTAAAGTGTAATAGTGCAATTCGTTTCAAGGTTTTATTCCTTTCTAGATTAAAGAAATCTTTGTAATGCACAAACTTATCAACCCAAAAATATTTTCCCCTCAATCTTCAGCTATCCAATGTTCTCACGCTGGCCTGTTTCTCTCAGGATCGCCCTTGTGTCGGCTCTAATGAGGTCTGTAGTCTATTCTTAGTCCCTGTAGCAGCTAATGAAACACCTTTATTGATGCTTCATCCCACTGCAGTTGAATTTAAACACATCTGAAAGAGGCCAAAGTCTCTTGAGGCATATTTGAATGGGAAACAACGAATACAAAAACTGGTCTGCAGCCCACAGTAATAAAGGCATCATGTGAATCACACAGGTTCTTGTTCTTAAAGGTCGCAGGAGTCTCTTTATCGTCTGTGTGTACCGGATTTGTTGTGACATTTGGGCATCTTTCCAAGTCGTCCACCTAGTTAAGATCAAGATGTTTTGTGTTCATCAAAAGTATCTGCTAACGAAGAGATTTGAAGGCTGTTCAGTTTACGTCCAATTTACTGTTTTGGAAGATTTTTTTCTAAATGTTAAATTACTTTAACCTTTTCTAAGTATCTCTGTATAAAAATGATGCAACATAAAAATAATTAAAAATATTAGTTTTTAACATATAACATATTCAACAAATAACCAACACAAAAAATAGAACATTTTTACTAAAAGAAAATCCTCAGTGTAAAGAAAGATTAAGATGTTGAGATTTTAAAATAAGTAACAAAACAAGAAAGTAAAATAAAATGCATGTGAAAGTATATTATACAAAAGCAAAAAATTATGTATAATTTTTAGTTCACTAAATTTAGCTTCATGCAATTAAAATAATTTAACTTAAGCCAAGTAATGTACAAGAGCATAGAGAAGACCTTTTCTGCCAGGTTACAAAACAGTTTTGCTTTTATAGTAAATAAAAAAAACCTGTATCTACATGAGCATGGGTTAGAAAAAAAATCTGATCACAAGTCAATCTCCTTATCCACCGGACCACAACTGCCTGTAATACATCATTTGTTTTAGTGAGCAAGTCAAAATTATGAATGGCATTATGAGTCAATTTCTTTCTTAACCTCATGCAAAGTAACCCTAAAAAAGTTACTAAATCCATCTTTTCCTCACCTCAGGAGACATTTCCTCCAAAGAGAAGAGAAACTCCTCTAATTTCTGCAGGAAAACAAGAGGAGAATTGACTCACTTTTACTCGAGATGAAAAGTAAACAATGAAGCACATCTATTACTAAAATCACTCAGTGCACTGCTGTAGCTCATCATTACTGCTGAGAGGAAGAGGCATTTGTAGAATCGGTGCCAGTAATGATTGCATTAAAGACTCCTGTGCTGAGGCAGGCCATGATAATTACAAGTCAGCAGCAGATACTGCAGTTAGGCTCAGGCTAAAACACATTACAGCTTCATTTATCATGGAAGGAAATTCACAATATCCATCTGGGGGAAGTAATAACGGGATGTTGAACAATATCCAATACTCTGACATGGGTTTTAATGAAAATGCTTGAGAACGAGGTGTTTTTAAAAACTAAAAGAGCTGGAAGCAAGTGATAAAGGAGCATCAGCTCACCTTAAGGCCTCAGGAAGAACGTTAGAGGAGATGAAGACCTTCAGAAAACACAACAGCAGAAAAACAGAAAGACCTGGAGGAGTGTTAGGAGGAGGTCCTCTTTGATAGACCACACCACAGAACAGAGAGCTATTTGCATTTAGACCAAATTAAAGGCTGGAAGAGATTTTGCCAAGTTAGAAGAAGGAGAGCAGAGAAATGGAGTGCAAAATGAGTGCAAATGAGAGTAATTCAGTTTTTAATGGGTATGGAGGGAGCCGACGGAGAAGAGTTTCTATTTATAGCTGCTTCTCATTTTGAGAGTTTTTCTACAAAGCTCAGTTTTATTCCAGTGTGAGGCAGAGATTTAGGTTGAAAGACTATCTAACTGTAAATTAAATTATCAACATATCAACCAATATAAGTTTAATATATGAACTCTTGATTTTAACTGGATGACTAACAGATTTATTTATAGAATAATTATAAAAAAAAACACGACTATTTAAATGCAGAACATTTTTGCCAGGTTTTTCAGAAAAGTTTGGTTGGCGTGTTCTTGAACTGCGGGTTATTTTCATAAAATTTATCCCACTTTTTAAAAATTATTTGTTTGTCCAATCAAAACTTGATGAATTAAGCTACAGAAAAACAATTCACATTCTGGCTATTTTGTGTTACATAAACGTTTCTTGAAGCGATTTTCTCTTACTATCCTTGATAACACTCCATGATTAATTGTTTAAGTAAAAGTAAATAAATAAATAAAATAAATCAGGTAAGAAAGGGCAAGGAACATGACAAACAATTTTCATGAGACAGACACAAAAATCATTGAAAAATTTAAAGAAATAACTAAATTGTCAAAAAAATATTACCCACTTTATTGTGATTGTAAAAGATAGTAAGAGGAGAAAGACCCAGCTAACAAATGTATGTAACAATAACATTCTGAGAATGTTGCTTCTAACGTTGCATAAATGTTAGTTTGTTCAGTTTTTTTTTTTTTACATTTTGGGAACATTTTCTCAAGGTTATCAAAAATGTTGTTAGAACGTTCTCTCCCCTTCTGTGTAACTAATAATAAAAAAAATTCTAGTAATGTTCTGAGAACATTGTTCCCAGAACATTTCTTTCACTATTATGAGAACATTCATAACTCATAAAAAAGACTCTAGGAAAGTGAAGAGAATGGCGTTTAGATAACGTTTTAGTTTAACGTTATTAGAATGTTACTAGAAAGTTCTTTTGAAAACATCATGAGCTAACATATAGATAACCTTTAAATAATGTTATGAGAATGTTCCCTGTTAGCTGGGAAACCAGCAACACTGGATTTGAACTTTTCACATGTCTTGCTTAGTGTCAGTGAACAGGAGATAAAGGCATCCAAGCACAATTATTATTAATAAATGAAACACTCGTACTATTTGTATGGTTTTAGGCACTGTAGTCAGATAAACAATGACAGGAATTCACAGCAATTTGACATTTCAATGTGAAACCTGAAGGTCAACTGCTAAGTGTTCAAGCTGCCCTTATTAACATTATCTTTAATAATCGTTCTAATGGAAAAATACATGAAGCTAAACCTTGCCTGTCTTGACTGCACTGCCCGAGTTTAGACCATCACAGGCAGTAAGTATGCACTTGAAGACAGGGCATTTTTAGTCCTGCTGTGTTTGAAAACATTTTAGAAGTGCATGACCTTGTTTTACCTTGGTAAACTGTGAGTGCTGGAGATCTGTTTCAGGACACCAGCGCCCCCCTAAAGCAGTAAGCATGGCACAGTCTGCTTCCTCTTTAGTGAACGGCGGATGCTCCTCCATCTCTGAGGTGGCACTTTGGTTCCTCTGTTCCAGGGTTTTCAGGAGGAGCAGACAAGCCTCCAAATCTGCCTCCAAAACACGCTCCAACATGGCACTTCCACAGCTGAGGGGACAAATGAGATGATTACAAGTGTAAGACCTACTGTGTGTCACTGTCTTTCACAGCTAAAAGTCGACACAAAAAAGTGTGTAGGATAGTAAGAGAGGTTCTGTGTGAAAGTGAAATCCACAAAGAGATGGTAGATTTAATATTCCCATCAAACAGAGACGGGTGATGTTTGGTCCTGTTATTTTACCACACTGAATAAACGAGATGTGAACATGAGCAGGAGCCAATACCAGCCTGGTTTCAAATTACTGTAACAGCTATATTGTTGGTGACGCGGTGGATAATGCTGCAACCTCTCAGGTAACTTACAAAATCACCAACTTGCGGTCAGCAGAGGGCTTTGCTGAGAGAAGTAAAACATTCCCCTTGTGCTTTAATGGCTTTCCTTCCACAGTTCAAAATCATGATTCAGGGGAACAAGGGACATAAGCCACGTGCCAATCCATATATTTATGTTCAACCGTTAAAGTAGGTACTGACGGATAGCGTGAACAGCGATGCATTATGCTAGCACAAATAAGCATGTTGTTAGCATGACATTGTCTGATGATAGATTCAATGTGATTAGCATGATGCTAGCTCAATACATAGCGATTGTATGACAGTAGCAAAAAATAGAATCTGATTAACATGATAATAGCATGAATTAGCATTGGATTCGCATGATACTAGCAAAAACCTATGTTGCTAGAATGATATAGTATAGTATGATGATAGTATAAATTAGCGTGAGGCTAGCTTGAATTGGCATACTACGAGAAAACTTTGATGATCATATGGTCATATGTTTCATTATAATTATATAACATTTACTTTAACAATTGTGGTCTGGTGGATAAGGAGACTGACTTGTGATCAGAAGGTCGCTGGTTCAATCCCCAAATCCACCGAGTTGAAGGTGGTGTTAGTGATGAAACACTTGCTCTCCATCTTTAACAACCACAGCTTGAGCAAGGCACCAGTTTCCTGACTGTTCACAGGGCGCCCCAGAAAAATCAAATGGTTTTGTGTGCATAAACAAAAGTTTCTACATATTTCATAGATAGATAGATAGATAGATAGATGGATATTAGTGCTGTCAAAATTATTGTGTTAACGTATGCGATTCATTCGAAATAGCATGTAAAAAAAACTAACGTAATTAACACGGTTTCCTGTTCAAGAAGGCACAGAGGATAGATTTTTATATAGCGCTTCTTTAGCAGTTGCTTTCAAACCAGCTTCACAAAGTCTTAGTGAGGATAAGGTAGAGTAAATAGGAGTTCCCTCTGTGAGGCCCTTAGAAGCCTCGCTGACTGAGGCAGGTGCTAGTCTCCCCAGCATAAAGAATATACAAACTTAATATCCATCGACAAACAGTTCGTCGGACAGCACCTAAAAAAACAAAACAATCAAAGACAAAACAGAAACTAACAAATGAAAAAACAACGGTCAGAAAACTGTAACACAGACAACAAACAGGTGATCACCATCAGCTGCAGGAAGAGTGATAAATGATGAGGATAGGTTAGATGGGCACATTGAACCACATTGTTTTTTCAACAGTTTGTATGTAAATTGTGCTCAAACAAGATATCCATTTAGACAAATACCAAGAGCCAATTATTCGAATGCTAAATTAAAATAGATAGGTTAATACTATTTTGTCTATTCTCTGTTTGTTGAGTGTGTGTGTGTGTGTGTGTGTGCGTGCGCGCATATAAATATATGGATGAATGGATGGATAGATGTATGGATGGGTGGATAGATGGAACACATAGCTCCAATTTTCTGCTCTCCATCACTCTTTGAACAACATGAGGTTGTGATTATCAAACTATCTAAACCATGTCTGTTATTTAATCTTCGTCCATACATCCTTCCGTTCAAATGTCCTCACAAATGTTTCTTCTTTGTTGGCCCCATGAGTTTTCATCTTTAATCCAGATTATTCATATATTTATATTGATAAGCTTTTTTTTTCTCATTAGTGCTCAGACTTATCAGCACCTCCCCACGCTCGCACACCCCACACACTAGGCGCTTGATGAGGTAATGCGCACGACTAAATCATCTATTTTTTTCTTCCGTTAATATGTATGGTTGTCTGCCACATGTTTTCAGCCACATTTTTGTGTTCTATGTTTACTGTCTGGAGTAAATAAATAGAACACATTGTTGAAAATGTGTTGATAATTAAATATTTTTTCCCATTTTGATATATTATGGGATAATATTTTTTTCCAGCATAGCAATTGGATCCTGCTTCAAGTCAATGACATCATAGAGGACTTCTGAGTCCTTTTCAAGTTTTTAGTGCATGAGATAGCTCTAAATCATCGTTTCGCTCACTGCTTTTCCTTTGTTTTAATACTGGTATAATACGGACCAGGAGAGAAGTCCCCTCCTACCTCCAAGCAGAATCAACACACTCCTCTTCCAATCCAGGTCACTCTAATGCTCCAACAAAGATTAAGCAAGTAAAAAATGGATGCTAAATGTACCTCATGAAATGCAATATTCAGCTCAATACTGTATTCTTACTTCCATTGTAAATGTTTTCCTTCCATGAAAATAAGTCACAACTGCATTCTGGCAAAATGTTATTTCTAAAATTTTAACGGGTTCGAGAGAAAACTGAGAATAAAAGATGAAAATATGCTAATGTTTGATGCCGCCTCTCTTACAGAGAGAACAATTGCTTTGGCTCGTATGAAAGAAAGAGATTTTGCTGCTCCCTCCTCTCGTACAGTAGATCACCATGGCAACAGACGGCGCTCCTGCCATCCGGGCATGTGCCATCACACCATATGCCATGCATCTCTCCAGATGGCTATGCATAAAGCTTTCCTGAAATCTAGTGAACGCTGCAATTGGTTGACATAGCTTGATAGGTTGAGCTCTTCTAAACTCTATTCAGTTGAGTCCCATTTCAATCAACAGAACAAGGATGTTTTTCGAATGTAATTGTTGTCACAATGAAACTGATTATAATGTCCAATTTATTCATCAAAGCATCTTCTTCTGTGCTGGATAGAACAGAGAAACTTAAGGCATGGAAGCAGAGGACATGATGACAGAATTTGCACCTTTTTTTGGCCCAAGGGACATTATGTCACTCGTTTTACCTTTCATCTTCATTGTTATGCATGAATTTTCCTGCTTCTGGCTCGTGCCAGTAAAACAAGGTCAGGATCTCAAGTTTCCATAATACAATTTCACATTTATTAAACCAGTGCCTCTAAAACAGCCTGAATCTCAGCATCAATAGTGTATAGATGACATTATGTATAGGATCCAAACCCTTTTTAGCAAAAACTTAAAACCCAATACACTGAAGTTTGGTTTGGGTTCATCCGTTTAGATGTAAGGGTTCAATTCTGTTATGAAAGTGCCCATAGACTGAAAAAAAAAACATCAAACAGAGCCTCTGACATCCAGAAGATACTGATTAGAAAGAATATAAATCATCCTCCAGCATCTCTTTGATGAGGAAGAGAATCTTGTGTCCATCTCATAGCAACAAGCACCGGAAGGACACTGAACTTCCCCTTTAATCTCTTTATGAGAACATCAAGAGAAATCATCCTCAGAGCTGGAAGACTGTTTTGTGCTTTACAGGCTTCTGACAGCAGTTTTTAGATTTTTTTTTTATTGGGGAAGGAATAAAAAAATGCAAAAAAAAAGTTTTAATTTTCTAAAACCACTTTTGATTTCTATAATGTAGATGATAAGATCGGTTAGGTCCTTCTTTGAGTTTCAGGAAGAAACTTTCTTGGTCTGGTCTGGGTCAAAGTTTTGGATATATATTTTTTATAAAGACAATGAAAATGTGAGCACAGAAAACCAGCTTATTTTTGACACACGTGATTTTGTTTGTTGTGTTTTACATCAAAGTACCATGATGACTTTGTGGGATTAGCTATGTTTTATGAAGGTTAAAGCTAAACTGGGCACTCCAGGAAAGATCTAGAAAGGAGCTCTTTGTTCAAAAGAGAAACGTGGTAAAGTTATGCTAAATTCAGACACCTGAAAATGTATGCACAGTGGAAAAATATGTTACTGTGTTCTTGGGTTTGAAAAAAATTTGGTTTATACTTTTTATACTTTTAAAGGAGGAACAAGGATTTAAATAAACTATTGAAGCAAACAAATATTTTGTGATACTTGTGCAAGCTTGATTTACCTGTGCACCCTGTCTTCCAGAAACTCCATGTACTTCAGAGTGTTCTCCTTCAAACTGCACTCTGTCCAAAAACAAACCCATGAAATTAGGCACAGGGATCACACACACAACATTTCAGTTATCATCCACATCCGGAGGTTTGCCACATTTTAACGGCAATTAGGACTGCCTCACAATGTCAAGTTTGATCCACCAGATATTAATTTGGGCTAAAATAAGGTTAAAATTCTTTGATGCTAAAGATGAAGATTTGTGAAGATGATTTTGATGAAGAAGAATTTCAAGCCAGAAGATCCCACGAAATGGATCAAATAAAAAAGTATAAAATATGACCACTTCAATTTGCAACAGGGCTAAGAAATGTATGAGATTTGAGAAACTGAGATTTTGAACATTCTTAGCCCATCAGATGAGAAGCTTGGAAGATGGCATAATTTTTAAGGATGATATAATCGATCATAATCTATCAAGGTAAAACGCCATGAAAATGTTTCATCAAGAAATACATTTATCAATAGTTTGGGAAGAAAACAATAGGTTCATATTGCTATAAAAGTTTTTTTATTTCATGATTTCAAAACATTTTACCCAGAATTTAATACATCCTTAGTTTTTCTTAAAATTAAATTTTTTTGCTAAACGTTAATTGGATTTTCTTTTTTAACATTTGCTAAGGGAGCTAATTCCAAACTTTTTAGTAATTGTTGTAAAATGTTTTGGGTTGGAAAAAGTTAGTTTGTCATGGATTTAGTTATGCTAAATATTATGACTGTTATGACTAATTATCTAAATTGTTGTTTTTAAATTGCTGTTTTTCCACACCTTTTCTAAAACTTGTTTAGGTCAGAAGGCAGAATTTTAGAAGCATTAGTGTAACTGTAGGGATATTTCCTGGCATTTGTAAGTCTGTAGGAAGTAGGTGTGTTGTTGCATAAAAAAATAATAGTGTCTTTTTTCACATTGGTTGATTAATCAAATTAATGCCTTAAACTCGTAGCCATGGTTTACATTTTTTACTTAAAGCCAAATAAATCAGTGAGACGGTATTGAGAAGCCGTATAATGTAGTATACATATAAAGTCTCTCTTCACAGGGGAGAGAAAAATTTTCGTTTCTAAATAAATTTCAGGAGGAGCATGTCACTTAATTAGTCAATCCATCATAGGTTGCAGCACAAAAGCTTAGGATATAAGCAACCTGCCTGTCACTTCATTGACAATCACACAGCAAATGTAGTAAGTTAGCCAAGCATCATGTTCAAATTCAAAGTACCAGAAAGCAATGCGCGAAAAGATTGAAGAGATAAACACGAAGAGTGCGCACTTCTCAATCTCACAATGCACCACGGTAAACACCAACCCGAGAGAACAGATAAAAAAGTGACATTGTAACATGTGAATGAGGTATGTTCGAAATTAAATCATGCTTTTCATATCCATACTATGTAGTAGCTACTGAATGACATGTCGGGAAGTATTTACTTGATAAAATGAAGTACCTTTTACAAAGTATGTGGATTCGAACTCAACCCTACTTCTACCATATTTGTGAATTATGCTAAGGCTCTTAAAATTAATCTCGATGTGTTCACTGTCACTTCTGCCACGAAAAAAAAATTATGTATATACAAACAAAAAAAAAAAGACCAAAGACCATAACATTTTGCTTCCGGTAATTACATTTTAAGCCAAATTCTAATCTGACAAGTTATCACTTAATTAAATAAATTATATAGCTGTTTGTTTGAGTCAACAGTCAATACTGCATAAAGAACCCCTTGGTTAAGCGATTCTCATTCACTTTCCTCCAGGGAGTGATTTTCAGAGATTGGCTGCTTTCTGTGCAAGCTTAATTAGCTCTCTGGGCGTTATTGAATATACGCTGTGATTCATATACACGTAAAAAGCATATCATGTATTTTAGCAGGAGCAGTTAGAAGCAAACTGTAATGCATTGGCTCTAAACTCTGCACAACTACAAAGCTGAATATAGTCTAATATGTTCCAAATTATGCGAGCACTAAACCATAACGCTGACAGGACGACCGCCTTCCTCGGGAGGCCATGACGGTGATCCGAAGGCAAGTGTGTGATTATCCTGGTGTGAGACGAGCTAATAGACGCCTGCAGCAGAAACAGCCTGTTCATGTCCAAGATCTTTTGTGTTCCCTATCACATCCAGAGCTTTGCATATTTAGCATCAGTGCTGGGCCTATCATTAGCTCACAGCCACACTCATCACAGGACAAAGACCACCAGCTCTTTGTCGAGCTAAATGGAAGCGGGTGTCGTATTAAGCCATCACTCCATCGAGAAGAGCCAGAGCTGGACAGAATCCAGACAGATTTACTGAACACACACAATCATGATTTTTGAAGAGCTAATATTCCTGCGTGTGTTCCACTGTGTGGAAATACTTACCCTCTGCTCACTCCTTTTTGATAGTGCGAATAAAATATTAGATATTTAATACTTTAATATTGAAGAAGGCGTCACGGTGGTGCAGTGGGTAGCACGGTCGTCTCACAGCAAGAAGGTCGCTGGTTCTAGGCTCGGCTGGGGCAGGTGGCATTTCTGTGTGGAGTTTGCATGTTCTCCCCGTGATCGCGTGGGTTTTCTCCGGGTGCTCCAAAGACAGGCGGTATAAGTGAATTGAGTAAGAACAATTGCCCATAGTGTGAATGTGTGTGTGAAAGTTTCCCAGTGATGGGTTGCGGCAGGGAAGGGCATCCGCTGCGTAAAACATATGCCAGTGAGTTGGCGGTTCATTCCGCTGTGGAGACCCCGAAAGGGAATAAAGCCGACATGAAGATGAATGAATGAATATTGAAGAATTTAGAAGACTTCACTAACATTCATCTTGTTATGCTCATCCAAAACATAATTTTCAACAATCAAATTTTAAATTGTTGTTTTTGCTATTTATATAATAGAAAAACAAAAATAGAAAAGAAGGCAACCTCTGCTGAACATGTTGTAATTGTTTTTTAAATCATATATTTTTGGTGATGTGGGTGATTTGGGTTTACACCAGAAGACCTCTGATGTGTGGCAGTAAAACAAACTAGTTTATTCAAAAAATGTTTTTAAAAACTACTGAGATTTCACCTGGCTTTTTAGCATCTGATCTGTTCCTGTATTACAAGGGTTTAGCACTAGAATTTATATAGACGCATTATGGATTCTGTATATTCTCTTTAATGAAAAATTTTAATGAAAAATGTGTTGTTGGGGCTCTTCCTGTGCTGTACAACCGTAGGTGTTAAATTCCTCACAATCAGTAATAATTGAGCTGTTGTCAGATGATCTTCACGGATCAATGCCTCAGTATCATGGGAGAATGCTGGATTCGGTTGTTTCTGAGAACAGGAATGATGGATAGAGAGATTCTCTCTTAAAATCAATACTTAAACGCAAGAATAAATGAATAGAGCTTCAGCTGAGGCAATAGCTCCACCATGTGTCATAGAATTAAAACACAGACAATGTTTAAAGGCAGTGTGAAATAAGGGACCAAAAAGTACCTGACATTTTGACATATATGGTCTTAAAACAACACTGACAATTTCAGAACTTAAAAAGATTTGGTTTAAATATAGTTAATTTTCTTACAGCCAGTGATGAAGGGTTACCAGCTCTTAGACACTGTCAAGAGACTTCAGAAGATCTCTAACGCCAGCCCCTTAACACTTATTTGCAGAGTAGCTAACCTTTGCAAGCATGCATTCGAGAGGTGAGGAGGTGAGGACTAAATACAGATGAAAAGCATTTTCACACAGAACTATACACCAACGATAATCTTTTCTCCAGATTAGGCAAAGTTACAAGTAACTAAAAAAAGCCACACCCAAAAGACCCTACCTTCAACCAGACAGAAAGTAACAGGGTTTTTTGGATGTAAAAATTGCATCACTCATTTTATCGCAACTTCCAATGTCCTCCTTTTTTTGTTGCTTAGAAGATGTGTTGGATGTGTAGATAAAATCTGTTTGATGAGTCTGCCTTGACTGATTTGATTTGTGGTTTTAGAAAAATCATAGTACCTTACACAATGCTTCTGCGAATAGTCTTCGAGAGTTGAGTGAGTGGCGCAGTTAACTATCAGAGCTGCATGCAGTCAACAAAAATGATGGCTACCAATTTTTCCTGCTTGCCACCTGAACTGGTGTGTGCTCCTTTATGCACTGACATGACCTGATTTTACCTATGTGCTCGAATAATTTACCATTGTTCTAATTTGATAGAAAAAAATACTTAAACTAAAGTAAAGCGATTGCTCCTACTCATAAAATTGTGGAAGAAAAAATATGGTCTTTGTCAAAGAACATAAAACAGCATTGAATCATAAGATCTAAGTTTTAGAGGCTGAAATTTAATGTTAGTGTATTTAAGCTGTAATTAAATTCAATCTGTCCAAACATGAAGCACGGCTTTCAATCTAATTTAGTCACTTCCACAAATATTTTTCCTTAATCATATCTCTGAAAAATCCAATTAAAGATACAAAAATCCCCATAAAATTACTTGTACTAAAAACTGCAGTGTGTTTTTATTGATTACGTTAAGGTACGTTTTAAAAACTATTTAACAAGCTGGTAGCATAATATTGAAAAGATACAAAAGTTTCACCAGCTTTAATTGTTATTGATTTAAACCAGAAATTGATTTATATATTTTAGTTATATAACAAGATATGATGAATAATATTACTGTATAACTGAAAATAATCACTCGCTCACCGTGCTGAACGTGTTCCTCCTGGAGCTTCAGTTTGATCTGGCTGTGTTTCTTCTTCACCTGCTTCAGCTCTTCTTCTCTTTCTCCTCCAAGCCTCTGGAGTTTCTGCAGCAGAGTCTCCAGATGCTCCTTCTCTCCACAAACACTCCTAATCTCTGCCTTTAACTCCTTAGCGATGCTAAATTCATTTCCTACAACAGAATAATCAATATTCAAGCAATCAACAAAAACAGCAGCTCTATTTTCTAAATGTGAAAAATGTAATGAATATAACAATAATTTATTAAGATAATTTATAAAGCAAATATGCACATAATTTATCAGCATGACTTAAAGACCAGCACCTGAAACAGCTGAAAGTTTGGCTTTATGAAGAGTCAAAAGTTGTGCTTCACTCGCGGCAATCTTCTGGCTAAGACCGAAAGCCAATCTCTGATTCAGCACCACCTGAACAAACACAAGCAAACAAAGTCACCTTTGCTTCGATTGGAATGCATCATTTTTTTTCTTGCATGTACTAACTTAGTGACATAAGAACCGCTTTCACTTTACTCTGCGTCCCCTTTTAGGCAATGTTATGTTTGCCAAGTGAGAGAGATGATACATCATGTACATCAGCCTCCTTCAGGGAGCAAACGTATAAATGGTTTGTACGTACGGTTCAGAGGATATTTTGTGAAATTGTTGACGTCGTAAACTGTCAGGCAAGTACATGTTAAAGTAATATTAAAAAAACTGACAGTTGAATTGCTATTTATCATACTCTAGATTTAATAATGAATCCATGTATGTTTTCATATCAACTGTGCAATATAAAAATTTATTTTAAGTTATATACAGCCATTTCTGAGCAAGCATGCATGCCATCTGGCCCCAAAAGGTCCACATTGTTTCACTTTTACAAGTTAAAACATAAGCGAATGAGAAGTCATGACTATATAGATGTAAATCTTCAACTTGTCCTTTAATTAACATTCTTCATTTTAAACACAAGTCACTCAACTGCCTCCACCATTAAAAAGAACAGCTTTCAGACTAATTCACAGACACCTAAATAATTGTAAAATGCTTTGCACGACAAAATATGGCTGAATAAATTAAACAACAGAGGGGAAAAAAGATAAGTATGGTCAGAAAAAATGAAATTTTAATTCATGATTAACTTTAAGTTCTTACTTTACTCATTTCCTCTTTGATGGATAAACTCAGAGCCTGTTCTTGTTCCTGAAGCCTAGAAATAAAGCAAATCCACAGACATCACATTTGATTGGCACATGAAAGTATAGAAATGAAGGTCATTGGTTAATGTGCAGTATGTGATTTCTGGCGAGCAGTGTTAAGATTTGAAATTACCAAAACAAATTTGTGGCTCATCCTATTTTATATTGCTCAAGCTGAATGGCTAAAAGTTTATTTTTGGTCTGAAAATATTTATTATCGATTACTTTTTTTAAAGCATCCCTCCCCTTTAACCATTGGGTGAAAACAATGCAAGGGATTCCTAAGATTGGCTCTAAATGTAAAAACGAACACGTGTGCCTGCAAAAAAGGAGTTGCTAATCTTTTTGTAAAAATAAATATTATGTTTTGTTTTTTTATTTAAATCAAATGTCAAAGAGGACATTTAGAACAAGAACTCCCTAGAACTCCTTAGAACAAGAGGTGTGAACTGAATGTAAACTCCACATCAGGACTAAGAAAGAGAACAAAAAGGACAATGTGATTACAGATTTAGTGTTTGCTGTTTGAAACAACTTTTTTACTATATGTAAAATATGAGATCATTAGAGACTTTAAGAAACAAAAAGTTCAAAAGCATTCAAAAATTCATCTCCTTTTAAAGAAGCCATGTAACAACACAATTGAAGTGACGACAGCATCTTAGAGAGATACAACGAATCAATCAATCTCTGTTATGAGTTATGGCCTCAATCTGCTCTGTATCACCACAAATCTGTATATGCATCAAAATCAATCTCCCAGAAAGCAAAGGTTCCTGTGCAATTCAGAGTTCAATATTCGTCTGTCACCTCAGCTTCTCATCAAACACTATGCAAAAGAGAACAACTGAGATGATGGAGAGGAGATTTGTTCATCTCTGCCAGTCACAACACACCAATTCTATTTATATATCCTTAAAGTAGTTTATTTTTTACAATTAATCTAGATGTTTAAAGGTGTCTAGATGTTCAATACACACTTTATCCACATTATTTAAGACAGGTGTTAATATTTTCACACTTTTCTCTATTGTTTAAACACTCTCACTGTTCACACGTCTACATTCTTTTATCATGTCCAAAAGTCTTCCTTTGCCTCCTGTGTGCTACCACAGTTGTCTTGATGGTGCGGAAAGTTTTGACAACATTGTGGCGTTTGTTTTAGAGAAACGTGCAAATAAACAGTACAGCATCTCAGTCACATTGCTAGTGATCAAAGTTTTATGTAAGTTTGCCAAGCTGAACTCATTTATTGACAGTTGTCCACTGCCAATCAAGATGCAGAACACACTAACCATTTTTGGTATTTTTAATAATTGCATACCTCACCTTTAACCATTGAGTGAAAAAGTTATGCAAAAGCATTTAAACACAAGAAAATTTGACCCAGAATTGGCAAACAAATGTCTAAAAAAGTTTGTGTGCGAGCTTAAAAAGGGTCGCAAATAAAATAAAGAAATGTACATTTTATGTTGTTTTGATGTAATATCGCTGAAGAGGTACAATCACACGTTCAATCATAATTCAAATGTGAGAATGAGTTTTTCAGTGGATTTTGTTGAATTTTTATAAGTAGTCACTTTTGAAATCCATTTACAATGTTTTGAATCAATCAGTTTTTGAATCCGTTTTTTTGTGATGGCACATAAACACAAGTTAGGGCACACTTACGCAACTGAATCCCCTAGTTTCAGTAACACGTTTCGTGGGATCTTTATTTAAACACCTGATTTCCCACTCTATGCACGACCCACTGTCTACGTTCTTCCACTTAAATCTTGGTGGTAAATGCGCTTCTTGAGTTTTCAGATAGAAGTGTTGTGTTGATGGCGAGGGTTTGTTTTTTTTAAGAACACAAGTAGGTGTTCAGATTTGTAGTATTACCTTTAATTGACATACTTTTTCTTTGATCTATATGCTAAATTAATTTTTTTAATGTATTCTAAAAGTTCTAAGTTCCTCAATCGACATCCTTTACGTCTGTGTTCCATTGTGTTATAATTCATAGCGGTTCAATTCAGAAGTTAGTTGCCTACTTTTCCTTAAGATAGAAAGAAATTCCATGGCGATCACATCCATTGGAGGGAATGGAAAAAACAACTTCCAGCGCTGAACCAATAGTTGACAAACAACTAACATCGAATGCTGAAGTAGTTGTGCATAGAGTCTATTATGGCTTGATTAAATGCTTAGATTCTGTCTATTGAAGCACAGTTGGAACAAAATTGTGCAGGGTTTTGGCTCTGTAGTGCTTAAGACAATCATATATATGAACCATCTTCTCTTACCGGTTAACAGCCTCCGGTGGACACACACTGATCCGCAGCCGATGCTCAGAAGAGAGCAAGTCTTCAAGCACTGGAGCTAAATCGCAGGCTCTCAAACACAGGCCTTCAGTAGAGATCATGTCTTCTAGTGCATGATCACAACCCCACGGCCCCTCAGAGGGGCCCTGAGGACAGAGCAACTCCTCTAGACATTGAACTGAACCACGAGTGGATCTTTCAGTCCTAATCTCCTCTGCAAGCTCCAGCTGAAGGTCCAGGTCAGTACTTAGCATCTGAAGCTCCTGCAGCCGTCGCTGGAGAACACACATCTGATTCTGAGGAGACAAAAACACGCAGGTTCAGTTTATTTAGTGGTAACTGCTGAATGTAAACTATTTAAATAGAACCAGGGCTTTGTAATGAGTGGAAAATAGGTGTGCATTAACTGCTCAATTAAAGACAAAGGGAAAAAAAGTATTGAACATCTACTCTATTCACAATGATACAGCCTTTATATAATAGAAATGCAAGTCCACACATTTGATGACTAAAGATTATTAGGCCCTGTCAGAACTTTACAATGCAATTTTATTTGCACTATTTACCTGAATCCTCTGCTTTTCCTCTAACAGCTTCTTTCGTGCTCGTTCTCGGCTCTGATAGCCCTCTGATCCAGAAGCGTCACTCACATTATCATCGTTCCTGTTTGAGAGCAGAATTTTCATATTAAGAATCAAAATTGAAACATTTAAGCAGCATAAATAACAATAAACCTTGACCTTGTTAAGCAACAATGATAGTGGACTTTATTTGAATGTTTGAGGGATGATCGTTTGAATATAAATATCGGTGTGAAATAAACAGACAATGACATTCCATCAAGGAGAAAATGTATCACTTTAACATTTTTTTGTAGGAAAAGACATTTCCATTTTGATCATTCCGTTAAAAGATGGGCAGTTGGTGGGTAAACAAATGCTGTTTCACTAGAGGAAAGCCTGAATCATACTATTTTATCAGCAGTTGTGTCACACATCTTTTCGCTTTGGTTTCTTGAAGTTAAAGCTCTCCAAGTGTTCACTTACAAACATACTGCACTTTTTTAAACGCATTTAATTCATTAATGCTTCCTGTGGCAAGGAAAAAATAGTTTCTAGTCTGGGCCTCTTGGGTTCGAACTTAATTTATATAATTTTAGTTTGAATCCGGCTTGATCATGCACTCCTTGATTATGCACAGAAGGACGACGGCCAACAACAAACAATCAACTAACAGTAAACCAAAGTCTCAGATAGAGCCACGGGAGAGCTTGACGTCTATTTTACCTATTTGTCCCCCCTCTTCTCCTGAGAAATAAAAAAAATTTTGTTTGGAATGCTGAAGGAAAAAATCTAACTCACTTTTTGAAAAAATACCAATGACCAAATGTTATTTGCAAGCAACTTTCTAAAGCAAAAGAAAGAATGAGCTGTTCTTATTCTGTGTTCTGAAGTTCAGGAACAATTCATAGTGAAAATCTTTCAATCCGTTTTTATTCTAAAATGGATTTCCTCACAAAAGTTATTTAGAAAAATTCTGTACCTCAGAAAAAATCTATGAAAAATAAACATTGTTTTTACTTGTTTGTCCTCTATCAATTTGCATAGAATATCTAAATAATAAATTCTTCAAGCCCATTTAATACATGTTGATTAATTGCATTTAATTATGATAATTATTTTAAAGCACTACTGATGACTAGCTGATTACCTTTACTCTGGCTATTGAGTTGTGTTTTATCCATTGACTGTATTTAACATGAACAGAAAGGTTTGACATCACCCATAGGTTTCTGGAGAAGTCAAATGAAGTTCAAAATGGGTGTAGCCAGTGCCTTGAAAATGCACCCTCTGAGGCCATAGTGAAGACATCTGATTGGCTGAAGATTTATATTTTACATATCTTAAACAAACAAATGTACAAATATTAACCCCTCAGAGTGTCAAAACTAGTGATCTGAATCAGCAAACCTAATGGTGCCAGGACTTTATTTTTTTCAGCTCCAAAGTTTGTCAGTTTTATCATTGGAGTGAAAGAGAACTTTTGAAGTCTGTCTCAAGCGCTGCTCAGGGAACTGCAGTTCAGTCACTTCCTGACATGCATCGAGAGGAAAAGGTGGAGTTGCCCCTTGGTTTAGTGTGATGAACCACTTACTCTCCCACCTTCAACAACCACAGCTGTGGTGCCCTTGAGCAAGGCACCAGTTTCCTGACTGCTCCCCGGGCGCCGCAGCCATGGCTGCCATCTGCTCTAGGTGTGTGTTCACGGTGTGTTTGTTCACTGCTGTGTGTGTACACTGGGATGGGTTAAATGCAGAGCACAAATTCCATATCTGGCCAACTGGTCGCTTTCACTTTTGTTATTCCACCATCCTGGTTTACCAGCCTTTTTATGTTATGGAAATTTAAATCAGTACCATAAAAGGATGTTCCGTAATCTGTTCTATCTAGGATGGTGGTGGGAAAATAGTATGATTGTACATTTGGCTTCCTAGATGATTATCTTCAAGGTGCCGCTTCAGCTGTGTGTCTCCCATGCTCTGGAACAAGCCTCCATGCTGAGTCTGCAAAAATCCTTCACTTAAGTACTTAAAACCAACCTTTAGACATGCTTTCTCACCTAAAGTGTACTTAACTGCTTTGGATTTCTTTTCAATGCTGTTTCTTTGTTTTAAACCCTGTTGTTACTTTAATATTGTTTAATTTTCCTGTATGGTGTCCATAAGTGCCCTAAGAGGTGTCTTATAATAAAAATAATAATGACTACTTTGGAAGAGAACTGTGTTACCATAAACATAAATCGATTAAAAAAAGTTTCCCTTTCAGAGTCATACAAACTCTATTGGATTATAGAATCATTCAAAGATTTTATGGGCAATCTAATGTCATGTGAAGCGCATTCTCACCGGCAACTTGAGTGCATCCTGTGGATGGCGCTGTTCACCGCTGTTCTGAGCTGCTCTAGAAACTCAGAGATTTCAGATCTTCTAGATGGGAGACCGGGCTTCAGAGACACTCTCTCTCTTCTGAGATCCTCTAGTTTCTTACCAAAGTGCTCAGCTACAAACAAAGCAATGTCTTGGTGCTTCAAGTAATAAATCATGCTAATAACATAGTTGTTCCATGTTTAATTTAATCATAAATCCTCATCAGTTTAATGAAATGTTGAAGTACATAAACGTAACAGTACAACAGAATAACAGACAACAGAATGCTTTCTCAGAATATGAAGTTGTAATGAAATCAAGAAACACTTAGTCACAATCAAGATAACTGATACCACAATTTCATTACTTCTAGCGTCAGAGGGACAATGCTCCAGGGCTAGAAAACCTAAACCTAAAACCTTTAAAAAAATATGTTACAACAATAGGGTTGTATAGGGTTCTACAAAATTATGTTTCTGGGTTTGGTTCCATGATGCATATTCTCTATTACCTAATCCAAACTGCAATCCATCAAAAACAGCATGTTTTTATTAAATATAAAGTCAAAAAACTGCTTCTTTGAAGGTCACATTATAACATGTTCTCAACTTAGGCATACACTGTGTTCATTTAAATTTTAGTTTATTCATCCAAGTCAGAATTTTTAAGTCTAACTTTTTCCAATAAAATGTTCAAATATGCACTGAACACAACACTTAGCATTTAAAAACAAACTTAAAATGATCTGACCTGTGTCAATGTCATCATCCAAAATGGCTTTGTGCTGTAATCTCTGAAGCTTTGCCATCATGGACTCGATCTGGAGATGAACATTTGAACACTTCAGTAAATCATTGTGCTTGCTACAGCATTTAAATTTGCCAAATGTACATCGTGGACTGTACAAATCTCAAGTAATTGTTAAACTTACAAAGATATTGAAAGTGTGGTATGCAATTTAAAAAAATGTGGGTAAGGAACGGTTTGATCAGAACCAAAGAAAATTGAAGCAAATCAGGGCTATCAAATCAGGACAAGACACAATTCCTCAATTGCTTTTTGTTTTGGTGACGTCAAACTGGCCCTGTGAAATCACATACCGCACCTTTAACATGTCTTGAATAGTTGAATAACTTATTACATTATTTATAGAAGATCTGACCTTAATATTTGTGCGGTTATTCTGCAGACAGTCTTGTAGAATGTCCTCGTATTTCTTCATCGGCCCGTCCCGAATCGGCTCAGAGGATGCATAGGTGCTTTCGTACCCAGACGTGACTGAGGAGACGGACTCTGAAGAGTCGATGGTTTCAGTCTCCACAGAGTCGGAGTCCTGGAGAATTTCCTTTGTAAAGTGGAGCTCTGATTGGTTGGTCTCACTCGGTTGGTCCAATAACCACAATTCTCCAGCCAATGGCAGGCCTTTCTGTTGTACCGACTGACCAATTGAATGAAGAAAATGCAGTGGTAAAATCTCATCCTCTGATTGGCCAGATCCAACAAAGCCAGAATCTGATTGTTTAGTATGAGTAACACTGGTTTTTGATTGGCTTGCTGGAGAAAAGCTTGTCGTTGACTGGCCACATTGGAGAGCATTAGCAAATAGCTGTTCAACGGAGTCTGTATTGGTTTCTAATTGGCTGCTTGAAACATTCCTGGATTCCGATAGGTCATTTAAACCGGTCCTGGATTTTAATCTATCTATTGGTGTAAGCATGCTTTCTGCCTCTGTAATTAAAATAGTGCCAATGTCTGATTGGCCAACTTTTTTGGCACAAATTTCTGATTGTTCAACTAGAAATGGGGGTGCTTCCAATTGTTTGATTAAACCAGTGCTGGTTTCTGGCAGGCTAATCAAAACAGTGCTGGTGTCTGACTGCCGAACCGGTGCAATGCTGAGTCCTGACTGGATAGCTAAACCACTGCTGGTTTCTGATGGGCCAACTGTAAACAGGTTTTGTTCTAATTTGTTGATTAAAAATTTGCTAGTTTCTTTTAGGTTGAATATATTGATTTTGTTTTCTGTGGTGATTAAATGAGTTGTTGGAACAGTTTTGATTTCTGTTTGGCTAATAGGCATTACGTTGGTTTTTGATTGGTTAATAGGCATAGTACTGTTTTCTGATTGGATAAATGTCAACATATTTGCTTCTGATTGACTAATAGGCATCAAACTGTTTTCTGATTGGCTAAAGGGACTGCTTAAAGTAGATATAGCAGTCAAAAGGGGCAATTTAGAAGTTTTAACCTGTCTTAAATCTGAATCAAGTAGTTTATTTTGCACTCTTGTTTCCAGTGATTGCTGAATGAAACTAAAGCTGGAATTGAAAACACTGCATGGCTGCATTTGTGGTATTTTCTTTTTGTCAGACAAATCTTGAGTTTTTTCTCTCTCCAAATCCTCTTTTACCAACTTCTTGCAAGGTAATTTGCCATTTGAGTTTTCAACAGTAGTTGAGGTGTATTTGGCTTTTGTTTTTGAAGTGTCCAGCAGGTTAATCCCCACACATCCAGGCCGTCTGAAACTTCTCCTGTGGTCACCACCTGTTAGAGACAACACCACTGATTTCAACCTTACATCAATAGACAAAAACCACTTCATGCATAGACTGCAATTACTTCCGTAAAGGGGAGCAGCAAAATAATATATCCCAAAAGTGAATTTAACACTAATGGTCACTTGTTAAGTCTAAGTCATTACAATTAGACAATCTCTTCGAGCACTTTATGTAGTTTAAACTTGCTAAATTAACAAATGATTATAAACAGAATATGAAAGAAAACAAACAAATCTAAAACTAGAGCTTCGGCTTCTCTAACAAACATAACGCACTCGTCTGTTTGCAGAGAACCGGGAAACATCACTGGAAATACTCAATCGACCTCGTTGTTTGCAGCTGTGAAGTTTCCCACAATCCCTCACTACATCGAATCAGTTCAGACTGAGAACAGCTGTAGAGACATTAACAACTCTCTTGAGTACACACATACACTAATGCAGGGGAGGGAAAACAGAGAGCCATTCACACACACGATGAGAAGAACCAGGAGATATAAACCGAGGGGGAAGCACAGCTTAACA
This sequence comes from Danionella dracula, assembly GCA_900490495.1. NCBI lineage: Eukaryota > Metazoa > Chordata > Actinopteri > Cypriniformes > Danionidae > Danionella > Danionella dracula. Next base: position 12,989,707 of record UELW01000778.1, read on the forward strand.
ACTGAAGACTAACTCTTTTAATATCAGAAAGTGTTTTAAAGAGAGATCCTAAAATTCTGTATAGGTAAACAAAAGGATATTTTCAGATTTTATTCTGGCCAGCATAAAAAATACAAAGTGTTTGCTTAGATCAAATTTTTAGTGCAGTTAGTTTAGTGCAAATGTTATACACCAAAGTACATCTGAACGGAGTCCACATTTTTAGGTGTCTTTTTAACATGTTTAACCCCTTAAACCCCTTTTATATATTTATAAATAGAAGGGTCAGTCACCTTCAGCATCAGATAAAATGACTAGTTTCCATTGATTCTTAGCAATCAGAAATACTTTGTAGAAGATCCTCTTTTAAGCTCTGAATGAAAACTATTTTATTACAGTTTATTTTTGTCTTAGAAGAAAGCAGGTAGTAGGAGGTTGATGGGTCTTGCAAGCTTTCTGATTGGCTGATAGTGTCATGGGTTAATCAAGGGCTGAGAGATGAAATGTGAGAGACTTGCATGATATGTAGTTTTGACCCATGATACATTTCAGTTAAGGTCAATAGAGAAAATTATAGCTACTTTAGGTTAAATGAGCAAACTTTATAATAAATAAAGATTAGAGCAAAATATTTTTAGTAACTAAAATAGCTGAATGTCGATTTATTTTCCACCGAGCTGTTTTGTAATGTTATTACTCTATGCTTTTGGGAGCTTTGCCACCGCATTTTATGCCTGGTACAGATCCTTACTTCGGAACCATTAAGATGAGGTTACATGAGTCGAGTGAGAAGGGCGAGAGGTGCCATTCTGGTGATCACGATTGGTCAATCGCTGAGCACACTGATTGGCCAGAACAAATGTCATTCACCAAGCAGGCAAAACTAGACAGATGTAGCAGAGTGATGTATCTAAAGCAAGCCCACTTTGAACTGATACTAGAAGTCGATGGAGAAACAAAGGCGAACTGCTTGAGTCGAGCAAAGTGTTAAATAGCTTTATAGTAAAAATCCGCATAAGGTTTGTATAGTCTGCTAGGAGTTCAATATTCTGTATAGAACACATTTGAATTTGAGCATTCATAAAATTTGACAAAGTGTATTTTAAAAAATGATTTACTTAAGCAATGGCAATTGTTAAAGTTAAATAGAGAGCTTTGTATTATATTTCATGAAACTTGAAGGTTTTAAGTAAACCTAAAATTATTTTCTAGGGCAATCTATGTGTGTGAAGCTACACTAAGTTCATTGTAAACTAAGGTACAATCACAAATGTCCAAAAGCTTGTGAAAAAAACAAGAAAATGCAACAGACGTAAGCTTAAATTGCACCAAACGGCACCCACAAGCTATAACCAACAGCAACGGTAGATCAACAAATGAACTAAATTATCCAGCATTATCTTGAGGGTTGGCGAGAAATCTGTGTGTTTACCTTTGCCGATCAGCGGGGCCCATTTCAAACACACGAGTACTTCCCTCAGCCTCCCAGAGGCCTCTCATAAACACTTCACACACTCACTGGAATGTGGAGGAGCTCACGATGAAACAAGCGAATGTTTCTATGAAGTGGAGCAGGAGATTCTCTAGAGGAGTTTCAACATTTCAGATGATTTACACACAAACATGGTCACACGAACACTCTTATTTGAGGAAGTGAGAGATGAGAAGGGAGCATGATCTGCAACCTTCTTCCTCTGCTTTTACAAAAAGAGGGTCTTTTTTCAGTAAGATGGTCTAATCGACAATTTCTATTTGAAATATTTGTCTTTAAGCAACATGCTCCTCAACTAAAAATTCATCAAGATAGCATAAGTCTACAAATCCTCGAGTTTAACAGAATGTAAAGAGGTATTATGCCACCCTTAAAAGGTACATCAAGTACCTTTTCACAGTTCCAAAACAAAGAGAAGCCAAGATCATGAATGGGTTTGGGGAAGGATGGTAAAGCGATTTTAGCTCTAATTCCCATGTAATGGAGCTTGCACATTTATCACAGATGCACCAAACTCAGGCGCACACCAAAAGTGAACCAAAAAAACAAGCAAGGAGGTGGTCTCTAGAGCAAAGGGTTTGGGTTATTTTAAAGCATACATTAATTTATTTATTGTTACATTCAATTTTTTTACTTATCCATTTCTTTCTAAAATATTTACACTTCCCATCAGCCATAAAATGTAAATGTATTTCAAATATTGAATAAAAATAAAAAAGTATATTGTACCTTAGCTGAAATTGATGAAGAAATGTATTTAATGTATAAAAAAATAGACCCTTAATAAAATCTAAAAGGATTTTCTACTGGTCATATCCCTTCACAGTAGTTCGGAGAGCATTTTTATATTAACATCATTTTTGGTAAAAGGTTTTTTAATGTTAAATCAGGGAGGGAATTAGGGTTTCAAAAGAATATATTACCCTATATACATGGTCTTGTATGTGACATACACCAATATATACAGTTTGAACCAAAATAGATAATGATTAATTCAGGATAAATCATTTGACTTTTTAAAGAAAATATGTATAGACAAATAGCCTATTAAATCTCAGACACTCAAACAAACGCTTATAATTCAAACATAAAAATAAATTGTTACGTCTGGAAGTTCCAAAAATGTCATCATTTAAGACATCAGGGGGAAGTCGTTTTAATTAATTAATTTAAATGAACTGTTGTCATGTTTATGTTTGATTAACAGTCCTACTTTTTTCAGAAGTAACTAAAATCTCAATTTACACATATCTTTGACCTGCCCACTGCCCATAACCAATTTGCTCATAATAAAAAGAATGTTACGCAAGTCAAGTTGTTCTAATTGTTTTAAATCTGAACTTTACATGAAGCTTTATTTTTAGTCTGAGGGATCAATTTAGTGTTGTGTTTCTTACACAATGGTCTCAAGACTTGACAAACTGTTGATTGTCCTTGAACCATTACACTATTACAAGCTTCAACAGATTGACAACACAGATGCATACTTCTAAGTAGCTTCTGCTGACTCTAATCACAGCATCTCTGCCTCAGCCTCTTATGCCAAACGCAGGGTGCCAACTGCTCCTTAAAGCGACAGTCCACACCACAATAAAGATCCTCTCAGCTTACATCCACTTTGACAACTCTTTGGCAAGGATCTCAGGGCAGGAAGTAGGATAGCATTCTATATATTTTTGTGCTCAACCTTCAGAGTATGTAAATATCAGTGTTTCGAAATATATACTCACAATGTTGTTACATTTCCTTACAAATGGTATCGTTTAACGTTTCTCTTTTACACACAATGAAGATTTTCTATAAATTCTGAAAACCTGAAGATGTTTTATTGCAAGGGGAAAATATCATTTTCATCATTCAAACACTCTGTTTCATCTTTTTTGTCAATTAAAAAAAGCAGACATGAAAAGTAATCAACAGTTTCTTTTAGCTTTCATCCTTCTTTAGCCAGGGCTCTTCATAATGATTGAAAGTGAATTTTCAATCACACATAGAACTTTTAACCCGAGACCTAATGTGCAAAATGAATTAATTGAATAATAATAAAAAGCAGCTTTAACTGTTGTGCATTGTTCAACTTTAATACCTTCCAAAACGTCCACTAACTTAACCTGCTGTAAACATGTGTCAGATAAATCTTTTTTTTGTATGAAGCAAAACTAGCAAACTTTGTTTTTTTATTCCAGGATTTATTTTGTTAAATCGGAAAAATGCCATTGATTTGGGTGATTTTCAATAAAAAAACTCTAAACTTGATTTTTAAAACCTTTATCATGGGCTTGGGTATGTGACATTTTATCCATTTTTTGTTTTTCTCAGTTATTTACTGCTAGTTACCCAATCACTTCCATTATAACCACATTTTTATTGCAATACCACGACTACTTAAGCTCCAATAATATAATCTATATTTTTGGTGTTTTCTCTTGTTATCAAGAGGTTAAACTTGTCATTTTTACTGTTGAACATTATCGGGCGCAATCACCACTTTAGCCAGCCCTGTGTAAGAATAAAATGTTTTTGGCTTTTACATGGAGTTAATAAATAAGTAATTAAATGTTACAGTTGGGTGATGTGGCCTGATGAAAATCTAGGCTAAAATCAAAGATGAAAGTTATGTTCCTGTGTTTCTTCATTACACATTCCCCAAGTTTGCAAGACTACCGCCTAATTTGTACGATTTAAACCACATTATTAACTTAAAATGTAGACAAAATCTGAATGAACAGTTTGCAATAACTACTGAAGACTTTAGCTCACATTTAGTTTTGATAATGTTAACGTATAATAAGAAATTACTGTAATAAGTAATTTTTCGACATAAGAATATTCGAACTTAAATAAATGTAAGCTGAGAAGAATTGTCGTCGTTGCCATCCAGTGACGCTAAAATTCATCGTTACATGAATAAATAAATAAATATTTTTTACCAGTCCTCGCAGCGCACTGGTGACACGTTGAATCCGTTTTCTGCGTCAAAACGTGGTTTTCGACCCTGATCATTCCCGTGAACATTTTGCTTGTTTTGCACCGGTAAATCCACCGGAAAAGTTCTGGAATCAGTGAAGAGAGTTCAGCTCCATTCGCCGCGTAAAGACCGCGTCGCCAGCATCACCAACCGGACACCATTCCCTTTCCTGCAATAATATGAACTGTTGTCCTCACTTTCCACTCGACAGACCCGTGTCTGTCAGATAAGCAGCTTTCATCGCTGGTTGACACAATAAATTGATATATTCGCCCAAATCTGAGTGAATTTACAAGGCTGATTTCCTGTGAGAGCGAGACGCCGACTGGAACCCAAAAAAAGAAAACTCGCCGGAAGTCGATCCGTCTCAGATACTCCAATACCTTCTGACTTTTTTTAAGTGAAAGAAAATAAATTGCAGCGTGGAAAACGGCTGACAGACGAAGAAAACGGGATAAGAGCCGCACTTTGAACCGTTATTCGTGGCGAGTGCTGCTAACGACTTTCAGTGACGTCATGCGCGCACCCTACGGCTGCTGGAATTTGACTCCTCTGATCCGATTCAATGATTCAAACAAGCTAAAGTCACATTCGTGTTTAAATAAAAGAACAATGACAAGATCCAAGTAACAAAATATAATTAATTATCCTTTTAAACTCCAGCTGGATAATAACATCTAGAGGACAGAGAAGATATTTCACATTTGTTTAAGTCATTTCTTCACAATTTTGACTTCACAAAACAGCCCAAATTATTTGGAATGTAACACTCTGATTAGACAAATAGAAACATATGTTAGTTTTTTTCAACAGTATTGTTTTGTGTGCGTGTGTGTGCGCGTGTGCGTGTGTGCGTGTTTATATTAAGACTCTTCAAAACTACACCAAACATTATTTATGTATTTTATTTATTTGTATTGTGTATGTCACTTTAAGCGATTACCAATAACAAAAACACCGTTTAAAACAAAAATGTGATCTTTAAAGTCTAAAAAAAACTTTACATTTCATTGTCCAACACCTTTAACACAGATGTGTTCATAGTGCAAAACAGTTGATTTATCCTAAAAGATATTTGGATCTGAGTGCAACAAAACGACTGATAAGATGGAACAGATTTTGACCTGAATTAGATATAGATATAAAAAGATATATATAATATATAATAAATAATAATAATAAATAATTTCATTGTATTTCAAACCTGTATGTTTGTTTTATAATTAAATTAAAACAATAAAAATGCAAAACCTCTAATTGTTATTTAAAAATAAGCATTTTCCTAACTCAGGCTCTTCATTACCTCTTTTAAGGTGCTTAATGCAATCTTTGGGATCCATTGTGGATGTTTGAGACGCGCACCAATTAGGCACCAAGAGGCTTTTGCTACTGAAATATGAAGATTATAGAGACAAATAAAACAGGAAGAGGAAATACACAAAGTATAAAATGTGTAAAATCTGAAAAGTTTAATCTACACTCTTTTTTAAAGATGCTTTCTCCACTTCCTGCCAAGTTTTTGACCGAGTTACTGTCTGTGTCAGCTCTTTAATGAGATTATTCTGCTCTGCTGAGAAGCTCTGATGATTTTTCAGCTCAATTAAACCTTTATGTGTTGAACACAGGCCTCAGACACAGAGCGGCTTCAGTTACACGCTCACAAAGAGCAGCTCTGTTCATCTACTGACACTCACACAGGGATGTCTGTGTTTGCTCGTCTGTATTTAACCAATGCTGCTTAGGCTCAGCTGACTCTTTACACTTCAGACTCTACCCTCTGTAGTCTATAGACTCATCTTCTTGGGCTGAAGGAGGAAGCACAGCCAAGAACAGGAAGAACTTGCAAATTACGTCCAGAAAGGGGGATGCTTCAATGCAGGAGGATGAAGTACTAACCCCTTTGTGTGAACTTATACCATTAAATAGATTTAAAACAAAACAAAATCATGTTTTTTTTTGCCAAGAAATTGCTTTAGTAAAAATAAAACCGTTTTTTATTTCTAATCATCATTTTCTTCTTTTAGCTAGATTAATATTACATTTTTATTGCAAGACAGATTATGGATTCAAACAATTAATGCAATAATGTGTTTCTTCTCAGATTGCAGAGATTTCACTGCAAAAAGAAAATTAACAGGGAATACAATATTGTTTTCAATATTTCCGGTCCCAAATTAAACATTTACATAGACCCAGCCATATTTATTGGGAAATTTAATCTCAAATTGATGTAGTTACACTAGAGGACCACTGTGTGTCAGTATTTCATCTTAAATCCACATCTATTGAAAACATGAGAGAAACACGGAAAACATGCGTGAGAAAACTGTTTTCAAACCGAACCTGTTATATACAGTCTAGGAATAGAAACAGATTTTTAAGTACATTGCTTTTATTCCAGGCCGATTCTGCCAGCCCTCGGGATACTAGTAGTCAAATTTCTCAAAAATATCTGATTAAATATTGTGACGAGCGGCTAGTCGAGGTCGCGGCTAAACTAGCTAACTGTGCAGCTACGCTATGCTGAGCGCCTAAAGCCGGTGGAGATCCCTGTGTCCCATTCACCGCACGAGTATGAAAGGGTATCCCAGAGTTCTTAGGAGAACTGTTGTGTAGCTCTTATAAGGACTGTGTAGAAATCACGCCAGAGTCCTGAATCTGCAGCAACACTGTTTATTAAGCACACTTCTATATTACACTTAACACCGCAACTTCGCTACCAGCTGGCCACCTGTAGCCCCAACTATCTCACAGTGTATCATGGATGGTTAGTCCGACAATGTTAATCAAAATCACACACTTACATACCAAAAACATACCCTAACATCACATACATATTCAAATAATAAAGTCATTAAACATAAACACATAACAATTAAGCATTTGCTTTTAAACTTTAATATAAGCGCCTCCCATGATGCAGGGTCGTCACAATACGTTTATTATCTCCCACAAGATGAAATTACTTGGTGACATTTTCCTCAGCAACACTTAAATGAAAAAAAAAAAAAAAAAACAAAAGAGGCATTTCACCAGCAAATAAACTTAAAAGTAAGTTAATTACCAGACATCCTTTATAATAATAGATTCACAGCTTCTGCCCATTGGAACATTTGAACATTGAAGGGAGTAAGATTTTTTTTTAAATCTGACCTGAAAGAAGGCAGCAGAAGTGGAGCAATTGCATCAGTAACCAGCCAGTCACAGGGCCAAAAAATATTGTTACTCCCATATATTAAATATTAAACGGACAAAAAACTATCAACATAAACTACTACTGAACATATACTACAGAACCATAGACCAAAATATTAGAAATAACAAAATCAGTTTTCTGTACAACTTTGAAATCAAAGGTTGAAACTTCCCCAAGTAAGGTGAGGGTTGTAGCGCGCATTTCATTTAGCAAAAATCACCACACAGAACTGATTAAAACGATCGGCAACACTGTAGAGTGAGTCTACCAAGTCTCCCCTGAAGTTAAAACAACCAATCAGACACTGCGTTCAGCTTTGAGGCTCTTCCGAGCTTTCTTTCAATTGCTGGGAAATACAGCTCATACAAAGATAAGAAAAACATGTTTATAAATGAAAACTCTCTAAGTCTTTATCAGTAACTGCTTCACTCTCAAAACTTCCTCCTTCATCTGAGGAAAAAAATGTTTTTCAGGTGAGCGCGTCAGCAGCAATAACCCGTATATTGCTGCGGCTTGAGGCATCTGTTCCTTCAATAAACATGTTATTAAATATGGTGAGTGCTTGTGTAGTCCTGTACATTTAAGAAGATATGCTTTAACACAGAAAACAGCAGTGCAAGCCCTCACTCTGTCCTCATTAACCATGGAGCTCTGTAAGCAAATGCTGCTGCATTAGTAAAAATGTAACTCCTCCAAACTCCACCTGTAACCAAAGTTAACGCGTTAAGCCATCTACATGGAAACAAATTAGTAGCATTTTCCCCCCAAAAAATTACTTTGGCTGCAATTTTCAATTTAACACAGTTAAGATGAAACACTGCTCCAAATACGTGTGGACACACTGCATAACCACATTTAAAAAGTGTGGCTGCAAAATAACCCAGTGTGTGTGGTCTGAGAAACTCAACACGGCTTAACAAACAAAATAAACACAATTGAAATGAGACAAATAAAAAAAAATACTTCTCCTTGAAGCTATCTGAAAACTACTTATGATGCCATTATGAAACAGACTGACAGCCTTGTAACAAAAACAATTTTTATTAACCATTACGAACACATACAATCAGTTCCATATCCAGAGATGTTTAAGAAACCAATCAAAATTGAGAAACAGTAAACATTGACCGAATCAAATGCAGAAAAGATTTCTTAAAGAACAGTACGCTCACAAAATAAAGGCGGACTCATTTTCTGTTCACATTCTCTTCTGTTTAACAAGTATGTGGGAAAACCTAGTGCCATTGTTTATTGATTTTTCTACCAAGTTTCTAATTCCAAAAAAATTAAGAAAATATTTAAAATGGTAAAATTTATCCATCTCACCGTTCCAATTTAAATTTTGTTCAGTTCAGTCACCCAAAAGCGTTCAATGCAACAAAATGTAAAAAGCCAAATAGAATTTGAATTGAGCCAAAACACAATGTAAGTTCTCCCAACCACTAGGAGGCATAGGATGAAAACAGGCAGTTGTTCACAATTGTGTGCTATGGAGCTAGAATGTTACAAAAGCACTACATTTTCAGCATCCCAAAAAACAAATGACTTGATATTTCTTTTTTACTTTCAATCTATGACCATGAAGACATCCAAAAATAATCACTATATTGTTAGCAAATACATGGAGAATCTGCCCCCTAGTGTCCAGGAGTATACTGATATGACTTCACCATCAAACATTTGTTGTGTTGTATATCCCTACAAAAAACAACAGCCTTTGACACAGAGCTAAATAAAATCCAAGATGAACAGAAATACTCTGGTGTTTTGTATTCAGCAGAATATAACCAATATATAACCAACAGGTGAGCGATAAATTCCTTCTAATCTGCATGTTTACACAAACACACGTTATTTCCTCAAGCCATGCTATCGTCCGGATCCATCAGCACAGCTCTGCTGGAGAACACGTCCGCTAGCATGTGAGTGGGTATCTCTGACCCACGGACCTTCAGCGTGTAGCAGGCGTCCTCCACCTTCCCAAGGCTCTGGCGCAGCGTGTGCAGTTTTTTGGAGACCTCGTAGGGCCCCGTGTTCCCGATCAGAGCAAAACCATCATGAATTTCCCTCAGGAAGCCGCTGAGCTGGAAGGGTGTGTCCATGTCTCCGTTTCCTACGCTGCTGATGCACATGCGCATCAACTCCCCGGTCAGGTCAGCGACGCCCAGAAGGAAATCGTTGGCAGGGATCTGAAAGGTCAGGACAGATGGAGACTCACCTGCACCCTGGGGCACAAAAAACAAACAAACAATCACATACTGTGAATTGTTGAATGAGCTTTGATGGGATTTTTATTTTATTTTAACTTATAATTAATTAACAGAATAACCCGAAATGTTGTCAATAAGGTTTTATATGTGTGGTTTATTATCATACCTTACTGTCACTGATAAAGAAGAGGCGAGCATTGATTTCCTCCAGACTGATTAGCGAGCGGTGTTTGATAAAGTGATGGAAGGAAACTGCTTCCACATACTCCTGAATTCCTGATAATATACAAAAACTTATATCTTACCTGTGTTAAGCTTTCATGTTAAATAAATTAAACTGTAATTAAGTAGTTCCACTCAGAAAGCATTTATCAAAAAGTCAAAGGTTCATGCTAGTAATTAAGTTGAAAAGCACTCTTATCTCTAATTTGATAACACTGAAAGGCAGATAATCTGGTCGGGCCTGGGCCTTATGAGGTTTCATTTTTGAGGTTTTTAACTAGAGTAATGTTGAAAGTACATCTTAAACATATTTAAAGGTAGCAGTACTTCAATAAAATCAGTTACAAAGCCAACTGTAGAGCGTATTTATTCAGGACATTCTAAAGTGAAGTTCACTTGATGCTTTTAATGTAACAGTTGCACTTTCTAATTGAATTTACAGGACAAGGCAGTCAAAATTTGACAGTAGGGCTAGGTTATAGGATTAAATTCCCTTCTTAACTATTGCATGCATGGATTTAAAATTAATAAGGGTAAATTTCTACTTTAAAATAACTTCATGTGCGATTTTCTGAGTATAAATAATGCTTTGTTTGGATGTCTTGACATGAATTTCTTGTTCATGTTTGTGCAATACTTTTCCACACTTACCAATCCACAATTTATGCTTATTTTGAAATCCACACCCGTAGTATTTAAGAATTGAATTTAAATCCCATAAAGTCTGGCTCGCTTGAGAATTTTAAGAATTTTAAAATAAACGAAGTTACTGTAACTTTTCAATGGTCCTATTCAAATGGTCCTCTAACTGTGGTGTCGGACCAAACATTTATTCACCTTCACTACAAGTGAACACATTTTATAGCTACTAAAAACACTCCTCTGATAGAGTTTAGTGTGAAATCTGTGCACTTGTTTTTTTCCAAGCATGCTACAGTGCTTTCAAGGACCAAATAAGGAGTTTGGCTCCAAAATGTAATAAATGGAAAAAGAAAACAGAGCAAAATCTGAAGTCTATGTTGGTCACAATTGATACGATACTCCACAATGCACACAATCTGCTGATAGTTTTGTTTCTTTCTTTCCATGCCGCAATAAACACTAGTCCTTGGTTTTCAGCAAAACCCAAACTCTAAACCTCATCTCTTATTCAAACACAGCACAGCATATGTTCTGTCAAGAACTTGTGCCCTGAACCAGTGACATAGTCGTTTATGAGGCAGAAAAAGGAAATAATGAATTAAATAAAAAAAACAATTGTTACATTATTAAATACATTTATTTTATAGTAGCAGAACCCACAGGTGAACAGTAATTAGGATGTTTTAGATTAGATTGTAGAGTGTTTTAAACAGAAGCTATTCACCATTTCTAAATAATATTAAAACAGTTTTTTTTTGGGAAGCTCGGAGCATCAATCTCACATAGGCATGCCAAAAGGCTAGAAACGGCCGTGCACCCGTGCTCTTATAGAAGTATTCTCAAATAATTAGCATGGCCCAGGTCACGTTTCCAGAATTTTTTTCTCTCAGTCATAATCTAACACTAGCTTCCTCTCACATGAAGATAAAACCCAATCGGCTCAGCCCCTCCCTTCAGCAGCTTCGAGACATAATATTTGTGCTCCAGAGAAAAGGGAAACTAATAATGTCTGGACGTTTGTGATGACCTTATCTGGAAAACTACTGAAAATGTGAGTAAGAGAAAATACAATCCAAGAAATCAGTGGTTTAAATTTGCAAGAGTTCGCAACTACCAACTTATAAAGTGTAGTAACTTTCATTTTTCTGAAAGATTTAACTTCAAATAGACTTCTATGATACTTGATCAGGATCTGAATCTTGAATCAATTGGATTCAAACAATCAACCCAAGAAGAATGTTCATAAGTCATAATCTAGTATTCAAGAATAGCATGTTCATCACCCAATCAGAATCAAGCTGACAGTATTGCTGCAGTGCGCTTGAAGAGTTCTCTGTTTCAGTTTCTGTACCTGGGGTGATAGCACGGTGAAACTGGTGCATGTCTTCTCCTCTCAGTTCCTCAGCAATCAGACCGATCTTCTGCCTAACCCCGTCCAGCTTCACCTCTGCCTCCTTTAGGATCCCCTCCACATCAGGAACACTGATGAAGATGTAAGAGCGTCTATTAGCAAGGTGTCTCAACTATACTTTAGACTTTAAAGGAGCAGTTTCAAACTGGTTTACAGATTTGCCCCAAACATGCTTCTACAGACAGACCTTTAGCTTTCAAACAAGCATTAATTGAGGTGATTCATTGTAAATGCTAAAATAATATTCCACCCCAACACTGTTGTCATTAATCACTTACCCAGATATTGTTCCATTACCATTAAGGCTTTGTACGTCCTCTGAGCATATTTTGAGATATTTTGTAGGGGTATATATCGAGATAATCTAAGAGGATGGCGGCTATAATTTTATTAATTGGGTGGAGTATTCCTTTAATATTATGAGCTTGTCTTTTTTTTTGTGTGGTTTCTGACCTGGTAACTCTGTGCAGCAGGAAGATGGTGCGTTTACTCTCAATGGTGACATCTCGACTGATCTTCACCAAGCGCTCGTATTTATCATGCCTGCTGTCAAGCTCCTGCTGGAACACTGCAGAACACAAGTGAAAACCAGTCAACTTCTGCCAATGAGTTTGGTCAAAGTATTTGCAATATAATTCACAGCTGTTACTGAGCTTTGAACAGACACTTTATATTTTTCCTTGCAGAACTAAACTATTTATTTGGTTGACAGTGGATCCGCATTAAATTAAGCTTAGTAAAAGACCGTTTAGATTGATGTATGAGTGTTTCACCTCTGAAAGCTGCTATTACAGGAGAATTGGAGCTCGTGTTGTCCTCAGATTTACGAACCACATCAGTCTTTCGTTTTCGGCTAAATCCCTCTTCTGGAAAAAAATAATAATAAGAGGTGAATAACATAAAACACAATCTTTATTAACAAACCATACCTCCTTCCCGACCACACTGTTAAAACACAAACATCTACTTAACATATTTTATTCACTTCACAGAACTTGCGTCAGTTTCCCCATATATCTTTGATCCAAGCATGTGATTTTACTGACAATTACAAAGATGAGAAATACATTTAAAAAGCAAACGCAGCAAGTAATTAAAAAGTAAGCCAGAGTTTTACCTTCTCGTTTGCTCATCTTTGCAAAAATAAACGGCTTATGCAGCTCACGTGCGTTCTAGACGATGTTGGTAAATCTTACAATGCAGCAGCTGGATGTGATTTTGGTGTAACTTCAACGAAACACGGTTCACCTTTAACCACGTAAGTTATTTGCGAATGTATGTTACAAAAACATAAGATAAATGTTTTATCGCTGTACTATTATGATTATTATAGTACCGAATTTAGTGTGGTATGTGTTTCCTACGACGCTGGCATGTGAACGGGCTTCTACTGTTTACAAAGGACTTGCGCTTCTTAGTGACGTAGTTGATACGTAGCATAATGGGAACTGTAGTTTGGAGTTTTCTTTTTACATTTTAAGATTAAATGTTTTTCCATATTAAATGCCGTTACTCATAACTTTCCTTGAGATTTAAAACCCTCCTATGTGTTGCTTCCACCCTGCTGTTTCTCTTAAATTATGTTAAATGTGTAAAGTAGGCAGACGACTATATGTAGTTTGTAGTTTTGTGAGCTTGTTATGACCATGACCTCCAGCTTTCAAAGTGCCAATGAACTTTAAGGACAAAATGGAAAGAGAATCATGGAAATCATTCCAGCGAATGCGCGAATTTGGTCATTGTTGTGAGCACAAACATAAGCCCATCAAACATGATTTTTCAGTTGCTCAAAATATATTTTTGTTTTTGAGAAAACATATTTAGAAAACTAATTTCACATGTCTATAAATCGTCTTTTTGCTACCTAAAAATGATATTTCACTCTGAGAATTGTGACACATACATTAATAACCCAACTCTTTGGCTTTGCCTCAAACTTATGCCTGAAAATGTGCAGGTTTGTGATAAATGCACGAGTTATAAACAGGTTTGGCAACGTTGGGGAACTTGGTTGATTTGATGTAGTAGTAGAAAAAATGCTTTTTAAAAGGTGCCATATTACGTAAGCTGCAATTTTCTGACATTTCGTGCATTTTTTAGTGTTGTTCCCTCATTAAAAGCATGCTTCGAGTTGCATTCAGATTTGTTCATTTATGTTTGTGTAATCTTACACTGTTTTGATTGTTTGGGAGCTTAAAATGGCTTGATGATCATAGCACTCCCCTTTATTTATCCACCTCCTGCAGACCAATCAGATAAACAGCCAACGCAGCTCATTTAAACGCAGAACACACCGCCTGGCCCTTGTAAGAGCAGGAGACCTACACCAAACAACAATGCCTTATTAAAAAAGTTTTATAGAAGCACTCGACGTAGATGTTTCATCAATTTCCCACTGCCAAGTGAGATACGCTTAGCAGTGGGGGCATGGCAGAAACCTGGTAGTGGGAGGTACAGGGGTAAACGGCGCAGCCCAACAATGAGGTGATTCTAAGACATCTTTCTCAATAAATACAAGGTTCTTAAGGAGATTTGAGAGTAGTCAAGTATTCCTTATACATGTTTTAAAAGGGCATAATATTGCTTCTTTAATAAATCATGAACATGTTTATGCATTCAACATACATTTTGAGGATTAAAACCCTGCTGAAGAACCACTGTAATGCAAACTTACTATTCCTATTTTTTACTATGAAATAATATTATGTTAAAAAGTTTATTTGCTTGTGCTCGCCAAATTTATAACCCACTTTTTTTAACTATTATCATCTTTTTGTGATTACAATTCAACCTTTCCAGACTTTTTCTCTTTTAATAAATGCTTTCTTGGGATTAAATACAGTTGTTAACTAAACATTTTAGCAATTGTTTCTATTATGCATGCAGCATTTTAAATGGAATTCAAATTCAGATAAAAGCCTTTGTTTGAGCCAAAGACAGGTTGGTAAATGAAAAAGGAAATGTAAATTCTTCAGTCTAAGGCGGGCACGCCCACTCATCGCTCTACTTGGAGCTGGCGACGCGCCGAGCGCTGCGTATCAACACAAGCACGCGCGCCGAGAAGAATGAGGGTTTCGAGTGCAGCCGTTCATTTTACTGGAAACTTAACGGGGGGTGAAAAGAACCAAGTCATTTTTGCTCCTCCGACGCGGTGACGGCAATCAGTGTAAAAGTTATTACGGGATAGTCCGGATTTAAAGGGCCAGCGTCATGGAGCGACGCACATCGGTTCTAGATCCGGATGAGTATAAACAGTTTTGCGAGCTTTGTGGAAAGATGGAAAACCTTCTCAAATGTGGACGTTGTCGGGTTTCCTTTTATTGCAGCAAAGACCATCAGAAGCAGCACTGGAAAAAACACAAACTCACCTGTAAAGAGGCTGAGAAATCCAAAAGGGTGCCCCAAAACCATTCTCAAAGGAATGCACTCACCTCCAGAAGCACAGAAAAAGAGCCAAACTCTAAAGCACACAGACACACACTGGCCACTGACTATGTGATCCCATGCATGAACGAACATGGCATTTGTGTGCTGGATAACTTTCTGGGGGAAGACACTGGACTGTGCATACTGGAGGATGTGAAGGCTCTGCACCAGACTGGGAAGTTCACTGATGGGCAGCTCGTGAGCCAGAAGAGCGACTCTTCGAAGGATATACGAGGAGATCAGATCACTTGGATTGAGGGGAGAGAACCTGGCTGTGAGAAAATACACTTCTTGATGAGTCAAATGGATGATTTAATCAGAAACTGCAATGGGAGACTGGGAAACTACATAATTAATGGAAGGACGAAAGTAAGTACTGTAAGATGTCCATAGATGCTTCAGACTGATATTAAAAAAGTCATCATATACTTTTTCTAAAACAGTTAAAAAGGTGGCCAACTTAAAGCTCATCAATTATTTGTTTTATTCCATTAGATACTCATTTTTCATTAGAGAGTTGTTGAAAAAGCCAAATTTCTTTGAATAATAATATGTAAACACACACACACACACACACAAATTCATTCTTTGTTGCAGATGGTTTCCTTGAATGTCTGAGTTAACACGTTTTTGTTTATTATATTGTAAAATTGGAGACATATTTTTTCTTCAACTGTAGTCTTCAGTTTCTTTCAGACTCAAATAATTGTTAGGAAAATGTAAAAATATTTTTTTCTCTCTCTTGTGTGAGGTTTGCTTTTAACAGAATTAATTATATTAATTCAAATGCCCACATTTTAAAATGAACATCAAGTCCAAAATTTGTCATCAAATGGAAAACAATTTACTTGTCAGTTTATGTGCAAAGTTATCAATAAATGTGAAATAAAAACCCTGATAATGTCACTTACTTTAAATTTGTAGCAGAGGGCTGCACAAGTGCAAAGTATTTCAAACATTTAACCAGATAAAATATGTCGAAAATAACAGACACATTCAAAAATAAATGATAAAGGAAATTTATTTTGACGTGTAGTAACTAAAGCAGACAGCTTAATTGAACTTAAATTGAACTTTTTTAAAGAATATTCTTAGTCAAACTATTCTTGTTCCATACAAACAGATTACAACAATGGATATCAACTTCTACCGATATTCAGCATTTCATAAGAGAAACTCAAGTACTTGTTTGTAACTGTGAGGGGTGTAATGAATGCAGAAAAAGTGAAGCCTCTAAAAACAATTCAGTCGATTTTTTTTATCAAGTTTTTTTCTTCTTTGGTGTATTGTCCCTTTTAGGCCACATCTGCATCCCTTGCTTCCTCTTAAATGTTTTGTGAGGACATAAGCTTGAGTGTAAGTTTTAGCTTCCATATGACCTCCGATCTGTCTCTCGCATCAGCAACAGCAACATCGTCCTGTTATTAAACGATAGAGGCAGAGGGATGAGAATGTAAGAAAAGAAGCAATGATAATCACTGCAAAATGCAAAACTTGTGGAATCTCACAAGGGGTTCTAGTTGTTGAGAATATTGACTAATCCTTTTACACTCCCGTCATACGATCTACAAAAAGACTTCAGAATTAGGAAACTTCTCTAGAATCTGTTTTGGTTCAGTGGGTCAAACTGCCAGATCTTGCTGTGCTGGTACTAAAGGACAGCGAGAGTGATGCGTGTTGTCCGTGTATAATTTGGCCAGCTTTGGCATGTCATGTAACACTTAAATTGTCTCGCTGTGGGGTAAATAAAGTTCACTCTACCCAACCCCTCACTCAGTTAAATACTCTTTGATGTTTAAATCTATAACTTAAAAAAAATACAAATTCATCTCAAGATAACCTGAGATAAATTATGTTTTCTTTAAATTAAAAGGTCATGGTTCTTGACTTGCAAATCTGTTGCAGGTGCTTTACTGTGGATCCAGCAAATTCTCCCACACAGGTCAAGTTAAGATCATAAACACTAAAAAGAAGCTTTAATATCACAACATGTTTGTCCTTGAGTCATAAAGTAATTTCAGACGTAAAAAAAGACCCATAGTTCTTATGGCTACTTAAATGAGAGTCAAATGAGTTAGTCTTTGTACTTAAAGTGTCTGTACATTCTCTAAAATTTCAAGTACATGTTCAATGTAAAACAATTAATGTTAATTTCACCCCTACCCCCCAATATGCTGAGTATGATTGTAATAAAGTTATCCAAGATGTTTCATACTTGAATATCATCAAAATAACAACGCATACAAATGACAGGATTCTAAATAGTATTCTGAAGGTTCAGGGCAATACAAATAAAACAGTATCCGGCCTAGAATTGAATCCTATGACACTCCATATGTCCATAGACAAATTTTCCTTTTATTTGCAACCTAATATTAAAGCCTTAGCTATCAAGTAATAATAATCTTTGGTGATGCAAACTACATTGATGATAGCATCCCTTTTCCACAAAAACCGTACCCTCTAATTGGATAGTGATCTCAGATTCACAGATCAATTAAACAGCTTGGAGAGAGCTTCATTCTTTCAGCTTTGCCTGCTCATGAAGTTGAGTCAAACTTCATTAGCCTGTGTATTCATTATTCTAATGCCTTGTATTTTGGTATTAATGAAGCCTTGTTGGCACAATTATGAGCTGTTCATAATATTGACGCTAGGTTTTTAATGCATTTAAAAGAAAAGTGCCACACAATACACATTTTAACTAACCTTCACTGATTACTATTAAACTACTGTATCCAATCTAAGGTCCATAGACCTAATCAACCAAACTCGGCTATTGACAAACGTCTAGTGGGTCCAATGTATTGTACAAAGCACTGGTGTGATATTTTCACATTTTGCTCAACAACAGATTATGTGAAAGATGGCTACTTCAAATCCAAATGAAAACGTTTTAGTCCAGCTTTGAGCTAATGTGGGATTCTTTTCCTTTTAAACTTTTATCCTGCAATAAAAACAAAAAGTTTATGCATGATTTTTTAATCACAGGATAATCATTAGAGAACCACATCATGCCTAAAATCGATCCCTGCGGCACTCCATGTGCTACTGACAGGCATTTGGTTGTTAAGTCAAAGGATTAGCATCTTTTAAATGAACTAACAATGTTAAGGCTTTATGTATGGTCTCTAACAGGAAGCTACATTTGGAACCTTAGTGCTGAGGGTAACTCTTGCAGTGGATAACAGACTTGAGCCACAGCTGTGATTTCTCCTCCTCGTTTTATCTCCAGTGTCTCCTGCTCTCGTGTGTAGGATGTGTTTACCCGTCCGCCGGCACGTAGCAGGATCATTAAAGCACTGCTTCCTCTGGCTGGAGGCCAAGCATCCGGGTTCAGATCAGTTCATCTCGACCTCTCATACACACACACACACACACACACACACACACACACACACACACGCACGCACACGCAGACGTGCACACGTGCACACGCACGCACACACACACATACAGTACACAGTACACAGCGCATGAGGTTCTTCCGTAAGGGTTTCAGGAACATTCATTCATCTTCATGTTGGCTTTCTTCCCTTTCGGGGTCGCCACAGCGGAATGAACCGCCAACTCTCTGGCATATGTTTTTATGCAGCGGATGCCCTTCCAGCCGCAACCCATTGCTGGGAAACATTCACACACACATTCACTCTTTAACACTATGGGCAATTGTTCTTACTCAATTCACTTATACCGCATGTCTTTGGATTTGTGGGGAAATCGGAGCACCTGGAGAAAACCCACGCGATCACGGGGAGAACATGCAAACTCCACACAGAAATGCCACCTGCCGGTTTCAGGAACAATTAACCTAAAACAAGAACAGCATTCTTGCCTTGAACTTTGTGGTCTGTTTATTTTTCGGGTTCAGGGATATCAATGTCTATTCATTTAAAATAAATGCATTCAACTATTGACGATTTATCAAATAAGTGGGTGAGGAGCCTGTTACACAAGGAACCCATCAACTCATCACAGGTGGCTCCTCATCATCTCATTACCAATCCTGAGAACAATGCCAATCGTATTATCACAGATGTCATGATCTAGGCCTAGATCCCTAAATGGCCACCAAATAGTTTGCACTATTGAAGTCCATTACACACTCAGACAAACTGAAATTCCCTTGCTCACTGGCTTTTCTGCTGGGTGCTTTATCACTAGCTTCACGCCTCTGAGGGTTTGTTGATGCCTTTAATGATGTTCAGGGTACCACAGTGGTACGCACAAATATTTGCATCATTGCATTAAAAAAACACAGAAAAAGAAAGGTTTTGCATGCAAGGCATTGTGGGATATCAGAGAGGGGAAAAAACTTTTTTACTCAAACCTGTTGGCCAAATGTGTTAGTCTTAAGGTGTGTTCATAAGCAAACCTTTGGACGGGAAATTCATCAAGGTTTATGATGGACTTAAGGCCATTAAGTGAATTATAACAAAAGATTAATTTGTATGTTGTATGAAAAGCTTTGATATAGTAAAGCTAGGTTTTATAATGCGCTGAAAAACAAATTTCCGGTAATGTATGCATGTATCTGAACACATGTATCAGAAGCTTTTAGCAAATAAAAAGTAGAAGTAATTCTTATTTTTCACAAAATCATGCTTATTGTGGTGGCACTCAAATCAGAATTTGAGTTCATTCATTAGTTCGCTGTAAACAAGTGTCATGAGAGCAGCACGACGAGCCTGCAGTTAAGTGTTATCTCATGTTTGTATTAATGCTGTTTGGTTCCATCACTTGAATGTGGAAGAACTCGTTTTGATGAGAGCTATCGCGGATTTGAGCTTAAATGTTCCTTTTCTGTGCATCCCTTTGACAAAAACAACTCAGCAAGCAAATTCACATTTGAGATAGTCTTGTTCTCTCTTTTTTTACTTAATGTTTATTGATTTTTCCACAAGGAGTAAATATAAGCAAGCAAGCAAAAAACAAAAAAGAAAAGAAAAAAAGCATCCAGGGGAAGGGAAGCCTTTTCTTTCTAATTTAATTCTAGTTTAATTTGAATTCCTTAATTTTTATTTCTTTCTCTATAAGCTGCAATGTTTAACACATTTGATCTGTTCATTTTACATTTTCCGATCCTTTTTTATTTGTCTGCCTATGTTTTTATGTATGTCCAATTACACTTTTTTTGTCCATTTGTTCTTTGATTCTTAGTATGTCCATGTTTCTAAATGTATTAATAATCCTAATTTGATTGTCTGCCAATCTCAGTACGTCAGTAAAAGATGAAAATGCCAGCTACAGCTATACACTGTGCATAATGAGTAACATATCAGAAAATTCCCAGCAGCATCAAGGTGCAAAGGATATCAACTTTTTCATTTCTGTGCATGCTCTAATGTCAGTTAATTTGCATTTGCCTGGGGAGGGGTTTTCTCAAAGTAAAGTATCTCTAAATCTCTCTCTGTTTTTGGTAGAATTGACAAAGACTCCACTAGTTATTATATGAATCTAACATTATAATAGGTATCATATATTTAAACTGGTTTACAAGAAAGAAAAAATTTGTTTTAGATCCTTTAATGTTGACAGGCCTTAATCAGAAAAAACATCAGAAACTCACCTTTCTCAATGTCCTTGATTAGCCCCTTATTTCTCGCTGAATATACAGGGGAACCTAAAGTTTAACTCTTTTTGTCAAAAGTGTTAGGTGTAGTGTTTCAGTTCCTTATTTGATTGCATCTCCATGGTTCTTGAGGGATCTGCTGTGTTTCCCTGGCAAACATCATATTTCTTTGCTAAGTCCAAGTAAGAATCCTAACTTTGTGCTCCGTTCTCAGGCGATGGTGGCGTGTTATCCAGGAAACGGTACTGGATACGTGCGTCATGTGGACAACCCAAACGGAGACGGGAGATGCGTAACCTGCATTTATTACCTGAATAAAAACTGGGATGCCAAGGTGCGTCAATCACAATGTTATTAAACTATTACAGCATTTCTTGAAACATGAAAAGGAAAGTAAGAACTAAGACATCAGGAACCCTAAAAATTAAAAGCCCTTCTGCGTTTCAAGATTGATTACTTTCAAGTCTAAGTACATAATACATAAATTACGTAAATATGTTTTGCAACTATTGATGCAGACAAGTGCTTCTTTGGTCCACGTGGTCCTCTTTCCCCACTGCTTTAGCCAGAGTCTGTTAAAGGAGCTCTTCATCTAAAACACAAGATTTGATTCAAGCTTAAGAACTCAAAGTATGGATTTAGTTATCAAATTTGGAAAGATCAATCAAAACATTTTTAAATCTATATTTTTATTATTATTTTTATTCTATGACATAATCTATATGTGTACGTACATAATATAGCTCGTCTCTGTGTGTAACTGTCACAGATAAAGCAGTAAAAAGGTCTCTATTTAGATTGATAAAACATAAATAAACAAAAAAGCACTAGAATGATTCTCTGTTTCAACCTACAGTCTATCCACATAACTGAACTGATACTTAAAAATAGTAAAAAAAAATATAACATTTAACAGGTCGAAAAATGTAAACACGCAGATCCCAAGTGCCATTATTCCTGCTGCTTGTACTGCTTACAGCACAACTGACACCAAATTTAGCAAAAGGAAATTAACTAGGGAAGATATATATGGATACCAAACAGAAGGCTTTCCCCTTTAAGACAGAAGAAGTAAGAACTTTCATTAAAAGGTTTAAACTATGATGACAGTTCCAGAATAAATCACTTAAAAATAAATCAAAACAGATGATTCACAAAAAGTGCAATTCAATTTGGCCAATATCACTCAGAAGAATGTAATCTGAGAATTAATGTAAAAGAGAATTCCAAATCCTCTCTCTTTCACAAACTTTCATTGCAGTTGCATCTCATTTGGTTGCTATTAACCACGGTTTCCCCCTTTTATTTATTTATTTCTGAAGTGTACATTTCAATTATTTAGAAAGTTAAAGTAGAAGTTAGGTTGTCAGATTCAGCACATCAATTTAGTTCCTATTGATTTAGCATTAAATATTTTAAACACCATTGGAAATACTTGAAATACACTGGTGTGGAACTGTGCGATGGTACCTCATTAAAGGTAAAAGTTTAAACAAAAATACATGAGTTTTTTGTAATAGTAGCTGGGTTTCTCCTGGATGAATCTTGTTGGTGTCTGACTGTGCTTGTAGTCTGCGTGCGTGTGAGTAGCATGGCCCTCGTATCTACGTGTGAAAGGTTAATTCTCGTCTCCTCAGCTTTGTGTGTGTATAAGTCTCTCTCTCTCTCTCCAGCCTGCGTCTATTTCCTCTCTCACTCTTCAGGAAGTGTTTCCCATCCTGACCTGGCCTCTCATTGTTTGTGTCGGAGTTCATCTTTATCATTAAAAAGCTCCAGTCACGCACTGCTGACTCCACTGGACTCTCAGGAGCCATGGGAGCAACAAAGAGGCATACTCCCTCATGAAGTCAATGCAGAATGCAGAAATAGGATTCGGTTCCATAGACTCTCCATGTTAAAATGGCAACTTTTTAGTAGATCCACATGTGCACATTCAAGACTTTAGCCATAGTTATGCAAGTATAGTTGTTGGAACTAAAGTGTGCTAGGTGACCTGTCCGAGAGAGGAGCTTGAGCATAGTGGAGATGGGGAGGTGGAGGGTTGCCAAATGAACTTCTATAGTGTGCTGTCAGCAGATGGCTTATGTGGGATGGATAATGAGCTTGATTCAATGAATCAAGTTTTTATATAGTGCTTTTTTAGCATTTGCTTTCAAACCAGCTCCACAAAGTCCTAGTGTGGATCAGGTAGGGTAAATAGGAATTCCCTCTGTGAGGTCACAGGGAGCCTCTCTGACTGAGGCAGGTGCTAGTCACCTCCCCGGCATAAAGAATATACAAACTTAAGATCCATCGACGAAAAGTTCACTGGACAGGAACTTAAAAACTAAATAAAAACAAAACAAAAAACAAACAAAGACTAAACAGAAACAAACAAATGAAAAACAATGGTTAGAAAAATGTAACAGACAACAAATAGGTGATCAGCATCATCTGCAGGATGAGTAACAAATGATGAGGATAAGTTAGATAGGCACATTGAACCACATATTTTTTTTCAATAATTTGTATGTTTATAGTGTTCATATCCGTTTGGACAAATCCCAGGAGCCAATCATTTGAATGCTAGATTAAAGAGAATTTTTTTTTATTTACTTTTGAACTCTGTGAGCGTAGATGAGCTCCAGACAACATCCGGGAGTTTTTTCCAAAGCTTCGGGGCTCTATATGATCCCCCTCTGGTGGATTTATTGGTGGATTTCTTTACATGTCACTGCCAAAACTTGTCTAACTACATCACAAAACAACACCTAGAGTTTGGTTACACCTAATATGCCAAATCAATGTTTGAAAGGTAAATCTGTTCTTGAATGATGCATCATTCTGTTTGAGAATCTGTTTATTGAAGCAATCTGACTGATGTATGCTACTACTGTAAAATATTGAATTGCAACATTAAAGATATGCATTGACTTTTCCGGTTTTCACATCTGATGTGGATGATATAATTTGTAGGGTAAAACACTGCACACATTTTTTTTTACTGTTGACAGTTTAATTGTTGAACTCAATTTGAACCCTCTAAAAATCTGTGGCATCTACACAAAACAAAACAAAAATTTGCACCTTTTTTTCCTTTCATCAGGAGGATGGGGGCCTGTTGCGGATTTTCCCCGAAGGCAAAGCTCAATTTGCAGACATCGAACCCAAATTCGACCGCTTGCTTCTATTCTGGTCAGACAGACGGAACCCTCACGAGGTGCAGCCAGCACATTTAACAAGGTATCTCATCTCATCTCAGTGAGAGAGACAGCATTTATTTCTTTGACGACTCCTCATAACTCCTGCTTGTCTGCAGATACGCCATTACAGTCTGGTATTTCGATGCCGTCGAGCGGGCAAGGGCTAAAGAAAAATATCTGACAGGTAACTTCCTGCTATCCTTGAATCACCTGCTCTCCTAGAAGCTTTCACAAACACTGTACTTTGTGGTACACACATGTAACATATACAGTCACTGGTCTTATAATTGAAAATCATGATAAAGTTAATTGATTTCAGTAACTTCATTCACAATGTGAAAATGATTATTACCGCAAACTAAAAATGGAAAAAACCCATTACTTAAATATACATACTTAGGAAGCAGACGAGCTATATTTTTGGCCTATATATAATATAATCCATTCTGAATGGATTTACTAAAATAAATAAACTTTGTCATGATATTCTAATTATAATACAAGCACCTGTACAGCATGACAGCATGAGAATAATTTGCAGAGGAGTGCATTCATCCACCAAAGGGGATACATTCCTAGTTCGTAGCCATAACTTCTAAACAACTTGTTGACCAACTATACACGCGGTGTCCTCATCTACAGTACTAGCTAATGCAATGTTAGGAATTAAATTAATGTAAATTATAAATTAATGTCTGTTGTTAAATCTAGATAATTGATGTTCTGATCAAAAACTACTATTTTTTTTTATTTTAATAATGTATTAACGAGTTAATTAGTAGACATAGATATTATATGTTTTTTGATATTGCAGCCAGGTTTGAATGATTTAAATAGAAATGGAGAATTTATGCAATGCGTCACAATCCTCCATCAGTTTTCTGCAATAGTTTGTTTGAGGACTGGTGTTTGATGCATGCCTTTAGAATTTAGTTGGTTTATGCATTTTGATCTACACACATATTTGCAAAGAATTAAAGGTACATGATGTACAATTTTGACACAAGGCATCACATTTCTAAAAGAAACAGAAGTCATTTTTATTTAACCTCTATGTATCTTTATATATGCTGTGTAGGTCATATGTCACATGACCAGATTTGGGATTTTATTCATTTAAACCTGAAAGATTTTGAAGAAGAACTGAAATTCTGAAGAAGATTCTGGTTTAGAATGTTAACATTCTTAAGTACTATTCCTTAATATTATTAAAAACCTGCAAAACACTTAAAAGTAAATTAAATGTAAATACATTTATAAACATAAGTAGTGTGTTACATTCTGCTTTTCTTTTATCAAGGTCCTGGTGAAAAAGGAGTGAAGGTGGAACTACACAAGCCATCTGACCCCAGCTGACCCAAACATCCTTTCTTCGGAATCCTTTTGTCACCCGCTTCAAAAAAATACTGAGATGCAGACAATAAGCAAAAAAAGAATTCTGAGAAGAAATGTAAACTGAGAGTGAGCTAGCAGAGACTGAATGCACACATATCTCCTGCTTCCGCTCTGAACACAACGCTGCTGGTTCAAACACCAATGAAGGGTTTCAGAGAGAAAGCTCAGCCTTGAAAACCATGAGTGAATTCTTCAACCTCAAGTATACTTTTGATTACAAATCAAAAATGTAAAACAGCCTTTTTTTTGCTGACCTGAATCATTTCACTGTGACTACAGAATGCAAGAGTTAATGTCCATGAACCTGGATAGCTCATGTGAATTTGTCTTGCACTTGAACAGCTTCATTTGTTTAAGTCTGTGTATCTAAAACAAACAATTAAAAAAGAATTAACAGCATACATTTTTGGGAAGGAAGTTGACCCGTTTAACTTTTCTTTTTCATCAAATGTTTTTAACAAAAATTGTAAATGTCTCTTGTCACTTTTTTTCTTTTGAACACTTTTTTAAACACAGGTGGAGGTAATTTTAATACTTTAATCATCAATTCTAACGTTAAACTTTTTTTATTATTATTTTTGACAATTAATTATTTACTTGGCTTGAAGTCTGTTTCATTTGGATTCAGACTTAACGAGTTGGATACTTGACTCAGACACCATGAAGCTGGCGAAGCAGTGTAAAGTCTGAACTTTTGTTAAAAACTCAATATTAAACAATTCCCACAATTAAGCACAAGTCTAGAAGGGGCATGCTATTACTATTTAGTATACTAAATACTATTTAACCTGAACTTTCTCTCCATTCTACTCTTTGTGGCCTTGAAGAATTACACAAGGGCTTTGAAGAATTGAACGTTTCAATAATTTCCACTGAACTGAAACCTTGTTCCCTCTATTACTATCTGTTACTATCTGATTTCTGTGTGTGAGTTGATACAGTTACATCAGAGAAGGAATCCAATCCAATCCAATCCACTTTATTTATAAGCTCATATTATAAACAGACAAATGTACAAATTGCTGCACAAAACAGTGTTTAAAATAAATCAAATTACAACTCATAAAACAAGACCAAAAGACAATAAAACAGACAAAAAAACTGAACTACACGGATTAATAAAACACACAAACTCAGGCCGAGTTAAAAGCCAGAGTAAAAATTTATTTTAAGACGAGGCTTAAAACATTCTACCGAGGGAGCCGTTCTAACAAGTACATGTAAAGATGCAAAATTACATCTGCATAAAGGGATATTATCTTCTTGCAAAAAAAACTAATTAAAGATACTCAACAATAACTCTTCATCGCTGCATGTTTACAATAAGCTATAGTATATTTTCTGAAAAGCACCGAACCCAATTTATTTGATATATTCCTTGTTTCCAAAAAATTACATTCACAGTATACTATATTACATTTACATTCCATTACACCGTAGGTTAGCCATACATTGCATTATTATTTCTTTTACTTTTTTTGTTTTCTTTTTTTTGTGGATGAAACACAGCCCTCTTTTTGAGCCCCTCTGGAGAGCAGCCTTTTAAGATACACACCAGCATCCATAAACAATTAATCATAATGATTATAATAGCATATTTTGACTGTCAACTTGTATCTGTAGAGATCTCAGGTGGTCATGAGTGGATCTCAACACAGGAGGGCAATGTTGAACTGCGTTTAAAAACTGTTGATGAGAAACATCGAAGCCTTTCGCCATCAGAATAATTTTACCAACAGTATGTATCTCATCAGAATAAAAACCTTCAGATAAAATGTTGAGAATTATAAGGTATGCTCTCTGTGTGTTTCACAAAATACTAATCAAACAGACTGCTGTGTTGGAAATTATTTTATGATTCATTTAATTATTCTTTATTCTTTTTTATTTAATCTGTTTTGCATCTATTTGATTTATTTGATTGTAGGTTATAGTTATTCAACAGTAGACTTTGCATTGTAAATATATACAGTACATACATTTATTTTAACCCTATCCATCCAAATTCACCATCACCCCCGAAAATTTGTTTAGTTCACTTGACTGCCTTATTGAAGTACAAAGAAAGTTGTTGGTAATTTTGCTCATGTTTCTAAAACTATATTTTATTAAATCTTTTTCATTACACAAACGTGATTGTATTTTGGAACATACGTTTTCCTCTGATGATAAATTGAACCCACTTGCACTCAGGCAACGAGTAGGTGGAGCTGTGAGCTACTTTCTCATCCGAACAGTTTGAAACGTGTCACACCATTCAGAACGGTTTGAATAAAAATTATACAACCACCTCAGTTTTTGCAGAAGTAACTTTATTATTGCTTCCCAAACATCCAGTGGGTTTCAAACAAGGTCTAAGCGGCCTTGGTAGAGGAAAAAGTGGAATGTAGTGTACCGTGAAGCAGTGAGAAGTTTAATAACACAGCTTTTGCAATTTTAGCTCAAACCTGTGGTAATAAAATCTGTCTGCAGAGACTGAAAACCCCAAAGTGAATCCCCGATGCCCAGAGTACACCAAGTGATGACAATATTTCCTCTTACTGCAATAAACTGTGGGAAGCTGAAACGGAAAATCACTGTGATGTTATCGGATATTTGAGAACCTATGAAAATAGTTCCTCTAAATCCTATAATAAAACACACTAATGATCGTTAGTGCTTAAAGCATGGAAGAGCAAAGCCCTAATGCTTCCGAACAACTTATTTTTTAATATTCATTTTCATTTTGAACACAACACATAGTCTATTAGTCATAATATTGTCATACATAGGTGCTTTTTTTCATGATATTTTAGGGATTTGTTGGTTAAGGGACTACAATCCATCTGGTGGACTATTGTGAGTCTCAGATACAGTTGAGATTACAGACATTTTGAACTGTGGTGGCACCAGCCTTCTTGGAGGTGACATGCTCAAAATAGTTGTGAATCCGTTTTGTGTGGATATATAAAAGTTACTTATATATAGCATAAAAAGTCACATTTTCACAGAAGGCTGAACTATGCTAGCCTAGCTAACATGCTAACATAGTATGTTGATGTTACGTATTAGTTTCTTTCTCGAATATGAGACTACCCTTCTCTTGTGTTTTCCCCTTCTATATTTCTTCAGTTACATTACTAACATGTACTTGTTGTCAGGGTGGGTTTATTGCTGGTTGTGTTTTGGTGATTTTGTGGTGCCAATCAACAGTGAGAGTTGATTAGTGATAGTGTGACAGATTAAGCGGCTCCTCCATCAGCTACATGAAATATTCTATAGCAAGTTTTGAAATGAGCAGTGAAATGGGTACTGGGAGATTTTTTTTACCGTTATACCTTGATCCTGGTCTGGTTCCAGAAAACTTTTTAAGATTTTATGATTATTCAACAAAACTTTTTGGTGAATGCCATCATGAATATTTTGTGAATTTAATGGTTAATACTTACATTTCCAGCTATTTTAAAGATAAACGATTGGTAAACAAAGTAAAATGAATAACTGCAAGGTTTGAGTTGAATAATAGTTAACAGCACATTATAATTTCTTGATTTTACATTCAGAGTTTCAGTTCTCTACTGGATTTCCTTTTTTCAGCATTCTGTCAGTAAGTTAATGTCCTGTCCCCTAATGTTTTTAGGACTTGCATTAAAAACATTGATTCTTGTGAAAAATGTAGTGTAATCTCCAAGCAAGGCAATTTTTAATAGTGTGTGTTTAGTATGTGTGGTGTGAAGTATGTTTAGTATGTGTCTTATTTCTGGAAGTCTATGGGCAACCCACATTTTGCACGGTGTAACTCTTCCATGTACTGGATCAACGGGAATACTTTACAAAATTTTCAACTAGTTTGAACCTTTATGGAAATCTGGGGTGGCACAAGGGGTCAGATATAGTGCCACCATCTGGCCCAAAGAAATACGTCACATTTAAAATAGTTTTAAACTATAATCTTATTCTGCCTGATCTGCGGTTTGAGAAGGATTTGTCATATTGGAAACTGTGTTGTAGATTTTAGGCAGACAAAGCCTGGCTGGAGTCACACACAAAAAAAATTAGGAATCAGACAGACTAAAGAAGAGGCCAAAAAGTGCAGTTTTGTAACTGTACGGTTTTGGCCCCCAGTTCGACAAGCTTAGTGTTTAGTTAAAATAGCTCTGATTGAAAAGTCTCCAATCACAACCAGACAAACATGAGCAGATGAAATCCACTTTCTCTTGTTTCCCAACACAGAACATGGAAACGCTCTTAAATCAAAAGGCAGCGACTTGAAAAGGAAATATAAATCTGCCAGATGTTTTGCTCGCTTGAAGCATAAACACATTTTTTCATGACTTCAAGGGATGATTTTAGATGACTGAGAAAGCTTAATGCACATGCTTCAACTCAACAAAACATTTAAGAAAGACAGATAATCAAGACAACATTTTCCTCACATTGTTTCAACAATGAAACAGACACTAGCTAAATATTGCTACAACAGTCTGATTAAATTCAGCAATTAAATTTTTATTTTTATAGTTACTATCTATATAGGAACAATCAAGATTTCGTCAATTATTTTCTACTCAATTTGAGCCACTCAACACCCTCCCACACAGGTAATGTGAATTAAACAATATTTCAAGTGTGAATAAGAAAAAAACAAACGGTGAGAATTGCAATTTATTTAAGCAATCCACACTTTTCCCACCAAACAAGTGATTTAAATAGACATTGAAATCCAGGCTTTTGGTTCAGAACTAGTGAAATTGACGTCCTGTTCACATTTACTGCTCAGAGGGTTATGAGCACACTGTTAGATTATATGTTTCATAATCATAATCGAATCTCTGCAACATTAAAGCTAATTAATTACATTTTAAAGGTTGGGCATGAGGAAGTACGCTGCTTCACAAATCATCAGAAACGTATGAAATGAGGAAAATATTAAACACGTACCTTCCAGATACTGATTTACTTTTAATTCCCAGTTTAATTTCAGCTTACTTTTATTAATTACAGCTTTATTTTAAAATGAAATAATGCTCAAATTTGTTAAAAATATGTGTTTAGAAAAAAAAGTTATATTCTAAAAGTCTCTTAAAGTCACACATATCTATACAAACTGCAGTTTGTTTCATGCTGTTGCATTTTTAAGAGCCGAACTTCAAAGGCCCTTCACTCCTCAACGTCACCATGGCAACAATCATCAGAGGACGGCCACGAGCCTTCAGATCCAACACTGGAAGGGCACTCAAACAGACCAGAGTGAAGGTGAGCTATTTATACCCAGAGTCACCAAAACACATGAGACATTGTATAAAATACTATTTTAACACACCATAAATGACTTCATTTTATAATTTTGTGATTTGCCTAAACAGCGACAGAAAGTGGTCCTGACATCGTTTACAATTGCAGAGCTTGATGAAGTGATAAAACACACACTCTGACCCACACAAAGGCTGATTGAGAGACCCACAAAGACATAGCTTGCACAAACACACGCTGATTACAAAAGAACTGAAATGAACAGGTTTAGATTGCGTGTATGATGGAGAGCTACACTTCAAGATAACGTAAACATCCGTAAGAGGTGAAACATGTGGTTCCCCTTGTAATCCAATTCTAATCCGTTGTGGATGGTTTTACAATACGCAAAAGTGTCAAAATGCAAGTCGTTTATTTGGCTTTACTTGTTATTTATGAATTAATACAAAAATACATGTGTTATTTTCCTTGCGTTCTTGACAATCTTCACTGATCTCTCTGTCTAGCACAATGAGAAAATGTGGTGTTTGGTGCAGGAACACTCTATCCTTGAAATCCAGGAGATGCATAAGGTTTGAGTTTGGTTTCAGGAGGTCAGTAGAGGGTTCAGGATATGCGTCAGTGTCAGGCATCTCCTGCTCGAGGCCTTTGATCAGATTCTCTCTCAAGAAGACGTCAGGGCCTCGAGTGACGTGGGAGGAAGAGCCGAGGGCAACAGAAGAAGCTGTTTCCTCATGCCGTGAAACCCCTCTACACCCCTGAAGACCCATAATGACCCCACAAGACCCTAAATGACCCTTTATGCATTAAAGATGGTGAAAAGTAACAGCGTCAACACAGCTACAACAGCTTGCCACTCAATCACAAATAGTTTAGATCTAATTAGATCATTTCAAGAAAAGTGTAGTTGCTCTCAAGTGACCTACTTACGCCGTTTATTTGCAAAGGTTTTGTGTTCCTTCGCAAACAATATTTGGACTACCATGCAAACTCAAATTCTTTCGGAAGATAATGCCTTGTTTACAGGGGAACACAAAACTATTTCCAGAGAAAACAAAAAATGGTAAAGGAATGCAAAGCTTTCAGAGAGAATCCAAAACAGTTGCGCAAACTACTGCAATGAAATGGAAACCTTTCTGAGACAAAGAAAACTTACAAGTATTGAGACATACAAAAACCTTTGGGAGAAAATGCGAATCTTCTTGAGATAGCGTGAACTTACAAGCTAATGAGGTGGAAAGAAAACCATTAAAAAAAACAAAATTTGTAAGATAATGCCAACTTACAAGCTAATGAGGTGGAAAGAAAACCATAAAAAATGAACATTTGTAAGATAATGCAAACTTACAAACTAATGCGATGGAAAGAAGATCTTTGAGAGACAATGTAAATCATTGCGAGAGAGCGCAAACTCATAAACTATTGCAATGGAGAGAAACCCTTTGACAGACAACGCAAAACTCCCAAACAATAACGTTGCAAAGAAAACCTTTGCGTCTACTAACATACAATATACAAACTATTGTAATGGAATGCAAAGCTTAGTGAGCCAATGCGAACAGTTGCAATGCAATGCAAAGCTTTGCGAGAAAACACAAACTATTACACTGGAATACAAACCCTTGCAAGAGAAGACAAAACTACAGCAAGGAAACACAAACCATTCGAGAAAACACAAAACTATTGAGAGACCAAGCAAAGCTATTTAAAGGCAGTGCAAAGCTTTGTCAACCATAAAGCTAACCAGATAAAACACATAACCATAACTTGAAATTTCGCTCAAGAATAAGTATCTGCCGAACTTTGGCCACCATTTTGGGATTGCAATAACAAAGGTTGTATCAGCTTCTGTTCTGAACCAGTCTTTTAGACACATCTGCAGAGTGGCTTGAGATCATATAAGGCCTTCAGGACTCAGGAGGAAAAGCTTGAGAGAAACAGAGACCAGTCCATGTAAGGACACGCACTGTGTGAGAGGCATCTACTGAAGCTAAACTAGATTAGTGTACAAAAACTCAAAGTAAATAGTTCTGTGTGGCCTGAGCACTGAAGAGTTCAGAGCTATGGATCAAATCTTATCAGCATCAGGATCTTATAGTATGAAGAGCATTTAGCCTAAATTCCTCACTTTGTTTTTTCATCCAGATCTTGAATGCAAAGTCAGTGGAAGGTTGGTAATCTCTCACATAGGGGTGTGTAAGACATCTTCTGCACTAGTATTATAAATGCTGGTTTAAGAATACAAAAATATAAATATTGAGCCCTTCAAAAAACATCAAAAGGCAGCATCCGTGAAATTGAAAGCAAGTGTATTATTGAATGTTTACCCATGTCCAGAGAAATGGATAGTCATCAAGGCATAGACCACATTGCTTTTCAGACACCAGGGCATAGTGAATACATTCCAATTCAATCTATTTTCCAGCCGTTTGAATAATTGGGCTTTACTCAGCGATCAGGATCTTGCACCAAAAATTCTAGATAAAAAATACAGATATAATGAAAAATTCAAATATGACATCCCAAACATGTACTCCAGAAAGCCAGGGAAGTTTAGGTATTTTGGTGTGTGGTCTAATGATGCATGAATGTTTTAGAGTAAGATGATTTCAGGACTTTAAGCATCCATCACCGGCAACTTAAGAAGAAATGTGAGGGATAAACACGCCCAATGTTCCCTCCATGCAGATGTAATATGTAA
Source organism: Danionella dracula (assembly GCA_900490495.1). NCBI lineage: Eukaryota > Metazoa > Chordata > Actinopteri > Cypriniformes > Danionidae > Danionella > Danionella dracula. The sequence goes on from UELW01000778.1 coordinate 13,023,335, forward strand.
AACCAATAATTGTTTCTGACTTTTTGCAGTACTACCCTGAACAGGTTTAATGTATTAATATTTTAGCACTTGATTTGCTTGTGTTCACGAAAATCAGGTTTGATCTGACAGAAGTCACCTGGATAGGAGATTGACACCTGCATGTGCCTATTTTGATACAAAATTATAGGGATGTATTTGTCTTTCCTCTGAATTGAATTCAGGATCAGAGCAAAAATCATTGTGACTGTGATATAAAGGGGTCAAACTGCACTCGTGGTGTGTTTGTGTTGTTTTTCTGAAACCTTAGGCTCATCCCAGTGAAGGGTTAAGCCCGGTTTAGAGCTTTCGTTTCATTTCCTCTTGGTTTCCATCTGAACAAACAAGCAGATGACCTGAGTGCACACACAAACACACACACACCCAGAGAGAGGGAGAGAACACCCATGTGATTGCAAAAGCCTGCAGCGTTCAAACAAAACCCCTGAACAGAGATAGAGAGATGATTTCCTTTTACAGTAAACAGCTGTACAGTAGCATGTGTGACGTTTTATTTTTTTGCTTTGATGAAATACAAATTTAACATAGATACTATTCTACTAAAACATTACAAATAATTAATTTGAAGTGCTAAACAGACAGGGACATTAAAACAAAACCAATTTTAGTTTTCTTTTATTTAATTCTATTTAGTCACTTTTGCATCATAATGGCCGTTCTCTTTAAAAGTGTTTTTGTCGGAATATTTACACAGCCACATAGTAGTAGACAAACTCATAGTAGACACTAGATACAAGCTTTGACCTAGGATTTAGGGATTTCCCTGCAGCATAATTCCAGGTATAGACATAGAAGTTCTTTTTTGACAGATTTAGTGTCGTTAAAATCTTTGGCAGCAGCATAGATCTATTGTAATCAACTGTAAACACTTTGGGTTGCTCTGTAAAAGCGAGAGAGTGAAGGATGGGTTGGAGAATTGATAACAGTCTTAAATTATGCAATGCCACTTTTTGACATGTATTTAGCATCTCTTTACTATTGTTTTTTCAATATTTTTCTTATTTTACAGCCACTGACTCATCTCATGCTGATCAGGCAAGTTTACTCATATTATATTTAGAGAGGGAGAAAGAGAGAGAGAGAGAGAGAAGGAGCTGCTGATGCAGCTTCAGCTCTGTGTCAGTTCCAGGAAAAAGTGTTCAAGCGTACAGTGTTTTATTACGCAGTGTTTTCATTCAGCACCATGTGCGCCACTGACTCCATCTGCTGAAACCACTCTTAAAGGAACAGTTCACCAAAATCATTTCAAGCCAAAGAGTCTCTCTCTTCACATTTAATTTGAAGTTCTTGATTCATTTAACACTTACAACTTTATGTAAAGAAGTCTGTCAGTTTTTATTAAAAAAGCATCAAATCTACATTATGTATTATGAGAGGAAAACCTGTCTGAGGCAGTCGAGACATGAGTAAATCCACAAAGCTAGAAATAGAAATCAGACACAACCCTTAAGCCAATTTAAAAAATGATGGTGTCACTTCTTTCTGAGTCATTTTTGGTCTGTCTGACAAGAAGAATATTGTTAGGCATATACTGTACGGTCAAGGTGTATTTAAAGAACTGGACATTTATTAGAAAGAGTAAGCGAGTTCAGCACATCAAATATCAAACCAGGTAAGTGGGAATGTTTTGGGAAATTTTAATTTTAGACAGTTTTTATTCTGAACGTATGCTATGACTGTTAGAAAATCACCTACTATATACTAAGAATATGTGCAGTATTTAATGAGTTCAGAAGTATTGTCTATTGAGTGACTGACATGTTGATTCTTGCCACCCCTCTTCAGAATTTTTCTGTCACTACATCTCGGGAAGATAAATTGACATGTGTCGATAGTATTCACTCTCCATATTTGCCTGCGATAGTATTCATAGTATTTAGCCCACCAAGATCACTATTTAGAATATTTTAATAGAAAATACATTCATTATCAAGTTTACGTGTCTTCAAAACCCTAATTTTTCCAGTTGCAGACTCAACACCAGTAGCAGAGTGGTGAGGTGGAGTTAGCGGGCAGAGGTGGATGTTGAATTATTTGGGGTAAGTTTTTGGAAAAGACAGGACTCTGTCCTCACCACTCTGGCACTGGTGTTCTGCAGCTGGATATGACTCCTTTCATTTGTCTGAACAACACAGCTGTTTGGTTGGTTGGTTGGATGTTATTCAAACAGGCCAATCAAGGACTTGGTACCGGATAAATGACTTTTTGATAATGCTGACTTTATTGATTACGTAATCGATAATATCTGTAGATTCCATTCTAACTTTCGATACCATTTTGGCACCTTACAAAAACTTTGACAGTTCATGGCAGGCACTTTGTTTAGGAGCAAACGGAGCTCTAATTGACTCCATGATGACTTAAGCTGTTAACTGTCCTATATTGCGGCTTTTCTTAAAATTTCTAACCTACTTAATTTTCATTCCTCTTTTTTTTGAAGGTTATACTGCTTTCCACAGGTAAACAATGCAGTGCTTTTAGCATAACCAGCAAAGGTGACATTTTTTGAAAATGTTGGGAACAGTGTTGTTGTGCGGACAGCATAACCTTATTTTGCTGGGTCAAATGATGGTTTGTTCAGTCTGTCAATGCAGGGCTTCCTTTTTTTCTATTGTTTAAAGACATAGTAAATATTGTGTTACCGTTTAGCTTGGTAACATGGCTAATGACATGTACAGAGCTATAACATGACTTTGTTAAATGACTTTGACACATATATTTTTGCTCCCTCAACATAGCCAGCAAAGACACAGATTTTGGACTGAGCTAGTCTTGCATGACCAGAATTTCAGGGAAGGTCTGCTTGTGTGCAGCATTTTTTGCTGAGACCCACTCAAACAACCAATGTCAAACGACCAATTTCCTTTCAAATTACATAAGCGACATGTTTCTGGGAGTGGAAATATAGCTACAAAAATGTAGCTAGCTACTCATTGTTATCCAATGTTTAACAGTTTATTTTATAGCTGCTCATTCTCAGTATATTGTCAGTACATAGCTCTTTGTCTCGATCATATGGCTCAACCTATGGGTGACACTCCCTTCTCCCTGAAATCAAGATCAATTTATCCAATCAGATCAAGTCTTCAGGATTGTTGAGGCGCTGTCATAATATTGCATGAAACACATCAGATGTATAGCCAGTGTTATATGGGGTATGACAACTAAGACTAAGCAGAAACTCAAGTCTGTGGGATAATTTTGAGAGCAAAATAGTTGTTGATAAAAAATGGTGCGAGAACTAGGCAGTAAGCAATCATTTTACAAATTACAGAATCAATCTATTCAGCTTTGTCATCCTAAAAGAGACCTGGAGGTTTGTGATAAAAACTCACACATAAACCATTATACTTGATTGTAATATGTATTATTTCAAACCACTAATCAACACAGATTGAGGTCTGATAGCTAGCAACGATACAATGAATAAAATTGTCTCAATGAATGAGGGTGAATAACATACCCCACAAAGCAGCTGTGAATAATGAAAACAGCATGAATTAGTTTCCGCACCTGTGAAGTTTATTTCATCAGGCGTGTATGTGTGTGAGTGAATCTGTGTCTGAGGCCCCAGGGACTGATGGGAGGTGTAGGCACCTGTTTCAAAATCCTCCCATTCATCTGCTTCTATCCCCAGATAACAAAGCTGTGTCTTCAAACCTGATCTTTTATCTCCTGCTCATCTCCATACACCCTTGATTTCTTTACCTCTTTCTTCTCAGAGGGCTGTGTTTGTGTCTCGAGGGCTTGTTTAGACATTGCCTGGGCCTCAGACCAAGGTGGAGCTAGTGCATTGTCGGCGCGAGGACAAAACCCTGAGCCTGAGGACTATTTTGTTGGACGTTGTAAACCTGAACAGGTGTAACATGAGGAGAAAAGGTAAAGAAACCGAATGGAAGAGACACGGCTCATTAAGAAGTGCACAGACGCTCTTTATCATGCTGGTTGTCCTCCTGCTGATAATCATATGTGTGTATTTCCACTTGCTTTTAACCACGCCATGGACAGATTTCGCATCATTCCCAATGTTGTAGCTCTTTTTCACAAATTTCATTCCTAAGAATTTGCTTCAAACCGAACCACGTCAGTGTTTTGTGCTTTTTGAGTGGGAAACTGGGATATTTTTGAGTAAGCTGAGGAAGCTGTGGCTGAGGAAGCTTGATCTTCATGCTCTATTGAGGATATGCTGTGGATACACTCAGTGCTTCAGCAGGAGCAGTTATCGGTAGTTTCAGTCCTGAAGAGCGTGAAAAATGAAACTTTTTCACATGCAGAGTCTTTGCATTATCTAGTTTGTTCCCTTTTTGCAGTTTGAAAATGATGTGTTTCAGACAGCAATAAAACAGGCTTAAACTTCTTCTTTACTTTCAGCCTTCACCATGTCCATAAGTGTATTGTTATGTGCTTTGTCTGTGAATCCATGCATGCACGTGTTTTGAAAATAAATTGATTAAACCAGCACTTGACTTGAATGCTTTCAATATTGTGTTTAAGTATTATTGTTATTGTTTGTCCATGATTTTACTATTTTCTATTTATAAAATGTCCTTGTGTATTTAAAAAAATAAAAGATATTATATTTTCTAATTCAATATTTTTAAAACTATTCTGAAGATTTTCCTGAGTGCCAATATAGTGGAAAATTGTAAATATGATAACCTAACAATTTAGAGTTTAAAAGTAAGTAGATGGGTTTAGTTTTTTCACAGCATGTTCACAAAAAAGAATGCAATTTGTGTTGTTTGTGAGTGATCTTCAAGGGGAAGACATATTCTTGAGAAAGCAGATCTGGTTTTGTGGAGTCTGCCTAGAGAATAATGTGGAATCTGTGGTCGATGCAATGCATGTTGAAATATTGAAACTTTGGTGGATATTCGCAGTCATGACAACCAATCAGGAGCTTCCTAGAGTAAAAGGGAAAAAGAACCCAACAGATGGAGGAAGGCAGGAAAGCGAGACAGATGAGATTTTCTTGTGTTCATTCAGAGACGTTACATGCATTTACCCAATTTTGGTCTGAGTACTGCTTTGCAAATCTTGCGACACGGGCAGGGATGTGAGCGTTAGCAGTATTAACCCTTATTCACATTAAAGAAACTGAATCACAGCTCTTTCCAGTGACCATTGATTAAGTCAGTTGAAGCAATGAAGATTACATAGAGACAGATTACTTGCGCAATCATGTCTCCTATTGGAAGTTGCTTGCAAAACTAAATTATCTTCTTTTGTTGTTTTCTAACAGTTGGCAACCTAGCTTAAGACCTACCACAAACCTTGACTAAACTAAATTTTGTTATTTCTGATGGCTTCTCCGCAGGGCACTTTTTGCTAGCTTTACATCTCTACTGTTAAAGTTGATACGGTGACACTCCTTGCCTTTGGATGGTGCTGAAGGGACAACACAGAGGTACTAAACGACAGATTGCATCTGAAACTTATAAACACTAAAGAACAACTTGTTTGAATGAAAGGAATTGTGGGATATTAGAGAGGGGTGAATCTATTTTGATAAAACTGTTTAGCTGTTAAACAAACATCAGGTAGCTCCAGCAGCTCCTTTGGTAATGAAGAGCTTGTTGATCTGTATCTATCTGCATATTTGTTATCGCAACATAGCTGCTTTTTTATGTACAAACAGCTCTCTTGACACATCAAAAGAGATAAACTTTCAGTGCTCCACTAATGAAACCATGCTAGGTCAAAAGTGTGTACTCGTTTCTGTGTCTAGTGTTTTGTTTAAGGTGCATTCTTACTTAATGTGTAATAATGTGCAATTGCTATTATGCATTACTGCCACCAGCTGAATCTGTAATTTGGTGCATGAAATGAACAAAGGAAATGTCATAATAAATCAACTTTACTTCTACTCAAAATATGATTTAATTATAAATATGTCACACCAGAGAAGCTCTTAATAATAAGTTGCATAATTTTTTTCCTTGAAACATAAGCATTTGCATCATATATTTTGTAATCCTTGTGTTTTTAGTGTCAGTCGCTCTGTTTAGGATGTTGCTGTGGTTCTGTGTATTCTCTGAAATGTCCCAGAGCTCCATGTTGCTACAACACAGCAGAATGATGTGGAGCAGCACAGAATGTTTACATTTATGCTCTGATTTACCAGGAGGAAACCTATTTTGAAATGCTCTGTGATAACGCCCTTTTATGGTTCATCTCATCAAATCAAAGCTAGTGTAGAACAGGAAGAGCTGCGTGTTCAAGACAGAAGAAAACATCCTGTAGTGAGATACATATACAGGAGTTTGTACAGCACAGCTTTTTTTTGAGGAGGAAACCATAAAAGACTGTCAGAAACAGCCTACACGACTCTATCCCAGCCCGTCATCTGGAGAGCATTGCACAAATGGCTTCCATGTGTGAGAGTGGACATTTGGGCTTAGTCTGAGTGGTTTGGCAGCGAAATGTGAATTCCTCAAACCAGAGAAACATGGCATCTAACCAGAGTCACATCTCAGACCCCCAGAAGTATGGCTTTGTCCTGCTTCAGAGTTTGGGAGCTCAGGAAATTAATCAGAGGATGTTCGTCCCGCCATGCATCTCTCTTTCAAAGACACCTCTGAGAATTTAGCACATTTTATCTGTCAGCCTGAGTGTAAACTAAATAAAAGCTTCCTTTCTTAGCATGGTTTAAGCTACTATGAGCTGGTTTATGATGCTTATTGGTGATTTGACGAGTTTATATGGGTTCTTGGCTTATCTGAGCTGGTTTATTATGGCTCTATGATGAAACTTTTGTGGTTTTGGCTTATGATCTGGTTATTGGTTTCTCTAAAATTATTTGAGATGTTTAATAGTTCTCTGTGCTGGTTTCTCTGAGTGTATTTGTGATAATTCTTGTCTTCTCTGAGCTATTTCGTAATGTTGGTAAACTGGTTTAAGATGGTTCTTGACTTTTTTTTTTACCTTTTCTGTGATGTTTAATGTTTCTCTGAGCTGGTTTAAGATGGTTCTTGGCTTTATTTAGCTGTTTTGTGATGTTTAATATATCTCTGAGCTGGTTTAAAGTGGTATTTGTCTTCTCTTATCTTATCTGATTTGAGATGTTTAAAGTTTCTCTGAGCTGGTTTATAATGTTCTTGGCTTGGTTGAGCTAATTGGTGAAGTTTAAAGTTTATTTGGGTTAATTGATTATATTCTTGGCTTCTTTGAGTCGGTATGTGATGTTTAATCATTATTTGAGCTCATTTTTGGCTTCTCTACGCTGGTTTCTGATGGTTCTTGGCTTGTCTGAACTTAATGTAACACACTTGGTAACTTCAACAAGGCCTTTTCTAACCCATAGCAACAGCATGCCACCCTGACATAGGAAAGAAAGCCAGCGAGGAAACAGAGGCTATTCTAAGCCTGTAGAGCGACCTAGGTTCACACTGACACAATTTTAAAAATATAACTGTGTCTCGCTCACTTTCCTCCTGCTCTCCAGAGTCATTGTTCAGAGCGGAAGCACTGAAACACAACGCTTTACACACCAACTAAAGTAGGTTAAGGGCACAAACACAACGCTGAATATGCCATGCTCTTCTCATCTCGTTTTGTCCTCTTTTTAATGTGATTACCCTGAAACAAGATACCATTTTTGTTGTTCCCTATAGTGCACTTCAAGATGCTTTAATTGGTTTAAAATCCAGCTTGAGTTATTAGGGGAAAGAACAAACAAATTATTTTAAATCTTTAAAGTTCTACATTTGTGTTGATTTAAAAAAACTAGTCTGACACTTTAATGCAGAGTAAACACAGAGTGGGGTCAGGTAAATACATTGATGTGGATGGTCTTTGGGTCAATACAATATTCATGCTTAATTTATACAATCCCAAAGTCGAAACCCGTTTGCTTTTATAAGCATAATATTTTATGTAATCTCTATTTTATTACATCAAGTCACCTCGGGAGAAGTAAGTGAATGGAGATCTCAGGTCTAGATATTAATTATGCTTGCCCAACATTTTATTCTAAAAAACCTTTCACAAATTGGGGTTTGATATGTGAAGTAGGATTTATAAGTGATATTGATGGATCACAGGATAACAGCTAATCATTGATTATATGGAACATTTGCTGAAAACACACAAATAATTCAGTTTGAATGTTCCTATAACATGTATGGATTTTCATAAAAACATTAAATACTACTACTACTACTACTAATAATAATAATATCTTCAATGTATATACACTTCCAGACGCTCAATGATGGTTTATACATTTTCATAGTGTTATTCATTCACTCCACATTCATACTGGTGGTGATAAGCTAACTTGGTAGCCCTCAGTCAGAATGTGGCTGTCATTTCACACCTACAGCCTACTGCCCTCCACCAAACAAACCCCACCAGTCACACACAGCCAAGCATTGAGGTGGCTAGCCCAAAGCTACAATGGCATTTTCTGGGAGCTCAAAACAGCTTGAAGAACTTATTCCCATCCATGAGACATAACCCTGCCCGCTAACCAATCAGATAATCAGCAAATGCAGCCCATCTCCATGCAGAGCAAACATGCTCTCTGAGACATAAGATAAACAGTAAAAATGAGCAGATCAGAACAAGGTAGACACTAAGATTTCTTTTAGAGGTAAAAGTGGCATTTTATTTGATAAAGTAAAAGTAAATTAATTATTAATTGTAGAATTTCTGTAACGAATGCTGTTCTGAAGTGCTTGTGCAGAAAGCAAAAAGTACAGCTATCTAAATCGCTCTGCTTATTTTCTAGTTTATACCCTCAACAGCTATAAGCAGCATTTTCCGGCGCCTTTTAAGAGAGGTTTGCTAACAAGCAAAAACATGCGTGGGAGGGACGGGGAATAACAGCTTTTTTTGAGGAGACTGAAAGTGTGAGGTGATTCAAAGGTATTCGTTAAGATTAATAATACATTTTGAAAGTTGATATGGTAGTTTAGAGGGGCCCAACCTTTATTATAAGTGCTTAGCAACAGAGATAAACCTTCAAGCTAAAATTGGGCACAGTCGTTCATTTCCTTTACATGACAAGAACAGATTGGTTAGAGGTGATTTAAAGGCAACAGTAGTTCAAATAACCTCATGGCATGCTAATCATCGTGGCATGCTAATCATCTCAGAACATTGAACACACCCAAACCTGAGGAGGACTCTAAAGGGAAAGTCATTTCTAATAATGTGCCAATCAGTTCAAAATCATCTGTTAAAGACTGATTTAATGCGCATTCCTGTAATATGCTCTAAAGACACAGCTGAATGAAGTCATAACCTCCATCTCTCTGCCATAAAATTGTCACTTAAAATGCTGGCTCTCTCTTTCTCATACTCCCGGCTCTCATTCCAGGAAGCAGCTGCTGTCCTGATGATCTCTATCAGGCCAGTGAATCAATCACACACAGTTGTGTTTTACCCTCTCTCTCTCTCTGGAGCAGGAGACAGCTGGTGGATTATTACAGGCCTGCAGGCATCACATCAGACATGTCTGGACCAAACACACACAGACGCACAGCAGAGACTAAAAGAACAGAGGAGACAGAATTTCTGAGGATCTGTGATGATGGTGAAGTTCCGGGCTGGGATAGAGATCAGAAAAAACTATACTATTCCTCAGCTATTCTCGAGAAACCATGCACTCTTTTACCCCACATTAAGTGGTTTCTCCTGTTTAACACAGAACAGAATTTTTTCATAGTCACATTTCTGGAACGTAATGCTGAGGATTCTCAACATAGAATGGCATTGCAGTTAGTTTTTGTTGACTTAACAAAAAACTGGGTCTCTGTCTCTAAGCAAGTTATAGAGCAGCCAGAGCCAAATCTTAAAAGCTTGAATGAGTGAGTCTGTGTACGTGAGGTTGTAGCTGTTAGCTATTCTGGGGTTTCTGCTTATTGACTAATCATTGCTTGTTTAGTGTCTCATTTTGTTCAAGGATAATGAAGTGGGGCTTCCATTGCTCTGTGCTGTGGTTTCTATTCCCAATTGTAGGCCGTGCAGCTTCCAGACTCACATTCCCTTTAACTGTTGTGCGTCGGCTAGGAGATTGGTTGCTTTGGAGCTATCCTAATGGTTACCAGCTATCTGGTGCTTGCAATAGTCATCACTGGGGGAGCACCCTGTGTGATGTAACGTGTTGTGTGTGATGTAACTCTTGTTTTTGATGTAAATTTGAAATTTGTAACACATTATTTAAAAAGTTTGAAGCTTTCAGTGTAGTTGTAGTTTTCTTTTACTTTTCTCTGTTCATGGACCCTTTAATAAATTGGTTTGTAATAACATATAGAACATGAAAACTGTTTATCTGTTTTCATTTCATAATTTCACAAAGCAAAGCAAAAGCATGCAAAACCTGACGTTTTAGCTTCAGGACTTAAAAGGTTAATGAAAGCGTGATCCCCTTCAGACGGGGATTAGCTGTGAAATTCAGAGGAAATGGGTCGACCCATGCTGGAAATCCTGCTGTGTGTGCCGTGTAAAAGCTTTGAGCGCTGGAATGTGACCTACATTCCCTCGCTTACATTGTCTTTCACTGCAGTAAACTCTCGGACAAACACAAGCCAATCCCAGTAAGAGCACTGCAGGCTCGTCACGTTTATACTTCACACAATAGACAAGAAGAAATGCTTTGCAGTTCGGATTTACAAATATTACAAATGTTTCCTTCAAAAGAAAGATTAACTTTCTTTCAAATGCTTTGCTTTACTAAATAATACTCAAATTAACTTTGTAAACTTCATTATAAAGAATGTATTTAAATTTTTTGTATTAAGGAAAACAAAAAGACTAAATGACAAAAAACATATTTAACCTTTAATAAATTAACAGGTCATTCAATTTAAAATGCTACAGAAAAAGGATCTTATTATTTAATTTATTTACTCTGGCCAGCAAACAAACGAGTAATAAAAATAAGCACAAGTTAAGCGTAAAATGAACACTAACATAGCTTAACAAAAATTCTAATAAGTAATCTTGAAAAAAAACATAAAAAAATGCAAAAGCAGGTTTAAGTGAGTGTTCAGAGTATGTTTGTTCTCTAGAGCTAATTTCTCTAAAAAGCTAATATTTAGCTAAAATAATCCCATAATTCTTTGACACAAAAAGTTAAACAACTCCTTAAAGAGACAGAAAACAACTCTAGAGTTAAATACTATGATCTACATCTGCAAAACATGGCATGTAGAGCGAGGAAAGGGTTAAAGTGCTTCTGTTCCCTCAGGACAGAGATGAAATGGAGTCTGTAATGCTGACTCACCCCCCTCCCTCCTTCTCCTTCTCTCTCTCTCTTTCTTTCTCTCTCTCTCTCCTATAATTCATGGTTGAGCAAGCATGTGGCAGCCTGCCTGCTCTTACAGGAAGAACAGAAGTGCAAAAATACTTCAAAGTGCATTGAATCCTGAGCACACAGTGGGGCACTGGTGTATATTACTTTTCAGTGTTGCCAAATTGGGAAGTATTATATTAGATGTTGTACATCAATGTAATTGAAAGGTGAACAAAAACAAACAAAGTTTATCAAAACAAACATGATTTAAGTAAAAGAAGTGGAGTTTTTTTTTTATTGTTTTATGACACAACACGAGAACAATACCACTTAAAGCTGTACCCCAAGATATTAACGGTTAATTTTAATCTTTAAGTGTATTGTCAAGGGAGTGTTCCTTAGATGGTCCTACTTTCTCTTTCCCGACTTTTTCTACACCATGAAAATTACTCAAGTAAGCCAAATAAAAAATATAAAAACTATAACAACAACAACAATAATAATAATAATATATAAAAACATTCATCTACTTGGCTGAAAGGTATATAAAAACTGAAAGGTATCTTCAATAGAATGAAGTAATGTTTACTCACAGAGGACATACTTCATCACTTGAATAGACTTAATCACCATTTGAAAATCAGGTACAATAGAAACAAGGGTGTTGGCTGAGTTCAGATGAACATATCTCAGCACACAAGCCTTTTACAAACACAAGGCTAGAACAAATCTTGAGAAGAGGCCTGGAAATCTGGTGTGTTTCAAGTTTTCTACTCACATAAGAAATGTAATGACACTACATTAGCTTTAGCAGGTAAGCTAACAATGTAGCACAGAGGAGCTGCTTTTTATTTGTAGTTGAAATGTGCTGAAAGAAGTGAAACATATTGAAGGAGACTTATTAGAAGGAGAGGAGAATGGACAATACAGCCCCTCATAATTTTTTTTCTTCATCATGTTTATGAAAATATTAGCTGACATGTATAAATGTCCTTTAATGGAACCCTACCATACATACCGCTTTTTATCCACCAAATAAAAAAAAACTGGTAAAAATGGAAAGCTCTTAGTATACACCCTAAACATGTCAACAAATGTGATACCAAAATACATTCAACTACAAGAAAAAAAATATAGTAACATTAATGAGGTGTTCGAACTATGATGTGTTTACTCAGGCATCTGTCAGCACAGCCACTCTGTAGACTTAGAACTAAATCAGAGAATTGAATCCTAAAACAGTGAAGCATTCAGACAGGTTATTCCCCACACCTCCCCTAAAATTTCTAAATGCAGGGCTTGCACCCAACTCACACAGAACCCAAGGCAACCAAGGAAATCTCCAAGGAGAAAATAGACCCTGAGCAGCCTCTTTTTAAAGGTTGAATGAATATAGTATGAAGGCATAGAATGTAGGATTCAGTACATTGAGAAAAGACTCAACAACTAAACGTGTGTTAATCTTCCATTACTGGAACGCTTTAGAAAGTTCTGACAGGTGGAAAATGTTCCTTCATGCTTGTTTCATTTTTGTTCCAGTGGAAAAATCGTTTATTAAACATTTTGCATACTCTGAATGGATCTTGAGACAGCGATTGACCTTTGGGAAATTTCCTAGCGCACATCTTGACATTAGATAAAGTAAAAACCACACAGGGCTGACGTGGAGCATCTGATGCAAGGCTGATCATTCTCAATATTTGTCAGGGTAGAAATTCCCCAAAATAACTTTCTAAAACTCTGGTTATATCTGAAATGTCAGAAGGTTAATAATATATCCCTGCTGATTACAGTGTGCTGCTCAAATATGTATCTTCTGATGAGCAATTCCTCGGGTGGCATCATGAATAATGCATATTTTAAGCTGGTGAACTGTAGATGTCTCCATACCATCCTTCTCTTCCAGCAATTGCTTTTGTGAAAGCCTTTTTTAATTTCTACAAATTGCTCAATTTAAATCAAGGTTAACAAAACATTATAATTTTCAGATATACCAACTAAACAGAAACCAATGTCACCTGCCTGAGAAAAGTCCCCCACTTCTGGTGACATAACTTCCTGTTCTGAAGGTTAAGGCTCTTTGAACACTATAGCTGTGCTGCACCTAATATTAATGCTTTCCCCTTTATGCAAATCAGGGTTCACAAAGGCACTGAGAGAGAGAGAGAGAGAGAGAGAGAGAGAGAGAGAGAGAGAGAGAGAGAGAGAGAGAGAGATTGAAGTCTGTTACAGTTGCTCTAACAGGAAGTTGCACAAGGTTCAACATACATTTTCTGTTGAAGCCACAAACTGCTCTGAGCTGTTGCGGAGAGATTAGAAAAGTGTTACACCAAGAAAAGACTAAAAAAATTTAAAAATACACTTGTCAGGGCAGGCACATCAACAGAAACACGCTGAAGGAGTGGAACCCAGATGCAATAATGAAGACTGTTGTGAAGTAGTTTGCACGAGTCCACTTGTACACTTATTAAGAGAGAACATCAGAGCAGTAGAGAAAAGGAAATGGACTCCTTAAAAATAAAATGTGTTTTTAATTCAAATCAAGGCCCTAGAGTCTCCAGGGAGAGTTGGGAGACCATGGATTCATGTTGCTGGAGGTCCTTTGTGACTGGATTGAATGTAAAACAGCTAAAAACATGTGACTCGAACATATCTTGGATACTTGGATATCTCAGTTTGAAATTATGCATTTGATCACTTAAATAACTAACCCAAAACATAACGTGCTTGGAGACGAAGGTAGAAAACTGGGGCCTAGCAGGTCAATAATGTAGAATGAAATTACACACTGCACAGTCAATAGTATTTGTGTGGGTCCAATTCCAGTGGTTTCAGAGAAGTGCAATTCTGAGTAAGTGATGATCAACGGTCAAAAAACGAGCCTGGCCACATTTGTTGCCTCAACGCCTGCAGCTCTGATACACATCTCTCTCTCTCTCTCTCTCTCCCTCTCTCTCTCTCTCTCTCTCTCTGTTGGCTAAACAAAAACCACCTGATGCTCACGTAACAAATAACTGAATCCTGAAGTCACTGCTGTTGTGTAACTTGAAGAAGCTCCACGTCACAGTAGCTCAAGAATCTCAAGCACCCTTCACTTAAAGGGAAAGTTCAGTCTCTTTTTCTTATCATAATTACATTTAGAAATTGTGATGAAATTTGTGATCTGATTGTGGTTTAAGCCTGAAGCTGTGTCCACACCAACAAACAGAAAGCTCAGTTAGCTTTAGCTACTTAGCTTCCACTGTACTCCTGACAAGTTGCTATATATTGGTAATCAAAGTCTAGTCTCAGACTCTGATATCATGCCAGTGAAACACTAGCTAAATGTCTTAATGAGATCAAAGAAGCAGGATTACGGGAGAAATTTAAATGTACTTATTTTAACCATTCACAATTTGTTTTAGGTTACAGTCTTCAGCAGAGAGAGAGAACAATGTATATAAGTGGTCAAGTAGGTTTTTTTGTAATTAACGTAATCAATAAAAAAAATTTATTTATTGCTTTTTTGGCGCTTGCTTCAAAACAGCTTTACAAACATCAGACTTAATGTGGATCTAGTTGGGTTAAAAAGGAATTTCAATTGGATAGTTCAATGGGCAGAAATAGAACTGCCATATACTGTTACCTTAGATAAAGTAAAGTTTATTAGTATGCTGAAATGGTCGATTTAAAACGGCCAGTAATATCTGATTTATTATACAGCCCGGTTTAAACTAACTTTGTGGTGAAATAAAGCAATCAAGACACTTATTTTTTATTGATGTGGGAAAAATTTGGAATAAAACCCCGACAAACACATATAGAGAGAAGTTCTCTGACAGCAAAGTTAGTTGAGTTCATATCCAAAAAAGTGCTCTTGGGTTTCAGAACAACTTCTTAGAGATTAGAGGGCTATTATGCATTTTAACATGATAATGATTTGACACTTCTGATGTGCAAAGTGGAGTTTCACTTCAACCTATTTAATCAAAATGTTTTAAAAAGTACACATTGGAGGCATGTCTGATCCCAGTAGCGTTCCTAACAAGTCAGTAATCATGTCATATTTGTTAAAAATGTTACCTTTATCTGCAAAAATTCTCCTAACAGGAGTGTTTAAACCGATCATGCACACATTTACAAGCAAACACTTTCTTAAGGATGAGTTTTTATCATGAGAGCCCTTTAAAATCGCACTCTTTTTAATCAATAACCTTTAAATATTTTATTTTTTCCCCATAAATATGCAGAATATGGCACTAGGTCTGTTGTTCCTGATGTTCTACTTCTAACAAGTAAAAGCAGTAATTAGGATGTAATTTCTTTGATTGGTTACTGATCTACTTACAATCTTAAACTAACTCAAACAAAGTTGAGCCACCTTTCCTCATTCAGCTTCACTCGTTGCCAAAGAGCTTGTTTGGTTTGACAACTGCCTCTTTGTTTGAAGCTAAACAATGTCAGGGTGAGTTCCTGGTATTAGCTGGAGTTTACAAAGGTGTGCGGGCTGGAACGGTTAAAAGAGAGCCAGATGAGAACTGGCATGTCAGAGCATTCACACACTCACACGTCATCTTCTCAGGAGGCTTCTGTCCCTGTCACACCCATGCTGCAGTAAAAGTGTATTTGTGCTTGTTGAATCATGCAGGAATCAATGCACACCTTGTTGGTGTGACAGTTGGCAAACTCAAACACAACACCCATCTTACAACTCAAACTAGTTTTTTCTTGACTTAACAAAAATTTTAGGAGATCATAACAAGGATTTGCAAAAAAATGACACATAAAAATGTGAAACAGAACAAAACTTTTAAAGGCAAAAAGAAAAAAGGCAATTTATATAAAGGTTATCAAAGTTGCAGATAGGTTGAAAGTGGAGGCTTTCATGTGATTTGATCTGGTTTCACCAGTTTGCGTCACATCAGACCAGTATCTCAAGTGTGTTTATTGAGCAAAGAGTAGCAGTCCCAAGAGGGGCGATGCAGGCCTGGAATTCCCTCTCCACATATATCAAGCGGAGATCAGGGGTGGTGGAGGTTTGCACTTTCAATGGTCGAAAGAGAAATTTAGGATGGCTGCTTGAATAATAGGTTTTGGATGAGCTTGATCAACTGATGATCGTTGGCTAATTATGAAACACCCCACCTGAAAGTCAAAATGTCACTTGTCTTGTTTTGAATGAATAGCTTTACTTTTGTTTTTTTTTCTATTTTGATTGAAGGATTTATTAACATTTCTGTTAGCGTTCAATGATAGAAAAGATATTGATATGCATCTTATGTAATTCACTGTTATAGTAGTCAAGAAAAATAACTTGTGCAAATATTGTTAGCTAAGTAAATTTTGTTATAAGAGTTGTATTTTTATTTTTTAGCTCAAATTTGATTATAAAAGGATAAAACTCTTGTTTTCTTAACATTGATTCCTTGATCCTTTCAAGTCTGGAATCCATTTAAATGGATGTCACATAAGGTAGGATTTTTTTTGCTTCTAAGTTGGATGTTTGTCAGCAGCAGAAATAGTAAACTACAAATCAGGATTCCTGCTTTGAACTCGATGGTGTTTGAGAGATGTTCTTTTGCAAATAATTTCAAAATAGTCACTGGAAAACAATGAAGGAGTCCAATTAAAGATTTAATTGAAGGAAAACAATAAGGATATTCAATCATCCAAACAGTTTCACAAAATAATGGCTCTTTAGGTATTAAACACAAAATCTACCAAGGCATAAGTCTTTTCCAAACCAAAAAGAGTATAGGCCGGATAACAGACTGGTGGAAATGGATCTGAATATAAATTGAATATAAACTGATCATAAACAATAAGTCCAATTTCAGCTGTAAATAGTTAGAAATCAAGGGACTGTGATTTAGAGTAATTGAGGACTGGACCTGATGAGCTGGGTTGTTGTGTAACATGCCATCTTCAAACTTAGAGAAATGTGAGTGCAAGCCAGCAGGGGAGAGGGGAGGAGGGATAATCACATTTGAGATTGTTTCAAGGGAGCTGGGCTTAGTGTGAATACTCCCTCAAAATGTGCACAAAGCGAAGCAAAATCAGTCATGAAACATCATCACAAAAATAGAAATGAGTAACGATTCATGGTCTAAAACCTAGGCCTTTATAATCAACCCAAAACAAGATTTGTTCAATTGAAACTATTTAGCACAACCTACTAATTCAACCACGTTTAGAAGACATTATAGGTCATGGTTCTATCTGCAAAGCAGACACCTTCATACACACAAACTCAAGGGAACAGAAGGCTTTGAGAGCTTCCAGCCTCCACTTCCTTCTGTCTCACATGACTGTGGTGTTGGCAGAGCATTCGTCACCCTGTGGTTTCAAACAGACTTGATTATTTTCGCTCCTTCTTTGTGAGTGCTTTATAAACTGATGCATGTACTGTGAAGTAAAACATACCCGTCTTCTCATTCAGGTCCTATTTTTCACACAATGGCATGACGAAGTTTGCATGGAATGATCGTGTTGTAAGGCTGCAGTTAAGAAAATGTAGCTCTTTGATCAAAACAACATGTGTTGATCAGGCAAGCAGGAAGCTAGGTCTGCGTTTAATAAAATGTCTGTGTTTATAAGTATACCCTGACCTCGTCTGAAGGGAGCGTGGGCGGCTGTCTCGCTCTCAAACGTCCCCATCCGCTCCTCTCCGTGACATTGAATTCATCATGAGCCAGAGCTGCTCCAGATGAACACTTATGTAAGCCTCCGCATCAGTCTCCATGGTGACCAGCTGCTCGGAAACGAACCGCATCCCTGAAGTGAGTAGTTTCCATAGCAACTGGAAGAACGGGAGCAGCTTCCTTTTGATGATGCTCTTCAGAGATGGCACCCTTCATGTTGCTTTTATCTGTCAAGAAAGAAGAAAAGAAAAAGAAAAGATAAAAGGATCGAGTGAAAGCAGGCTAGGGAAGAGAAATCTACAGCTTGAGGCTTGCCATTCTTGATAAATAAATGTGAATGTGTTGCAGCACACATCTACTTGCTAAGCAAAACTAGAACATATTAAAATTACTAAAGGTTATTTAGTGAGTTTGTAAAGACCCTAGAGAGATTTCCAGAAAATGAAATTCATATGGCCACTAATCAATCTGACATAGGAAACTAATTTCTTAAACAAAATGGTGAGCAAACAGAGAACAACTAATGAAATTGCTAGGCAAGACTGTATTAGAAATGCACTCAATACCAACTTTTTTTGTTAAAATGCATTCACAAGAACAGTTGCACTGTCTCCCATACACCACAAGTAATTTGGGCTGATTAGGTTATTTCACATGAGATGTGGTGAGCAGTAAAAGCAACACATTTTGCCACAAAGGAAAAACATGTACTAAAGAGATTTCAGAAAAGAGGTTGTCATAGTAGAAGCTACATTGCGATATTTTGTCCATGGTTGTAAAAATGTACTTAACGGATTTGATGTAGTAGACGGGGCTACCTGTGCTTCTTTGAGAGTTAATATTGGTCAGCCACCCTTACTTAAGGGATGAATATTACGATGTGCATGGACCATCATCTGACAAACAGCATCTGCTTGCCATGCATCTTTCATTCAAAAGTATCTAGAATCTTGTGCCTGTCACATGCCAATTTATTTTATTCAAATCTCCTTAGTGGCCATTTTTTATAATATTCTTGATAACCTCGAAATAAATGAGCCCAGCCCATATGCAACCCAGAGTCCTTAAAAAATAGAAAGAAAAAAACAACCCATAGGCCCTTTTTAAGGTTAGTAGGTTGTAGCTCTTCATTAGTTTTCTTTTCTGTGCAAACTTGGTTAAATAATAGAAACGAAAGGGCCACGAAACCCCCTGTTTCAAGTAAAGTCTTATTAAGCTTATGATATTTGCATTTGCATATTTAAATTATTAAATTAAAAACAGATGTGTCAGACTGAAACAATATGCAGACAATTATGTTGCGTTCATTATGTTGCTGACACCTTGTTTTTCAAAACTTGTGTTCTTGTGGACGATAATAATTTTTTTTCAGTTTTCAAAAATACCTGGTTAATTGTAGACATTCTGAACATTCTTATCCCTGTGCTCAATAATTCAAGCAAGCTATCAGTTACTTCAGTCATGATTTTCGAAGGTTTACACCCTACCTCTGGCCTTGTCCTGTCCCACCATTGTGGTTTTGGATTGGTGTTACTCATCGAGTATCTCCATCTAACATTTACTGTATTTCATCAAGACAGTTATTGACTATACATAATTTGATCTTGAATTTGTTAAATAAATAAATACATTCAATATGTTCAGTTTCTTCTTCTTAAATTCTGCATCCAAAATCCTTTCAGTCTCTTAATTAGAGCCTCTTTTATGTTAACTTAACATCACTTAATTTGAGGACATGGAGAGGACACACCCCCTGTTGACAGGGAGAGTTCAGAAACACATTAAAGCTATCTAATCTAGAAAGAGCTCTTGGCTTCTGATTCTTCTTCAAAGTCAGGCCTAAAATCTCTTGATGCATAATTTAGCAGTTGTGACATCCCTGTACATGCTTTTCATGTCTGTTGGATTTTAGGCTTTATAAATGCCGCTCTAACTGGACTGGGTTCAAAACTGCAATGTGAGATAAACATAAGTAAATAAAACATTCTGCAATGAAAACATAAATAATAATTTAAAAAATAATTTCCATTTCTAGATGCTCATCATATTAAGTCAAGTTAAAATTTTAATGTCCAATTTAATGGATTTATAAGTAAAATCTATTGTTTGCTCACTTTGAAGTACCCCCACAAATAGTCAACCATTCGAGAGCTCAATAATTCTAATTTCAGCGTCCTACATTCAAGGATGTGCGCATCCTATTTTTGAACCTTGTTACAGAACGATAGTATGTGGATTTAGATGCATGGAATGCCTCTTGGAGTGTACAACGAATGACACATGAGAGAAGGAAAGTCTCTGAGCAACCAGCACTTTACACACAACAGAACGCTGTTACTAAAAACACGCAAAGATCTACTAGGTAACTAACAGATGCGTGATTTGAGCTGCTTCTATTTCTGTTTCTAACAGGCAATGGCTCAATTTCAAAGTAGCATAACGTTTGGTGTTTCCTTGGAAGCCTCTGTCGGTGTTAAATCACAGTGTACGTGCTCAAAGGCCGAAAACTGATGCAAGACAGAAATATACCTTATAGTCTGAGAAAAGCTGGGTAGAACAGTAGCATGGTGATCTGCAAGTTGGCCAACTCAGTCTGTCAAAAAGAGTGAAAGTTGAACTCATATGAACTAGAAACTTTATTTTCTAAAACCCAAACACTCCATATGAATTATTCATGGCCCAGAGGACACTACAAAACTTGACAAATTACTTGGATTATGCGTAAAGGAATTTTAGTTGGCACATACAACAGCCTCATTGAGCAACTCTCATGCACACAGCCAACCACCTGGGCTCTCTACACGAATTCCCATTTATAACTCACTTCCTTGTCTGGACACTGTCTTCATTAGAGGTCAGACTCTGGTCAGAGGGTTAGGAATATAAGCTGGGTATGATGTTGTCATCCTATGTTGTTTCATTCATTCATTTCATCTGCTCCTGTTTTTTATGTTACTGTTATGTTACTAGTTTCATGAATGTTCTGGTCTCCTGCAAAAAGCTATAAGGGACGTTCATCATGTTTCCTGCCAAGTCGTGTCAATAGACCTCTGTTTGTGCATTTACCTTTCGATACTTCTGTTATTCCCAGACAGTGTAAATCAAGTGTCAAGTCCATGGAGGGTCGCAGCCCCTGTTGTTTTTATTTCCTGCCCTGTTTCAGGAGATGGACCAGTAGCTTCAACCAAGCAAGGAGAGCTCAATTAGTGTAATGAAAGCTGAACTATGCCCTCAACAAATCAGCTGTTGGTCGGAATCTTGGGGTGGTAATTTCAGCAAGAAAAGTATACCAAAACCTGCTTGAAGATACGGTTTGGTATGTTTCAAAGAGCACTGGTCTGTTTCAAATTAAAAGGAAAAAAAAACATTCTGAATAAATTCAGCTGCCAGACGTAGACATTTATTTATTTGTTAACCAAGCTTTAATAACACGGTATCATGGCTACGTAAGTCAATAGAATACATTCTCACCATTGACCCATCAGATGAACCGTTATTACAGCTCATCTCAAGCCAGACAAGCAGTCTAACAAGAAAATGTAAGAGTAGCCAGACCAACAATGAAATATATAAACCAGAAATTAGTAGATTTTGTGTGTGCCAACAAGAAAATCCTTGCAAAGATGACTTGTGAGATGACATTTTTGTGAGTGGCACTTCTTTTCTAGTTACTTTTTAAACAAAGTGGAATTCAGTAGAGCAGCGGTTCCCAACCCCCGCAGTCCATGGGTTGTTTAGTACCGGGCTGCACAGAAAGAATAAATAACTTGCTAAATAACTTCTGTTTTATTTATTTCGGAATCTGAATGATGTTTTAGTTAGAAAAAATACCTGATTCTCTTAGTTACATCCTTCTATATCACTCTTGACGCAGGTCAAGGCGCTCTTCTCGGCCACATGTTAGTTTACCCCTGAAAGCAAGCCCAGGAGCTAGCAAAATTAGTAAAAAAACAAGCATCTTAGGAAAGTTTTTTTTGCGTTGGGGAAAAGGCCCAGCGAAGAGACAGATGAGCCTACAACTTTCAAGAAAAAGAAATCTGCATTTAACAGAAAATATAAAGAATATCAAGGCATATAAAAATACGGATTTATCTCGACAGGAGCCAATGAAGCCCACAAATCTGCTTCACCACATGTTGTCACGACATTAAGAGAACACTGTAGTAGCAAACCGGTAGAGTGGTTTATTATTATGTTTTGAAATTACCACACTTTACATGCAGGTCATATTATATTTTTTTGTTCTATTTTTCCGCCACACCTCAAAGGCCGGTCCCTGAAAATATTGTCTCACATTAATAATAATTCTAATATACAGAACTCATGTAAAATGTCATTTGCTACAATCTATTAGCTGCTCATCCTTTCTTAAAGAGTACTTAAATAAAGTAGAGGTCTTGAAGCACCCTAAAACTTAGCTTAAAGATTACCTTATTAATTCAAACAAAAATGTCACAAAATTTCCGGACTTTGGGTTGCATTAAAACACTTGAGAATCTGTTTTGGCTTGCATGAAAACTTATCCTTGCACGGTTTCGGTTTTCACAAAGCACACACTTATCTGCCTCATACACTCTTACTTGGAAACTATTCCCAGCTCTCGGAGAACGCAACGCTCACATTTACTCACTCACTCGTCAGGTTTATCGGCAGCTGCTTATGGAAAACTCCAGAGGTGTTCCAAGAGCAGACAAAGATAAACTCAAAGTAAAAATAAAAATGACTCCAGTTTTTACTTGGATGACACTATATACAATACCACTGTAGTTCTGAACATGGAAATGCAATGTTTCCAGCAAGACAAGCAGCAGATCCTATCAAATCTCAGTCTTCACCAGCCCTTTCCTCTCATGATCCAAAACATGTCAGATCAGTCTCAATTGCATTTACAAAATGAAAAATAATATTAGTTGTTTTCAGTTTTTAAACAAAATGATACAAATTTACTGCACTTGCAAAGTTTTGAAAACAAACACTCTTATGTAGATAAGTTCTTTCAAACAGCATGTCTAAAAATATAAAATGTTATGTTTTATATTATCTGCACAACACTTTTATTAGAAAAATATTCCATTAAGTTACATTGAATCTTTTTGTTGACAGCTCTCATTTTCACTGTGTATCTTCATACGCTCAGAATCATGGCAACTCTAAACGGAGAGATTTAGAGCATGTACTGTATGTTCCCTCATTCCACTGGCCACTGGTGTATGTAAGGAGCAATGGTGTCAGCGCCAGCAGGACGGCTGAAGGAGTCATGAATTATGAAGTAGAATTTTCCAGAAGCAGCTGCAGACACTCACGCTCAGGGAATCTCTGGCTCCTAGTCTCCTCTTCCACTGCACTGCTGGCTCAGAGCCTGTACTTACTTTAGTAACACTCTGATCGAGAGCCGCTGACGCTGCCCATTAGCACATTCACAGTCATCCAAGCAAACACACATTGTATATTTCAAACAGCAGCATCTATAGAATACTTCTTTTCTATAGCCTTTCTAAAGCCTTTAAACACCCCATTCTCTCTTTTGTCTAACATAACCTAGGTGGATTGGGGACTAAATTGTCAGCAGCAGGAGTAACAAACTCATTTCAGGACGAGGGCCAAATGTACAGTAACACAATGTCAGGATTGTCATTTTTCCATGTTATGTTTTCTGTTCTTTTTCTTTCTCTCCCTGTAATCTCTCGCTCTCTCAGCTCAGCTCATTTAGATCAGGTGTTCCCAATTATGCTCTTGTGCTCTGGTCCTGTCTGATTGGACTCACCTGTTCCTCATCTACTCCTGCTGCTATTTAAAGCACTGTCAGCTTCTTCTCTGTGCGAGTTATTTTATTTGTCACGCTGTTGTACCAGTCTACTCTGTCTGTGGAAGATATATTAGTGTGCCCTGCCTAGTCTTGAGCTTGTCTGCTCTTTTTTTCAGATTATTTTTAAGTTCTGGATTCTCCTACAAGAGTGCTGGATCCCGGTGGGAGCCCTTTCTGTTCTCGTTAGTCTAGCTTCTTTTGTTTGATTTGTTTTGGCCCTCGTGCCGGTTTTTTTCTGTTTGATACCTTGGTTGCTTTTCAATAAAGACTCAAGTACTTCAAGATCACCTTTGCTTCTGGGTCCAACTTACTCATCCTGACAGAATAACTCGCCGAAAGAAATATGGACCCAGCGAAGGAATCCCACATCCACTCAGCAGTTGAGCACCAGGGGGCGCTGCTCGGACGTCACTCAGAGGAGCTCCTGGCTTCACGGCTTCAAGTTGAGTCCCTCTCCGCTCAGGTCTCGGATCTGTCCAGGCAGCTGCATAATCTCAGTGCTGAACGCTCGAGAGGAGGTACTTCTTTCCATCCTGTGGAACCAAGGGTAAATAACCCTCCCAGCTATGCAGGGGAGCCCACTCAATGCCGAGCCTTCCTCACCCAATGTGAGATAGTTTTCTCTCTCCAGCCTCAAACATATGCCACTGAAAGATCCCGGGTCGCCTTCGTAATTTCACTGCTAGCCGGGAAAGCACGGAGCTGGGGAACTGCGGTTTGGGAGGCGGATGCCCCATGCTGCCGCTCATACTCTTCTTTCCGAGAAGAGATGTGCAAGACTTTTGACCGTTCTGTTTTGGCCGGGAGGCTTCTAGGCAACTGGCAGCTCTACGTCAAGGTTCTAGCTCTGTGGTTGATTACTCCATAGAGTTCCGCACGCTTGCCGCTACCAGTGGCTGGAATGGGGAGGCACTTTTCTCCCACTTCCTCGATGGCCTCTCCCTCAATATAAGGGAGGAGCTTCTCTCCTCTGATCTTCCGGTTGGACTCGATGAATTGATAGATCTGTCCATTCGCATCGAGAAGAGACATGCTCGGCGTCGCCAGGTGAGAGGGACCCAGCCACCTCGCTCGAAAGACTCACACTCCTCAGTGGTGGCAGGCTGTGAAGCTCCAGGATCTGAGCCCATGCAGATGGGAGCATTCCGCATCTCGGCTGAGGAGCGGACAAGACGCATTTCATCCCGCCTTTGTTTGTATTGTGCCGGTGAGGGTCATTTCGCCCAGTCCTGTCCTTTAAAAGGAACAGCTCGGCGGCAATAAGGGGACTCCTGTCGAGCTCTATTTCCTTGTCCCCTGGCTCTCCATCTCGCACCACCATTTCTGCTAGTCTCCAACTGGGTACCAGATCTGTCGTTTGTGAGGCCCTCATCGACTCTGGAGCTGAAGCTTGTTTCATTGATGAGAGCTTTGTAGTGGCCAACCACATTCCCCTCTCTTCCTGTGTGGAGGCTCCGACGGTTGTTGCTCTGGATGGCCGACCTCTGGCTCGAATCAGCAAGCAGACATTACCGGTGAGCCTCACTACTTCTGGGAATCACACTGAAACTTTATCTTTCCTTGTGTTCAAGTCACTTTCTGTACCTGTTGTTTTGGGTCATCCCTGGCTGACAAAACACCAGCCACAAATAGATTGGGCTAGCAACATGATTACTTCTTGGAAGATTGATTGTTACAAATCTTGTCTAGTTTCTGCGGGTTCTGGCGGTTCGTCTGCTTCTGTGTTTCAGGATGATTCTGTTGACTTGGTGGGCGTCCCGGTGGAGTACCATGATCTGGGGGCGGTGTTCAGCAAATCACGAGCCATATCTCTACCCCCTCATCGGCCATATGATTGCTCCATTGAACTCCTACCTGGGACCTCCCCTCCGCGGGGCCGCCTCTACTCTCTGACTGCACCTGAAAGAGAAGCACTTAAGACTTACCTGTCGGAGTCCCTGGCTGCCGGCACCATTGTTCCATCCACCTCTCCGGCAGGTGCAGGGTTTTTTTTTGTTGAAAAGAAGGATGGCTCGCTCCGTCCTTGCATAGATTATCGTGGACTTAACACAGTGACTGTAAAGAACCGTTACCCTCTACCCCTTATGTCCTCCGCTTTTGAAATTCTTCAGGGTGCCAAGGTATTCACTAAACTTGACTTACGCAACGCATATCATCTTGTGCGCATCCGGGAGGGACACGAGTGGTTAACTGCCTTTAACACTCCCCTGGGGCACTTTGAATATAGGGTTTTACCATTCGGCCTTGCCAATGCCCCTGCAATTTTTCAAGCTTTAATTAATGACGTCCTGCGAGACATGTTAAATGAGTTTGTTTTTGTTTACTTGGATGATATTCTTATTTTTTCACCAGATGAAGAGTCCCATATTCGCCATGTTCGTAGGGTTCTCCAGCGCCTCCTCGAAAATAAGTTGTTTGTTAAGGCTGAGAAGTGTCAGTTCCATGTCCCATCTGTTAGTTTTCTTGGGTACATTGTTTCTTCAGAAGGAGTCTCCATGGATCAGTCGAAGGTCCAGGCTGTCCTGAACTGGCCCATACCAGAGTCACGCACAGCCTTGCTGCGGTTTTTGGGGTTCGCTAATTTTTATCGCCGGTTCATTCGGGGTTTCGGTCAAGTTGCTGGTCCCCTGAATGCTCTTACATCGAACAAGCAGAACTTTATCTGGACTGACTCTGCACAAGAGGCTTTCGATTCCTTGAAGGAACGTTTCACTACAGCTCCCATTTTGGTCACTCCCGATCCCAGCAGACAATTTATTGTTGAAGTTGATGCATCTGAGACGGGAGTGGGTGCTGTCCTGTCCCAACGTTCCCCTCTGGATGACAAGATCCATCCGTGTGCTTTTTTTTCTCATCGGTTGTCACCGGCGGAACGTAATTATGATGTTGGTAATCGGGAACTCTTGGCAATCCGTCTGGCTCTGGAGGAGTGGCGTCATTGGCTAGAAGGGGCGAGCCATACATTCCTAGTTTGGACAGACCACCGCAATCTAGAGTATATTCGTTCTGCCAAGCGGCTCAACTCGCGCCAGGCCCGGTGGCTGCTGTTTTTCGAACGTTTTAATTTCACCATCTCTTACCGACCCGGTTCACGCAACATGAAACCGGACACATTGTCTCGAATATTTGCCCCTGAGGGTGAAGACACCCTTCCCATTCCTATTTTGCCCAAAGAGAAAGTGGTGGGGGCCTTGAATTGGGGGTGTCGAGCATACAGTAATGCAGGCCCTTGGTAACACCACTCCTCCCGCTCTGTGTCCCAGTAATCGATTATTTGTCGTTCCATCTGTTCGTGAGTCTGTAGTTCGCTGGGGGCATGAAGCTAAGTTCTATGCTCACCCTGGGGTCCGTCGCACCCTGGCAGTACTGCGTCAACGGTTTTGGTGGCCTGAAATGGCAGCAGACGTTAAGCGATATGTTAGATCCTGTGCAGTCTGTGCCAGTTGCAAAGCCAGTAATGAGTCACCAGCCGGCCTTCTTAAACCACTGGCCATCCCGGCACGTCCATGGTCACATATTGCTATGGATTTTATTATTGGTCTCCCTGAGTCCAAAGGTAATACGGTTATTTTAACTGTGGTTGACCGCTTCTCCAAAGCCGCACATTTTATTCCGCTCAAGAAACTACCGTCTGCATCCGAAACTGCCCAGACTGTGGTCGAACATGTTTTAAATTGCATGGCTTGCCTAGTGATATTGTGACTGATCGAGGTTCCCAGTTCACTTCACAATTTTGGCGAGAGTTTTGTAAATTAATAGGTTCCACAGCCAGTTTGTCATCTGGTTATCATCCCGAAACCAATGGCCAGGCAGAGAGAGCGAATCAGGACCTTGGGCGCCTACTCCGCTGTCTTGCCCACCAGAACCCATCTACATGGTGTGAACGTCTGCCCTGGGCCGAATATGCTCATAACTCGTTGACATCCTCATCTACTGGCTTTTCTCCTTTCGAAGGCTGCTTAGGGTATCAGCCCCCATTATTTCCAAGTCAAGAGATGGAGGTCATGGTCCCTTCCGTTAGTTCTTTCATCCGTCGTGCCAAACGAACTTGGAGACAGGTCAAAACTACGCTGTTGAGAACCAGAGAAAATATGCGCAGGACTGCCAATCGGCGTCGTAGGCCAGCCCCAAAGTATATCTGTGGTCAAAAGTATGGTTGTCAACCGATAACCTGCCGCTCAAGTTTCCCGCTCGCAAGCTGGCCCCTCGTTTTATTGGTCCTTACCCTATCAGTAAGATCATTAGCCCGGTGGCAGTCCGGTTAAGGCTGCCTAGTCACCTTGCACGCATCCACCCAGTATTCCACGTTTCTCGCATCAAGCCCGCCACCTATTCTGTTCTAGCTCCCTCTAGCCCCCCTCCTCCCATTGTAGAGGGCTCACCTATTTATAGGGTCAGGCGTCTTCTTGATGTGCGTAAAAGAGGTAGGGGGCATCAATATCTAGTTGATTGGGAGGGTTACGGTCCTGAGGAGAGATGCTGGATACCCTCTCGTGATGTGCTGGACCGCTCCTTGATTGAGGACTTCTACCGCTCAGGTCATGGTTCTCACCGTGTAGCGCCTGGGGGCGCTCATTAAGGGGGGGGCAATGTCAGGATTGTCATTTTTCCATGTTATGTTTTCTGTTCTTTTTCTTTCTCTCCCTGTAATCTCTCGCTCTCTCAGCTCAGCTCATTTAGATCAGGTGTTCCCAATTATGCTCTTGTGCTCTGGTCCTGTCTGATTGGACTCACCTGTTCCTCATCTACTCCTGCTGCTATTTAAAGCACTGTCAGCTTCTTCTCTGTGCGAGTTATTTTATTTGTCACGCTGTTGTACCAGTCTACTCTGTCTGTGGAAGATATATTAGTGTGCCCTGCCTAGTCTTGAGCTTGTCTGCTCTTTTTTTCAGATTATTTTTAAGTTCTGGATTCTCCTACAAGAGTGCTGGATCCCGGTGGGAGCCCTTTCTGTTCTCGTTAGTCTAGCTTCTTTTGTTTGATTTGTTTTGGCCCTCGTGCCGGTTTTTTCTGTTTGATACCTTGGTTGCTTTTCAATAAAGACTCAAGTACTTCAAGATCACCTTTGCTTCTGGGTCCAACTTACTCATCCTGACACACAATTTGCGCTTGTGTGGGTCAAACCAGATAAGCCTTAAAATAGTAAAATAACATTTGATCATCAATTCATTTCTGTGAATTGAATTTTAATTAAAAACTAATTAATATAAATAATATGAGATTTTTGTTATTCTAAATAACAGTATGTCTCCATTTGTCCTTTTAAAGTAGCACTAGAATGCAGGCCACAACCCTTCATTTAATAAAATTGGAAAAGATAAGGCTTTACATAAAATGGTCATGAATTATTAAATTGTTTCCCCTGGACAAAGGGAAATAATTCTCATCCTCCTGTATGGTCTTGTTGGAGCTTCTTGGTTTTTTTGAGAAAGTTGGTAACTGCCTTTTATTCCTTTATAGTAGGTTTACTTTGATTTGAGCTGGTTGTTTGCTTGTCTGTTTGTTTCTTGTTCTTTTTTACTTTGTTTATACTGATATTAAAGTATATATATATATACACATACTTGTATAGCATTTATTTTGTGTTTATTGTATATATTCATGCGGCTGGAAGGGCATCCGCCGCGTAAAACATATGCCAGAGAGTTGGCGGTTCATTCCACTGTGGCGACCCCGAAAGGGAAGAGACCGACATGAAGATGAAGATGTATATATTTAAAAAGTGGAGAATAATTTATACACTAGGACTGTAGCACTGTATTGTTCAGATTAATTATATTCATATCATTGATTTATTTTGAACACTTTTCTGTGGTAAAAAAGTTAATATTTTAAAAGTTAACATTACATTTCAGCATTTTATAGTTGATTACATTTAGCTTGATTTTAAAACTATAAAGCCAAGACAACTCAAACTGCACATTCCAGCACAATCAATTCTGATTCTCTGAATGAAGCACTTGCTTCAAGAAAGAGAGCATGAGGAAAAAATATACATTTTGAGACCCCTCAAAGAGAGAAAGAGAGAGTGCTTTGTCCTACTAGACACAGTGATGCACCATAAAAAATCCTTGCGTGCAGATCTGTTAGGCATCCACTTACATAAGCTGCATGCACAAACACTGCACTTGCTTTGTGTTACTCGAGAAAGTGTCAACTACCTTGATAATCACTTTTGACCGACTTTGGGAAGGCTCATATCTGTCTTACTGTCTTCTTTTGTTTTTGGACCTTAACTAATTGTATCTTTTACCTAAGAACGTCATCCTTAGATAGATTGTTTACCACCTGCCTATGACCTTAGCATTTTCTTCGTTCTTCGTTGCATGCCTTGTTCTATTTGTGCCTGCTAGACTCTTGTCTGTTACAACAGCTGCATTTGGATACATGTAATCCGCTGTAATATGGCTAACTAATGACCTCTGTTATAGCTTTGTAGCTATCATTGAAGGCCAGAGAGATGGACTTACAGGGCACCTATTACTAAAGTCAAGTTCTGGAAGGTGTTGGACATAAACCTGTCCATGAAAGATGTGAACTAACTCATGTTAGTGTTGTTCAAATTCAAGTCTTTTTATACAAATAAAAATTGCAAAAAAAAACCAAAAACATTTTGTATTGTTTTCAGACCAATCATTTAAGGACATTTGAGTGTTTTTTTATATAAAATCCCCACCTACTATTGATTGACATATGCATATAAGCATAGCCTCTCCTCACCAGTCCTGTTTCATAATTTGTGTTATGTCCTCCATTGTTTCCACACAAGCAGATGTGATATCACAAAAAAAATGTCACAGGATGTTTTTTTCCAACACAAAACACTTCATCATTCCCAGTGAAAGAGTATTCTGAAAAAGTGCTTGATTTTTGTTTTAGAATGCTAAGTTCCTGAACAAAGATAGTGTTTAGCTATGAATATGATTTAGCTTGAGATCTCAAATTATCTACTAGTGCAATTGTAATTGCAAATATCCTTATCTGTCTTTATGACTTGTTAAAATGTTTCATCATTTGTCAGAATACAATTATTATCACTATTATTTAAATACATTTTTACAGATAGCTAAGTCACAGGTTTAAATGTAAAAACAACTGGCCATGCTGATCTTTCACTTATCTTGGCACTGTCCCCTTCTGGAAAAGGATATGTCATTTAATAAATCCACTCTGCCAACTCTGCCCTTTGGCAACATTCACCAGCATCTTAGCTAGACAGTATCTTAGGCTATAGAAGCCTCCTTTTCTATAGCCTTTTTAAAGCCTTTTCCGCATGAGGTGTGATTTTTGTGGGGGGGGGGGGGTTTCTTTGAACACCCCGTTCTCTCCCTTGTCTAACATAACCTAGGTGGATTGGAGACTCTAAATTGTCAACAGCAGGAGTGGCAAACTTATTTCAGCTTGAGGGCCAAATGTACAGTAGCACAATTTGCCCTTGTGTGAGCCAAACCAGATGAGTCTTAACATAGTATAATACCCATTTGATCATCATACATTCCTCACAGTTCTTTTTTAAGACAAATGATGTGAATACTCAATCTGTGAGAAGAATTTTAATTAAATGAAACATTTTTAGAAACAACAAATCAAAAGGATATAACAAAAAACCTTTAGATCAAATAAGCTTCAGACACCCAACTCTTTCTCAAATCTAGACATATACCAAAAGCAAAGCTAATATCCAGCAGTACACTGTAACAATGATCCACCGTTCCAGACCCTGGATGAGAACATCAGGAAATAGGACTCCATGGATCTAGCATCAAATTGCTTAGCTTTACTCATGATCAAAATTCAGCCTCCATCTTCAGAGTTGCATCTGACCTTCACTCTCACCCTGGCTGGACGGTATGCATGTGTTGTGAAGCTACTGGACAGGAATAGCTGCTCTCCAATGGACAGCTCCTTCACACCACAGATATCTGACATCAACAAGAGCTCAGCAGCACATGTCCCACGGCTATTTCCAGAGACTCAAACCAAGCGGCCTCTCTTTGACTCCTTAACTGAGCAGACAGAATTAGCCCCATCAATCTTTGGACATCAGAGAGAATGAGAAAGACAAAGTGTTCGGAGTCCAAAACCCATCAACAAGTCTAGGGGCAAGTCAAGCTTTGATCAAAGATTATGCATATACATGTGGAATAACTTGTGCTTGTGGATAGTAAGTAATTTCTTCAGCATTAATCCAAAGTCATTGAGGAATTGTGTTCAGTTCAAATGGTAATATAAGTGATCATAGTAGTCCAGCGAGCTTATTTACATTTGAAAGGTTTCACCCCACACATTTTGTTTTGTGTTTCAGTCGAATTGCTCAAATTAGGCAAACTGATGGAATCGGTTCAGAAAGCAGCTAGAAACATTTACTCTGAAGGGGAAATGGTGAGCTCCATTCTATTTATTATGCAATTGCAGTACCAATTTTGGCCACAAATATATACATTACACCTTTAGGAGACACTTACGTAATTTGTTGGAGACCAGTTATAACGTCCATTTGTGTATGAATTCTACAGTTTACAGATTTGTCTGTGCCTTTTAACTCTGCAAATAGAAGAGTGTCAGTGATGTGAAATTGAGCTACTTGTTCTATTTTGGCAGGCCTGGTTTTCAGGTATGGTTTTCTATGGACTGACACTGAATGACTGAGAGGTTGAGATAAATTATTAAATAAGTATCAATGCAACACTGCCTTTACAGTTTTAATATGAGTTTGCACTCCCAGCATATTGGGTGACAACTATGGGAAGCTCAGCTAGGAGCGCTCTACTTTCTCCATATTTCAAAATGCCAATCAGCGAACACGCTGATGGTCACATGATCAAGTTTTCCCGCATAAAGCGGATGCAAGTGTGACGCTCTTTCTGTTATTTTGCCGGAGCCTACTCTCGAAACGCAAGCGACTCAGAGAGAGAAAACCACAGAGAACAGTTGGATTATACCTTGTGTGGATTATTGGAGATCTGGTGAGTGGACGGCAACCAGCAAGGTTTTTTGGCCGGATCCAGAGGCTGGAACCACTACACGCTCTTTCACTTCCTTCCACCAACATGTAAGACTCCTTTTCTTAGTAGAGCACTTGTTTTGGCGGTCAACTGTAGCGTGTTCCAAACATGTCGCGACCGTGCAAGTCTGTTGGATACGGTGCATCAATCAAATTGACGGATAGTCACGATGGATAACCAGAGGAGTCGAGCAAGGAGTCCCGCTCCCCGGTGTGTCCACTATCCGGCACAGTGAGTTATCGGATGATGTGCTGCTTGCATCTTCTGAGGACTGCTGTGCGCCTGATGATGCGACCTCCACTACTGCATAAGAGAGAGATGGCGCATCTCCCGAAGGAGACGGTACATCGCTCTCCCCCTCTGGGGTGATGGCAGATTGTGCTGCGGAGGAGATGGCCAAGTTGCTTACCTGGGCTGCCAGAGAAATTGGGTTGGGCTGGACGGGTGGTTTGTGGGGTCACACTGGGATGATATCCCGCAACCGCCTCCTATCCCATTCTTCCCAGAAGTGCATTGGGAACTGACTCAAACTCGGAAGGCACCTCTTAAAGCAAGGTTGGTCAGTGTCCCTTCTCTCACTCCCCTTGACGGCGCAGTAGCTAGGGGGTACGAAGCGATCCCCCAGGTACAGCAGGCACTGGAGGGCTCCATCCCGCCAGCTAAGCCTGTCGTTGGACCTGACTTCGAGGGCCTACGCTGCTGCGGGTCAAACTGCCGCTGCCCTGCATGCCATTGCAGCCTTTCAGGTGTTCCAAGCCAAGGCCCTGAAAGATATGCAAGAGGGCCCAGGTCTTACAGAGGATCTGAGGGTGGCTACTGACTGCACGCTCACAAAAGTTGCAGCTAGCTCGCTTGGCCACATGATGCCTACGTTACTAGTCCACAGCCGCCATCTTTGGTTGGCCCAGGCTGAGATGCTCCCACAAGATCGGAGGCATTTCCTCAACGCACCTGTGGTCTCTGATGGCCTCTTTGGCGTCGGCGTAGATAACCTTATATCACGGGTCTCAACGATCAGGAAGCAGAGAATTCATGATGCCACGCAGGAAGAGACGTGGCAACTCGCCTTCTAAGACTCGGGATAGATGCGCTGGCGCATTGCTGGCCCAGGAAAAAACGTCTATATGTGTTTCCACTAGTGAGCCTTCTTGCAAGATCAGGGAAAACGAGGCAAAGGTCCTAGTGGTGGCACCTTATTGGCCCAAGCAACCTTGGTTGGTAAAACTCCGCTCCTTCGTGACTGTCCCTCCCTGGGCAGTTCCCCTGCGGTCGGACCTTCTGACCCAGGGATGTTGCCACAAGCACCCGCGCCCAGACCTCTGGGATGTCTGGCACA
This sequence comes from Danionella dracula, assembly GCA_900490495.1. NCBI lineage: Eukaryota > Metazoa > Chordata > Actinopteri > Cypriniformes > Danionidae > Danionella > Danionella dracula. The sequence continues at coordinate 13,057,380 of UELW01000778.1, forward strand.
TCAAGGATCGGAGGATCCCTGGTTAATGCCACGCTCTGTGGTCAAACACTGTGTCTTGCCAGAGCTCCATCTACTAGGGCCTGTTATGCCAGCAAGTGGGGTCGGCTCATCGACTGGTGTTACTCTCACCAAGTAGACCCGAGCAGCTACCCCGTTGAACACGTGCTAATCTTCAAGAGGGTCTGGATAGAGGACTGTCTCCATCCACCCTAAAGGTTTACATCGCTGCGATTTCTGCCTATCACCTTCCAGTTGAAGGCAACACGTTGAGACGACACGAGTTAATGGTCAGATTCCTCAGAGGGGCCAGTTACCTCCTTAGTTACCTCCTGGGACCATTGTCCTTAGAGAACTTCAAGGTCCTCCATTCGAGCCGCTTGAATCATTCATCCATTCATTCATCTTCATGTCGGCTTTCTTCCCTTTCGGGGTCGACACAGCAGAATGAACCGCCAACTCTCTGGAAAATATGTTTTACGCAGCGGATGCCCTTCCAGCCGCAACCCATCGCTGGGAAACATTCACACACACATTCACACTTTAACACTATGGGCAATCGTTCTTACTCAATTCACTTATACCGCATGTCTTTGGACTTGTGGGGAAACCAGAGCACCCGGTGAAAACCCACGCGATCACGGGGAGAACATGCAAACTCCACACAGAAATGCCACCTGCCCCAGCCGAGCCTAGAACCAGCGACCTTCTTTCTGTGAGATGACCGTGCTACCCCCTGTGCCACCGTGACGCCTGCTTAAATCAGTAGAGCTTAAATTTCTGTCAATTAAGACAGCGCTCCTGGTCGCGTTAGCCTCGATTAAGAGAGTGGGGGATCTGTAGGCACTCTCTGTCGACAAGACCTGCTTAAAGTTCAGACCTGGTGATACTCATGTTACTCTTAAGCCCAGGCCTGGATATGTGACCAAGGTTCTACCGTCCCCTTCAAACTCAGGTAGTGAACCTCCAAGCTCTGCCCAGAGAGGAGGCAGCACCAGCCCCTGGTCTCAATTGAGAAGTTTGAGCATTTAGGATCTATGTAGAAAGGAACCTTAGAAGTTCTGATCAGCTATTGCATGCTTTGGAGGACAGCAAACGACAGTGAAGGCTGTCTAATAAAAAACAGAGGTTGGCCCACTGGCTAGTGGAGGCCGTCTCTACCACATACACAGCATCCGATGTCCCTTGCCCCCTGCAGTTGAAAGCCTACTGTCAGGGGTGTCGTGGGCTCCAGGGCGCTGGCAAGAGGTACTCCACTGGCAGAGATCTGTAAGGCTGCAGGTTGGTCGACACCCAACACTTTTGCCAGGTACTATAACCTGAGCATTGAATCCGTGCTAGGGGGTGGTAGCATTGTCTGAGATGTACGAAGGGTTGTCCAGCTTGGGTTGCACCATTCTTAGTGATACATGCGCTATTTTTTGCCCCTGGAGATAACCTCCAGCTTTTTGGCTCCTCCTGCCCCAACGGGCGTAGTAGAGTAAGCAGAATATTCCTACATTTTGTCCACGTGTGTGCCCTCTACGAGGGACTACTGGCTGAATTTTTTATGACCCCAGGCAGGGGAGGGCCGAGCAGCTCCCCGAAAGGCTAACTCTCTAAAACTATTGCTCTAGCTAATTCAATCTATGCTATCTTCCCTCCAAAAGACATTTCCCTAGTCGTTTACGGTGTATTTTCCGTAGGTCCCTCAATAAACCCTTGCGCGTTTTAAACTGACTGAAGTTCTAAATCCAGCATTCGATTTGGCGAGTAAGGCCTCCGCGTGTCTCCCTTCAGCTCTGGGATTGATGCTCCCTCCTCTGGTATGAGTCGGTATGAGAGAATTATTGCCCATTAAAAATTGAGTCTATACTAAAGGCCAGGGCGGAAGAGGGCACGCTCGGTGCCGGACTACTGATGTGCCTGGCTTGCCTGACTGTCGGCCGATGCGGAAAGACCTAGGTTGTGGCGTTTTGCAGGGTCTTCCCATAGTTGTCACCGACATAAGTCGTAGTGATCGACTGATGGGGAACGTAATGATTACTTTCGTAACCCCCGTTCTGTCAGTTTTATGCATTGTAAAAGAACACAAAGTTTGGCCTCATAGATAAAGTTGGACATTTTTTGTAGGGTGGAGGGTAGGAAATATTACCCTTCACCATCAGGCACCCTATTATTAGTAGTAAAATAGCATACATAGCTCTATTTAAGTGTCTGTCCTTGACTATATAGTAGAGCTGTGCTCAGCTATTATAGAAACCCTGACTTACACATTAACCTTAGTTCATGTAAAAATGCTTACATGTGTAGGTCTACAATTTGAGGGTCCTGTAACCTGTCAACGTCCTGGAAAAGGGAACTTAATGGGCGAAATTTTTTTTGGTCCTACTACATGACTTCTAGGAATATGAATAAGGTTCAGGTGTTTACAAAGAAATGTGTTTTTTTTAATGCTTGAATCCCACCTATCGTGCAACTTAAAAATATACTTGAAAACAGGCGAAAAGAACAAAAATGCATCAATTAAAATGGAAATTATATTTTACTTTTATATTTCTAGCTACATATTTCACAGAAAGTCACCGGAGCAGAGGCAACAAGTCCCTTTTTGCAGCTAGGATATTTTTCCCATGATTTTGGTTAAAATTTTTCTGCCAAATAATTCTGCATGCTGCCTCCTCTTTGATGGCAATGAGTGTCTCAGAGTAAAAGTATTTTGAAATAAATAATTGAGAGTATTCGTCTCGGGAATGTAGTTTACCAATCATTCTATCGATTAGTTAGTGACTAGCTAAATGAGTGACAGCAATTACATTTTTCTTTGATCTTTATGTCAAATATGATGCCAGTTTAAGAACAAAAATTAGTTTGAACATAACAAAAATTATTATATTTTTATTTGCGATTTTAACACAAAAGTGGATTTACTACCTTTTATTAATTAATACATTTAGTTGTATTAAACAAGTTTAAGTCACATCAAATGCTATGACATTCACAGCCATGGTTGGCCCCTTTCTAGAGTTAAAAGGGTAGAGCCACAGGCATTTTTACAATGACACATAGTTAAAAGCTCATAAACATAATGCTGAGCCAAATGCAGTCTTTTAGCAATTAAGGAAGAGAAAATGGGTCACAACGGTGAAATGTTTGGAGATGGAGAAATCCAGTTTTGACTGTGTTGTTGACATGAGAGTTGTATGCTAGATTGACTCCAAAGATATGCACAGATTTTCAGCTTTTCATTATATTTTAAAAGCAACCAAGATCAAGATTTAATTTGGTAATTTTTGCACGTTTGTTGGGCTGATAGGAAGTGTTTAGACATTGATGTCTGCAACAGATCAAATAAATAGATTATAAAAGTCAACACAGGTTTCGGAAGTGGCAGAGTGATAATAACAGAATAAGACTCTTTCCTGTGTGCTCTTCTTTTATGGTTGGCTAAACAACTCATTAGGGGCTTAAGTTGAAACCCCTGGAAAAACCAAACCCAGCTCAAAATTCCCACCAAGCCTGCAATCAGAGGAGAGTTTGATGCCTGCACCGGATCTGAGGCCACACAGACAGTTAAAGGGTTGGTTCCATAAAAAATATCTCATTCATTTTTTAGCCTGCCATGGGTCTGGTGAGGTAAAGTTTATAAAATGAACTCCATCACAATGGGGCTAGGGAACAAGAAGTTACTGAGACATTATAGACAATAAAGGTATATTTGAATAATGCCAGTCACACTATGCAAAAATAATTCCACTGATCCAAAATGTGATCATATGCGACAACATTCAAAGGTTTTATGTTGTAGGACTTTAGCAAGTTACGAACCCTGTTGGTTGTCTTTGATGATTTATAATAAGATCTTGGTATTTTTTAAATCATGGTTCATTGTGCGCTGGGTCTTCAGTACTGCACGGCCATGTGATATTGGATTTAGTGTAAACGAAGTAAAAGGAGTGTACTCACACCAATTTTCAGGTATTGGTGTGGAGACAGGGAGAAACAAGACAACGCTCAACGTGCTTCTCGAGGTGAGTACACATAGAGTTTTGTTCACAGGAACAGAACCCAGTGCCAGGAAGTGTAACCAAGAACACATCGGGGAAGAACAATAGTAGACATACAAGGGGGTAATTGGAAAGTGAGTCCTCTATAGTAGAGGCAACAAATGTGATCGTACAAAATATTACCAGCTAACAGTTAACAGGTAAATCCAATCATACATGTAGCAAAACTCTGGGATTAACAATAAAATGAATACAATGGAAAACTAACAAAACTCAAAACATAACTCTAAACCTGAAAAGACGCATAAACACGTTACATAATTAAACAAAAACAAACAAACAATAAACTAGAACATTAAATGGAACATGACAGGTGCTTGTTTGGAGATTAAATTGATCTGGTTTGAATGACGCTCTTTCTCTTTGGTACAATGAGCAATGAGCTCAGCTGAAAAAGTCAATTCAAATTGGTGCACATCCAGGACTAAATTCTAAACATGAAAAGGAGATCATATCAGGATGGACACTATACAAATATTGTATAACCAACAAATTCTGCGAGGCGTGGAACAGACCTCAGCAAGCATATAGTTAAAAAAAGAAGCTATGAATTAACTGCAGGGGACAAAGTGGTTTATTTGTTCCAGAGAAATGGCCCTTTAAATCTGAAAAGGCGGGGGGTTGGGGGGTCTTTATCAGAGCCAGAAGTGGGACTTAACTCTAAAGGGAGGCTCTGATAGATGAAAAGACACTCGGTTGAAGGTGTCCTGGTTTCCCAGTTTAAAATTCGGCCTGGTTTTTTGGCAGCCCCAATTTACACCATGCATGTTCTATACTGGGATCCACTGGATGTGGAGCAGGGCTTATTTTCAGCAAGCTCTTCAGTCGAATAAGGATGAACGATACACCATGGTGGATTTACACTCTCACATTTCTGTCTGTCAGCTAGCAATCAACGGCTGAAACATGCAACGACTGCAATTAAATTGATATAAAAGGCATGAATTAATGAACTAGATTTCATAGAATAGCTGGCCTAGAAATCTCATAGGATGAAAATAGCGGTGACTGTGAAAGTAGGTGAATAATGAACACTTAAAAGTCTTGCAGGAATTAGTTGATTATTTTATAAAGACATTTCTAAACACATTTCTCAAGTTAAATAAGTCAACTAAAGAGTTCTTCAATTATATTTAAAAGTGACTCAAACTATAAAGAAGAATCCTAACAAAAACACCCTCAAACTCTAAGTACTGCAGTGGTTCAACTATCAGCGTTGATGTGTGATTAGAAAAACAGCCCTGGGAAACCACTGATAACACAGCCTCTTTCCCAACAAACAAACACACCCTCTGTCTGAAGGCCTTGCTCAAGGTGCACAGTTGTTTCAGATAAGAAATGTTCTCTCTCTTAGGAAACAGCTTTTCACCCCATATTTGAGGCAATGAAATGTTTATAGCTGTGATTGATTAAATGTGCTATATTGTAAGTAGAATTCATATTTAATTTGACTCATAACATCTGCAACATTAAAGATACCCTAAATGGATGTTGGTGGTCTGGTTAATGGACTGCGGCATGTTTTCTCTGCTCCTTGCTTTTAAAGTGGTAATTGTCTGAGTTTAAAGTTCTTCACTGGAACTTTAGGTTTGGTCCCTCTAGGTTTGGAGCAGGGGTGTTCAAAAATGGTCCTGAAACTAATCTGTGCAAGGCTTTGCCAACAGCACAGACCTTGAACACTGCTGCTCTAGAGGTTTTGCCTCAAGAGATTGACAGATGGTTCAGTGTACTGGCTGCTAAACTGTGATCGAGATACCCAGCATGCCATAGACGACAAAAAATGAGCTGGAATTCAAAGTTGTCATTCTATTCTACTCTAGGTTGCTGGGATGCTCCATTAAAGATCAGGTGAAAAGCTTGGGGTAGACACATGCTACCCCTCTTAATTGAGTAATTGTACAATCACAACATTAACCTGATTTATGTCATGTAAATGCAGTCAAACTTGTCAAACATGTTTTGTACAGTCAAAAATTGTTTCAGAAGAAATTACATGATTTTTTTTATCCAACTATTTAGTGATTTGAACAACTTCCGAGGTAGTCAAGACAAGCCAGGTATGATCCTGATTAAGACACAGGACAGGCAGAAAACTAAGAGTCTAGGCTAGCCTGGGAATATTCTCAGAGTAGAGCTTGAAATTTTTAACTTGGAGCATAGGATAGAATGTCAGGCTTTCCTACCTAGGTTGCTTCCCCGCAAGCTAAGCAGAAGGTGGACGAATAGAAGGCCACTACCTTTTTCTTTCCACAAAGAGCATAGATCTTAATTCCAGATGGCACCAGTAGTACCCAGAATAGTAGTAGAATGATCAGTTTTCACTATTTAATCCTTAACGACTGTGACCATCACGTTTTAAGTCCAGAGGAAAAAAAAAAATAAAACCTTTCTGAGCTGATATTGTAAGCGACTATACTCTGCTATTTTTGGTACTATAATGCTATTGGTGCCATCTGAATCAACAATCTATACTAGGCAATGCTAGAAGGTCCTATAGCCATATCTGAAGAAAGGTTAAAATATTTTAAAATGATAGTAACTACTGAAATGATAACGTGATGTAAGTGTTGAGAGTGTTCCTTCAAGTTGTCAGTAGGTTATGGACTGTATATGTGTCATCAGTAAAGGACTGATATTGTAGAGGCTATGTAATGACATTGTGATGTCACAGATTTGAAAGACTTCAGCAATTTCTTGTATTTGTGATGTGGCGTAATCATGTAGGATCTGTGGTGCGTATCATTGGATCATAGCACAAGCATACTTCCTTTCCCACCCACAAAACAATGCTTGATTTAGTTTCAAATGAAATGAAATGAAATTGCATTTATGTGACGTGTTTCTAGTGATGTATGTACATAAGCGTCTCCAGATAAAAAAAATAGCGTGTGTACATAAAACTGTGGGGGATTGAGGAGGGGGAGCAACGATGTCGGTAACAAAAGATTCTAAACGTTCTGAATCTAAAAAGACCCTTAATTTAGAACCTGTTGTCAAGGGTTACATTCAAGCTTAAGGATGATAAGTACACGCGATGTAATGACAAACATGACTAAAACAACTTCCCTTAAGGATTATGATGACGCATGCATTGAGGAAGACAATGAATGAGGAAAACAAAGAAGAGCAGAACAGTCCAAAAGTTCACTAGGAAATAACATCCGAGAGGGCAACTGTTGGTGAACGACAAGTAAGGGGAAGTGTAGTCCTTTTATGTATGTTCAGTGTCATTGCTATTGGTTAATCACCTGATGAGTTCAGAGACCTGTTAGTGATCAGATAATGCATCTAGGTAAATTGACTTCAAGCTGTTTGCAAGTTAGCAATCTCATCAGGTGATGCTACTTAATTTCTGGAACATATAAAGTTCCATTTGAAATCAGGAAATATAAGTATTCTTCTTCAGACAATGGGGCAAATGTAATTGTTTGAATAAAGCATTGCATTACACTGATCAATAATCACTAATTTAATACATACACCTAGTTTAGCTATCCAATTCACTTGTTCTTATGTTTAATGATATCCTCTCTGAAAATACTTCTGTAGTGTTTACAATCCTCTGCTGTTCCTGGAAAGAAAACTGGAATCACTGGCAGGCCAAGAAAATCAAGTTAACTCATTTTGGCTAGGTGTGTAACAATAGCAGTCTTCCAAGAAAAATAATTCTGCATAAAGTTATTTGTGTTGCTGCACCAGTTACATACATAAATGGCAGGTTATCTATCATCTGCGGTTCATAAGCTTTTACAAAACTAAATCTGCATTATGTTTTCATATGAACCATAGTCTTTCTTTATCTGTTCATAGACTGGAGCAATCAGACAACAAGTCACTGATTGACAGCAGTTAACCAGCTTTTCAAAGGTCACTCGCTGTTAACCTTTAGACTTTGTCTTAAATTTCCACCTTTTACAGCATCTGAGTGCAGTTTGAAAAAGAATTCAACATAGGATCCGGGTTCAAAGTACATCTTTGCTTATACCAGAGCATGCTTTTTGATAAGGGCATGGTTACCGAAACATTAATCACTGAACAGTGTCTTATAAATAACCTTTGAGAAGCACCTCATAAACACTGTTTATTTAGCGGTGACTCCAAAACAAGAAGTGTTGAGATAACAACTTCTCTTGAATAGTCTCAAGTGTTTATGATTGTTGGGAAATATTAGTTTTAAAATATTTAGGTTGGGGTTGTAGTCTATATATTGTAGCGTCCAAGAAAAGTATAATCATAGGACATTCGAGACAGAATTAAATGCAGTTCGAGTCCAAGTCTTGTTGAAATCCAAAGAGATTATTCAGACACTTAAAATGCAATTTATTAGATAATTCATGTTTATGTGTGTGGGGAGGGGCTCTTATGTATACTTTAACCTTGATAATGTTAAATACTTTCCATACACTTATCAGCTATGCTGATAATTGTAATTGGTTACAAACAGTCAAAAATTCCCAAATAAACGTAAGGGAATTGTAGCTCCTGTACTTAGCTACTTTCAAGACTTGTGTTTAATTTTGTTTAAAATTTAAACAGTACTTTGATTGAAGTTCTAAACTAAGTGTACAACATTCTTAAAATGTGGATTTGTAAACCTTTGCGTCTGTCCTTTAAGCATTTCTTGTATAATTTTTCGGCAGTGAGCAGGCAGCGAGGCTCTTCCAAGAACTGAAATGGCCCCAGAGCACCATAATACCACGCATTTACTACATGACTGAGTATCCTGGCAACCCGACAAGCTCCTCAGTTACACTAACCAAGGATGCATGCCAGATCCATAAAGATTGCGGCAACAGCAATATGTAAACTGGAAACATTGAGGAAAAATATCATTTAATTTAGAAGTGTTCAATCAAAAAGACACTTGCTAAAAAACTGTGTGTGTTTGATTTGTTTTCAAGTTCCTCAGTCAGTTAAGCATAACAGAGAAATATATAGAAAATTATTTTCAAGTATACACTTGAAACTTAAAATTTTCAGTGTTTTTCCATAAAGGTCTGTTACCAACTGCTGATCTTTTCAGTATTGTCACTTCCTTTTCAGGTCAAATGACAACATTCAATCTTTGACTTAAAGTGTGGAGCATCATCCGAGGCTGGTTAACAAGGAATAATGAGTGGTATGCTTTTTCCAGTAAGAGGCTCTTCTGAAAGCACTAATGGAGCTGAAGCATCGCTGAACGAAGCTTTCAGATGGATCAGAGGACATTACTGCTGAAAGCCTGGAGATGTAATGCGCTTTCCAGTAACACTCCTCAATGGGGCATTGAACCTTTTGACTTTTACTGTTGTAAAGACTCCCGTTCATTCCTTGAGGATGTTAAGGAGATTACATGGTTCCATTTTATTGATGTTCACTGCTTTTAAACTGAGAGTCACTCTCATGTGTATATGCATGTCTGTGGTGTGAAATTTAGACAATGGTTAAAATCCAAAAGTATGTATAAATATAACAAAATATGGCAGTAAAACATGAAGTAAAGAGTAAGGGTTAAATATTAAATATAGACATAAATAGAAACATGCATCCAGAAATTTTATTATAACAGAATGAATAATAATGTATTGAAATAAATTTCAATAAAAAAAAAAAAAAAAAACTTAAGTGGTTTAAATTCAACCATATAGGATTTCATTAATGTCCATACAGTTCTAGGCCAAAATCTAATAAAACCTTTGTTTCCATGAGAGTTACATGATAGATATTGAAATGTGAGCAATAATTAGCATTCTTGGAGAAAAAATTTAGACAGCTCAGATTTACAACTAGGTTATTTTTGGTCATGGGAGACTGGAGAAATGTTGTCTGTTCAACAGATTTGACTGCTTCTAGAGCTCAAGCCAAACACTATAGCTGGGTTATCTTCTTTTCCTAGGGATTTTCACCAAAATAAAACATCAAAAACCTAGCATTAGGAGGATGGGATTGTTTAAGATATTATTGAGTATGTAATTAATGTAAGACACATGCCCTGAGATTGCAAGTTCACTGTAACTGACACACATCTGAAGATGGCAGGAAGCCAACGTCAGCGATGGATCTGCACCCAATACAGGTGTGAATGAGATAAATTAATGACTATCACAAACAATGGAGCTGAAGACACAGGTTCCCTGACAATGACAATGAACAGTGGAGCCAATGAGGGGACGTTCTTTATAGACTATGCAAAGCTAACGCTAAGCTCACAGGAGCTTACTTAGTCCTCTTTTACGAAATATCCACATTTTATCAATGTTAGCGCTTGGTGGAATCTTTTTGTTTTTAAAATGTACATAAATCAGTTTCTTTCTTGCTGAAGACTGTAAGGCGGACCATTTTTTTTTCAACAAAGTTAATTTAAAACTTTTCAGGATGTTTTTCCACTTCCTGGTTTGAAAGGAAAGGAAAAGTCTAAAAAATGTAAGACTAAAAACTGAGCGATCCAATCAACAAATAGTTTTGTTAATCTGTTAAAGTGACATAGAAATGCTCAAGATGACAGTCTATCTGAACCTGCAGTCTGACGCTGATCTCTCTTCTCCTGTGTGAAGTTACTTCATTGTTGTACATTGAGTCATGATTCGATAACATGCATTTCATTAAAAATGCAAAACAAAAGTATCATTCTCAATCTGAAGCTACATGAGCCCCACTCCCTGTAATCTTGTTACATCATAGTTGTTGATAGCCGTTTTTCTTGGGATTCTTTAGATCGAGATTTGAAGGCACCCTGTAGTCAGTGAGGTGGTGTGCTAAGACTCAACAATAGAAAATGATTCAGAGGAAATAGTATAGAAAGGTGGGGCTCCAAGTCTTTCATTTGTTTAAAATGTCCCAAAATTAGATTTTATAAAACTTTCTATGTCCTCTACACTAAAAACCAAAATGGGTGCACTTTAGCCACAAGTTTCAAGTCTTGTTTGTGAACTAAAACTATGCCACAAGCAAAACCATCAAGCCAAACAGAGGAAAAATTTTCCAACAAAATAATTGGAAATAGACTATAAATCACAGGCATGAAAACAAGGACACAACGTTCAGTGCTCTATTCAAAATTAACAGTTTTTTTATTATATTGTCTATTGTACAAATGCATTTGTATCAACTGTTTTGAAGTTAAGTCTTGTCTTGAATTGAACCTAGCAACACTAAGACTGGTTGTTCTAAAATAAGACTTTCATACTAGGTCACTTTACCAAGCAAGGAGCACAAGTGTGACTGAAATGAGGGGCAACAGAAGGTTAAAGTGCGATCTCAAGCCAAGCTCTATATAAAGATTAGGGAGTTAAAATAGATTACGATGCCAGACTGACACACTAATCATGGTTAAACCAATGACGCCAATTCAAGAACAAACCGTGTGACATGAGTTGTTTCACAAGGTTCTATGCATTATTCCGTAGGCTGTGTGTGGATCTCATTTTCTAATCTACTGCACTGTTATATTGCTGCAAGTAACAAGAAGAAAAAAGCTGTTCCATAACAAACCGAGATCTGATGACCTATATGTTCTGTTGACAAATTTGGAATTATTTTTTATATATATATATAAAAAAACTAAATGCATGAATGAAAATACTTGAGAAGAGAAGGATAAAAGTTAAATTAAATCAAACTGTCTATTTTTAAAGCACCATTCTTTGAACCATTTAGTTCTGACAGGAACTGGTTTGAGAATTGCAAACACAAGTGAAAAGTTAAACATTCCTCAAGTAACTGTGGTGACGTGGACAGATGAAGGATTGTACACCATTCCTCAACACACGAGTGGCTTTCACCACTCCACCTGTGGCTGCTTCCAGCAAAGTACACACCCCTCTGAAAAAATGCACCCAAACACGACCTAGAAAACCACACTGACAAATCATTTACTCTGCAGAGCTTTAGACTCCTGATAACAGCTTACAGATTAACGCGTCTTCATACTGGGTATGAAACTCTACATGTGACTACAGACACTGACAACAAAAAAATTATTATTATTCAGTGATTTTTACTAGTGTTTCAGGTACACATTTAAAACTCACTGTAAAATCCTTGGAGCCTAACAATGGGTCACTACTGGGCTTAGTTATGAGGGAGTATGCATTGATGTCACTGTCACTTCAGTGAGACTGAGTGACAAAACAACTAGGGAATGTCTGGGTTTGTGCGAGAGGAAGAGGGTAAAAGTGAAGCTATTAAACTCCTTTGTGTTCACAACTTACCGACTGTCAATGCAGAAACCGCTAGACATCAAGATTTAGCAAATAAAAACCTTAAAACCATAGTTTAGTCATTTTACATGAGAAATCCTCCATGATATTCAGGAAATTGTGTTTAAAAATAGATTGTGCTTTTATTTACTCTAGGATCTCTTTCATTTACTCTAGGATCATGTAGGTTTCACAGAGCTAAGTAATGAGCATGCTATGAAAATATTCTCTAAAAGACTAAATCTAACAATTCCATGTACATTGTGGTGGTATATTAATCCACCTAAGCATTTTTTAAGTTATTTGTTTCATTTGTATCACCTATTTCATTCAGAGCATTCCAAAACGCAATCAACCTGACCTTTCTCTAGATAAAGCCTGAATGAAAAACCATATCCATGTATGAACAGCAAAACCATGCGCAGTTTAAATGTATTTTTATTTAAACTAGTTAAACTAATTTACCTCTATCATAACAATATCTGTTATGATATATATTGTTACTCTTTTTGTACATACCCTCTATAACTTAAAATAATAACTACATCGGTAAGGCAGGTGTCCTAATATGGTCACTTCATTTAATACAAAGGCACCAAAAGTAGTTAATCTAAGTAGGAATCTGATATAATGTAAGCTTGTTTTTCAATAAGAACTAAATATTAAAACATAAGCAAAAAAATGTGTAATGCTTAAAACTCACATCTAAATTCTGCCCTAGTAGATGATTTGGCCAGTTTTTGAGTCATTTCATACCTCACACCGCACAGCCATTATGAGACAGCCGACCATTAAAAAATGCTTAACTCAAAAATAACGAATGCAAATAGTAATTTGTCTAGTCTATTGCTTTACTGGAATATTGAAAAAATTAATGACGCTCCCTTTATACCGCGTTATCTACAAGCTCACCTTCAATCTAGTTGCTCAATAAACATCGCAAAGTTCAATCCGGCTGAACTTTGTCAGAACGACATCAGACAACAGAGTTCATTGGCTTGATTTTCTGGTCTGGGTGTGTTGCACCACAAGGGAACTTTTAGCAGAATGACTCGGTGAAACTGTTGTCAAAGGAGAAGGTTTCAGTTCAAATAGTCTATTTGGTTGAATGAGACTTTTGACTTTTCTTTAACTAAGATTTTATTTGAAGTTAAGCCCTTGAGAGTATCAAAACAGCATTGCCATTATTTTCATTTGTTTCCATTTTTCAGTGGTATAGTGAGATTTTATTTTTTATTTTTAGTTCTTACCCTGTAGCTAAATGTGAAACAATCTATATATTTTCACTGACCATAAATGCGTTTTATCCTAATCAATTTTCCCTTTCTGCCTCATGAAAACAAACGCCCCTGACCTGAAACGCTGGGAAGAAGAAAGCAGAGACTCTGTTAATACAAGATCAGAAAATGTATTTGGCAAATTGAAACAAGTGCATACAAGTACAGCTAGAAGCGTTTCCAATGTTTGCCAAGTGCTCGTAGATTTGCATTAGTCACATTCTACGCTTAACAGGAACTGCCACCATACCTAAAAGTACATCGAGAAATTGTTAAACATCGACCGTTATAACGAGTACATAGCATTTATCTTCAAAAAATATAGAAACACAATGTATTCAAAAAAAATGTACAGCAATTTTACCAAGTATGTGTGCCCCTTAAGTCCATTATTTACAAGTTCGTTAGGTTTTTGTCTGGATGCTATGCATGTGATATTCATATTTATATCTTTATATTCAACTTTTTAGTAGTATTTCCAAAAAAGCGATAAAGGTCATTCAAGGGTCCCGTTCCTTTTTTACTTTCACGTCTCCTGCCAGAATGGTGGCAATCTCGCCTTGCATGAATGCCCAGGGTACGTTGGAGCCCACCAGGGGACACTTCTCACCGCTGGGACAATAAACCTCTCCGGTTGCACCCTGCTGCTTGATGCTTTCTCTTGAACAAGGGAAGCAAAACTTATGCGAGGGCACCGAAGGGCACTGGACAAAGTGTGTGTCCTCCAGCCTCTCGTGGCAAAGCGTACAGCACAGAGGGACACTGTTGGGCACCGAAGAGTCTGGGATGCTTTGAGGGTGTACCGGATCCATGCCAGGACCAGCCCCCTGTGTTAACCGCCTTTGATTAGGGGAGAGCGGGCTGCTGCTGTTTCGCCGTGTGGTGGAGTGGACCTGGTTGGCATCTTTCGGCGAGCTGTTTCCTCCAGCGTTATCTGCAGCCAAAATGAGAGCGGCGATTGGAGAGTGTCCATTTTGTGTGGCGACATTGGCACCGGCTTCGGGTGGTGTGGTGCGGGGGTGAGGGGAAATGGTGGAGGGTGCGGAGATAAAGCTGGGAGGTGGTACCGGGGGCATTTTTAATCCATCTCCAGAGCCTGAGGGGAGCCATGATTGTTGCGGTCCATCTCCGTTAATCTTTGCTGGCGTGCCCTCGCCATCCGGCTCCGGTGACGGTTTACGCTTCAGATTCTTGGGATGTTTGCCACGCTCTGTTAAAAACAAAAGTATCCATGAATGAGTGGGACAATCTGCATTGATGCACAGACAGCTTGCCTGACAGACTGATGCATTCAAATGCCAGACACAGCAGTGAGACAGATAAACATCAAATAGAAATCTTTAGGGATTATCTTCTTATCCATGTTTTATATCCATATTGTCTGTCACAAACATAAAATTAACCTGACACTTATTTGTGAAACGAATAATCATAATGGTCTTTGGCTATTGATTGGGTTGGTGACTAATCTTTTAAATTATTGTTTTATGAATTTGCTGATGTTGTCTAGGTTGCAGCATGTTAATGTGGTACCATGCAAGATATGGGACAAAGTTTGCCTTTAAGTCCTCTAGAAAGGCCAAATTTAAACTGCTGATCATTCTTTATAGACTGTTTAAGACCTTCAGGACTTATAATCTCAAATATTAATCTTCTTTGTTGGTCTGTTTTGTTGAGAAATGACCGTTCACTGAGTTTGTTTAATAATTGTGTATTTTGGAGTATTTGGGTCTTTATCACCTGTTTGGGTCTTTGCAAAATAATCAACTGTTGTTGTTTTTGTTTTTTAGCTCTGTTGCATGTCTAAGAACTAAAAACCCCAACTGGTGATTATTTGCCCATAGCATGAGTTGGGTCTTTAACAAATAATCACAAGCCCCCCCCCCCCTCATTTATTTGGGATTTTTGTAATAAATCAACACAGTTTGGCCAAATTGGCAAATATATAACAACCCTTTTTGCATAAAAAAACAGAGAAATATGAGGCCATCAACTGAAAAGTAAAGGAAGTGGCACACTGTAGCACAGCAGTATTTTAGGCTTTGTTCTGCACTCCCACCTAAAGAACTTATGCTACCAAGCATTTAACTTTATACAATTCGAAACTTCATAGAGCACAAAAAAGGAAACTGGGTACTACTTTTAGCAAGAATGTAAAGTCTACATTGGATGGACAAATGTCAATATCTATTTCAATGTCAATGTCCATTTTTTAACAGAAGAGAAATGACACAACCTATGCTAGTTTATTTCATATACTACAAAGACGAGCTGCATCAATCAAAGTTTTACGTTGAAATGATATAGTCATGCCACGTTGATACATATTGCTCCATATTTGTCAAACTATGGTGGGATCTAAGCAATTACATCCATCACCAGCATAAAAAACAATCTTGACTGCAAAGCATGGCTTTATAATAATTCTATAAATTGTTATAGGATTAGACCATTGACACTTATTTTACTTCACCTGCTGCCTTGATTCATTTTAAAACCTATTCGATCTCAGTGTCCCTATGAGCGAAGCTAGTAGTGTTGCATTTAATCTACTCCACAACAGCACGTGTACCTACACACATAGGCGTCTAGCTTTGATCAGCAGAAAGTTTCCTGTGGCAGCTGACTCATGCACACTCACTCACTAACAAAGAGCTGCCATTCACAACAGATCTACTGCAGCGCTCCATGGAGGGGGAGAACCAGTACACTGTTCAATTAATGTTCCCATTTTCCTCTGTAGGCCGAAAACACTCTTAAAAAGCATGTCCAATCTGTAGCAGCTACATAATCTAGTGTTACATTCCATTTCTGTTTCTTGGTATCAGTGAAGCGTATCTTCACAAGAACCTAGAGTTGTTTACTTCAACAATGAATGTTTTCATTCTTTGCTGACTCTGCATGAATCTCGGATATTGGGTTAAGCAATCCCATTGCTTTAAAACTGAATATATCGCGAATGTAGGACAAAGCAGTTACTGAATCTGTGCCATGCTTATTCTTTCACACTACAAAGCACTTCCTGTCAGATAATAAACAAACTGCTGCTTATCATTTATCGAGCTTTATTTACCTTCTTATTACTATTTATGTGTGACGACATAAGGAAAATTCTCGTTCCTGCTTCCTTTTTTGCAAACAATTGCAGATGAAATTCATATTTGTTATTTCTCCTCACAATATAGGAGCAACAGGTGATCATACTATAATGTTCATGAATTGTTGTGTATTATGTATTATTTACAAATGTATTTTGTCTGTTTGTCTGTAGGAAAAAGTAGTTTAAGCATTTTAGAGGCTAAACAGATATTAAACTAAACATGTATTTTAAATTAATTTTCCAGTGTTTGCATACACCTATGTTAAACAGTTGTGGCATTTATGTGCATGAATAAATCTATCAATAACAAAATGAACAAATGCACTAAAATAAAGGCATAACCTATTATAATAAATGAAAAACTATAAACCAAAGCCAATCAAAATCCAGATAATGAACGTATATTCAATAAATGACAGAATGATTTAAAAATTGTTACAAATTCAAGCAAATAAAAAAAACACACACACTGAGCAATTGCAGGAAGTACAAGAAAATGCATGATTATTTAACAAAGACATATGAGCAAGAAAAATAGAAAATAAAAGTAAAGTAAAGGCAGAATAAATATAATCCTAATGGTGCAAAGATGAATTTTAAAATAATAAATCAATGCAAAACAAAAACTGAATTTAAAAGTAATGAAAATCATTAAATAGAAATGTAAATAAAGACAAGGAATAAGAAACTTCCATGAATACATTTGCAACAGAACAGATGCAGGCAAATCTAAATTACGCAGAAATGTACGCTAAATACAAACGAATAAATGCAGGACGTAAACAGACAATACACGCCGGTTAACTGGAGCTCGAGGATTACCTGCTTTGGTCGGCTGCGCGCTCTCGTACATCAGTCTCTGCTGCATGTGCTCCTTCTTGAGGCGGCTGTCGTACGGGCTGAACGTCATCATCTCTCGGACCGTTTTATTCTTGTTGATCCAGTCGTCCGTGCGCGCCTTGAGCGCGTCGCTGATCTCCGGGGTCATGCTGTCCGGTCTGTGCTTGTCCTTGTCGTGCTCGCTGCTGGACACCGAGGCTGGCCGCTTGTTCATTTCCGCGGACACGAGTCCAGAGACGTGCCCCGCTCTCCCGTTCATCGCGTGCGCCATGCTGCCGTTCACCAAAGGCACTAAATTGGGCGGAACACTAGTCCTGCGGGGGTTCGGGCTCTGTCGGTTCAGCTCCGGTGGATCGTCTGGTTTGGAGAATCCGTTCGGTAAGAGGATGCCATTCGCTTGCCTTGCATTCTGATATTCGGCTCCCAATCTTGGCGCACGCTCCGTGGAGAGCGGATACCGGTCCAGCGGCTGCGGTGGGCGCGCGCTCTGGTCTCCAGACGCGTGGATCTCTTTCCCCGGTAACGCTTTCCCGGGCCCCGCCGGTCTCCCGTCCTGAAATCCGTGAGCTCTTTTGAGTTGCCTAGCGGTTTCAATCACGAACTCGATCCGGTCGGCTCCTTCGTAGTTCACGCATCCTCTGCAAACGGGCTCGGTAAAATCCCAAATCATTGCCCACGGCATGCGCGGCAAATCGCACAAATAACACGACTGCCTCCTCGAAGCAGCGACCGCCGCGGACGACATCGTTCTTCTCTCTCTCTCTCCCTCTCTCAGATAAAACACTCCAAAACCGACACAATCCTCCTCGAAATGATGCCGCGTGTACAATAGGTTCCTCCCGCGGTGGCGCAATAATAGAGAAGTTACAAACTCAACTTCATAGTAGTGTGCGCCTTACTATGTGGAGCGCGCTAATGCTCGGTATCCCTCTCTCTCTCGCTCTCTCACTCACACATCACCAGCGCGGTCAGACTGGGCTCAATGTGGAGCAGTGACGTCACTCTGACCCTCCGCGTCTATTTACTCGATTCTTCGACAGAACAGCCCCTCGGGCGCATGCGCACTGACGCCACCCCTCCTTTACTTAACTGTATTTTTGAATCGAGGCCAGGGCTGTGAAAGCAGTAAACAGGCAAAAGGGCTTTTGATATCATCATCATCAGGTTAGGAATGCTCACTGCTATATCTCTCAGCTATATAGAGAAAATGGACACAAAATGTGAGATGGATTTCAAGCACCTGCTTACATTAGCTGAAACACTTCGTTGTTTTGTAAAACAAAACGTAAGTAAATGTTTCGTATTTAATTGATAACAATCTCAAATAGCTTCACTCCTCTCTCAATCACCACCATTGTGATGTAATCACATGTCCTCTACAGCTCTGTGCAAGCTAGTCTGGCTATTATAAAATCTTTGATTTTGGGTTTTCACTGTTCATCCACATGTAACATGTAAATGCAAAAATGAATCTGAGTAACGAATGAAAATTAAGGATTTTTTATTTATAAACACAGCTGGTTCAGCATTGATGTAGACGACAATCTGAATTACTGGTCCAGATCCCGTCAGAGGTATTTTGGGTCTGTCCAACAAAATAGTAGGGTTAGGATTATATCTCCACCGTCTGGGCTTCTATGGCATCACACAAACAGTTTTTTTCTGGATTAAAATTATTGAATAAAACTGCAATAAGGCCAAACAGCAGTTATTAAAAATACTTGTGTTGTTTAAGCCTGATTCAAACTTCTCCATAGAGACAATGTCCAGGCTGCGTGGCCTCGCATTACTGCAGAATCTGCAGACGTCCTTGACATGTAGATTGATATCAAACAATACTTCACTCTGAGTCATGGCAGCAAATTCGGAAAGCTCTGTGCAATTTTTATTACAAGATTGTCAGGTGTTTTATCACAACATACGCACACAATGACTAAAATTACTGAGTAATTAACATATGAAGTGTGAAAAAAATATTCATCTGTAATTTTTTTCAACATTGACGAGCTACAATTCCAACGCAATTTTTTCTACTTGTTGTTGCTGCAAACCGTCATCACTTAATGGAGAATCTGAGAATTTAGTTAGTTTTTTTTCACAAACCTTTTGGCATACTTGCGATTGCGGATGATATGTATAGAATCACACGCTTAAATCGCGTGAGGAAATGTTTTTTTTTCCCCTACAATTAATTCACATTGATGCGCAAAGGTCTTCATGAGTGTTCTTACATACAATATGCCCAGCATTGCAAGTATAATTGGTGAGCGTAAAGAAGCATACTGGGTGAGCTGTCCACTGAGGAGCCCCTGGGTCCAGGAAGACGGCACAGGGCAAAGACCCCCAAACAGAAATTATATATTAAACGGGGTGGTGGGATTTTTGCTTTCAAACATCAAATGGGCAGAGGAGCTTGGTATATTTATATTCCAAAAGGGGACTAATTAACTGGAAACAGCTAGGATCAAATGGTCAATTATATGTGACCTCCCAAAATAAATTCCATTAAAACATAAGTGAAGAGTTCTAAATAGGTGAAATCAAAACAATGGAAAAGAAATGCTAGTGACCAGCAAATAGAGCTTACAAGGTAGTATTGCAGAGCCCCGCAGACAGACCATAGATTTCTCTTGACAGCGATTACTCAATGCGCTTAAGTGTAAATCCCCCCTGCTGGTCACATAATAATTGTAACTGTTGCATTGTAAATGTGACCTCTAGTGGTGAAGTAGGATATTGTATGCCTTAAAACACGCAACTTTACAATTAAAAAAATACTTTATTTATATATCAAATGCATTATCTAACTCTGAAATTGGACCATCACATGGAGTGGAGAATGATAATCTTTAAACCCGTTTAGCAGATTCATACAATGTAAGGTATGAACATATGACGCCATCAATGAATAAACACATTTACCACCAGGTCACATCCTTTGATTACTCTATACTAAAAGCAATGCTTTTGATAAGTTCCCATGAGCATGTCATGAGTTTAGATACCGGGGTAAATGAGATGTTGGTAAATAAGTGCTGAGTCATGATCACTTAGAGCAGTGTTTCTCAACAGTGCTTGTTTCAAGACAACAAATTCCATTTCAACATCCTCTGATCACAGCTGAATTGTGACTCACACAATGTTCAATTCACAGATGCAACCAAACTGGATTCAACCCAAAATGAAACAACACCCAATGCATTCAAGCATTTGGCTCCATTGATTTTTATAAGTCTACTCCTTTTTGCTATAAATACAATAGCTCATACTTACATACGTGATAGACACCTTCAAATGAGAGGTGCAGTACCTCGCTGACTTTGCCATGACTTTTGGTGTAGTTTTAGTGATTCAGAAACAGGGAAGCTAAATGAGCGAAAACATTTTTCAAATGCCCATTTCCAATTTGGTCTGATACAGACATGCGATAGGATTGTAATTAATCACTAATCCAAAAGATTTTCAATGGCTGAAGGCGCTCTCAAAAAGTGTGCTTTTTATGTACTTACATAAACTACATGTGGTTCAGATGAAAATTTAGTTTTTTAGGTTAAATGTAATCTTTTTGATGAATTTGAATGCTTTTCTAATCAATTTCACATGCACTGCCATCTTCAGCATAGAAAGTGTCAGATCCTATTTAGATTTGACCTATTTTACTTGTTCAACATGCTGTGATAAATGTGAATGTTATATTTCAGTTCAGCTTTACAATTTCTTTAGATCCATTGCTGAGCAGCACAATGACCCAGTTTTTATTTGGAACCTCTGAAATAGAAGACAAAGTCCAGCAGCGACCTTGAGTCTCTCTCTCTCTCTCTCTCTCTCTCCTCTCCTCTCTCTCCTCTCCTCTCTTCTCCTCTCTCCTCTCTCTCTCTCTGCGTGTGCGAGTGTGAAATTCGATCGCCTTGCTCACAGCACAAGAAGAATTAGTTGTCAGGCCGGAAAGAAAAGGACGTATTTACAGTTTCTCTCCTGTACAAAACACGCCCTGCTGCTTTCAATCCTTTCAGAGGCGAGATCACACGCTCTGGCTCCAGGCCAACATTCTGATGCTCTTTGGGGTTGCCATGTATTCACACCAAAATACACCCAAAGCCGATTAGACAAAACTAGGATGATCATTCTTACTGCTGGAATTCAGATTTCTGTTTACATTTAAACTAAACACAATTGTTAACCTCCAAACATCTCTTGCATACATTTAAAATAATATTATTCAAGTGTTTTTATATACAGAACTAAAAAAATTTGTTTTTTTTGTGTTACATGCTGTAACCCAGTCTAGCAGGAGACTTGGTGAATCTGGCAACACTGCTGTTCGTTGAAAGCAGGGCGAGGCTGGGTGAGTTGGGCTACGTGACTAAACATCTCTCTTCCTCTTTTCAACGTCACGAGGGCTTGCACAAACACATCCTGCCTTGTGTCTGCAGATTTCAGACGCATTGCTTCACTCACACACTGAGCCCTGGAGCAGCCCTCGACTTGGAAGGAGGCCAGAGAAAGAGAGAGAGATAGTGAGTGAGTGAGTGAGAGAGATAGAAAGAGAGAGTTTAACACTGTGAACATTGTGTACCTTGTGACCAAATCGGCTTGTGTGAAATGTTTCACTTCTAAATTAGAACCAAAAATAAATTCAGTGGATAAAAAAACTGATGTTTTGATGGATTTATATTGCTGTTGGAGTTATTTCACTCCACACTATTTTGTCTAACTCAAATGTTAATGGTGTTGGTAAAAAAGGTTTAACTTTGCTCCATTTAGAAAGACAAATGCTATTTGGATTGAAACTAAAGCTATGACTATGATCTATAATCCACTTTTGTGTCATGCGGAAAATGCCATGTATGTACTTTTTGTACACCTCAACAATCACATATTGATTCATTAATTAATTTGATTTTACACATACAGTATACTTTTTCTTTTTCGTCTAGTGTTTCAAAATAAAATTACACTGATAAAATCATAACCAGCAGCACATTATTATTAAACATTAATTTTCCATGCCGATTTCAGTTAGTCAAATAAATTTAAGGACACGGAAAATAAATGAGGTGGAGAAAGCTGAGATGTCAATTGCATGAATTTTGTTGGAGCGGTAAATGCTTTTTGTGTTTGCTTCATGTATGTAATTAATTAATTAAAAGGGCACAGTCTACTTTTGTGGCCAAAACTGGTACTGCAACATCAAACATTCTTTCGAGCGCTCCATACTCTTGCATTCTGTTCCAGCCATGAAATCAAATAGTTAAGTGAAGATGTAAAATCAAATACAATCTATTCAAAGAAAAATACTGATGGTTTACAACCAAAATACAGATTTGCTAACTGTATACAAGCCAGAGCCCCTAGACTAGGGGTGTCAAACTCAATTCCTGGAGGGCCACAGCCCTGCACAGTTTTGCTCCAACCTTTACTGAACACACCTGATTCCACTGATTGAGCTCCTCTGGGTTTGTTTAAAGCTATTTGTGTGTCTCCTGAAACAGGGTTGGAACAAAAACCTGCAGGGTCTGCGGCCCTCTAGGAATTGGGTTTGACACCCATGCCCTAGACTGTTGGGTTCAAAACAGTTTTAATTACCACGCATTTGTCAACTTTAGTTACATTTAAATCCAGACTAAAAACACAACCATTTTAATGTGCACTCTGCCTGAAGAGAACTGTGGTTATGAACTCCTGAAATCCTTCTTTCACTCTATGAATATTATCCTTTTCTTTTCTTTTTTATTATCTCTGACCAGTTTTACTGTTTGTTTTATCTCTGATCTTTGACTTGCCAATGTGTAGGAAAATGTATACCGTGTAGTAAACATTCATATTACCTAACAGTACGCGGTACATAATATATTGGATTAGGGTTCGACCTTTTACTTTAAAGTCATTGAACTGCTCTTAAACAGGCTAGAGATACACAAACAGCAAACCATATAAAACAATCTAAAGAGTAGACACGTCCACCATTTATTTCCCTCAGAAACATTGATGATCAGATAAGTTGTGGAAAAAAATGAAAAATCTGTTAGATATACTTACATTTCTGGGGAAAGTAAGTGTATAATCCTTTTAAAGCCATTTGAGTGGATTTAATGATGAAGGATTTTTGTATATGCAACCAATATTGTGGTTATTTCCAACAGAAAAAAATTATCTTATTGTTGCTGTGTTCAGTACATTTCAACAGTTATATGTTGTATTTAGAAGGTTTCACTCAATGTAAACGTAACAATAAAACAATTATATTTATTTAAAACATTTCTGGACACTCATACTGAAGGTGTGGATTTGATAATAAATGCATGTAATAACTGTATGGATGTGTGATCCATTTGGTCAGTTGCGATTTAAAATTTTAAATGATTGACAAAAAAAAAACATCAAACCAAATCAAAACTTACCCCGATCAGTGATATTATTTAAAACTTTCAAAAGATTTGGCTCTATAATGGTTTCTCCATTTTTTTCCAGACTCCTTTTTTTTGTTCCCAGACAACTTTATAGAGACCCAGACAGGATAAAACAACATCAGACACAACAGTAAAACTCAAAGTGTGTTTGTGTGCATGCTCAGACCTGAGCAAGGCTTTGTGCTGCAACAGAGTGTGTCAATGTGAACCCACTGACACACTGTCATTGTGGCCTGGACAGACTCTGTAAATTCCCTTTGCCTCCATCTGATTGGCTGTGGTATTTCACAGGAAATAGTTACCAAGGTTACCCATGCACTCAGCAGGATAGCCCCAATGACAGGCAGCATCCTGTTTACAGTGTTCCTATTTTTTGCTCTGTAGTGCACCAATCCAAGTGAGAATGTTTTTGTTGTGAAAACTTAGATAATTATAAACAGCCGTTTTATGCAGAACCAGTGCTTGTTAAACTGAATTATGGTCACACTCCTTGTACTTTTTGTTTTAGGTGCTTAATAGAACAGAAATATTTTTAAAAAAAGAGTAAATTAATTAATGAATGAATGAAATCATGTTATTTTGACTTGATTTATCTGATTGATTAATTGATAAAAAATAAAAATATGCCATTCTTATCAAGCTGATCACAGATTGAAGTCTCTACAGTGAATTCTTAGGTCACTAACATTTAAGCGTATGAAGCTAGGTTGTAAAAAACTCTGACAAATAAAACACTGGTTGCACATTTTACACTTCCGGATGCTTTATACAAAGCAGTCCATAAACAAGGTTCCGTCTCCTTCTTTCTATACGTACAGTCCACACAGAGGACTAAAATGGAGGAATTCAGTCAAAATGGAGGTCTGAGAAAATAGAAGAGCAGAGAGACTGAGCTGGGCGTCTGGAATCCGCAGAGGTGATGTCATCGGAGCAAAGCCAGGGAGAAAAACAAGCCTCTCTCTATTCAGATCCTCTTTGCACTCCCAGCAGGGAGCAAAGAGGGTGGGGGAGAGCAAGGGCTGCTGGGAAATGCTTGCGGATGCCAAGCCAGCTCTGCAGCCAGCATTAGTGGCTCACATCTTTGTTCTCTGAAACCTGGTGTGCTGCCAAAAGCCTCATTTTAGCTTCCCTGCCATGATTGCACTGGAACCAGGCCAGTTCCTGAGCACTCTCTCGCGCTCTCCTGCTTCAGAGGGTTTCTACAAAACATGCAGTGGTTTCCATAACGACGGCTAGCCGGACAGGAAAAAAAAGTAATGATTCAGGCAGGGTACCAGATGTGCCACATGTGCAGCTAATAGAAAAAAGCACGATGAAGTGGAAAAAGCCAGACTATACTGGTCACTACTTAGTAGAAATCACTGTTAAACCAATACAAACTAACATGCGTTCCTTGCTTGAAAAAATTAGTATAAAAAGTAATGTCTGATCAATAATTCACAAAAGATTACCAAATGCAATTTTACAATAGGGTTACATTTGAAAATGCTAGCTCCACCCACTGCACTGGAGTGCTGGACATACATGCCTAATATGCAAATAAATTTGTTTAAATAATTGACCTACAGTTGGTGTTTAGAGTAGTGAAATTGCTTCAGATTGCATCATACAATGTCTCGCTGCCATTTGAATGGATGACAAACATCCAACTTAATGGTCAATAGGCTTTAATTGGAGTGAAAGTGTCTGAAAGGGTTAAAAAGCTGCTAAACTGCCCCCTCATAAGCCAGTGAAAAGCATGTTGTCATTAAAAGAAGACGAGAGCTCTGGTTTCCTGTTAAAATCCCCAGTCATTTGCAAATGCAGCATGACCCTCTGAAAAACTCATTTCTGGATTAGAGCTCAGCGTTGAGTGACTTGTACAGGAAACTCTCGACTGACTCGAACTGAAGCCAAACCCAGGTTTGAACCGTCTGCTCTGCTCAGGTCCAGACTTCATGGTTTGCTCGTGAGCCAAATTCAACAAGCCATTAAAAACGAATTCGCTCACAATTGTAGATGGTTTGTCCTATTGATGTGTCAAAGGCCCAGTGCATGTGGACCAATTCAGGTTTTTGGGCTGTTTTGAATTTGGATACTTTGCGGTTCTTTAAGATTTAATTAAAATGCAGAAATTAATTTAATGTAATAAAAACAAAAACATTGTCATGTGAGTCAGGATGTTAATAATTGGACAGTCGCTCAACAGGAAGTAAAGTGGATGAGAGAATGCAAGTGGGGACAGGAAAACAAGACCCCAGGCCTGGGACTCAGGTTATCTGTAGCTCAAATGTGTATTTTTTTCATTCACTAACAGCTATAAGCTAGTAAAAAATACCGTTGTCATGAATTTTTAGTTTTGGTGCAATATGCAAGCTCTGATCCACATCTGCCCTTTCAAATTTGAACATCCACCCATCTTCTTGTTGGGGTCGTAACAGCAGAATGAACCACCAACTCTTCTGGCATTTGTTTTATGCAGCGGATAACCTTCCAGCTGCAACACATCTCTGGGAAACATCCAGACACTCATTTCCACTAATACTCTATGGACAACTGTGTCTACCCAATTCATCTGTATTGTATGTCATTGGAAACCGGAGCACCCGGTGTAAACCCACATGATCATGGGGAGAATACGCAAACTCCGCACAGAGATGCCAACTGACCCAGTGACCTTCTTGCTATGAGACGACACACCACAGTGACGCCCATAATTTGAACATTTACAAAGAAAATGCAGAATAGTGGAACTTTACTTTTTAATCAGGAAAAAATAATTTATCTGCCTTCTTTGCATTGGAGGTTTTGATGCTAACAGACATGGTTTAAAAACACAATGTACATCTTACAGCCCCTGTGAAACTAGTCCTGTCTGAAAAAGACTAAAGCCACACAACACAAAGAGCAAACCATCGAAAATGAGTTCAAATCATGTTTGGTGAAATTGGGACATAGTAGGGCTAGCATTACCTAAAAAGTTTATGTTTAAATTGTATGCTAATGCAAATGGAAGAACCCTTTAAAGTAGGGATGCACCCAAATTAAATTTTGTGGCTGAAGCGGAATAATAATTAAAATACTTGGCTGAATACCAAACAGTTCCAAAACAGTTATTAGTTTTCATATTTTTTTAATATTGCATAAAAAGCTAAGAATACATTTTAGACATGTTTTTCAAATAAAGTAAACCATGTATCCAGGAACACAACAGTGCCAGGACAAATTTGTTATTAACGATACTTTAACATCAAAAAAACATCATACAGGGTAACAAACAACTGTGCATATGTCCAGGTGCAAATAAAGAGCTTAAAAATAAAAAAAATATGCTGTAGTGCTTCTAACTTTCCTTTTAGTTGCTGTGGTGGACTCTTTCTCGTTTTCGATGTGCTGTTCCAGGTGTTTGGCTTTTAAATGACATATTAACATCGTTGTGCTAAAGGGTTTAGAAGATGTACCACCTCTTGGTACGTTAGTTCCACATTTGATGCAAATAGCAGTTTTTTTTTGTTCTGTCACTTTAAAATACCTCCATACTGCTGACATTTTGAGAAATTTAACTTTTTGAGTCATTGAGTCACTATCGTGTCACTATTTGGGCTCACTTAAACTTGCTCCTAACGAAGGCTTAATGTGACTTTTTTTGCAATAGTTGGCCAAATATAATCAGTGGCCGAATATTTGGTGTATCCTTACAATAAAGTATATTCTATGCTACAAATTACAATGTATAAACACAAAAAGTTAAAAACAAATGGTTGTAGAGAACAAATCACATTGGGCACTAAGACCTGCAGTGTAACTGAGGATAAAGAGAAGTTTACTTTGTATTTGTGTCAAGGTCAAAATCTCTTTGGCTGTCATCTGTGAACTGGAATCGGTTTAGTTTGACTGTTTATTGTGTAACTTTTCTCATAATGATTTACAATATAAAATCCCCATGAAACAATTTTCACCTCTCCATTGGTAAGGCATTACTTTACCAGCTACTCTGTTGCCTCTTAAAGCAGTTCAAAGTCTTCAGGATATTTGTTAGAATGAGCATTCAAATTGTCAAAGCATCACATTTAAAAGGCTCACCACAACCCACATACCAAACAAAACTCAAACTACAGTGAGTGATGCAAATGGCATGGCTGGAAAAGCATTGCTAGTGCAGCGTATATGGCTGTTAGCGATGGAGTGACATCAAAGTGTGTTTTTCATCCGGATTTCTCTCCAGAGCGAGTGACATACTGGAAGCCTGTGAAAACACTTGAAAGAGACCATTGTGGTGGCTCTAGATAATCTCTCTCCTTTAGTCAGGCTTTCATCTGGAGCCATCACTGTTGATGCTAGCACAGCTATCTACAATTAACCGGATATTGTTGCAGTCAAACTCAAATGTTTCTCAATCCACATGCACTTAAAACCAATACAGAGAAAAAAAACAAATCTTCTCTTATTATCATTGCCTTCCAATTGATTATAAACATGATTCATGTTGTGAAATGCATCAAAAGTAAGAATTTAGGAAGCTTATGTTCTAATAAAAATATTTATTTTATGAGAGTTCACTTCAAATCAAAGTGAAAAAAAAACTAGTTTTAAGAAAATAATTTTAAAGAGGAAAAGAGGGAGCCTTTATTAAAAAAAAATCTAATTTCATATCCCAAAATTCTCTAATCTCAGACCTCAAATTTAGAGAGAAACATCTGTAAGATCAGACACATATGATGATTTAATTGCATTCTGAAATAAATTTAAAGCATATTTTTTTTGCAATGTGAGCTAATCTGTATCTAGAAATCAGGCCTATTTTCTTGGGAGGTGGGGGTATTTTATTAATATTAATCTTTCAAAATAAAAATGAAGTTTCTCCCATTCCCTTAATATAGCATTGACCATGCTTTTGTTGAACTGTCCTTCCGTCCTCTCTTATTTAATAGAAACAGTTTGGTTGTTACACAAATGTGATGAGCATACTCCCCATAAATCTCTCAAAGGTCTATTTTTAGTAAAACAGTGTCTCTTTTCTCTTGCTTGAAGTTTTATGAGGTTCAATTATATTGTATCAGTAAAGGTCATCTATGAGTTTCCAAACTTGACAGGTACGGTAGATGTTACATAATTACATCACACAACGCATGACCTAGAAGGTAGCAAGGTTTTACTATTTTAAAAGTATCTGTTTATATGATGTAATATCAATCTTATGGCTCTCCTGAACATACCAAGTTAGCTTTCAGTTAAAAAAATTGAACTGAGACACACAGGCAAGTTAAAACTGCTGCTGACATGCGATCAATAGCAACTGATATAAACAAAACTAACTTATTCAAACTATGACTGAAAATTACATTCAAACATACATACAAGTTTCGTGCATGATCATGAGGACTTTTGACAGAGTAAATAACTTTAGAAAACCCAAAATCACAGCTTTTGCCCAATAACATCAGCTCAGAAGCCAAAGGATGATCCTTCTGGAACTCTACAAAACCTTAAATAAACCTTATATACCTCTACATAAACCTCTAACAATTAAGGACTTTATGAGAAGCTGCTTTACTGATTAATATGCAAACATGTTAAAAACGTTTAGTTTATTGTTTACCACATGTAATTCAGATGATTTGTGCATTGGTTCGACAATCAATGAAATGCTCTTCTAAATCACCAGGGCAGATTTCATTGTAATGAAGTGTTTGGTTGGTATCGTAGATTTAGCATCCGAGGTGCCCTTTAACTACACAGCTGGGTGACCTATACCTTAAATTTAACCCTGTTTTTCAACAGCAGCTGAGAAAAAACTGTTCCAATCAAAAATAATGCGCTACAAGAGGTCACTTAATAAATAAATAAAGTAGAGCACATCAGTCTTTTTAAACAAGAACTCAGATCAGGTTAATCCGACCTCTTAAAGCATGCTTTCAACATCATCTGATCAGAGGCAGACTGCTGAGGGAAGAAAACAGTTCTTGTTTGGGTGTGTCAGCAGATCGTGAGGGCTGTGGTGAATGAGCGAGGGATATACTGGATGTGCTGGTTTGCTCCACTTGACAAAGTGATCTGAGTTCAGAGGGAGTTCAGCACACATTTCCATTATTCATGCGACCCACATGCACTTTTTGTTTGGTGTGGGATGGAGGCTTATCTTGATCTCCACAGGAGAGGGAAATGATTGAGTGAATAGATTATGAATGAGAGTCAGTGTTTGTGGAAGGACAAACGATAACGCTTGAGATCAAATCAGTTAAACACCCAAAACACATGCTTGCCACCATAACAGCTCTTGTGAGGAGGAGGTAGTTAAGCTTCAGTGAGCATGAGCGAATATTACAGGAAGCGGAGTGAAATGAATGAATGAGATAAGAAAGGGATTGTACATTCAGTTACAAAAAGCAGAACTCTACTGAAAATGTCAACAAAGATTCATTTCACCCTTGCACATAGTTTCTAGGCAATCCTCATAACATATTCAAAAAATGTCAAACAAAAACAAAAAAAGTCAAACAAAGCTAAAACTACAGAAATCTTAATTATTAAAATGATCATTACATAGTTTCGATTCAGAATCTTTATAGATGTCTGTAATTTGCCTGTAAATTACTCTAACATAAGGTATTTTTTATGAGTTTGTATTTTTTGTTGTTTAACAAATATATATTTTTTATTTCAAACATTCATATGAAAACAAAACATTCAACGTCTATTAATGGGCTGTCTAATAATTCCTGTCAATTTAAAAAAATATATATGATTTAGTGGTAGACATTAAGCATAATTTATGTACAACCTACTTCTAACATGGGTGAAGCTGAATCTAAAGAAGGTATACAGACATTGTCACTCCCAGAATTCCTTCTGTTACCATGGCAATTTTTCTGGTGTCATTCATTAGCTTTTGCTAGTCAGTGCATGAGGCTGTTGTCGATACAACAGTGTTTGTGGACAGAGCTTGAGGGCTTTGTATTCTATTGTAAAATATTTTTAAGGGGAATCTTAGTAAACAATTTTTGTTTAAAACAATTGACTGATTCCTAATAATACTATTTCCTTAAAAAGTTTTTTTGTGGCAAAATGAACAGTCGGTCATACGGTTGAGTGCCGAAACCCGGTTCAATTATGGAACCTATACCTCTAAAACCAAAAAAAGGACATGAAACGGACCTTAACAGAACGTGAATTTCAGCGCTTTATTTTGATGCTACCTTAAATACCTAAACTGTCGACATTCAATTTATCAGTCCAGTTTCAAGGACACGGAGATAGTCCAATGAGTGAGAGTCCTTCTCTCTCACCAGGTCTCATCTCCTCTTTTAACATATAACAAATAACAAGTCCACTAATTATGATGACAACAGCAGCAGCTTTTCAGCAGGTTATTAGTGAGTTAATGTAATGTTAATTGCAAATCTTACATTCATGCTAACAAATGGTCAAACCATTAATCAAACTGTTAATTTGTTTTTGTTTTGTTGTCGTTGTTGAATTTTCTATTTACTTATATATTTGTATATACTTTGAAATTTTAATATATTGTTCAATTTTAATCATTAAAAAATGTTTTAAATAAAAATGTATTCTTGACTAATGCGCCATAAATTTGCAGCTTTTGTAAAGTATCGGTTCAGGTACAGGTATCAGAACAACCCCAAATACCCAACCCTAGTCAGTCAATGATGAACACAAGTGAATACTTTAAGCTATTTTTGAAGACCTTTACATTTGCACATCTTGGCTGAACTTAGTCAGGTAAACACTTTCAGAACTCTTGTTAATTTCCTAGAATACAACTGTCCAACCTGTCTAGTTTCTGTCCAAAGAAAACAAAAAAATAAAAGAAAGGAACAAAACAAGTAAAAAATGGGCAGCTATATATTTTTGATTAATCAAAGTATTTGAGATTTAAATAAATCAACTCAAGTTAGAAGTGTGGTGTGGAGTTTTTTTGGAGTTGTTTGTTAAATAATAAAAAAAGACAAAAACAAATCTCTAGGATTTATCTTGGTTCTGACGTAACCCAGCTGACAATTTTTTTATTCCATACAGGTTAAAATTAAATAAGGATTTTTCACAAAAAAAGTCACATTCTAATAATTTGAGAAAAGAAATGAGAAACATCGTTTAATCATTTGGGGTTAAATAAGTTGCCAGCTTAATAAAAATCACAGTAATAATCCAATAAGAAACTCGTACCTATTGGCTTAGTTACATACAGGTAGAAGACAATAATGTCGAATTAAATCCCATCTCACATGTACTTTTTGGAACTCTGCAAGAGTTTACGAGAGTTTAAGTTGTGCTTGTAAGCAATTCAACATCAAAAAAGCAAAAAGCTACAAAAAAAAAAACAAAAAAAAAAAAAAAAAACAGAAAAGAAAAGAAAATGGTGAAACCAGACAGAAACAGTTGCAGACATGTTGAAGGCGTCTGCAGTTGAATGCTTTCGTTACTGTGACCAGGCCTGCCTTTGTTTACGTTCTGTTCCACCAGCCACTGAAAGCCGCAGGCGGTTTGTGTTGGGAGGGGAAGGAGGCAGTGCTTCGGGTAATGCAATGCTTCCATGAGCTCATGGGGTGCTGACAGGCCCTGGGCTGCTGTGGTTTGCTGTACTTTGCTTTGACTGGGTGGGGATTTTTTTTCTCCTGGACTTCCCTTTCTGTGATCGGGTTTCTGTCACTCACCCAGTTTTTCTAGCTCGCTCACTCTCTCACTTTCACTGTGACTTTTAAATCAGCGGTTGAGCATCTACACTTGAAAATGAGGACACTATGAACTTCTGAAAAGTGAATACAATTACATTTTCTTTTGAAAAGCATAACAGATATTAGCCTCTGGCCATCCTTACACTGTTCTAACGCCTGATAAGAGCACTCGATACCTAGTTAATGTTCTTCAAGAAGCAGGGCCATTGAGGGTTAATTTTTTCCAGCACTCAATGTTTCTAGGTCAGTTGTGTTGGGAGTAAAGGGCGTCTCTCATCCTCTCCCCACATATTTCTACCCCTGCTCTTATCAGATTCCCGACTCATTCTATTCCTGTCCGACAGACACTGGGCTGATGGATATTTTATCAGAATAGCTTCACATTCCCAAGACAAGCAGAGAGGAGCTTGTTTTTCAGAAGGCTGATTTAGAATCTCACTGATGTGCTAGAGTGAAGATCTCCATTTAATTACTGCACATCTGGAAAATTAATTT
The DNA here is from genome assembly GCA_900490495.1 of Danionella dracula. NCBI lineage: Eukaryota > Metazoa > Chordata > Actinopteri > Cypriniformes > Danionidae > Danionella > Danionella dracula. The sequence goes on from UELW01000778.1 coordinate 13,090,394, forward strand.
CTGTTTAAAACAAAACAATTACTACAGAACAGAATTAACAAAATGAAAATTTTGGACCAAACATGATTATTAACAACTATTGTTTGTTTTATAGACAATAAAAAAGGCTGGTAGATTTAAGTAGGACTGATAATTCTCATGATAATTCATTTCTCATAAAACATATGAATAACATCATCAATTTGTCTTCGGTGAAACACGGTTTCATCTTTCTTTATCATTTTAAGCTGTGGTTAAAAAAAACACTCCCAATAGAGCAATATGATTCTAATCCATAATGAAAATCATGAGTTGCTATACAATATTTTACACTACATTGCTGTATAATCTTCAGTATAGAATTGAAAATATAATAAAACATTCCTCCAGTAACTCACAGTCTTCCTTTATGATATGAATTAATCAATAAACCACGTCCACTTTTGTTTGAGACTAACCCTGTATAAAACCACAAACTTACAGCCAAAAAACCTAAAACTCATCAACGTTTGTCCAAGCTATACCATCTTCCACCACCTGTAAAATTAGGCAATTAAAAGGAACTAGTCAATAAGAATTTGGCTCTAATGGCACATATCGGGCATGCCTCATCAGCCTGTTTAACATTAATATAGCAGGTGGTCAAGACTGTGTGTCTCCCACCCTTTTAAAAAAGTGTGAGCTGCAAAAGGCCACAGACACTAGCCGATCTCAAGGATCCTAATAATGATTTTTAAGATTGTACAGATAGCTAAAAAGATGAAGATCAATGGTGACCTTTATAGAAAATAGATTCTCTTATAATCTGTACAAATTTTTTAAACAGATTCGGAACAAATAAGGGTAGAGTTACTAATGACAGAACTTTTATTCATGTCTGAGATAGCCCTAAAAATTATAGTAAAAATTATAATCATGGTTATTTTAGTAATGATTATTCTTTGTCTATCAAAAAAACTGCTTTAAAATATATTTATATTTTATAAATCACTGCTCTGCATTAGTGTGCAGGCATAAAATACATACTAAACACAATAATGATTTTTCATTGATTTCATGATTGTTAAACCTGCAATGGAAATCAATAAAATTGGTTTAATTTAAGCCTAGTGTTTAGTTTGTCTTCATTCAGTACTTAGGTGCGGATGTGCTGCTTTTCCAGTGTTTTGTAAATAAACTTTGCTTCCTCACTTACTTATTAAGTAAGTAGTTTAATCATACACACAAACCAAGTTGTGTCTGTTAAATCATTCATAATTACAGCTTCCAGTACTTTGAGTGCAATATTAGAATGTTAGAGTGTATAAAATGTCAGCTTTACTCTCATTACCTAAACATACTTTAAACTATTTTACAATGGGTCTTTATAACTAAACAGTCATTTTAACGTTTTCCATTTTGAAGTAAATTGATATACGTTACAGCCCTTCACAGTTTAGCTCCAAACTTTAAGAGACAAGTCTGATCAAAAGAATTAAAGTACTCTTAGCTTGGTTAGACTAGAGTGTTCAAAGCAGCAGCCTTTTCAATGTGCATGTCCCATTTTGTTTCTTTTCAGAGTACAACCCCAAGGCTTTAGAGGAGCTGGACCTGAAGGAGTGGAAAAATGGCAACCACTGAATCAGAGACTTCTGGAATCTCTATGAAAATCTAATTCTGCTTCACCATGGTAACCACTTGTTCACATCAACTGGAATGCAGACATTTATCGACTGCATTATGCAAAATACACAGACTATGCACAGCTCAATTTGCATACTTCCACTACATTCTAAACTAATGTGCCCTTTGTGGGAAAAGAAAGAATATTCTGTAGGGTTCATAATAGAGGCTTGTATAATAGTGTACATAGTGTAGTTTTTTCAAATCGAATTTTCCAAATAGAATAAAGATTAGACACATTACTTTTCCAACATGTTTCTTTTGTTATTGTTTTTGAGCTATTTGAATAAAAGATTGTTATTGGAAGAGCACACTTCAGGCCAGAGTGGTTGCAAATGCTGCAACATATTTTTGGCATCAAGCCCAAATAAAAATGAATTGAATCTGTTTATGCAACAGTCCTCTGATCGGAAAGACTGAGGTGTTTTCCAGTGAACTGCACTTAAAGTGTCTCACCGAGCATGCTCAGTAAATCACTGGGGTTACAGCCTCCCATCTGTTGATGCAGTGATCTACCCACTCACACACGCTCAAACACACACACACACCCCTCCGGACACATTTCCATTCAGTCTAGTGAGCAGGCCAATCGATGGAGAGGGCGACAGGAGAACTCCCATGGTGCACTGGGGCACACACACCTCCCTGCAGATTCAGGGAAGTGTGTGAGCATGTGCTTGTTTACTTTAGAGAGCTCATACATGAGTCACACAGACTCAATGGAATGAGTCAGAGCACAAACACCTTTTCTGTCCTGACCTCATAACCCATCCACCGACAATGTCGTCTTAAAGGGGACGCATCTGTTTTCCATTGAGCAAAATTTTGAGCTAGCCTCAGGTGAGTCATGAGGTTGGAGCAGTTGTTTTCCCTTTTTATATGCAAGCAAAGTAGATTGCCCTCCAGGTGCATTAACTGCTGTGCAATGATTTCAAACAAAACAAACCGATTCCATGGTTTTGTCCAATCGGATTTCAAATCACATAACAGTAAAAAAAAAAAAAAAAAACATTCAGACTATACCTATAACTAATAAATAGCACAAAGAATTTATTTTCAGTAAACTGCTTCCAATAGGTAGCAGTATAGCGGATAGATAGGCGGGGCATCTAGCTCAAAAGAGTTGCCTACACTCCATTTGATGTAATAACATACTCTTTTGTTCACTATACACAGCAATATGGCAGTGAAAGGATGCTTTAATCTTGTAAACAGCACAGTAAATGTGCAAATATGGATGCTGTGGTGAGAACAATCTGCCAAATGCAGACAGTGGATCATGTGAAGCCGGTGACTTAACTATGTAAGCGTCTCTAAAACGAATCAGAAAATTCATTCATTCATTCATCTTCATGTCGGCTTTATTCCCTTTCGGGGTCGCCACAGCGGAATGAACCGCCAACTCACTGGCATATGTTTTACGCAGCGGATGCCCTTCCCTGCCGCAACCCATCGCTGGGAAAGAATCAGAAAATATTATATGAAAATAAAACTATGGGGGATTTGGGAGGTTGAGCGAACATTCTTGGAAACAGAACAGACTAGATGTTTCCAGTCTGAAAGTGCTTTCAGACATCTGACTGAAAATGCCCCTAGATAACATTTACCAAAACAAGCCGGAGCTTTTTTAACACTACGGCAACAAAACTTGTGTCTTCAGCCAATAACTACCACTACAGATCACACAAAATTACATCAACTTCCATGTGGGCATGGTAGCAAACAAAAACTATGTGCATCCTTACTGGGTTTTTAACTTTTAAAAATGAAAATATGAGAACACTTTTGTTACATACATATAATTTTTTTTATTGTACAACCAACTCCTTAAACAAATTTTGTTGGTTGGTCAGTCTGGAGACAGGAGTGCATATAGCACTCTCTACCCACAGAGGACTTAAAGAAACTGAATAGTATCGTCTAGTAAGGCTTTCACAAAAACCCAATTATCAATTCATTGTCCAGTTAATTACAACAAGCTTAGTAAGGGATGGTTCTGACTTCTCAATAAAGATTTTCTATAACATGGTCTGTGGCAAAATGTGGGTTTGAATCATGATGTTAATAAACAGGCAGCATAGCGCATCCTCACAAGATGAGATACATCTGGCTGAATACAAGGCTCTTTGCTTGTTTACACACAAACAAGAACATTTTCTCTATAAGGGAGTGAAGAGCTGGCTGATTCATTTTTGCATTTACATTTTTGCACATGAATGTATAATTTAATTGTAGGAGCTTGTGTTTGTAACACAGCACTTCACTACAAATTTCTTTCAATTATTTATTTATTGATTGATAGATTAGTGCATCAAAGTGTAATTAACTGTCCTGACATTGTTTCATCCATCAAACGATAGATTACAATTCTGTCTATACAATCTTAGGTTTCCTGGATCCATATTTTTAAATTAAATTATAAAACAATTCAAATGAGTAAGATTTATCTAGTCAAAGCTATACGCTATTAATTATAAAATCAATAACAAAAGAGAAGAAAATATTTGGAAATTGTTGCTCCCTTCAATATCAGTCTCGACTGAATATTTAACACCAAACTTAATGCTTAATCCCTGTTGCTGATAAGTAGGTCACTTTCAAAGGCATGATGAGGGAAAGAAGAATAAAAGGCCAGCTATTACTCAGATAGAACAGAGAGATCACAGTTAAAAGGATGAAGAAAGAGGAAGATGAGGAAAGAGAGTGTTCCAGGCCGCTGCAGTCAGTCAGCTGATCCTTCTCTGCAGCTGTGCAGATAGCATCAATCACAGCCTTGTTTTCTCTCTCTCTCTTCTCATCTGTCTGTCTCTCTCTCCTCTCAGTAAGTAGGTCATGCAGAGCTGATGGATTCTCCTGGAATCACCGGCTTCTGTACTCTTCAGCTCTACTCAGTCTGTTAAATAAAGCCTGTGCCACTCTTTCTTCATTATGATTATGACAATGAGGTTCAGTCTGCATGAAGCTGAAGGACCTTCCTTATGAAATCGTTATGTAAAACCAATTCCGCATACTAATAAGGGTTCATGTAAATTTTGACTAATAGGAGCTCATTGTTATATTTGTTTTATCATTAATGATGTACTATGTACAAATGTAGAGCACTAAAAATTTCTAGAAGAGCATAGCAACTGTTGCTAGGTTACAGATGATTAAAAACAATACATTTGCTTACAAATTTTACCCAAGTTTCTAGCATATGCAATCTTAAAGGTATGTTCAGATTGTATGTAGATAGAGATCTGCCAAAACAATCTGAATTTGAATTGTGTTTATTTGAATTGTTGACCATTAGAATTTCTTAATTAGAATTATCATTTTTAAAACAAAACTTTATTAAAGGCATAGTAATTTATAGATGTATTTTCAAACTTCATAATTTCTGCAAATTTCTAGTTGATAAAAATAAAGTATGAAGTTTTCAAGATGTAAAAATGTCAAAACCTCAAATTCAATAATCTAAGATTCAAACCACAAAATTCAGGTTGTGAAATTCAGATCTAACATAAAGTAGGCCAAGAGTCATAAACAGGGAAGAGGAAGCTTTAGGAGACTGCTCTTGAATTGCTAAAAAATTTTTAAAAATCAAATATTAGCCAACACGCTTCATGGACTGTTCTGTGCTCATCTACTCTTCCCTGTTGATGACATTTGACCTTTTCTAAATCTTTTTTAAAGGCATATAATATTCAGGTTTTATTAAATTTACAATGGTCAGTAATTCAAAGCAACACAATGCAAATTCAGATTGTTTTGGCACATCTATCACATTAAGACTGCAGGACTTAATACTCACTGCTCAATGATTTTTGTGAATTATTTATTAGTATTATTACTTCCTTTGCCTTCCACTTACTGCTCTTAGCCTTGATTGATTTGAGAGAGAGAAATGGCAGAGAAATTGGACCTGACTGTTCAGACTGAGGTCACATTGCAAAATATCATATATGTATCAGATTCAGGACCACACAAAATTGGAATCAAGCTTTTCAGACTGTCATGAAAATAATAAATACAGGTAAAATATTGGAAATGTTGGGCTGCAGTCTGAATGTAGCCATAAATTTAGATGTCGTTAAAATCAGTGACATGACTATGTTAGTATTTTTAACCATGCTGCTATTCCATCAATATTCTGTAATTATTGCCTTCTTATTCTTAAGATTATTTCAAACTAAAAAAGTTAGCGTACATTAACTTAAACTAGGTCACTAAAGTGGCTAAAGAGCATTTGCATCAAATTTGACCACTGTAAACAGTATATTATTTCTGAGTGATATGTCTTGGACTGCACATGCATGAAAGATGGCGCAGTAGTGAAGTTGGTCGTCCTGTAACCGGAGGCTTGGCAGTTTGATCCCATCAGGTCCATTCTGCCATTGCGGCCTTGGGTAAGCCACTTCACCCACATTGCCCTGTTTGGATGTGTGAGACTGGTGGAGTGTTTTTGGTGGTGGTCAGGGGACAGTAGGCAGCCAAGTCCTGCTCCAGGGCAGCTGAGGTAGCTTATTACCACCAGAGTATGAATGTGGAATGAATGAATAATGCTCTAAACATTGTAAAGCATCTTTGAGCTCTGGAAAAGCGCTATATAAATTGAATGTATTATTATTATTATTATGCATGTTGCATCAGATGCATATGATGTTCACACATGTTTACTTTGTCAGTTTTATAAGATTTCACCAAACAATCAAAATTGAGCATTAATTTAGCAGTTTGCTGAATTACTTGGTCTTCACATGCCAGTCGTGTCTGGTGTAAACATACAGTGATATTCTCTCATAGCTGGTCTCTAGCTGTCACTCAAGTGTCTGAATCCTTATTTATCCCCAACTTTACAATTTAATCTAACTTAAATGAACACGATGTACTTGAAGCCTTTATAAAGATAACATTTGGATAACTCTAACAAGAAACACCCTAATCTGTTTATCAGACTGAATGCAAACCCTGGGAGATTTGCCCCATTCAACTTCCCCTACAAAACATAACTGCTATTTCTCTCTGCATTTCGGTCATTCAGCAGGCTGTCTCAGATTTGCCCTGTCTGGACTGCACTGCAGGCATTCAAAACATGGACATTCCCCAGTTCACTAAATTGCTTCAAAGCAGATGAATCGTCACAGTCAAATGAGTCAGCCATGGATTTCTGGCCAGCTCAGCCCTCATGAGCTCAGACACACAAACAGAGATTATAAAAGCATGCGTGGCCCCATGTGCATTTCATCATCTGACTTGAGCCACGCAGGTGTTTTCCCAAGCTACGTCTATTTTTGTGAGACCAAAAATGTGTGTATGAGTGAATTTCCCTGAAACACACATGGGTTGTAGCATGCATATAACTCTCACATTTAAAAAACAAAAGACCCACAGTCTAAAAGAGAAAGAAATAACAGCATGAAGGGTTTTATTCTTTCACTTCTGCTTCAGTTTATGAACTTCCCATCTCATCTTTCACTTCTACCTTTATTTCTTCATTCCAGAAAAATTTGAAACATACTGTATGGTGGATGAAACATTAAAACTTAATTCTTAAAAATTAAAAACATGATTTAGCACTCAACCATAAAGACAGTAAAGTTCTGCTTTGATGCTTTAATTGTTGAAATAGGGGAACCCTTTTTTGAGTCGTTCTTTAATGCCATCATATACAAGCAACAATGTTTTGCAAAAAAAAACCCACAAGGCTATTTTGGTGTTAAATTAATGACTAGCTAGTAACTAGTTCACTGTTTTTCTTTTCTCCTTAATGTTTTTTTAGAAAAAAAATGAGTATTGGAACTCTTTAAAGAAGGAGAGGACGGGGGTTGTTCTAGAAGTGCAATTCCATATCCCTAGCCAGTTTTGCAGCAAAAGTGCATAATGGCCAATAATCCATGGGCACGGATTGGGCGGGCATGGATCGTTTTACTGTACTCTACGATCATTTACTGTACTCTATCTACTATCAGACCCCTCTCCAATTTTGGGGTAGGATGCTGCCCTCGCTAGTCATAATGTGAAGGAGAAAGTAAAAATCTATGAGCTCCTAAAATGCTAGCTCAATAATTAACAGGTCACGACTAGATTAGAACCTATTCAGTCTAAAATCTGATCTGTCTTCATATAACTCCCTTTAGCTGGGTCAAATTTTTAGTTTGTTTTGGTTCCTCTGTGCAACTTGTCGTAACCACATACTACACCATTAAGATTTTTAGTTTAAAATTGAAGGACTATATACATAAAAATATATATTTTTAAATCTGGGCTAAAAAGCTGAAAAAAAAAAACAAATAAAGTATATTTCTTTTTAATAGGTAAATAAATAAATTACCCAGTAAACAATTTTTAGCAATTGTCTAAAAATCAAAGCAAATTTCCCATTAAATTACTGTGCATCCACACACTTTGTCAATTGCAATACAACTGAAAAAGGACTTATTTTTCTGGGAAGTTATTAAAATAAGTCACACATTTTGTACTGAAAAAAAAACAAGTGGTGGGAATAAAGGCTATGTAAGCCACAAAAACACTTCATCAATTGCAAAACTCAGCATATGCCAAATCGTAGCCCTGTTACCATGGCAACAGAATCCACAAACACAGGATGTTGGTGGAATCCATCATTGTATCAGTTGTCTTGGAGATAGTTTCACCCTCGCTGTGCATTACAGACTGGAAGAAAAAAAAACGATTGAAGAGAGGGCTTATTCAACTTTAAGTAAAAACGTTGTTCTACTTATTCTGCTTGAAGTGACTGGTTAGTGGTTCAACTTAAACCCTCCACAGATGAAAGTCGTGCTTTCTGGACAGTGGGAAGAAAAGTATGTTTATTGAAGCATGCAAGAATGAGGACAACATGGTAAACTCAGAGTCCTTAGCTCATGCAAAGACTTGATCCTTCTGACTGAGACTGATGAATGAGAACTTTAGATCATTAACAAAAAAATCTAATCATGGAAAGAAAGCAAAAACAGCCAAAAAATTGTACCTCACTGCTAGATGTCACAAAAACACAAAACAAAAACAAAATTTGTTTGATGACTTACAACATAAAGAATTCTTTATTATGACTACATTTCAGAATAGAACACACCCAAGAATTCTAATCATGCACATGCCCTCTTGCCTATTTTCTAACAATGCTGAATAGGCGATAAAAATCGAATCTGTTTCATTTAAATGTATGTAAAGTCATACATTCATCATATAATTGCATTCACATTGCAACTGATCAGAGTTGTACATAGTCACTAGCATACCAAAAATGTTCATCTATTCAAATACATTTTTCTCTTTTTTAAAAGTTTGTATGTTTAAGAGCCTAAAGCCTTTTCTCATAAGTAGTTTCTACCTGATTAAGAAAAAGTGAACACCAATGCTAATTTTCAGATTTAGTAGACTTGGCAGCATCAAACATCCTCTCAACATTGTGATTCACTATGATACTGATTCAGATCAGTCCTAACCATTAGCAGCTCTGAAATAACAGATGCGCTCATCTTTATCTCCAAGGAAATGACATCAGCACTTCCCTTCCCTGATGCACCAAACACTGAAATCAATATCAATCCTCTCTCTGGTTTGATTCAATCGGAGGGAGAGATGGAACCTTCAAAAACAGGAAGTGCATGATGTAATGGAAGTATAATGAGACAATAAAAGTGTCAGGTCTAGACACACGTGTCCTGTTTCACCTCAAGAGCAGATTCTCAAACAGGCATGCTTTCAATCAGATTGCGTTGATGTTGGAGAAGCTGTGAATAATGAATTAACAAGCAACTGGGGCCATAAATAGAAATAAAAAAGTGAAGCAGAAAACAGCTCTTCAATTCATGGTGATGGTATTTCTGTAGCTTTAACACGGAAATATATATCGGGTACTATGGTGTGATCTGAAATCTCTAACCTTCAAAAGCACTTGTAAAGTCTAGACTACCTCTCGAGTCTAGTAATCTGATTGGAAAAGCCATAAATAAATAATTTTTAAAAATCACTCAGAGATGGTAAAACATGAATATCTTAATGGGGAAAATAAAACAACGGCAAAAGATTTTGTTGGAGTCATAACATGCAACTTTGGTTTGGCCTGAAGGTGTCTGGTTGACTCCAAATCTCTGTTCTGGAAAAGCTTACGACCACAGAATGAAATCAGCGACTGCATCAGATTTTATGAGCTTATTTTTGTGTTTTTTGGATCCTTTAGAAAGCAATGCTTTTTGGAGAGCTGCCTACTGTCTCTCGGCCTGAAGAGAAATGGCTTTCAAAGATTTGTGATGTATAAACGCCCTCAGGATTAAATGTTGTCACAGCTGTTTTATAGCTTTCTGCAACACTAGTGAGAAACCGATACTATAATGCGAAGCTCTGAGAAACCTTTCTAAAGTTACTAATACATAATGGTAATATCAGGCTGCAGTAGCAATACAACACTAATTTCTATTGAAATACAATAGCAATGCAACCAAACCAGGGTTGTTTGTTTATGAAAAGATATTTTGCTGTTTTTGTAAAACATTGATTGTCATCATTTTAAAACTGTAAAATAAAACCGGAATGTCTACATTAAAGCATTTTTCAAAATCACATTCCTTTCAATATTTCCTATAGTACCCAGGCACCCACTAATACCAGCACAATGATCTCCATACCTTCCACCTTTGAGATATCATAAAATATATTATTTGGCTACCAATAGAAAAAGGTCAATGGTTTTCCAATGCTGTCTAACTGGTATGCAGAGAGCCTCCAAAATGTCACCTAAAGGATCAGTCCAATTTCATAGCCTAAAATAAATTGAATGAGACACATTTCCCACTAACGTTCAAACAAAAAAGAGTCTATGGAAGAATCTAGCGTCTCGTAGTTCAAATGCTTTTGGATAGTGCTTGGACTGTTCTAGCACAAGCTAACACGCTTCACAAGAGTGGTGAATTTCATGTCTCTATGAAATTCACACCTGGCACTACAAGTCGCTGAAGTTGAGCTCATTCATTCTTAATGGACTGCTTTGGATGTTTTTTATTCACACAACGTATGAAGGACTAGTTTAATCTCCAGATAGAAAACGGTTCTAAGGGAGGAGAAAAATAAAATAAATAATTGTGCAAGAATGTAGAACTAAAAGTTAAGCATACTATAAGCATAAGTTCTGAACAGTAGGTTTAAACACAAATCTGCTAATAAGGCGCATTCCACAATCCACACTCTGAATGGCAACAACAGCAGTGTGTTACATTAAACTGAGCAAAGCTGCTGAAGGTCAAGTGTACTCAGATCACTCTCAGAGATGCTCAGAGGAGCTGAAGTGAGTGACCCTGAGGTCAGAGTGGGAGTTCCAGGCCTTGATCTCTCCTAACACTCATCTGTTTGCATCAAAACTAAGTGAGTTTCATGATTGCTTTCTCTGTTCTTTTGAAGCTATGACATTTCAGTGCAGAATTGATCCCTGGAAACCCATCAAAGACAATGGAATACTCAGTGAATAGGTGGTGCTCTACATGAACAATAATGGAAATCTTTGCTTACTTAATTACAGGTTTCACATGTCACCTAATGAAATACAAAGCACAAAATACTTTTGTTCAATTTCAACATTTATTAAGTTATATGCAGATATTAAGTTACATTAAGTTATATGCAGATATTACACTTAAGTTACATGCCTCTAGTTTTTCCTTACGGTTATTTTCAGTCAACTTTTGCAGTAAATTCAATTTTCATTCATCCAGTCTTGATGTCGATATATATTTAGATAACTGGTAAACTGAGAGGTTTTTTAGCAAACTGAAAAAGTTAATAACCCTGAGTAATCAAAATCTCTATTGTTTCTATCAGATTAAGGCTGTGAGTATATGTAATTACATTGGTGTTACATTTTAATAAATTAAGTATACCTTATTCACTCAAAACCCCATTGTTTTTGAAGTCATGCAAAAAGCATTAGTCAAAAATCTTCTATTGGGGACAGTAAGCACTGGGCGGGAATTGCAGAACCAAACACGCTCACTTCAAAACAAACCAACACATATTTTTGTACTCTGAAGACTTATAGTCTTGAAGAGCCAACGGAAGCCTAGAGAGAGCTCTCTAACCCAAATAAAAAATTTGCTACCTCAAGCACCCAACCTAAGTTTGTCCCAACAAAATGTATGCTTTTTTTAAAGCTATTACACATTGAGTTAACATCTATAGATCTGCAGCGAAACAATATGCAGAAACAGAGGTCGCTCCTCACACAGCACTGCTTTCATGCCCTAACAGATCCTCCATTCATGCATTCAGCAGTGTAGTGTGTCTCAGAAGGCAATGGAGATCCGCAACCCGAAACTACACAGCGCATATCACATGCTCTCATCCTTTCAGGGGCTGATGGTGTAGGAAGAGAGGGATCATTGTTGAGGCCTGCTTTAGTCTGCGAAAGCCTTGAGAAGGAGGTATTGTTATAATCATGTTCCCAAATTCAGTTTCAATATTTTACGTAACTGCAGAACCTTTAATATAACTTCACTTTACGTTGCTCAAGGGCAAAATGAAATATTGACTTTTAAGAAAGTCCCTTGTTTTCCAAAGGCCTCCTCTCAGCAGTCACATCAGTTCCCCTGATGCATTATTTACATTTTTTGCTCGTCTGAGAGAATCAGGGCAGGAAGAAACAGGAGCTTAGAGCTTCAGTGGGATAAAAATACAGTGCGTGACAATGGGGAAAACAGGGGAGTCCCGCCCTGGCCATTAATCCCTGCTGACGTGTCCCCAGAGGCTGAGGATTTGTTACGAGTCAATGCAGCACTGACAATATGCAAAACAACACATCCCATCCCAGGAGTTTAGAGGAAAATACACGAAAGGGGTGGGTGGAAAGACTAAAACCATATTTAGTCTTGCTCCAAATGTAGACCAAAATATACTTCAGAATATGTGATCAAATCCAGATTTGCAATGTGAAACTTAATGCCAAACTACAGTCAAGTGTCAAACCTACGAACTGTCTTCAGCGAAGGCTGACCATTTACATAACCTCAAGCTGACCACTTTCCGAAATTGTAACTACCAATCAAAGCCTCACAGAAGGCCAGCTCTGTGATTGGTTGATATGGTGCAGAGCAAGCACCTCAACTTTCTTTCTTGGCTTGTTTCTATGTTAAACAGTGGATGACAGAGTAAAACTTTGACAGTAAAGCATATATAACCTGTCCTTTATTATTGGTGTTGTGTTTTGGTTAGCTTGTAGTTACCATTGCTGTCAAGCCATTGCCATTGTTGATCACTGTTAAGACTGAAAGGATTCATGTATGTACATGCATGTATAATTTGTACTGAATCAAAGTGGGAACATTTGTAACAATAATGGAGGATAGAAATATTGCAGTTTGTGGCCACCCAGATTGAATAACTCGTGGGGAAACAAAAAGGACCTTGCTTGCAATTAAGTGGGTCTCTGAATCTGGTAAGTTATACATTTTTTTATTAACAACTATCGATATGTATTTATATTGTGATAATGTTAGCAAAAGCTAAGCATGCTAAGCACACTACATCACCCATAATGCACAGTGAATGGAAGTAAACATAGAAGCCAATATCTAGTGGCTTTGTTGGCATAATGAAGTTGGTTCTGATTAGAGATTTGTCAATCGATAGTATTGACAAATACTATTACAAATACAAATACAAATACTGCGATAGTATTTACAAATTGCATCAGATGCCACTTCTCGTCATAATCGTTTAAAGATTATGACGAGAAGAGCAAATAGTGTCAGAAGTGGTGTTAGAGGTGTTAAAATAACAATACAGACTTCGATCAAACCCTTAAATATGTCTCTGAGCATCTTCCCATAACAAATTTCAGTGAAAGATTGTTTTCTCGATTGTTTTTCTCCCATATTTTCCCACATTAGATATGGGCTTTATGCTGTAAAACTGATCTGGATTCAACTTAGAAAAATCGGAGTTGAGCTGGTCATGAGCTGGTTTATGTCTGACGCAAGTCACATAAGAAAAAAAAAAAATATTTTGTCACTTAGAGCTATAGTCAGAACATAGATTAAATTTTCAGAGGTCATGTAAAGGCTTGTATTGATAATATTTGGTTATCAAACTAAGATATTATTGTACTATAAAGTGATAAAGACATTCAATATTTTAGACAATCATATATTTTTTTTCATGTCTATAAGAATGGATGGTTTAATAAACATCATTAAAACCATTATGTTCGGTCCTTATTTAGAATAAAAACATTCTGATAAAACAATATCTTGTTGTTATAAACTATAGGGTGGATTTTCATATTTTTAAGTCTGTTGAAAAAGAGAAAACCACAATATTTTGTTGTGAAAGGAGAAGAAAGAAAAGTATTTTGTACCTCTTCCAACATAAAAAAAGAGAAAAGGCAGGTTTCACAGGGAGTTCCTGTCACCATGCATCTGATAAATCTGACAAGCGCTGATGGAGAACAGAGCTCGGGTTTTACATAATCTGCTTCTCTTTTGATTGGGTTTAAAGGCATAGCAGCACAACAAAACATTCCAGTTAAAGAAGCCCCTGACAAGCAGTTTCTCGTCATAAGTTTCATTATATAGTTTCACCCCTTCCATTTACACCCAAACTAGTGAATAATTTAAACCAAGAGAAACCATCAACACTCATGATTATTTGCTAATTTCCTTTCGAAAATTAAGATTTGAACAACTGGACGTACACTGAAATTCTTGCAATTATCCAAGAGCAGGTAAAAAAGACTAACTCATAGAATGACCCTTTCAAAAGAAAAGTGAGTAATTCCTTTGTTGAAATGTAACGTCTGTAATGTTACCACCCAGGACCTGACTTACAAACAGATGAGTGATTTAATCTTTTAGACACAGCCATGCAATAATCCGTCAAGCCGGATCACTCTCAACATTGCTCAGGCTGGAAGAGAACGAGATGATTTTCAGGAGCCCCTGCGGTTCATTTAAAGCAGTCAATGGAATTCCTGTAGTGCAAATCCAGGAAGGACATGCACTGAATGCATGCTTGTGCTTACCACAGATACTGTTTCAACCAATCAGCATGTTCCAAAGGTTCCTGAAACGCGGCTCTGCATTTATTCTGACCTTCAAAGCATGTGGCATGAAGCCGGCCTTCACTGATCATGTAGCACGTGTTAAACATAAAGCCAATTTCGGCTAAAATTATTCGTAAAATAATTGTTTGAAAACATGTTTGATGGTAAAAAGAAGAACGTGTTATAAAGCAATACAACAGCAAAGAACATTTTATGCAGTTTATGGTTAAAAGAAACCACTAAGAATTGTTTAAATCCAGAGTTGATTTAAAAAAAAAAAAAACACTATACTTTGACATAAGACTCCTTTTTCTTCTTAGGATGCCAGTGATTGGAAAAGGCAATGTTTTATCAAATTATTTCATTTTAGGGAGTTGAAATATGATGATTCTAAGTTCAAATGTTTGAAATTTATGGATATTTTATGATGATCAACACTAAATTAATTTTTAAAGATTCTGCATGAATGAGAACTCCTATCGAAGATAATTACAAATCCCTGTGAGTGCATTCAGTTGACCCTGAATCAAAACATTCATTCATTCATCTTCATGTCGGCTTTATTCCCTTTCGGGGTCGCTACAGCGGAATGAACCGCCAACTCTCTGGCATATGTTTTACGCGGCCGAAGCCCTTCCAACCGCAACCCATCGCTGGGAAAGATTCACACACACACTCCTTCACACTTTAATACTATGGACAATCGTTCTTACTCAATTCACTTATACCGCATGTCTTTGGACTTGTGGGGAAACTGGAGCACCCGGTGAAAACCCCGCGATCACGGGGAGACCATGCAAACTCCACACAGAAATGCCAACCGACCCAGCCGAGGCTCGAACCAGCGACCTTCTTGCTGTGAGACGACCGTGCTACCCACTGCACCACCGTGTTGCTGTTGAATCAAAACATTTTGTACTCATTTTTTTATGTCGTTTTGCAAAAAAGTTTATCCAAAACGTTGGAATGCATTTCCATGAAATGACTATAATAAATGATACCCATATTTAGATACAACAAATAGCTTCTCTCATGCCTATCTGACCACTTTCAAACTTGGCGTTCACTTGCATCAATTGCATAAAAACACTGGCTTCGAGAACGGCACGGATCTTGGTGCAAGCTTGCCGAGAGAGGCACGGAAATAACGAGACTGGAGCAATCCTGCTGCTGCCACACTTTTTCTCCTATTTCTTTCTCTTCTCCTTAACAAAGTGTCCCTCAACACTTTCAATCTCTTCCTGCACACTCCCTCTGATAAATAAATTAATGCTTAGCATGCTTAGCTTTTGCTAACATTATCACAATATAAATACATATCGATAGTTGTTAATAAAAAAATTTATAACTTACCAGATTCAGAGACCCACTTAATTGCAAGCAGGGTCCTTTTTTTTCCCCACGAGTTATTCAATCTGGGTGGCCACAAACGGCAATATTTCTGTCCTCCATTATTGTTACAAATGTTCCCACTTGATAAAAGTCACATCACTACAAGTGTAGGCCCTTAATTGGTTGTCGTGCATGCGAACTTCGCCTGAATAGAACTTTTCTCAATGCGTGTGATCTGTCCGATTTGCTGTGTCTCTCGCGGAATTCGCAGCCCTCGCACCTGATGGTCCAGACTTTTCGTGCTGCCTTATTGTGTCTTCACATAGACTTTACATTGAAAGCAGCCGCTCTTGCCAGATCATCCGCCTTTGGTGTGTGAGCACCTTGAGACGGTGTTCTTGTCTGTGGATTGCGTTTGTTTGGCCTATTAATATTGATTGCATTTAAAGGACTTGAAGTGAATTTTTTGCCCTTGCAGTCATGTTAACTGTTGGAGAAACCCAACAACTAAAGTATTTTTTACTTAAATCTTAAAAAGGACCCTTTAAATGTAATTTTGCTCAATTTTAGGAAACGCATCGAACAGAGCCGTCCAATCAGAGCCAAGATGTTAGTTCTCGATAGTATTCTCCCTTTCCGGGAATCTGAAATGTAAATGTGTTTTCAGAAATTGTAAAAGTATTTTGGAATTTGTAATTGTGTTTTCTAAAATGTAAATTTGTTTTCTGAAATGTAAAGGAGTGTTGTAATTTGTAAAAGTGTTATACATTATGTAAGTGTGTTTTGCACCTCTCGGCCACCGTACTTCTCTTTAAAAAAACATGCTAGCAAATACAACAAGGAACTGAAACGAAGACACCCGAGTAGAGCGAGAGAAAAAAATATATTTCACTGCATTTTTTGTTTAAATGAATGTTACCAACAATAAAATAGGGACCGTTTTTGGTTATTGACATTATCTATGTATATTGGTCCAAACATGTGCTACATCAATAACATCAGTGGATTCACTACCTACCAATCTGATCTACTAAAGAGGTTTTTAAGGAGATATTTAGAACGATCTGATCTCCAGAATGAATCCTGGCTTGAATCAGATGCCACAGCTGTTTGCTCTCCAAGCACGTACACCTCGCTGTATTTTTAGCAAGTGCCAAGAATTGTCCCCCTCCTCCTCTCCCCTTTGCAACACATGACACAGAGTTTAAGCCTGCTTTGGTAATTACACCCCTCCACCAGCAGCACCCAATGCCCCTGGAACCCGCCGGCGTTATTATTAGCATGAGTCTCGGTTTACATTTCCTCAGCATGACAGCGCTCTGCATTTCTCATCGCTTGCACTGGGATCCATTTCAGCCTCTCCCCTCCCTCCCTAAAGCACATGCTGGCACGTACACACAGCTGGCATTGAGAGCTGGAAGTCGAGTCCACACTCAGAAACACACTATGGTATTCTGTGGCTCAATATGGTGCTCTGATTAAAGACTTTTGATGTAGGCATCAAACAAAACTGTATACCTTGAGAGAAAAAAAGATTATAATCACAATTCTATGTCCATAACTTGAAAATATGTTAAGTACAAAAAATTATCATGCATGAAACGTACTCTTTTCCCCAGTCAATAAATTCATTCAAAGAACATGATCTAGACAAAACTACTAGCTTTCATAATTAAATACTTAATTAACCAATATAAACCAAAGCAGCTTTATTGATTTAATAAAAAAAATAATGGACATTAAAATAACTAGGATTCTGAGATATATGAAATTTTAAATAAAAACAGTTTGACAGTTAAAAACTAGCTATACTAGCCAATGCTAACCTAAAACAACAAGATGCAGAGCCCTAAGGAGGGGCTGGTGCAACAGTGCCCCCTGTTGAAACCAGCACATTTTAATCTTTTTGAAATTTAAAAGGTTCCCTTTAGATCACAAACTAACATCTTCTCTCTAACATATACACCCAACATTACTAAATAAACATTACTTAAAGAGACAACAGGTATGACCATGCAAAACATTTCTACATCCAGTAAAATATTTGATGATATCCAATAAATATCTCTGTATGAACCTTTGCTTTTTTAATTATGAAATAAAATATACACTTTCTTTCTCTTTATGCTTCGCCATTTTGAAGAAAAAAAAATCAAAACTGCAAAATGCATCACCTCGTGGAGACAATGCAAAAACTGAAAGAGTTCCAAGCTCTCCAAATTCTGTCCAGGTTGATGCCAAACACTAACCTCAATCTATCACCAACAAGGAAGTGACCAAACTGAATCAACAAGGAAGTGACAATACCAGAAGTGAGCAGATTCCCATTGACGATTACGACCATGATAAAGAAAAGGAACAAAGCAATTTTTGGAGGTAGGATAAGTGAAAGTGAACAGTTTGCCAGGGAGAGACCCATACCCAAACTGCGTGCTCTGCATGTAACTCATCCTAGTGTACACTTACAGCAGTGAACAAACACACCGTGAACACACCCGGAGTAGTGGGTAGCCATGGCTGAGGGAAACTGGTGCCTTTCTCAAGGGCACCATAGCTGAGGTTGTTGAATCACCCACACCAATGTCAACTCAGTGGATCTGGTGCTCAAACCAGCAACCTTCTGTTCACAACTCGATCTCCTTATCCACGAGACCAACAACTGCCCCTAAAGAGATGTCTCCCCGTCGGAGAATCAAACTCCAGTCTTCTATTTGACAGGCGGAGATACTGTTCACTATAATAACAAACTGCTTTGAAATCTGTTTTTAACTGTTTTGAAATCTATTTGGTTATCCTGACCTGTTAATAACACTTTTAACAAAGCTTAGCTAGCTTTATACCAAACTAAAATGTACAGGGGAAAAAACTATGCAATTTCAATACAATTAGAACACCAAAACTTTAAATATTAATTAATCTCTTATAAGATCACATACAATTTTAAACTTAAAATTTAAAAAGTTAAACTTGTTTCAAAATGAATGCTTTTCCCCCACCAACGAACAATACATTTCATGCAGGTGCTGTTTAATTCATGCATGTGCAATAAAACAAAACAACAATACTTCGTATTGTGTTTTCAACTAAGAAAAATAAGTAAAGTAAATAAGAGCATTGTGTTTTGAGAAGTGTTTATTCAGAACCAAATCCCTCTGGGTCATTATGCTTTTACTCACGTATAAAAGTCAGGGAGGGGAACAGATCTGCCGTGAGTTCATGGAAAATACACTTCCTGAATGTCATTATGCTTTTCTTCAACTGAGCATTGGCTCCAGTTACGTGTTCATATTTCATTTTCTCTTTTTGAGAAGTATTTCCAGTTCCTGTCCCTTGGCAGCTTCCAGCATCAGACTGCAGTTTCCAAACATAGCAAAAGGAAGATGTGGAAAGAGAGAGAAAGAAAGAGGCAAACTAAGATAAAAAATAATTAGGCCTGTGTTTGTCTTCCAGCAGGGATACGTCCAAGCTGACCAAACCCTTTCCTGTGGTTCCTCTGAGGCGGGCATTAACTCTCTGGAGCTGGAGCAAGTTCAGCTGAGCTCATTTAATTACACACTCACATATAAACTGATTCACTACGCAGACCGCAGCTAAAAATACAAGTTTAACATCAAAATAGTTACATTTCAGATACAGGAGACTGCTAATTTCAGGAGCAGGATGGACCATGACTGTAAAATAATCCAGTGACAGCTGTACTAGATGCTATGCCATGAAATCTCACATGATAAGAATACGCATCATCAGAAACTCTTAATGATACGACTTAATTCCAAGCTCTCTCCTCAGCTAACAATCTTTTTAATCTTAACAATCTACAATCTAGGAGATACTGTACATGCACATGGTTTGAAAGATGAAACTGAAATAAAAATTTGTTGGTTGATGCTTATTCACCAATAACACGCTTGCTTCAAGAAAAAGCGGGAATATATAGCCCCGCCCCTAGATGAACAGTAAATTCTTTGAGTTTTTACTATTTTAAAAACACGTATTTCCACTCATTACAGTTAGCCTTAACCTTTTGATATAGAATGATGGGAGGTGCAAAAACGTAACATTACTTCACGGAACTTTAATCTTTGAAATGTTAACTTTATAATAATAATTATATAATAATAAATGACTCATTTTTCTTAACTTACTTGTAAGGGAAATTGTCGACCATTTTATATACCAAATAAAAATCACTCTCTACCAAATCTTAAACACTGTTAATAGTCCCCCTCTTTATAGTCACCAACCTGCTGCTCCCGAAGGTCGTCTACCGAACAGTTCTTCGACGAATAAGGGTTCGCTGTATATAACAGAATTTATGTTGCGTTCGTGAAGTTGAAATTCGTCATTTTTTCTTTTAGTGAAGCAACTACTTCCGCTCCAACGTTACGATCATTTCCGGTTAAGAAAAATCAAGCGACTTCACGAAATTAAACCACCGTCTTGTTATAGCAAAACTGCCCAGTAGCTTTCCCGTGCTAGGTCTTACTGCCTTTTATATAATTTACCATCTATTCTTAATTAATCCACAAGTTTCTCTTTATTTGAGGTGTGCTGAATATTCAACTTTTTAAAATCTAATTTCAGAGCGTATTTTGATTCAAAACTGTCAAAAATATATTTTCCTGGTAAATAATTGTTTACCTGATGCATAAAATTGTATATTATTGCATGCAAAATTATAAAGTATTTTAGCGTAATAAAAACAAGGCACTTTATAACTTCTAATTCTAAATTGCCTGCTTTAGTATTAGAATGATAAATCAATATTTCTTTCACAATCACATTGATGACAAGAAAGCATAAGTATAGGAGAAAAATTTAAACATATTTTGTAAATCTACGATAAAAAAAAACACACTTAAATAATTAAATGTTTAAACAATCCAATGTAATCTATAATACAAGAATGTAGTAGTTTAAAGAAGTCAATGGAATAATGGGAAAAAAAATACAACCACACATGCATGAAACAGTCCATTTATCCTTGCAGTGTGTGGATACTGCCTCCTGGAGGATGAGCACTGATAAGACGCATTAAATGTGGCACACAAATACAAACATTACAAAAACAAATATTTTCAATTAAATTATTTAATCAAATATTTACATATACGGCCTGTTTTTAATATTGTTTTTTGATTCAGTGCATATTGCTTCAACTTACCACTAAAAACAATAAGTCACTCTGGAAAACTCATAAAATACAAGTACCGCTATCACATAAATTTATCTAGAGAGAATGTCTCTTTCTACACAATATACAGTGTGATCACATACAGCATGAAAGTAACCACTCTTCCCTTTCATTGATATAAATGCTCACTTTCAGAAAAAGTCATGTTGATGAAAAGCAAGTGGTTTCATCAAATGAGCTGAGACGCTGAACACACGACTGCAGAGACGAAGGAATGAATCGAGGAGGTATATCCAGGAACTAGTCTCACTCCACATCGTCTTCCTCCAGACCCTGAGGACCGGCGAACCTCTGAAAATAGAGCAGGGAGAAAATCAATAAACAAACACTTGTTTAAACCAAAGAAAGGACTGAACCTATTGAAAATAAATCACTCAATAGATCAAAATGTAATACGACCTAAATAGTTTTTAATACAAATATTTACATTTAAATAAAATGAAAATTATATTTTTCTAAAAAACTTCCAAAAACTACTCTACAAAACTACAATAATCTGAAACACTTTTGTTAACGTAAACATTTTTTAAGTTTAATACATGTAATAAATAAATTAAATAAAATTAAAATGTTTTTAAACATTAAACATTTAAATGTAATTAAAGTACAAAAGTATAAAAAAGTTACAAAGTATAAAAATCTAAACAGACAAAGGAATACAAAACTTCATTTAATAATAAAATATAGTGAAAATAAAATACATAAAACAAGAAAAATGTCTTAAAAACTTTTCAAACTATGAAATACACTCCTTTTAAGATTAAACATACAGTGGTACCTCAAGATATGAATGCTTCATGTTACGGAAGTTTCAAGATGCCAAAGGCCATGCGAAGAATATCTTGTTTCATGATATGGAAAACATTTCAAGATACGAAAAACAGGTACCCGAAATACATAGGCGTACGTATTTAACATTTGAAATATAGGTGGAAGGCAACACTGGTCATCACTCCTATTTCTTCTTATCGCCTATTTTTGTCCGTATCATCCTGCTCTCTAATTGGTAGCCTGATGCCTCATGACATGTTCTGGAAAAGCTCTCATCGTCTTCACGCACAATTTTGGTTTTGTGTTGGCGTCATATATTAGTAAATATTTTCATGTTGCTTTTTGGGCAAAGCGTATTTTTATGGTCATGGCTCTCCTCTGCTACCTCCTCCTCCAACTCTTCACCACATCGTCTCATTTAAAAAGAAAGAGCAATTTTTCATTTATTTTATTCTGTTTCCTTGTTTTATTATTATTTATTAGATTAATAATGTTTACTTTTAAGGGTTGAACATTGCTACTTTATTTTTCTCTGGTTTTCCATCCCAGTTTCAATTTTTTGTGTTGTTTCTGTGTGGCTTGGAAAGGATTAGCCATTTTTAATGTAAATCTTGCCTCAACATAAAAAAAATCCAGCATACGAAGGCCAAGCCAGAACAGATTAATTTTGTATGTTGAGGTATCACTGGTAATTTCAAACGGAACTGGTCGCTGACTGCAGAGACACTGAGGAGTTCAGTTACAGCTTCAAGCACTGAACATGTAGCTCAAGTATTTCACATCTTGAAAATGCAAAATAAGAACTCAAGGACAATGCGATCCATAGATGGACATAAACAGTTTTCCCACAGTTTTCTAATATTGAAGAGGTGAAATAGCTGAAGGCCAGGAAGTAGACATTCAGCTTTGAATGATTCTTCTTTGCCATCGCACCCTTTCTTGTCCTAAATGCAACACAGTGCTCATGAGAGTAAAAAGAGTGCTTAAAACCCCTAACACTGTGCTTATAAGAAGTATACCTTTATGGTATACTTATTAGAACTTGTTGCTCTGATTGTGTCAAGCGAATAAGTTCAGGATTGGATTTGGTATTTAAAAAATCTTTAAAAAGTTTTGAGT
Source organism: Danionella dracula (assembly GCA_900490495.1). Taxonomy (NCBI): domain Eukaryota; kingdom Metazoa; phylum Chordata; class Actinopteri; order Cypriniformes; family Danionidae; genus Danionella; species Danionella dracula. Next base: position 13,113,481 of record UELW01000778.1, read on the forward strand.
TTTTGGGAATTGGCCCCTCACGGTGTCATATATGGGGCCCTCTACCAGTGGTAGCATAAGCTGCACTGAGGGACTAGTACATTAGTAAACCAGCTCTGACTGTAGTACCTAAGAATGAGTACTAATACAAGATTCTAATGTGGCTCTGAGGCTAAAATTACAAGAACTTCACATCAGAACTCCAATTATTCTACAAAATGTGCCAAGTTTTGCACAAAAATTAAAAGCAAACTCAATTACTCAACTTAACTCTCATTAAATGATAAAGCTATGTCTTTTACAATGAGGAATGCTCTTTATGCTTTTAATGCGTATCTATGTATATTAAATAAAAACAAATCTGTAATAAATGTATGAAGTTTTTTTTTTTCAACCAATAAGCTCTTCTTGTTTGTTTGTTTTTTTGTTTTTAACCTAAAACTGAAATACAACATTTTGTATACAGAAAAAAACATTCAGAGAGATGCATGCGTTCGTAGAGATCTACAAGAAACTGTTGAGAGTTCCTCACCTGGCTGACGCTGGGCAGTTTAGCAAGCAGCATCTGGAAGACTGAAGCTGGCAGTGTCTGTTGAAGAACCTGCAGGAGCTGCTGAGGCTGGCCACACACAGCCAACGCATTGCTCAGGTGCTCCACACCCTGATCAAAGTCTCCTGCGAACAAAAGAGCCCACTTTTCTGTTGGATTGATACACCCATGGACCTTGTTCGCTTCTCACAACTCATTTGGCTGAATTTAGCACTGATTAATTCATTTTTACGATAGTTAAGCAAGCACAAATATGCCTTATATACTCCTGACAAACCCTTGTGCAATGTTTATTTTAGGCCTTAATAAAAGTCTTCTACAGAATGTGTTGTGCATCTCACCCTGAGCCAGGAGTTCTTCACCGAGCTGAATTTCATCCAGGAAGAACTTCTGCACGGCTGCAGCATCTTTCAGATCTGGGAGCTATAAGAAGACATAGAAATTTAAAAAGAAGTTTAATCATCAAACAACCCAACTACCCTTTTGTTCAATGCAAAGAGCAAAAAAAAATGTTTTAAACAATGCACAAATGGCATTTAATATTTGATTTAAACAAACAGAAGCATTGTAAAAAGCTCCTGTCTTTTAACTCGATGTTCAGACCGAACAAATAGCCCTAACAAAGCCTAGACTGGATACTCGAAACTGAAAATCCGCGTGACTCGCATATGGATGGAGTTTCATGCAGAATGACAATAAAAATGGCAGACTTGATGCTAGAGTGTTTGTTTTTATCTACATTTCTTTGGAAAGCTAAGAACTTTGTTGACATGGGCGGTCTCAGTCTACCAGAGCCTCCAGTGACGGACTCAGCTTGATGCGTTTATTTGAATGGAGGAGTAAACCTTTTTGTTATCATACAAGGTTCCTTTTTGTTCTCTAACCATCTCACTTCCTTCTAACCAAGACTTCTCTGTGTCTTTAAAAAATGTGTATGCAGTTATACACAACTGGATCTCTGCTCATAGCAACAATCAGCTTGCTCACCATGTTTTCTCCCCTCAGGAATAAAAGCAACAGTCTTTAGAAGAAAAGACCATCGCACTTTAGGCCTAAAGCTACCCAGATTAGATCAAGTTTAGTTCAGTTACAGCTTCAAGCACTGAAGCTCAAGCATTTCACATATTGAAAATGCAAAATAAGAACTCAAGGACAGGGCAATCCAGAGATGAACATAACAAATAGTTTACCACAGTTTTCCAATGTCAAAGAGGTGAAATAGCTGAAGGCCAGGGAGTAGACGTTCAGCTTTGGATGATTCTTCTTTGCTATCGCACCCTTTCTTGTCCCAAAAGCAACACAGTGCTCATGAGAGTAAAAAGAGTGCTTAAAACCCCCAACACTGTGCTTACTAGTAAGTTATTTCATTTAGTGGTTTAAAGCCAAGACTATATTTGGGGCTATGTCATGGATAGAGAAGTATACTTATTCAGTTAGAATGTGCATCGCTGTAAGAGGTTACGTTGGAGTGTTTTGCTGGTGCCCTCATTTACTTTTCTGTACACTTTGCATCATTTGTGAAAGGTCTACTCTGCTAAAAAAAAGTTGCTGTACAACAGTTAATAATGTAACACATTTTTGCTGTTAATGGCAAATTGACTATCAAGTGGGTTAAACATCAGAATAGTTGCATTTAGAACTGAAATCCCAAATTATTAAATACTGTCGAGTTTTCCCTTTATTAGTTTTTAATGTTAGTGGGCTAAAAATCAACTAAAACTCATTTTAAAGCCTTGTAAAATCTGAAAATGCACAGTTTCTTAATAATTATACAAAAGTTTAACTTTACATAAGGAAAAACCTAGATGTATTTGAAGGATTACAGGAAATGTTTAAAACAAGGAAACCTGTAGTAACACATAAAATCAAACATTAAGTCAAGCATTTAAAATATCTTTTTAACATTCCCTTTTCTTATCCTTTCCTACACTTCAATGTTCTGTTGATCAGATGTGACACACTCTATTGTGAACTAGAGTTAGACTTTGTAAGTAATTGCATAATATCACCCCCCAACTGGATGCCACTTATGATTAAATCATCTGCTAAATACATATTTGAAAAATGTGATTTAACAAAAAAAAACTTACTCTGCGGTGAAGGTGGGCTAATTTGCATAGTGCATTTCACACACATACATGACCAATTTAAAGAAAGAGACAGTTAAAATATGTAGAAGGCAGATGCAAGATAATGTTTTCTTTTACACAATTATTGAGATAAACATGCCTTAAAATCAAATATAGACCTACTTGAGAAAGCCCAGGATTTCTTTCAACAGCGTTTTGCTTCTTCCTGCCTGAGAGAAAAAACCCTGATTATTCCAGGACATTTATTTAAGAGCCCAACTGCTTTCTGCCCCTCCCCGTAACAAAGAAAGCGAAACCACCCAAACTAAGATTCCATACATTTTTAATGAAAGTAGTAAGTAAAGTAAAAACGGAAATGATCGCAAACTACTTTTAAATAACGTTACTGTCAGCCACTGAAACGCATCGCAATAAAGCTAAACAGATTCACTCACTGTGCGATATGCATTCCGTGCGAACACACATATGTAAGACACTAAATAACTGATTTAATTAACAGTGACAACCAATCAAACGTCTTTGGGGGATTTCTCTATGAACCTTCAGCTCTGTGACTCACGTTCGCGCAGTTTGCTTCTGAAGTTTGGGTCGCTCCGACGTTTCCGGTCGAAATAAACACAGTAGGCGATAAAGAAAGCTCCGCAGACACCGGCCGCGATGGCTCCCGGCTTACCACTCATCATCATCGCTCCAAGTCTTTAATCAACCGGGGATACAAGAGAACATTCGACGATAAACGAAAAACACACGTGAGAAAACAGTGACTCCAAAAACCAACTGGGAAAAAGGACCCCTTTATCGTGACATCATAACTATGTTGGCGTTCAGTGCAGACGCCTGACGGGAACAAAAAAGTTAATGCTAAATGACTTCTAATAACATTACAATAGTGAAGAATTTGGGCTGGAATTAGAGTATCAATAAAATATATCCTATTGTATAGAATACACGTTAAGCGTTTATTAATCGAACTATTCTGACTGGTTTTTAGCGGGAGTAATACCTTTCCATGACTGTGGCTCAGGAGTCAGCAAATTACTTAAAAATGTAAAAATCTACAAACTTACTTACTTCCTGTTTTAAAAGTAGCACCAAGAGTCATAAATGGTGACTTTTTTTCTTAGATAATTTTGCAGCTTTTTATTGATCGGTGAGGGCAGTCATGTCCAATGTAAGTGTAGAAAACATTGAAGAGAAGAAAGCCAAGAACAGAACCTTGCTGAGGATCCCCAGTAACAAGCCGTAATTCATAAATGTAAAAATTATTTGTAACAAATTGAGTGATTCATTGCCTGCCGGTTTTATTTCCTAACCCTTTGTATGACACTCTTTGAAAAAAGTTTTTTTTGCAAGATTATAGAACTGTATTGACTTCAAATGAGATTTCAAAATAACAGTTAAAAAGTGATCGACAAGTAAATAATGTGAAGTTTTATGGTCTACTGCCATATAAAAGGTAATTTTGGTATGGAGGGAGTAACTGATTAAATGAGTAATACATATCAAATGTCAATTTGAAGGAAGAAAATCAGTTCCCCTGTAAACGACTCATCAAAATGTATTATTATTAGTGTGGTTGATCAATTAAAAACAAATTAACTAATTAATCACACAAATAATCACAATGATGACACTGACACTTTTTTAAATCTATAAATGTAAAATGTATTTAATTAATATAAGTTGAAGACAAAGAGACTTTAAATTTAAAATATGATTGTTTATTGAAGTTTTTTTGTTTAACTTGTAACATAGGTTTTGTCATAAAAACAACATAAATAAAATCCATCAATAAACCATCAGTATCCTCCAAATTAACTTTTTGGTTCTTTTCTTTGGTGGATGTTAGTTTGTGGCATCTTTAGACTCTTGTTTTCCAGGACTCTCTGCCAGTAACAGCTGGCTTAATGAAGACTCATTCCTTTCAATTTTTGAAAATATTTTTTTTTTTTAGAAAACTTTAGTTCTTTAAACCTTGGATCAATTGCAGAAGTGATCTTCAGCCATGTGCGATTAGTGCTGTCCTTCATTTTAGATAGATCTGAGGTAAAATCATGTTTAAATTGAACTATAAGCTGATCCTCCTCTTGACTTCATAATTGTCTTGACACGCACGCATAGACACACACACACGCACGCACGCACACAAAACAAACAAGAGACGGAGCCGTTCCGTGAGGGTTCGAGGTACTGTGCTTTAAGTGCCCAACAAGCTTGCGACACTTAAGTAGCAGAAAACTTCTGCCGTGAATGGAAACCCTACAGTTCAGTGCAGAATGAGGGCCGTGCAGAAGTAACGTTAGTCTCGTGAAATCAAACATATTATGAGCAGTGTAAGTGTGCTTTAACTTGTCCTTGCTTTTTCCTTTCTCTCGTCCTTTCCTCTGTTCCTCAGTTTTACACAAAGCTAGACCGAACGAATGCAATTGCAACAAAGAGCGCTGTGATGCCTCAGTAGTTTTCATTGCTCACAGAAGTCCAGCGGTGAGACTGAAACCGCGTTAATTGCATAAAACATTTTTTACTCGTTAAACATTTCAAATTAATCGCATGCGATAACACGTTAATTTTGACAGCACTATTTATTTATTTTTTTTACTTTTTACGTTAGAGTAAGACAAATTTTCAGTCTTGTAGTCATGTGTAATACATAGCACACTTAAATCTTTCCAGCTCAAAACTGGAACATTTTTATGGATATACTACAAACCAGTGTCAGGGCAGACAACCCCTTCAGTAATTTTCTCGATGATCACTCTAGGCCCAAATAATCCTCTGTGAACCTTACTTGGTTTTTCTTGGAACTGTCTTGGTTTTCCCTATGCTACCCCAAGATCCTCAGTGTTTCAGTTTAGAATATCTTCTATGGCGTTTCAGAAGGGGTCTAGACTTGGAATGAGCGTACAACTGAGAAGTCATGAGGTGATATTAAAATAGGAGAATGAAATTTGGTGCATGTTTACAAACAGATTGGGTGACTTAAATGCTCACACTTACACAAAAAGAATGGCACTGACGGTTTAAGGTCACAAACTATGGCATTTATTTCAAAGGCTTTTCTTCTGCTTTTACATATGTACAATAAATTACAGGCCATCCATCTTCTGATGAGTGCAATAAATACCATACAAGTTTCCAGTCAGTAATTCCTTTCTCTCCCCTCATCTCACTCTCTCCATCTCTCTCTCACTTTTACAAGAGTTACAGCTTTTCTGCAAAATCCAGTAACTGTACAAATCATGTGCAGTCTGAAAAACACAACATCAAACAAAAGAAGAGAATAAAACGGAAAAGAAGCAAACTGAGAAGAAAATAGGGAAAAACGAAACTGCACAAAAAGAATAGAAAGTTTTTTGTTTCCAGATAATGTCTCTTCTACGGTTAAAATAGGAAAATTATACAAAACGTACATGGTACTAAATAAATTGATCACCCAAAAGTAAAAATCTGGTCATTAATTCCTCTCTCACACAGAATTGATTCGTCCTCTGAAACGATTGAAGATATTACAATTCAACTATAAGAAATTTCTTCATAAATTTGGGTCATGTAAAAGCTCCCTAAGCAGAGAATAAAAGAAAATTCAACGACAAACTTTGTGTTCAGAGGAGGAACAATGCGAAAGAACATTTGATGGAGAAGTATTAAAGAAAAGAGATTTTCTTTTATTTTGGTGAGCACTTCTTCGCACAGCGCAAGATATTAAATAACTGGACGATTTTAAACACGTGTCTCAATTTACAAATGTATACGAAAGGGCAAGTAGATACAAGTGCCAAAAGTTTGAGCATATAATACAAGAGAGTCTGTACAAAGTATTGAAGTAGAGGAAACACTCTTCCTCTGGTCAGATGCACCAACACTTGAGGATTTAATGGCTCTAGTTTCACTTACATACCCAATCATTTCACCCAAAAATGAATAACACTCCTATAGCATTGGTTTGATTTCTTTCTATAATGTGTGAGAATTAGAGGGACAGTGAAACTGAAACACTGTTCAGTATAGCGCTGGAGGATTGATGCTGTATTTGGACACTGAAACACTGTTCAGTAAAGCGCTGGAGGATTGATGCTGTATTTGGACAGAGAAACTGAAACACTGTTCAGTAAAGCGCTGGAGGATTGATGCTGTATTTGGACAGAGAAACTGAAACACTGTTCAGTATAGCGCTGGAGGATTGATGCTGTATTTGAACAGGGAAACTGAAACACTGTTGAGTAAAGTGCTGGAGGATTGATGCTGTATTTGGACAGAGAAACTGAAACACTGTTCAGTACAGCGTTGGAGGATTGATGCTGTATTTGGACAGAGTAACTGAAACACTGTTCAGTATAGCGCTGGAGGATTGATGCTGTATTTGGACAGAGAAACTGAAACACTGTTCAGTACAGCGTTGGAGGATTGATGCTGTATTTGGACAAAGAAACTGAAACACTGTTCAGTATAGCGCTGGAGGATTAATTCTGTATTTGGACAGAGAAACTGAAACACTTTTCAGTACAGCGCTGGAGGATTGATGCTGTATTTGAACAGAGAAAATGAAACACTGTTCAGTACAGCGCTGGAGGAGTGATGCTGTATTTGGACAGAGAAACTGAAACACTGTTCAGTACAGCGCTGAGGGATTGAAGCTGTATTTGGACAGAGAAACTGAAACACTGTTCAGTATAGCGCTGGAGGATTGATGCTGTATTTGGACAGAGAAACTGAAACACTGTTCAGTATAGCGCTGGAGGATTGATGCTGTATTTGGACAGAGAAACTGAAACACTGTTCAGTATAGCGCTGGAGGATTGAAGCTGTATTTAGACAGAGAAGCTGAAACACCGTTCAGTATAGCACTGGAGGATTAATTCTGTATTTGGACAGAGAAACTGAAACACTTTTTCAGTACAGCGCTGGAGGATTGATGCTGTATTTGGGCAGAGAAACTGAAACACTGTTCAGAAAAGCACTGGAGGCTTGATGCTGTATTTGGACAGAGAAACTGAAACACTGCTCAGTAAAGCGCTGGAGGATTGATGCTGTATTTGGACAGAGAAACTGAAACACTGCTCAGTAAAGCGCTGGAGGATTGATGCTGTATTTGGACAGAGAAACTGAAACACCGTTCAGTATAGCACTGGAGGATTAATTCTGTATTTGGGCAGAGAAACTGAAACACTGTTCAGAAAAGCACTGGAGGCTTGATGCTGTATTTGGACAGAGAAACTGAAACACTGTTCAGTACAACGCTGAAGGATTGATGCTGCATTTGGACAGAGAAACTGAAACACTGTTCAGTATAGCGCTGGAGGATTGATGCTGCATTTGGACAGAGAAACTGAAACACTCTTCAGTATAGCGCTGGAGGATTGATGCTGAATTTGGACAGAGAAACTGAAACACTGTTCAGTTAAGCGCTGGAGGATTGATGCTGTATTTGAACAGAGAAACTGAAACACTGTTCAGTACAGCGCTGGAGGATTGATGCTGTATTTGGACAGAGAAACTGAAACACTGTTCAGTATAGCGCTGGAGGATTGATGCTGTATTTGGACAGAGAAACTGAAACACTGTTCAGTATAGCGCTGGAGGATTGATGCTGTATTTGGACAGAGAAACTGAAACACTGTTCAGTATAGCGCTGGAGGATTGACGTTGTATTTGGACAGAGAAACTGAAACACTGTTCAGTTAAGCGCTGGAGGATTGATGCTGTATTTGGACAGAGAAACTGAAACACTCTTCAGTATAGCGCTGGAGGATTGATGCTGAATTTGGACAGAGAAACTGAAACACTGTTCAGTTAAGCGCTGGAGGATTGATGCTGTATTTGGACAGAGAAACTGAAACACTCTTCAGTATAGCGCTGGAGGATTGATGCTGTATTTGAACAGAGAAACTGAAACACTGTTCAGGTAGAGGTGTTTCAATTTCAGCTTTTAAACCTTCGATCAGTATTTTTATGTATTATTTCTTATTAAAAACATCAGCATCAGTGGTGATTAAACTGTTTAACAGTAATTTTATGGCTTCTTTGTTACAAAAACATTTATTTCAACCATCTTTCAACATAATAAAAAAAGCTAAAAATATGGCTCTTGCTCCTCTGCCATTCGAAGTGTATACATACAATAATAAATATTATTTGCAAGTTATCACAAATAGTGATTTTTGGATGAAGTATTGCTTTAACACAAAGTTCATCAAACCATAGGAGGTGTAAAGGTGTATCAGGAAAGGGAAAATACATGAATAAAATAGCACAGGGAGAGAGAAACTGAGGAAGATACAAAAACAAATAGAATCTAAGGATCAAATAGCGAGATCATGTTCATTTTTGGGTGAACTATTACTTTAAAACAGACGTTACCCTCAGAAAACAAACCTTTTATAAGTCCAACGTTTACTCATCACATTCTCTGCGTCGTTAACACTACAGTGTTGATTTAAGCTTGGGATCGGATTTCAATCGAGCTGTGAATGTTCGTGAGTGAAAACACTTCCTCCTCTTATTTTTAAGGCTTTTTGAGTGCCGCTATATAAATGTAACAGATTAATACTAATGAAAAACTACAACCAGAAAATTTTTCTTTTTTTTTGCTGCAATTCATTCTCAGAAAGGGCCTCTGTTGTCCTATAATCCGACCAGACTCTCAAAAAGTGCACTTGAGTGCCATTAGCTTGCCGAGGAGACAGTTGTGTATACACATTTATATATCTTTATACAAGTATATACACACGCGTGTGTGTAAATATGTAAACACGCATATATCTGGATATAAAATAGTGCTTGTTGCCGTGATGTGTGGCGCTGGTTTGAAGTGTTCCACCTCCTTTCCTTCAACGACGATGTCACCTGCATTCCACGGAGAGGCCTGAGGTCTGTGCCGGATCGGCTAGAGTTAGCATCACAGCTGCTGTTAGTGTGCTAGACGATGGAGATGAAGATGAGGACGAGGAAGCCACTGCTGCAGCCAACGCACCTGATTGAGACAGAGAAGATCATGAGAAACGGATTGGTGTAAAATTTGAACTGAAATAAAATTTGAACCGAGTGTGGTTCAATGGTTTCAAAGTAAATAAATGCTTAACTTTTGATTTTATGAAAGTATATGATTAACAATACGTAAAAAAATAACACTCAATTAGTTTTTGGGTCATTTTCCAACTCCTTCTGAAGTAATAATAAATGTTTAAACTGTTTGGATTCTAATCACCTGGCATTTTTAGCATTTATCATCGACTCTGGTTAGATTTATAAAAACCTCAAAAATACATCTATTTACAAGACTCACTTTCCCTCTCTTTCTTCTTGATGCGCTTGCGCCTGCGGTCGATGGACGCCACCTCAGACTTGAGCAGCAGGTAATGGCTCCGGATGTCTTGTAGCTTCTCCTGGAGGAAAGAGATGCGCTCTAGGCTGTTCATCTTCTCCAGATCAGCTGCCCTCCGCAAAACAGAAGAGTAGTCCAGGTTTCATAATTAAGAACCCACAGTTTGCAATCAAACAAACCATTAAATTCAATAGATATAGGATAAAGCTCTAGCCACAGATGCCAGCTACAAAGACAGTTGTTGTACAAATCTGTCTGCAGTGTTTAAATAAACACTAAATAACATGGTCATGTTGATATCGAGTTTATGTTACACTGACCTAGAATCAGTTTTGTTCCAAACCAGCACAAGTGTTTTAACACTTCTTAAACACTATTTGACGATTGCTAGTTCTCTAGGTTAGGCTCTGTGGATGTTTTCATATGTGTTTGGACTGAAACTGAACAGAGTGTGTTGGAACTGTATTAATATAGATGGTTATATTTCTGTATTTCTAAGATCTCTCAGTAGTTTGGTTCATGCTGGTGTTTGTTGTGTTAACAGTAGAAACAAAAGGCTACACACAGGCTCTTACCAATCTTATCACGGGCTGACCAATTGCAGCCCTTCTAGAAAGTTTTAATTTCAAAATTTCATCAAATAGACAAAGAAGAGTTTGGCAAAGAAGAGTCTTGATGGTTCTTACACATGTGGACACTCCAGCGAGCCGGACCCTGAGGAGTCTGATGATGCGTGTGATGATGATGGTGGTGGTGGTGGTGATGATGATGATGATGTTGATGCGTCTCAGTGTGCCTGTGAAATCTGTGAGCGGACGATGCTGATGGAGGTGTTCGGCTGGAGCTCTTGATTTCGCTGCTGATGCTGCGGACAGAGGGAGATTTGGAGGGGTGTTCTCCTGTCGACTGGTCCTCACTGTCACTGCTGTGAGCTGCACAGACAAACACTTCAGTCAACTCTCTAGGATTACAAAGACTGACAAATTACTTTACACATTTAATTAATGTACAGCTAACTTATGTTGATGTTGGCACTTTTATATTTGAATAATTCAGAAGCACAACACTCTAATTCCTCATTCTCCAATGATAATGTACAGTTCACTTTATAAGGAATGAAAAATTGCTCAATTTAATTAAATTCTAGTGAATCAAGAACGTTAAAGTATACAAAAGCATCTTTTGTGAGTAAAAATGGGTTGCTAGTTGGATGACCTTTAAACTTTGAATTGAATGGAACAAAGTTACAAAAAATGACAATTTGATAAGCAAACACTGATTGTGCTTGCCTGTGTTGGTCATTGTGGCATGTTAACCCTTTAACACCGGATGCGTCGCCGGCGACACAAAAGTGACTTGCACACTTCAAACTACCATAGCTCTGGTTATTTTCTAAAAAATTCAACAGATTCTGAGAAACGGCTCTTATTCAACTGATATTACCCTTATTACGGTAATGACAACATTGCTTGTGTTCCAGGGACGCAAAGTTTGTGGAGTGTAGAAGAGCAGAGACAGATGAGTGATTGTTTACTTGTGAATGACTTTAGCAATACTTTAGGTGTGTTTTAGAGGCGGTTTCATCATTTAAAATATTATATTTTTATTGTATATAATAGTATAGGCATGGTTTTCACTGTAAATATAGGTTTATTAGCCTTAGATTGTACTGGTTCATTTACTGTGTTTGCGTTCATGCTTCTGTTGCATCTGTGATTGTCGCATTCACGCTGACACGCGTATTTTCTTCTTTTGTTCCTTGCAGTCTTCCTCTGTTTTTTTGGCACACTTGGTGTTAGCGTTCAGTACCACAACATATATACATAGTAGAGAAAGATGTCTAGACAATTTTGACATAAAAGTTGCTTTTGTTTGTAAGTTTTCGTTGAAAGATCACAAGGGGAGCCTCTGGGAGATTTATGGAAGAGCTTAAACTGCAGCAGGCAGCGGTGTGTCTCAATCTCAACCAGAAACAGAATCAGAAGTCACAGTACGTGATAAAGTTTTTAGACACAGCTTTAGAAAAATTATGTTTTCCAATATATACTGTATTTTTTCTAATTGACATGACATAATATTGCTTTATTACTGCTCATGCTCATGAATTCAACAACATATTGCCTCATTCATTATTTTTTCATTATATATTCATTTTTATTTTCTGTTTTGCTAATTTTTGTGTAGAAACTCAAGTTTTTTTAATCTTATGTAATGTCTTTATATTTATAGAGATTCTTGTGATGAAGAAGAATCTCCTGAGGGGTGGAGATGATGTCTGTGGCAGAGACCAAAGCATTAAGGACACCAAAAACTCCTGAACATATGAGAATAAAACTACTTGAGAAAAGGACACTGAAAGCCTTATTCAAACCAAACTTTTTGAGTTGATGTAAAAGAGTTTAAGGTAAACTTCTGTAGTCTTGTTGACCTACATTTATAGCTGTTTATAAAGAGAAACTTGATGAAAATTCAAATCCGTTTTTTACTTTTCCTGTTATTACACACTGTTCTGAGCATTTATAACATAACTTTTTTTTGCCAGATTTTGAAAGTTTTATTTCATCTGAAAAAAAAAACATGCAAAAAAAAATTATACAAAGAACATTTTACGACAAAAAGATTAAAAACAAGACAAGAATACCAGGCAAACTGTTATAATTACAGTATAATAATAGGGGTTAAAGTACAGTATCATTACAAGGGTTAAAAACAAAACAGATTCTACACAACTTTTAACTAAAAAAAAAGAAACTTATGTTATGTTATTACATTGTTATGATTGAGTTTATAAATAATGGACAATGTGCAAGCGCTATATTTAAAACGGCAATTGAGTGCTCCGTTCAGTGGAAAATGAACTTTACAAAATTAAAAAAATATATTTATTTAGAATTTTGGCGATAGCATGGATATGAAAAGCAAATAAATGAGGCCTGAAATAGGTCCTTGGGGTACTCAACAATTCACATTGGATTGCAATTGATTTAATGGTAAGTAAGGCCCAACCAGCAATTCCACATGTTCCAGACACCTCAGTAGCATTTCATGAAAGGCCTAAAAACAATCAAACTACTAGCCTACGTTCATCAAGGTAAACAAAATTGTCATTATGCACTGCCTTTTTAGGGTTATCTGAGCCATAGTTGAGTAGATATCCGAAAAAAATTTACTCTAATTACAAGCATAATGGATCAATTCCCAGGCAATGGCATCCCCCAGGCTATCAGCATATTTGTATGGTCTTGTTAAGGTTCTTCCAGAGCCGAAAGACCTGCCAAGATTGCATTATGCAGAGAATAATTTTTTTGTTTATACAGGCCCAGGTAGTGCCACCCTTTTTTTGCTCAATGTGAACATGAGAGACGTTTCAGCACCATCCCATTTTAAACGCAGCCATGTAGAGTCTTGTTTTTCCATTCAGTCTGATAAAATGAGGTGTGGCCTGGTGGGAAAGTGACATCCCTGCCTCACGTCTACAGAAAATATAGATTGAGGTCACTTTCCACTTTACCATGCCCGCTTAAGTCAGGCTGAGAGAAAAAAAGAGGCAACGTAAATGTGCTTATATATATGTGACAAACCAAACTTGCCACACAGTGATTTTTTTTGTAAATACATCTATAGAGTGGACATCTCTTTCACCTGTTTTGCGGTTCTTCTTGGGGTGTAGCCCCAAGTTTTTATGTGTGCGCTTGTGCTTCTTCATGGCGCTGCCACCTTGCGTCTCTTTAGGGCGCTTTTGACTGGGCGAGGCTAGGAGGAAACAACAAGAACTAATTATAATGGAAGAAGTATATTTTAAACATCACTAGATTGCAACCCACACCTTTGGTTTTCTGTTCGCCCTCCAGGTGACTCCCGTTGCTTAGTTCCAGGCTACAATTGCTGTTACTGTTGTATGACAGTGTTCCATCAAAGGCCTTTGAAGGTGAACCGGTAACTCCTTCCCCTTCATCTGGGTGCATCTCTCCACCCAAACTCTCCACCTCCAAGGTGCTAGTGTCTGATTCGCTGCGTCCCCCAACCTGCTCCTCTCTTGAAGGTTCTTGTAAAGGGCTTCCAGGTATTTCAAGGGTGGGCGAAGGAGCTGGAATTTCTGCCAAAACCTCTCCGGGTCCTTCAGGAACAGCAGGAGACCCTGGCGTCGAAGGAGGTGTGTTCAGCACAGAGTTCGTCCCACTGCTGGGATTCTCCTTTAATTTTTCCTCCACCATCTCCTCATCATCATTCAGAGGCGAACTAGAATCATCTCCCCCAGTGATCTGGGGAGGCGGAGAGTGTGCTGCCTCAGTGTCTGAATCTGAAAAAAGCTCTTTAAGAGTTTTCTTAGGCCAGTGCACTTGGATACTCGACCAGACATCCTTCTGTCCTTTGGTGCGGCCGCCTGGGGACTTCTCCTCGACCCCTGATGATGTTTTGGCTCTCTTTTCAGGGATCTCCCAAAATCCACCACGTCCTTTATTTTTTTCTTTCACGCCATTGTACTTTTTTGAAGGCGAAGGTTTATTTTTGGGATGTCCTTTGGTTTCTTCCTTGGGTTTAGGTTCGCTTGGTTCCTCTTCAGAGCTGCTTCCTCTTTCTTCCATCTTTTTAGGGGAGCAACTCGGCAGCCAGTCGACTCGAGTGTTTCTTGTTTTACCTTTAACATTCCTCTTTGAGATTCGTTCTCCTGAACCGTCAGCTTTTCTTCTCCTGGCTGCTGGACAGTCAGGGTCTTGCTCCCTCTCTTTCTTGTTCTTCTTAGCTTCAGGGTTTTCTTGGACTGTTAGCATCTCGTCTGAGTCTACCGGAGCTTTAAGGCCTTCAGACAACTTGGATTTTTCCCACTGTTGATTTTGTTTAGGAAAACCTGCTCGCCTTCCTGGAGGATCTTCATCCTCGTGCTCACCATCCCCATCTTCTTCTCGCTCACTGTCATCACTGGAGCTTTCTGAGACTGTTGAGAACAAACGATGTACATCAATCAATAAAACCCAATCTTGAATCTCCATTCCTGGAGGGGCAGGAGATTATTTCAGGTTACATATCTCAACTAGACATTGTATGAAAGAGCTAATCATGTATTCTGACTGCTTCTCACGAAAAAGTTATTGTCTAAGGAATAGCAAGAGAGAACTAGCTTTTAATCAACATCCTGTATATGAGGAAATTTTTTTAATACAGGAAATTACAATCTCTGATGTGATTTTAGCGTCAAATTCTCTTATATCGTCTCTCATAGTCTAGACTGGTAAAAGGGAGAGCCTGCTGGTAACCTGTGAGTCCGTTAAGGATGGAGTTGATCTCGATGGGCTTTCCATCCATCTGCTGATCTTCTCCCTCTCCACTCTCCTCCAGCTTTGAGAAAACATCAGCTCCAGAGCTCCCTTTGCACAGACGATCAAGGCGATGTTTTGATGGAGGAAGATCTTCTCTGTCTGCTAGCCTCTCTATTCGTTCTCTTTCACGCTCCGCTTTATTCTGGTACAAGCAATACCAAACACTATTACTTTAGTGCCACACTACTTAAAACCAAGTCATTAACAAAAGATTTGAATCAAGAATTGACATTCTTGAATCAATGACTTAGAAAGTTGGAGGAGAGTACCTTTATTTTTTTGCGATGCTTTATTTTTGATACATTCTTATTGGGTGGTAGAATAATCCGATCAGCTTTAACCCACTCGTCATACCTGTGCAGAAGGAAGAAATATTTCACTAATGCACTTAATTGACTTAATGTTTTTTATTTTGTCATTTATAAGAAGCACAAGGTAAAGATAGGGTTTTTAGAAGTCAGAGATACATTTTCAACAACAGAGCAAATTATAAGAAAAGAAAATACAAGAAAATGCAACTCAAAACGCCCAAACCTCAATCCAAATAAATGTAATAATAGAATTATAATAACTCATATTTTAGCACCTAAACATAACATTTAAAGTCACTTGAATGAACAGTATAATATATTTCCAAGAAAGTATGTGATCAAAAGGAATATATGAAATAAGTAAATGAACTCAGCAGCCAGCACTGCGAGCACAACATCAGAGCACAGACACATGGATCAGATTTGCACCCATTTTCAGGGGTTTGAATCTGACTCAGGTCCTTTCCCAAACCTTCTCCCTGATCCATCTTCCAAATGTGTTTCCTGTCTCCGCTCTGCATGGTCCTATCCATTAAAGGCCATCAAATATATTAAAACAATAACTATAATAAATAAACTCAATTGTTTAATGAGTTATGTGCGTGATCAGGGTAAAGCTGGATACCCCACAGAGGTCTGAGCTGCCAGTGCCAGTCTTGGGAGGAATTCCCTTCGGACGGAATGCACTGAAAAGCAACAGTCAAAAAAAAAGAGAGACTAATTTAAGTTTTTCCATCTGAATAAGTTTCCTTATTCCCACCACCTCACTGTGAAGACAGTGGCTGGATGGGGTTCAAGAGGTACAACGTCATGATCAGAGGTCCTCGCATGTATTGTCAGTCATCAATGAAAACCTTCCAGCAAACAGAATCCCAATCATATGTTGCGTTTGTACCAGTAGTCCTTTTAAAAAAAATCAAAGAGTAATGATATGAAAACAGAAGTATCCTCATGAATGCACAGAACAAATCCGGAAGTCAGTTGGAAGTCACACTCTAATGATCTCTGCCAGGTGTTTCCAGTCCGTTAATCAGCTCGCCATCTCTTCACCTAAAACATTGCTTTGCTGTGCTCCTTAAAAAACAAATGTTCACGCCCCTCAGATTTGGTCTTTTGTTTGCCTGTTGATTGTTCATTGTTTTGTAAACAGTGTTTGACATCGTCCTAAATGCTCCCTGAAGCCAGGGTGCAGTTTATTGCATGCACCATTTAATAGCTGTAAGGAATCCTTTATGTCCTTGAAATGGCTCAATACAAAATGACTTCTGTACAACAATGTAACTTGCCCAGACAGAAGCAGTACCATTCAATGTCAAATTGGAATGCAAATGCCAAGCCTAAGGCTCAAGACAAACTTCTTTGTAGTTTTAACTATCCAACACTTACATCATTTGCACTTGTTGTTCACTTGAATCAATGGTTTATAATCCCATTGAAACAAAACAAGTGGAAAAATATCCAGAATTAACTTTATCTAAGTTTTTCATTCTAATGTTGATGGGGGAACAATTTTGACTCATTAAGAAACTTGGCACCCATAGCTATGAGCTAAAATTGTCTCCACAATAAATACACAGCACAATTTCACCTCTAACAAAGGGAAACGCATGCCACAAACTCAACAAGTAATCATACACACTCAAAACTTACATATACCTGCCTTTTTTCAAGTTGCCACACATATCCACAATAAACTCAACATCCTTCACCTGTCCACTACAGCCAATAGTATTTCAGCACCAAGTTTGCATGCATGTGTGCCCCAAAGCCAAACACCTTAGAAAAAAATCTGCCACTTGTTGATTCCTCAAAACTAAATGTATTGTTAAAATTTGGCTAAATACAATAAAAAAGGCACGAGTTCCCAGGGTCCTGCCTTACCTGATGTTCCAGCCACAGTAGTGCACCAGGTAGAGCAGCTCGCCCCCCTCCAGGTTTGACCCTTTGACTGTGGCCGCATACGTCTTCTGATTCCAGCCTCGCCCATACCTCACCTGCACCTTCAAGCCAGGAGGGTAACATTCAAACTCCTCCCCTTCCTGCCACTCCTGCCTGCTGCCATCCCTGCAAGAGAGACAGTTCAGAGCTACTGATTCCTAGCCCTAGACTCCTACAGTCCCCCAAAAGTCCACCCTGGGTTACTCTACATCCTCACTGCGTAAGTTGAGATACTTCTGAAAAGGTTATGCTGCTTTTACACTGTGTGGTATGAATCAACTCAGCTCAGAACATTGAATATCTGATGTCCCCATTAAATGAAGGACTGTCACATTTAAATATAAATGTTTTTTTAATGCTTAATTGCATTGTCTGTTATGAGTACATTCACACTTTTTGCTCCTTTGTATTGTACTAGATTTGTTCTACCTTTTTTAATGAAATTTGTTTTTGGAGGAGATTTTTCATCTCGTAGTTTGGATATAAAATATCTAATATCTGTGCTCCGAGATTAAACTAAACATTTATGGGTTAGGAGCAACATAGGGATAATTGAGTAAACTCTCAATTTATGGTGGAGTTGCAATCCACACAGTTGTCTCTCCATTTGAAAGAGACATGTGATTTTTTCCCCTTTTCTTGTTATTTTATTTTTGTTTGTTTTGTTGACAAACAAAAAAGCAATTCATTTCCAGATTTCATTTTCTGAATTTCACAAATGTGTTCACTGTCACATAACTGCACTGGGCTTCTATTTTGGTCTAGATCAAATAAACCAAACAGCCAATGAAAGTTACTATTTTCTACAGCTACCACAGTTTCCAACAGTAGCTGAGTAATGTGTAGAATGTAAAAAAAGGAAAGTAAAATACTGAACAAATGTTGTGTTCATTTTACAGACAAGTAGGCTTGTGTTTGTATTTTAAAGAGATACTCTACTAAGCAGGCTGCCTAAGGAGGCGTTTCCTGAACACTTGCCGGCTATCTTGATTTTCATATACAGGGAGCGGTAATACGCGATTAATCGCGTCAGTCGAAAATCTTTTTTTTTTTTTTTTGCCAAAATAGAAATTAGTGAGGAAGACTCAGTCCCAGTTGTATATATTGTAATCCCAGGCTTGTAATTTGCTGCTAGTACTTTATACAGCATTTCCCATTTAATTATAGAAGGGGTTTGACCAACAAGCCAACAATTATTTGTTGAAATGGTCATCCCACTATTTCAGGTTTACACTCTGATTTTTGTTTTACTAAACTATACATAAATTAATGCTTAAGCTGCAGACTCTCATTTAGAATGTGTTGGTACTTAAAGAGCATGACCTTTTTCAAACTAAAAAAAAAAAAAAAGACTGGTTAATACGTCTACAAGGTGGATAAAATCCAAAGGAAAAACATTTATTGTGTTTAACATTTGTTGTTGGTGTTTTTCTTCTATTTCATTATTATTATTATTATTATTAGTATTATTATTATTATTATTATTGTCATTATTAAATTATAACCATTACGTTAAAAACTCCCATAGTTGATTAGTGTACTTTGCAGCATTACTGTTGCCATGCATAATTTTTTGTTAATTTGGCTAGTTAATGGGTAACCCTAGCAGATTTTGAGTTGCTTGACATAACTGCAGATAAGCTTGAACGGTCAAATAGTCTACATAGAAAAATAATATTATTTGTTATATTTGTAATCATTTAAAAATGTCTAAAATAAAAAAAAAACTGAGCCACCCTGCAGTGTAAGAGCAGCAATATCACCCCAATTCTGCCATGTGTTTGACTTTCCACACTCTTGATTGGATGCAAACATTCCCTATGAGCAACCAGCACTAACTAAAACATCAATAAGCAGTTTCTAAACTATAGCCTGATTTGATTAGAATATACGGTCTATCTACCCACTCTAAAAGTCCATTTTCTACCTTCATAAATTCCTAATCTTTCATGCTACTGAACAAAGAGTTTGCATTTCTTCAGTGGAAAACATTTTTAGAGGTTTTGAATCTGTCAAACTCCAGATAGGAAACATATTACTTGCAGTCCAAATACAGCAATTGGAGACAACTTCATGAACTACAATATATAGGCTATATTTATTTGCTATTTGGAGCTTGAGAGCCACTGATCAATTTAGGCACATCAGTTAAAAGTGTAGTATGGGAGTTTGTGGCCAAAACTGGTGCTGCCAGTAGCTCTCCCCTCATCCTCTATTTCAAATGTGAATATTGAGGGTGGACTACTATGGTCAGCAGTGCCAGTACTTGAAATAAACATCTTTTCATAGTGTCTAGAAGGGATACATTTCTTAAATACTGCACCTTTAATAATCAGCCAATCGTCCTTTTTGTCACATTCCACAAAAGAAAGCAACTCAAACTGACAAGATCAGTCTAACTCAGACACTTCAAATGTGACATTGAACGAGAACTCACAAAGTGTGTGATTATATGCCAGGGTCAAAGGTCAAGGGGAGCCAGAGAGCACAGCGAAGCCAGTCACAGTCACGTTAGAGCGCAGAAGAAGCCACGTTAGACAGACAAGCACATCAAACCACTGAAACATCTAACTTCTCCCTGGTTAGTGATGCAAAAACTGAGCTGGTGCGAGGCAGGACCCTGGTACCATATCTCGGATTCACTCTCAGCCAAACCAGCAAGCATCGAGCAAAGCGTCAATCAAAACCTGTCACAATCCACACTGAATCAAAGCTTCAGGGAGCAGATTAGTTTAAAACATCTCGGAGTAGATTAGTTCAATCTCATGACCGGTGCATTCTTATATACAAGATCAGCAAGGTACATAACTAATCATTTGTGAAGCATTAAAGGAAGCAAAAAAGAAAAGATTGAAACCACTCAATCTTAAACTTCACTCACTGAAAAGGATTTAATAGATGTAGAGGAAGGTTTGTGATTCTCAGACACCCAAAGGAAGATGGATTTAATGTTAAAGTCAGCGTGATCACATTAATGCAGTGCAGCAGAAACACTCCAGCCATGAGCGATACAAGAGCAGGAAGCTTCCAGAAACAAATAAACAGTGAAAAACAGCAGCATAGAGCCCTGAGGGATGCCAAAGTCACACCTGAACACCACTTAAATTCAGGCAATAGATGGTTTCTGAGGAATCAAGGTGACATTGAAGACTGTAGCAATGATGTTAAAAACTCAGCACTGACAACTTTCATGAAACTAAAACTTTTTCCCAATTTACAATATTTGTCAGAAGGCAAGGAGGTTAGGCATGCAGACTCTGGAGTGATTTCAACTGTTTAACTTTTCACTTGTGTTAGCTTTCTGTCAACGTCAGTGTTAACTTATGTTATATTACATACAAAATAGCAATACAACGGCCAATAAACAATAACAAATTATGCAGTTTGTTTCTCATCTTTTGGTTACCTTGTTAGGCTACCTTATCCATGATCATATTGGTTTTAATATTTTTGGCCGAGGCCTCTTGGCCTTTATTTTGTCACTGTATATGTGCACTCTGCAAGTCCATTGCAAAAGTCCAATGGCCATTTAAATGAGTGAATTCAACCACATGTCTGGACATGCCAGTTTGTTTGTATTGTTTTATTTCAGGTATATTGGAAATCTACACAAAATGAGTATAAAATGATTAGGAGAAGATCTGGCTTTCGGGTGTAAGCTGAAAGTGCATTTATTATTCAGTTTTGTCTCCAATTGTTTGATTTATAATCATTTATTTATAACTGGGTTGAAACTGACCCTAACAACACAAAAGTGATAGTTTTAAACAAAGCCATTTAAAACATATTTTTAAGTTTTACCCAATAATTTTTTTTTAATTAGTGAAAAGGGTTTTTATTTTTTATTTTTGCAGATATATAGGTTCCTGACAGTGTAAAAGCCTTGACACATTAAAGACAATGCCGACCCTGATACAGGTGGAAGGGTAAAAAACTTTAGACTTTAGAGTATCTTTAGTGTGCTGGTGTTCACTAGTGTTGTGCTAGTTACTAAAAAATAGTAACTAGTTACAGTTACTAGTTTCTTAACTCAAAAGGTAACCAAATTAATTTGTTTGGCATTTATTTTAAAAAGTATCAAGTTACTGTTAAAAGTAACTGATTAGTTAATTGAAAAAAATGCTACCATTAATGCTCTTTGATTTTAATATCAGTGCCGCATGGAAAATACTATTCTGGTAATTAGTTTAACAATTTTAATTGATTTACTAAAAACCAAGCATTATTGTCAATATACACAAAACTGGCTTAAAACAAAGAAAACTTTTATATGATAATGCATGTCAGACCATCACAAACTGAAAAGATCAAATGGATTTTTAAAATAAATTACACAAAAGAAACCAAATAACATTTTCAAGTGTTTAACCCTTAAAAAGTTATTTCTCAAATATATACCACTAATTACACAATTTTTCACAGTTTATTAGGAAAAATACTATTATTAAATTAATACTATTTTACAATAATGATGCAATTTATATCAAACATAGATCTACATGTTTTTTTTTTCTTAATCTCCACTTCGAGATTAACTGAGTTAGTTTATTTAAAAAGTTCTGCCAATCGCAACACCATTTCAATAACGCGCTATTAATAACGTGTTACTGTCCAACACTGGTGTTCACACATGATTCACTTAAAGCACATCAAATTTCCACCAACCAGTTTGGCTGGTACTTCTTTTATGAGTGAAAGAGAATCAATATTTTTCTCCGAAATCAAAAGAAAAGTGTGATCTGAAATCCTGTTGATTGCTGATTGGTCAATAGCGGAGCTTACTGATTGGTTGTTAAAAGAAACATAGCGATCTCAAGTGTTTTCTTGTATCTTCAGCTCTTCATCAATCTTTTAAACAAACTTTCCCTTTAAACGTTAAAATTCACCACTTTTCCCACTCTCTCTATTATTCTGTGTTGTGTGCGATCAGCTTTTTAAATCTGTTTCTATTCAACAACCAAGCAGAACTTGACTAAGGTAGCTGATTGATGTGTCCTGAGCGATGCATCCATAACAAGCCCTCTCAGAATTGATACGGAAGTAAGTGGAAACATGAAGGTAAAGCTTGGCAAGACGAGAAAAACTCATACAAATCCTAGACATGCCATTACTAAAATGCCATGGAAAATTTGCAGTTCTTGTTTCATTAGTAACAGTGCCCTAAACGTACAGATTACCAAGAAATAGTGATCTTCCTACACCTTGCTACATCTTTGTGATCAGTATTTACAAAAAAAAACTTGACATCCAAAATGGTGCGTTAAATCACAGTGCACAAGTTAAAAATTGGTTTATCTTTGGCCAATTTGACTGAAAATGAAATTACTGTTTCACAAACATACTTTGTGATTTTAACACTGGTTAAATTAGCCATATCTTCCATTAAGTTTCCCCAAAGAAAACTTTCATAGTTAATTATTTACAGTTTTTCAGCATGCATGCCAGTCCAGTGAGAAAAATCTAACAATATGTAATGCTGTCCCTTATTTTTCCAGAACTGTTTTTTTTATGTGTGGTTTGGTCAACATGATATACCCTTATGACCTCTGGATCAATACTTCAAGGACTGTTAATGTGTATACTCATACTAAATACAAAATAATCTAATAGAAGATCCAAATCACAATAAATAAAACTGGATACCGAAACTCCAGTTTCAAGTTCAAGAGCATTTAAATCTCCATAACATGAAAAGTACAGGTTAAACATGATCTAGAAGCTCTTTATAGAAAATATGAATATAATTGCATTTTAATTGTTTAAAATTACTACCCTTATTTTGGTTTAGTGTTTAAAGTGTAAAAATGGGCAAAAAAATGGTCGTGTGCAACGGCGACAGATAAAAAAATTGCACGCACACACATATCTTTGTAATAAAAATGAAAAACAAGTCCCTTTTGAAAGCGGTTGATAGAAATTTAGTCTAAAAAGCTAGTCCTATTTGAATAGGGTAATACAAAGAAGGGCTTACAAAAAGTTTTTTCGCCACTCTTTGCGTATTCCACTAACACTATAAAATCACATACTGGAATAGTCTAATTTGAAATGTTTTTTTGTCTATTTTGAATTCTTATAACGATCGAGAGCAAGACCCATCTTTTTACAGCTCTCAATTATAACCTGGTTACTGGTGGCAGCTTTTCAACACATTTTATTTTATTGGTTGTATTGAGATATTTCACACTTTTGGGAAATGAATAAGGGAGATGTTTAGTCAAATTCTAAACTATTTGGATGTGTTATTAAACTCCGGAGACAGTTAGTACATTTACATCCTTTTTAATATTGGTTGAATGGCATAAAAAATAGAGCAAAAAAGCAACGTTGGCAAAAAAAAGTCATTAAGCCCTATGTTTAGGAGGATAATTTTTCCAGAATATGATGTGAGAGTAGAGTGTTTTCTTCCAAGATCTTTCAACAATTTTGGCATGTTTTCATCGAAGGGTATGCATATATTATATGTATATTTTAAACACTTTGCCAATGTTTTGATGACCTTGACAGGGTTTGAATCTATAAGAATAGTTAGCACTTGTTGAAGAAAAATACTGTTCCTTTGACTTTTCTACCAAAAGAATCGCCGGTGCAGACATTTATTTGATTTGATACCTACTTTCAAATGATTCTTTAAGGGTTTTACATTCAGTTTTTCCACCCCTGATTTTTTTCTGAAGATTAATAAACAAATTAAACCAACATCAAACGAAAGCATTACACTGGCAAAAATTTGCCTTTAGAGTCACGTGAACCTTCTCATGAAAAACAGATAGGAAGCCTCTCTTACCTTGATGGATCTTTCTCTGGTTCTTCACATGGTTCCTCCTTCACGCTGTCCTTTAAGTCTCTCTCTACTTTGGAAACACACTCTTTGGCTTCATCTTGTGACTTGTTCTCCTCCTCATCCCCCTGATTACCATAATCTTCATCTCCGATGAGGTCAGCTTTTTCTTCACATGGTGACACAGTCTCTGGCTTCTCCTCCTAAGAGGAAACAATTTTTAACATCTGACACCATACACAACAATAAAAAGGATAATTTAATTGTTTACAGCGTTTTGTAATTGTGTTTACAAATAATTTATAATTAACCACTAGAGTGTAATATATAGACAATAAAACAGCTTCTGCTTGTTCAAATCGAAAGGTCCTGTCGGTCCGGCGTGGTTGAGCAGTCAGTGAGTAGAACATTTCACATAAGCCAATATTAGAAAAATACTTACTTGTAGTTTTTAAATAAGCATGATTGAACATGAAAAAAATTACATTGAAAATATAATGAATTATTGTATTTAAAATTAATTATTATTTAGCAGTAACAGTGTTTAAAAAATAATTGTATAACTAAAAGTAATTTTTAGTCATATAATTAATACTTTAATAAAATACATTTAATTAACATGAAACTATATTCTTAAGTGTATTTTTTAAATAATGTACTATTTTGCCTAATTAAAATTAAATTATTATTTAGAATTAGTCAAAATAACTTTGACTGACAGTTAGTTATACATTTTTTTTACCAAGATTCCCTTTAGTAAAATTTTGCAATAAAATAAAACAAAAAAGCATTATAATACAGACAAACTGAGTATTATTGCTTTTTGAGTTGTTAAAACTTCAACATGTTCTACAATGGCAAAAAACTGGAATGTGTAGATTTTTCTATTCTACACAAAACTACTTTTATTCAAAGCAACACAAAAAGATAAATAATATCCTGCGCCTCTCAAACTGTGTTTCAAAAATGAGAAATTTTCCATGACTCATTATAGACAATGTTTTACAAATGTATTTAGACAGACATACCAACATTCATTTGATTAAAATATATTTTAATAAATGTCTTCCTGTTAACATTAGCGGCTTTCTACTTTTCCACTCGCGTGTTACTTAATCTAAAACAGACTTTGAGAATGATTCTACAGTATGCGGTACATTAAAATCCTACTGCTGTACTCCTGCAGTGTATTAGTGAAGATTCCGCGCTTAATTAATCCACTCTGACCCTCATTAAACCATCATTTAGCCACATTTGTAAATACATCCTTGTTTTTGTTCCAGCAGCTTGTGAGGGTGAAAGGAAATCAAGATTAATGAATATGCATGAGCTCAGAGATGTTCCAGCTGAGAGAAAAAAGGACTGAGCCCTGCACACCCCATCTGATTACTGTAATAAAAAAACCTTAGGCAAACCTATTCATAATTAAAGATTTGAGACGTTCTACAATTGTGAGCGACTTCAATATAGAGAAAAGATTAGAGTTAACAATAATGATCACCTTCGTTTGCTGCTGTGAGCTGGAGCGCCGTGTTTCTGTGCTGTTACTTTTTTCTTGTTCTTCTGTTGCGTTCATAGAAACTGACTCTGCTTGCTCTGCACAGTCTTCTCTCTTAGCACTCATCTTCTCGGTTGGTTTGAAAGGCAGATCCATACGGAAGTGGATCCCCGTGGAGCTGCAGTAATCCTCAAAACCATACAGATACCTGCAGATGAGATCATTGCTAAATCAGTTATCATTATCTCATTAAAATACATTATAAAGCTTGACATTTTCAAGCTTTTCCAACTTTTATTAACTTTATTTCATATGTTTTGTTTCAACACAGCGTAAATTTGCTTGGATAGCCCAGCTCTATGTTGTAGTGGGCTGTGAGCAGGACATGTAACTCAAAGACGCGAATCAGGAACCAGAAGTCCAAATCTTGTAAAAAAATTTTTCAATAAATTTGTCCACAAAAAAATAAAGTTTCCATACTTCCTGAAATTGTCTCCGATTAAAAAAAACCAACAATTCCAAAAAATATTTCCAAATACATCCTTAAATATTTGTGGTGATATTTTTAATATTTTTCAAACATTAGTTACCCAGACTCGATGTCAACAAGCAACAATTAGACAGAGTTGACTCAAGGCATATTGAACAGAAAGTCTTAAAAGTACTTAAAACAGGAAACTAGCATGGTGCAGAAAAAGCTGTTCTGAAGTATCACATACTTCCTGTAGGCACATTTGACGTTGTACCCAGCTGCGGAGTTCATCACAGGGATACCCAGATCCTGATAGACCTGCTTCCAGACAGATCCGCTGTCAATCTGAAACACACAACATTCCAGCTCAAGTGAATTCAAACGCAACACAAACCTGTCCAGTTCTCTCTCTTTCTTTCCCCAAAACCTAAAACTGTATTCTTCTGTTAAATAATACAAGAAGCAATTTTTACTAAATCTGCTTCTGACTAAGTAACATCTTTTCTCACTTCCATTTACATGTGTTTAAGAATGCCTCAAAACATCACTGTCTATTTAAAGATAATCTTCTGACATATTAGCTGACACATATGCAATAAAATAAATTATTATTTAGTCATGATCATGTGTATTTAATCATAATCAAATATTAAGCCTGTTACTTTCATCACCCAATAAGAAATAACAATGCAAATTTTAATTTTGAACAGTAAAATTCTATAATTTAATAATTAAATATCAGTCAACCAGAATCAAACATTTAACTACGTCAATCAGTTCCGATTAATTATTTCACCACTGAACGTTCACCAGCCAATCAGAATGAAGCATTCAGCCTTTACAGATTCATCACTGAATAATCATCACTTATCTTTTAACTTGCATCAGCCAATCTGAATCAAAAGTGCTTTTTTTAATCTCTGAAAGCAATTAAGAATGAACACTTTAACAATTGAATATCAGCCAATCAGATTCAAGCGTTTAACAGCAGAATGTTTACTTGCAAATGAGAATCAAGCCTTTAACAGATTTTTAACAAATTTAATATAAATGTTTTTATAAACAATAAAAGCCAATTTAACAACTAAATATGAGCCAATCAGAATCAAGCATTTAACGTTTGAAACTGCATCAACCAGTCACAATTAAGAATTTACCCACTGAATGCTCACCAACCAATAACAATGAATACTTCAAACAACAACTACTTTCATTTTAATTGGTATAACTTTCCAATAACATAAAACACAAATTCCTATGACCGTAATATTATCAGTTCATGATTATCAAATAGTTGTCCAAAGGAGGCAGTAACTAAACTAAACCAATAACTGTGAGCGTGTGTGAAAGTGAAGGAAAAGACAGTGTTGGAGACGAGGGAGAAACTCACATCATCAAATCCCCCGAGCTTCTGCACGAGCCGGTAGAGCTTGAACAGATTCAAGTTCCTGTAGCCCAGCACTGGCCGCTTGTTGATGGCCGTTCCTAAAAATGCATGCGTTTTAGTGAAATAAACCAATTTATAACCTATATTACTGTTACAATAACGTTGTAGCAGCTTGACCTACCTCTGTCCTCCATGAATTTGTAAAGCTGCTGTAGGAAGTTGTCCTTCTCTTCTGGGAAAGGTTCCACTTCCTCCTGGCAAAAGGAAACACTCAGAGTGACATCATAAACCTATGATAACTTACACAAATCACTGTATTAACCCATTGATGCATTAAAAAAAATACTAAAATGCATGATGCATGTTTACACCAGTATTTCTTCAGGTTTCATTATGTCAAATTTAAGACCTTTTTAAGATCATCAAGAATCACATTTAAGATCTATATCATAACATCAAAAATACATACAAAACCTTTTTCACATAATAAACAGTATTGTTCAACTACGTCGTTTGAAACCAAACCAATCACTTTTATGGTTTTGATCATTTACAAAGATTTTAGCACCCCTAACCATTCCTTTTACAAATTTGAGTGTTTATGAGCATTTTCATAAACGTTGCCAACCATAACCAACATTTAAAAATTTAGGAGTATTTTCTCAATTTCTGGTCACCTCAACAACCACTTTTATGCTTTTGAGCACTTTTTATGAATATCTGGCAATCCTTGCAGTCCCATTTACATTTTTTACATTTATGAGTCTTACACCAATATCTGGCCGTCTTAACATTTTAAAGACTTTGAGCGCTAATGAGCGATACAGGCATTTTCTGGCAAAACTTACCATTACTTTTATTGTTTGAGAGTATTTGAGTCTTGTTTCAAACTATAGCATGATTAAATATAATTTTTATGTTTTTAAAAATGTATGCACCTAACCATCTTTTACTTTTTTTGTAGCATTTAGCATTTTTGTAGCATTTATTTTATACATATTCGTACATTTACTCATATATAACTAATTTTATATGTCCTCAAGTAACTTAATCTTTCAGGACTAGCTCAAACATTCATGTACAGGGTCAGTTTGACTCTAAATATGGAAACGTGCAGAGAGAATGAACCCCTGCGGTATAACCCATCATGATCACTCATGTTTTATGGAAGAAGCATTTTGTAATTAAAGATGATCAAAGGTTTGACGACAAGAGAATGAGTTACCAAAGCAATATTACATCAACCCAAAACTTCATCTCCCGCTTTCACAGTACATATTTGAACAGGCAGCACGATGGCTTAGGGATTAGCACACGTGCCTCTCCACACTTATCTGCCGTCCTCTAGCAGTTTTGGCATTTAAACCTGTGCCATTTCTCCTCGGGGTCAAGTTATGAATTATTAGAGTTTGCTCTCTTACAGTAGGTTTGAGGATAACAGACACACTGACAATGAATTCACCCCAGAAACAAATGGAGCACTGGAAAAGTAATAGAAAAACTTGCCAAGAAAAGGAAACAACTGATATGATTAGAGCTTGAGAGGAACCTATGAGTCACACAAGTGATCCTTCTTCACTGCCTTATTTGTTGTTTTACCCCAGACATGTAAATATAACATATAAAGGGCATTTAAAGAAGCCCAGGTGTGAAGTCTTGGGGCACAGTGAAAAACGCAAAGCTGTGTAGAATTGTTTGGGAAATACAAAACTCCTCCTGAACTTTTTACCAAAGTTTTACAACCATGGTCAAAACGTCACACAAGGTCAAATTAAGAGTTTCATTGCTTCAGTAGGATCAGATTTAACTATGAAATATAAATACAAGCAAAAAAAAACTAAAACTCCAAAGCCATCACTTTCCCAAAAAAACAACACTGTCCCATCACAAGACCGTTAAAATTAAACAAGCTTATTTAGGTAAATTCCACAGCTCAACACATTGAATCAAACTAAAAGAAAAAGCCATTTTGTGAGTTTATAGGGTATAGTTCGAAGGATGAAAACGGTTAGAATAGAATTGTTTTCTGCTGACCTCTTCCTCCTCACTGCTGGGTTCTTCTTCCTGCTCCCGCTCCTCTTCCTCCTCCTCTTCATCACTGCTGGAGCTCTCATCCTTCACCTCTGTTCTCCATGTGTTTGGAACTGTCCCGCAACGCTGGAATTCACATGCCGCTTCTAACGCTAACAAACACACACACAGAGCCAGAAATACAGTTGTGAGTGAAAGGAAAACCTTCAGTAGTCTTTAGAGTTCTGTTCAGTTCAGTAGTGCAGAGAATGAGAAATTCACCAGCCACGATTGACGCAGAAGAAAAACAAGACATAAAGCAAAGCAAAGAATTATAAGAGAGCCAAAAATAACCAGAATTTAATGACCCTTTTTTAATTTTCTTATTTATTACGTGCACCTAAAAAAATAACTAAAATATACATATAATTCATACTTTTAACATAAAAAAATCAACACTGATGGGCAGATTCAATAATTGCAGCAACATGTGTTTATCCAATTCATAGGAAATATTTTTTTAAGATTGATTCAAAACATTTTTGTATTGCTATAGGACATTCCCTCACCTGGTTTGAGTCCTGCATCTGCTTTAGGAGTTTTATCTTCATTCAGCTCTCGAATGTCTTTCCGCAAAACGGTGTAACTGTAAAAGCAATGCAAACAAAGTTTAGTGTTTACCTTAATAAACTACAGCTATATGTAAGAACAATAAAACACATACAAGGATTTATGCTGCTATCCTTACATGAAATTTGAATTGACTAATTGCATTAGCTAATAATAACTTTTCTGTTTGACACTGAAAAAAAATAATTTTGATGAGACTGTCAATCAAAACATTCTTTCTGATAGAAAGTATAAACAGTATAACACATTTATGTTTAAGCATTAAGCAGATGGTGACTATATAGGTAAACAGGCCAGGTATATAAAATAAATCCAACCAGCTTCAAAACGTTTGTAAATGTTATTGTTAAATGTCATTGGTTATCAATGACTCCAAAACAGGCCATAAATTTGTAGACAGCTTCAGAGAGTTGCTTGACTGGACATTATTTAGCAGTGGAATAAATGAAATAAGGCCTTATCAACAGGAAGGTGCAGCCTAGTAACCTTAAATTAATTGTAATTAAATGAAACATAGCATCCAACAAAATACAGACTAATTCTCATTTAAAAAGGCAATGATTTAAACAGTATTTAAAAGTAAAACTGATTTTTTTTTTACCTAAACTAATGAACCTGACATTTATTACATTAATTCCGTCCTGTTAAATATTTTGAGGATATTTTTCACAGCGCACATCAGTGTTCATAGAAATGAACAGACACGGATGGAACCGGGTGATGTCATTATTATAGCAGAGTTGACACCAGGGGGAGCAGTGAAGATGAGAGCATATAAACAAAGGTAATCCTTTCAATCCCTACAAACCGCTGGGGTCAGGTAAAACAAAAGAAACATAAATTAATTATTTTATTTAGGACAGACTAAAACTAACTTGTATTGTGAGCATACATGAAAGACAACTGTAACTGTAAAAGCAATGCAAACAAAGTTTAGTGTTTACCTTAATAAACTACAGCTATATGTAAGAACAATAAAACACATAAAAGGATTTATGCTGCTATCCTTACATGAAATTTGAATTGACTAATTACAATAGCTAATAATAACTTTAACATAACATATAAACAAAGGTAATCCTTTCAATTCCTACAAACCGCTGGGGTCAGGTAAAACAAAAGAAACATAAATCAATTATTTTATTAAGGACAGGCTAAAACTAACTTGTATTGTGGGGATACATGAAAAGACAATCCTTTTGCACTTAAAAAAATACATTTTCAGACTACTTTATTCTACTTTTCATTCTAATAATTGAAAAGTTTAAGATTGTAGGGTCAAAATCAAAAACACTAAAGATCAGAAAATTAGTCCTTAAATGTATTAAAAACTACTTCAGGAACCCAATAACCAATAAGATCATTCACTTTAAAAATCTATAAAAAATCTGACCAGTTTTACAGTTTTAACACAGAATCAATAAGAACTTTTCAAACAAAAAAGGTTAATGACAAGGCAACAAAAAGTACAAATACATTTTTTGTCCTAGTATTCAGTAAGATCTCTCCTCATCTCAGTCAACCTTAAAATAAAAACTTCTCATCCTAGTAAACCTTAAAATAAATACTTCTGCTTTCATCAAACTGCAAAGAAAGTGCTTGCTTCCTTTCAGAATGAACTGAACCACAGTATGTGAGTACAGAACACCACAATGCTCATAACGTTTTAGTAAAAAAATTAATAAAAATGATCTATTGCATGTTTTGATGCAATACCACGCTAAACATGCAACACTTGAGTAAACACTGAACAAAACAAACAAACAATCAATTAAAACAACCAAAACACCCCAGAAACCAGATAGAACACTCTAGCAACCAACCAATCGGAACACTTCAGCAACCAAACAACCAATTAAAACACTTCACCAACCAACTAATGATAATAATTCAGTAGCTAAATCACCAATATGAACAATTTAAAATCCAACGTAAAGCATAAATAAATTGAAGCACTTCAGAAATCAAGCAACAATATAGAATAAACAACAGAAAAAATGGAAACTTTCAGGAAGTTAAGAGCTTGCTTTTAGCAAAGAATTATAAGAGAGCAAGACATTGGGTTCACTAATCAGAGAGTAACTTTGAAGTTATGTACTGGTTCTCTTGTGGTCTTTTATGGAATTTTACTCAATAAACCTAAAAGCATTTTCTGAGTGTTTACAGTGTTGCCTAGGTGACTCGTTTTGATAATCTGACATAAATACGGTGCTGCATAAAATCTGACAAAGATATTGTTGCAACTTAATTAACAAAGATTAAAAGCAAGGCTATGGAAATGGTCAATCTTAAAACGTTAATATCTTAAAAACATCTTTGCTAAAAGCAGAAACTAAGATTAAATAGCTACTCACAATTTTCCATCTTTGAAGGAACGAACAAACACGTTGTCCTTCTTCAGAGTGACTTCTTCATGGCAGTCTGGAGAGATGACCTTTAAATCAGAGGAGAAACAGCGAGATCACATCCCTTTAGTGATATAGGTATAGCAATTGTAGACTTTTTGCAAAATAATTTTAACAGTAACATTATAATTTTAAAGTTTTTTTTTTAAACTAAGTAATAGTCATTAGTACATTGAATTGGTTTGAACCCTAGTATTATTATGTTATTTATATTTTTATTAATTTGACATACTTATATTATTATAAGTTGAAATGGTACATTTGGTTATTTCTAAATACATTTTAGATGCAACTAGAATATTTTACAATAAACATATTCTGCATGTTAATGCCCTTTTCCTGATAGTTTTCTCACCAGAGCAGGAAACCAGGTGCTCTTCTTCCTCTCAGTGCTGATGACTCCATCCACACACACTACCTTCCCGTGAAGCTCCTGGTTTTGCTGCTGATCTCCCTCCTCTTCCTCACTGGAGGATGATGACGACTCCTCTTCTTGACTGGAGAAAAAGAGCATGTTTAAATATACATCCAACTGCATATATATATATATATATATATATATATATATATATTTTTTTTTTTTTTTTGTTTTACTTTCACAAAAGTTTTATTGTTAAAGAGGAGACGTAGCTGAACATCATGGATTACACATTCAGCTTTGGATGCTTCTTTTGTTACTTTGGCACTCTTTCTTGTCCCAAAAGCGACTCATGCAACTTGTGGGGGGGTCAAAGAGTGCGTCTTTGTAAAAGTATTTTAGTAACATAGTAACATAGTGTTGTAATAACGAAGTATCTAAATATTATTTTGAGTTTACATTTAAACCTTGTAGAACCGATGAGAATCATTGTAAATCTTCACAGAATTAATGCGAACATATTCTAAAATACTCTACTTATATACTATACACCAGCTTTAAAGAGTGTCATAAATGTATCTTGATTCACTATTAAATTACAGCCTTTTTAAACACATTAGATCTTTTTCTGTGAGAAAATGTCAGAGATTATTCATTAACAACCAGACGAGAAGAGAGGAAAATGATCCTGAAAGGAGATGATTGACAGGTTCAAAACTCACATGGGGTTTGAGCGGCGTCCTCCGCGGTTTCCCTTCTTGCCGATGACAGGAGTGCCGAAATGCTCAGGGTTGGTCAGTGGAAGCCTGTCCAGCGTCTGGAGGAAAATCAGAGAATAATCATCAAACGGAGACGAGGGAGAAAAACTGACCCAGATCGGTGCTTCTTAATCTCAGATTTCTATTTGCTCTGCAGTTCTGTTCTGTTATTGATCCTTTAATAGCTGCCACGAATCTTTACAAAACATTTAATTTTTCTAAGACGTATTGTTCTTTCGTTTAGAAAGCCATAGGCAGATTGACGATGTATTCATTAAGGAAAGTGAAAGATCAGGTGTTCGAAATGTAATTATTAAACTCATTGATTACTGTTTCTAGATTGTGAAGTCAGAAATTAAAAGCAACTATACTTAATTTGACAAATGCTTTATCTTAAATGTATAACAATGACTGAATGGTTAAGAAAGGATTGACTTGCTGCATCAGATTGTTCTTTTTCTATCATTTTTGCTAGTAGTTTTTAAAAAAGTTAATTGAAATATTCAATTTAGACAGGGGCTATTTTTTACTTTATATCTTTCATCACATTTTAGTGTATGAATTAAACATCGTTTACCTCTAAAATGAGTGTAGTATTGTATAAAATCCAAAATAAAAACAAAACAAAAAACTTTCTGTCTAGGGCAAAAGACCAGGATTTATGAGTGTGGCTTTTTATGTTCGGCTTTTTTCATAACTCAGTGTGGAGGAAATAGGCCAGCATAGGCAGACAAGCATGTGAAGAAGTAAACGTCGCTGGAGTATTTATATGTGCTACAATAAATATGTGTATCTGTTATCAGACTTCTTTTTTTGCATCTGGTCAGAGATTTACAAAATGAAAATAGCTTCGATTAATTATTAAGTTCATAATCAAAATGAACTTGTATACGCAGGCCCAACTTTCAACATAATTAACTTTGTATAAAACTAACCTCATGGATTACCATTCTGTTTTTACAAATGTAAAACAGAAACTACAAACTGCTTCTAACAACTTTAATGAGAGGCAAAACACCACTGAAGCATTTAATAACTTTTTGGAAGAATTTTTAGGGTTTAAATGCATAATGTTTCATATACACATATAAATACACAGCTTTACAAACACAGATATATGACTTATAGTTAAATAAAAAAAATTCACAAAAAAATCTAATCAATTTTATTTCGGCGGTGCTTTATATTCTGCTGCTTTACTAATGATGTGGATAAAACCAATTTCTTATGACTCACCTCACTCTCAGCAAAGTGCCTAGCTCCTTTCAAACAGAGAGACGAGCGCCGCAGGGTCTTCTCATCACCATCATCAAACACTGAACGCGCAGAGAGAAAAAAAGAGAGAATCTTTCATCAGATCTAGTAAAAACATTGGCCCAAGCCCTGAACTGCATTAATCTTGATCTGACCACACTATGAACTGTTGACTGAACTGTTCAATAACTATTGAAAGAGTCATGAGAATGTGAACTACTATGGAGTCCTACCGACAGTGTAGACACTGGCATCTGTGAGTTTGGTGATGGTGGCCTGCTGGTAGATCCCATCCGGATTCCTGGCTTCTACCACAGCACCAACCTGAAAGAGACACTTGGAGGTTCAGGGTGATATTGAGTATTAGAGCTGTGCAGAAAATATGATCAAATGTTTATTTTCCATGAGCACTTAAAGCACAAGTCTCAACCTCAAATCCTGGAGGGTTGCTGGTTTTTGTTTTAACGCTGTTGCAAGAGACACGTCATTAGCTTCAAACTAGTTTCAGCCTCAGTCGTCATGCCAATGGAAAATTTGGTAAACGTCTGTTGCGTTTGTTACAATTTTAAGGCAGCACTTCAAAAATTCTGAAGTCGTGATATGATTGGTTGTATTCATTGATTTCCAGGAGAAGCGAGTGTTTGTTTTCATTCTACCAGGAAACAAAGTTAAACTTAACAGTTAAGACAGACTGCAGGTTTTAATGTTCAACTCAGATTTTTTTTGGTTTGCTTGTTCACATTACAAATAATACCCGCTATCCATATTCTGTGTGAACGAAATGCGGCTCCAAAGTAACGTGCATGTGCAGAACAGGAAATTCCACCCCCTAGATGCAGGGTTAATGGGAGTAAGCATTTGGCTTTTTTGGCATTAATATATGATCTTCATTAAACCTAAATAGTATTAAGAAAGTAAACTAAAAACTAATATGTAATATTGGCAACGCAAAGTCAAAAAGTGCTGAGATGACAGCTGTGACTTAATTAAACAATTTTAGTTCTATTTAAGTCTGTTTTCCCCAGCGACTTGTATCCATGAGAAACCTTGTTTAATTTGGGCTCAATAACACAAAACCCCCAAAAATGAGACATGAGCATTTATACTGAAGTCGCATTGTAAATAATCAGACATGTCTTAGAATCAGGAGAACATCTGAAAGCGATTCAGCTGTTCAGACTGACAAAAAATATCTGCATCAGGTCAGAAATGGACAAAATTCTGATACTTTGGGCTGCATTCTGAACATTGCCTTAAAATAGTATATAAAATACATATTAAATACGAACATGGACTAGGATTTTACCATATTTAGGATCCATAGAGATGTTCTTAAAATCAGCAATGTTTATTTGTCCTCATTTTATTCTACTTACAGAGGTCATTACAAGATATAAAATAATTTACAAACATAAACGAAAGTTGGCCTAACGTGTGTACAATTAATTTTTTTGCATGTTATTATGTTGTGAGAGAAAAAAAACCCCAAAGCACTCGGGCTAAAAAAATGACATGCACAAGAGGAGAATATCACTCCCTTAAGGAGATGTTCTGTGTGTTATGTCCAGCATCCTAGTCAACATTGTAGTGTGGTCCATTATAAACAAACATTGATTTGTCTTAATTAAAGACTATATTTCTTGATTGATTTGTTTTGAAGAAGGTTAACTCATTTAGGAGATGTTTTGGCTGAGAATTACATTTTCTAATGCCAAAGTTATTCCAAATATGTTAACTTTATTTAGTTTACAGAATCAACATTGCTTCTTTAATGTTCAATTAATTCTTTAAAGTTCGAGTCTTTCTTTAAAGTCTGATTAACAGCAATTCCTCTTTAATCGCTACCCAGCCTCATCATTTAAGAGATGAAATTACACAGTGTGCACTTAAATGCACAACTGAAAAAATAATAAAATCTACTCCTAATGGGACTTTTCCATTTCCAGTAATGGCTGAAACCTGTACAGTAAGCAGTTTTTGTCTTTGTGAGAAACTGCTTTCTGTTTTGCCCACATTTTAAGTCCCTCCTTGTGAATAAGAGCCTGCAAGAGCACAAATGGAATTGTAAATATTTAAACATTTATGATTATTTTTAATTTCAATAGAGTTTATTTTTACATTTTGGGGAAATGTAACGATACTAACCTAAATTTCAAAGCTCTTATTGGTTCTCAAAATATGTCACTTGATATCATGCTTGATTCTAGTGCAATGGATATTTGTAGAAAGTTCAAATAAAACAATATTTAAAATAGCTTACTCATTTCCCAGTCTAAGTATCATTTTAAATATTTATTCTCAATTTTAGCCAGTTTTAATCAGGCTGTTTGTATGGTCTTTGTATGTATTTGACAAGTGCCAAAGGTCATAGTTTAATTCTGTAAAATATATTTGTATATTTAATTTTTTCTTTGGCACCTGAGGGTTCCAAAGAAGTGATGATATCCTCCTTTTTATTAAACCACAACAAATGTATTACTATAGCCTTATTAATATTAAGAGAAAAGATGGACTCTGACCTTCAGTGCTCCTCTGATGTGTTCATCGTGCACCTCCGCTGTCGATGAGCTCGGCTTGAAGGTCACCTGAAAAAATAATCATAAAAATGGAGAATGAAAACACAAGCGTAAAACTGAAGGAAGGATCAAATTATCGATCGCTCAAGTCAGGATGCCAGATCCTCACACAGATGCAAACTTGAGATGATTAGAGGTAAACCTTCAGAGCTCAAGTACATGTCAGGATTGCTTAAATCAAGATTCTATTTGGACACCACTTAAACAGCTGAATTTACGAGAGAAAAAAAATCTAACAATTGAACAGAACAGCGCATCCATTGGTTTAAATAATTAATGCATTAGGGTAAATATTCTCAAGGAACACACTATGGACACAGTTATTATTACAGGCACTAATGCATCTCTCATGAATTGCATTCACGTAAACAATTCATAAAATCACTTTGCACATATGAAAAGTAAACATTTTATTCCAATCTTTCAAGCTATAGATTTGAAGATGATTCAAACAAACTCATCCAATAAGCAGGAGCATTAAAAATGTCTATGAAGCATTATTGGTCTAGGGAAGCAGTCACTAACAGACAGGCAGCAGTCCAGAAGCGGACTCATTTGGTATGGTGCTACAGACAAAACTGAATGCTTTGATTAAATCTTTTTGTAACCGGCATGGCTGTTGTGATCTTTACGGTAGTTGTGTTATTGGGTGTGAGAATGCATTGCCCAATTGAATGAGAGTTATGTACTCCTGTGTGACTAATTCATCTTCTGATCACAGTCAGTGAAATACACGACTCAGCAGTACCAGCAGATGAGAGACAATTCAAGACTGCAAAGGAAGTCATAAATAAAACAGTGATAACAGCTAGCAAAAACACCGGTTAAGACAGAGAAGAGCGGGAGAAACCACTCGTTTCAGGTTAACCAATGAGCAATTCCACATCTGTCTGAGAATGACCCTGACTCTGCTCAAGTCCAGATTTAAAGTTTTAGCCAGACAAGCTTGGACTTGATTCTCTCACTGAGCAACAAACACTCTAAAACTGTTCGTCAAGTGAAAAGTGAAGTGAAGTGAAAGTGACCAGTTGATCAGATTTGGAGAGACCCATAACCGGAATTTGTGCTCTAAATTTGACCCATCCCAGTGTACAAACACCGCAGTGAACAAACACACCATGAACACACACCCGCAGCAGAGGGCAGCCATGGCTGCAAGGGCCGGGGAGCAGTCAGGAAACTGGTGCCTTGCTCAAGGACACCTAAGCTTTGGTTGCTGAAAATGGAGAGCAAGTGGTTCATCACTCACCACCTTCAACTCGGTGGATCTGAGGATCGAAACGGTGACCTTCTGATCAATCTTCTTATCCACCAGACCACAACATTTTACAAGTTTTATTGATCGAGGCTTTTGAGAAGAAAAAGAACATTTTTTTGCAGCTTTTTCCTTTTTTAAAAGCTAAACACGATTTGTACAGTGCTATTGTTGCTTATTTGGAAAAACAGCCCTGCTTTTATTTTATACATTAGATACCAAATATATGCAACAATATATTTTTAATTTCATTTTACATTGATTACATAAAAATAATTGTACAATATAATATTCTGGGCCTCTGAATGCAATAAAAATCAATATATTAGGAATGTATAAATAGATCTCTTTACATTTTAGTGGAACACATCTGGTCTAGGAATTAGTTTCTGTGGGGGATTCAAAGATCAACATCAGATTGCATCTTGCAATCAAGTAATTTCTGTATATATTTTTAATAATGTCACGTTATAATGTCAGGTGGATGACCTGTTAAATATAACAGAGAAATTTATATCCATCAAATAGCATTCAAACCACGTCAAGGACAGTTCCACAGAGTTCAACAACATGAAACAAGCAGTTAATGAGAATTGAACGATCAACAGTATCAAAACCTGTGTTGAGATCTAGAATTACCAGCCACACAGGTTTCTTACAATTGAAGAATGCCATTCTGTACTTTGAAAAGAGCAGACTCACTGTGACCAGATTGATGTTAGTGTAATAAAATGTTGTTCATATTTCAGTTCTTTTATTTATCTTCATCAGCAAGCACCACTGAATGAGATCTTAGGTTAAACCTGTGATGAAGAGGTACAAGCTTTAACACCGTGCACTTGTTGACCCTGGTGTTTGAATGCACTTTGCAGTCTTTGACTAATGCATGAGCACTAGAAGAGGAAAAAGTGAGAGCAAAGAAGGCGATGATGTCATCAATACCTAAATGATCAGAAACACAATCACAACCTTGCGCACAGCCTCTGTTAGGGAGCAGAAGCTAATCATGTTTCAGCTCTATGAGAGGACGAGTGAGCCATCAAAACACAGTGTAGGGAGAGAGAGAGACTATAAGAGACAGAGGGAGTAGGAAAACAGCAGGCGATTTGAGGAATGAGAGAGCAGGGAAACACTAGAGAGGAGAGCAAGAACAAGAACAAGCAGGAAGAAAGTAGGGATTCAGATGTTTGGCTACCTTTCAATCTGATTTTTATTATTATGATCACGATTTGACTAATAATCTATCAATACATCTTGAATCTATGCATCACTAGGAAGTGTTTATTACATATAAATACTTGTCACTGTCTTCGGTGAAATAGCCTTAATACTCGCTTAGAAATAATAACAAATATTCATGGAGCACATCACTTGTTTTAACTTAAAACAAGCTAATTACCTCCATTAACTGTTGAACAGAAAAATTGTAACTTCCTTCAATGTCAGTTGGCAGATTTTTGAAATGGCTAAAGTGGTTTGTTTTAGGTGTGTTTCCACTAAATCTTATGAATGTGGAGCACAACGGGCACATAGTGTGGCAGCTGATGGCTGGTTGAATTTCATGCCGGGCAAGAGCTGCACAATTAATCATGAAAAGATCGGCATCACGATTCCACCCCCTCGTGGTCTTAATCCAGCATTTATACGATTTAGCCAAACTCGCCTGACCTCTTGATAATGCACAACCAGTCACAGCGAGTATGACGACGGCTGATGTACGGCCCTGCGCGGTTTCACGCAACATTGTTCATTTGTGCTTGTTACCTGCACTAGAAGAGTGTATGCGAGTCAGGAAGCAGTTGAATTAAAAACAAAGTAAACAGAGAGAAGAAGTGAGGCAGGGAATACACAAGTAAGTCTGTTTAGCTATTTTGGTACTTAAAAAAAAAGACCTTTTTTTGAAAGTGTGGGTCAAACCATATGATGATACTCAGCATACCATATATTGAAAGGAATGTTTTGCTCCAAAGGGGAACACCACAAATGTATTTAATTACCTGAAACGTAATCATATATAACAGCATTGAAAAGGCTTAAAGTTTCCCATAACCATACATAACAAACATGACTTTGTACAGACAAAAAGCAAAGCCGCTCAATCGTAAAGTAACCGCAGCCAGACAAAACAAACGCAACATTCAATGTAACAGAGTGCCCAACAACCTCCACCAGACACAAGGAATAACGAACGCAAGCGCATTTCCTCTGGCTAAAGACATGGCTCCCGTGAACAATGTTGTAAAAGATGTGTTTAAAATAAGCGCTATTGCATACACAGTTTTTCAGGAACTTCAGCGTTATAGACCAGCAGAGCAATGGAACCACACATGATAGGCTAGTGTTTCTAGCTAAGAATCTTCAGTTAACTTTACTCTGATATAATACCTTGGTATGTTTATTTGTATCACGTTTAATTGTGATGATTTGTCTTTAAAGCATTAAATTAATTTTCATTACACTTAAAGAGAACAATATTATGCTTTATTTTATTGCTGTTTGATAAGCTAATGTACAGAGTTAAATCTTATATATATTTAAAAAAGATATATATTTATTTTAAAGTGCTTGCAAATGTGACATCAAATGCTGCTTAATCTGAAACTCTCCAGGATGAGATGGAGGGGACAAAATGGATTGAATAGTTTTATTGCTCACCTTAACTTTGACGAGTCTCTTGGCAGTCTTAATCTTGGCCTCACAGAACGCCCCTCTGTATTTGGCACTCACATCAGTGCCCACGTTCAGGTACGGGGGTTCCTCCAGAGTCTGCAAGATAGAAAATACTTTTATATATACATTTTATTGTCTCCGGAGCAGAAAGAAGATCCAAACATTTCTCAATAATTTAACTGAATCATTTTTATAAAATCTAGTGGCAAAATAACATCCAATGTGCCAACTTTAAATGCACAATGTCTACCTCCATGTCTACCTCCATGAGCTCATACACTCCTACTAGCCCATCAGAAGCCTGCGCTCAGAGAAGGAACAGCGACTCGTGGTTCCGTCCCCAAGGGCAGAAGATCTCTCAGCAGAACCTTCTCTTTCACTGTCCCTGGCTGGTGGAACAAACTCCCTGATCCAGTCAGGAAAGCAGCAACACTAACAGCTTTCATAAAGCAACTGAAAACACTTCTCTTCAGGGAACACCTACTATAAAAAATAAACTACTTTCTTTCTTTCCTCCTTTGTCTTTATCTTCTTCCTCTATTACTGCACTGCTTTTTTTTATAGATCAGTTGATACAATTTCTATTATGACAAGCTGAGATAGACTTTGACGGTGTAACAGATTGCATATTGTCTCTCCCCTAATGTAAGTTGCTTTGGACAAAAGTGTCTGCCAAATGCATAAATGTAAATGTAAAATGTAAACAATATTTTACCCAGACATTGAACCCCATAGATAGATGCAGTCAAAAGCACAAAAGTCACGGTACTGATAAAAACTTTTTTTAGTTGCATCAATTTGAAAAAGCTTAATGTTTTCCAGTTATAAGGCTGTAATTAGTTGTATTTATCCCAAGCAGTATTCATCTTAATGAATGGACGGAAATGTTCAAACTCAAGATTTGAAGAATGTGTGAGCAATGATGAAAATCTACACTTAACTAAGAATAAAGTGTTATTTTGTAAACATAGGACCCAACATGGATTTCCACTTTAACATTCACAAACATTATTTTTAACAGACACCTGAACTCTAAATTTGTCACATGACTGATCATTGACAAAATATTCAGCTTGAATTAAAAATTATTTAAATAATTCTTGACCTAATAACAATCAAATATGCAGCTCCCTTCTCTATTCATTATTATGAAAGAGAGGTCAGTTCAAGTTTCAGGGAGTAGCATCAGGATGGCATGACTAATAACTTAATTTTTTATATAGGAATGTTAAAACATGTTCAAAACCATGTATGCCATCATCTATTACAAAAAAAATCGATTTCAGAATACTTTAATTATATTAGAATAATAAAAATTATTGAAAATCATAGATGGCCCAAGAATGATCTTTGTGGCATGCCACACTTGGTGGCTAGAATACTCTGCCAGTAACTAGACAAAAAAAATCCAAGTTGAGTGTGCATTTTCAAATGTTTATGAGCCTTTACAGCTCCAGCTTGGACAGTGTAAATGCACAGCAGTTCAGCTCCTCTCAACTCTGAGTGTGCATTACGCTTCAGTTTTTATTCATCTTCAGATGATGATGAGAGTGGGAAAAACATGTGGAGGCGGATCGTCTGTGTGTACCTGACCCTGACAACAACGAGGAAGAAAAATGAGTCTGTGAGAAAATAACCCTCCCTCCCTCTCTCCCTCCCTCCCTCCCTCACTCAACAAAGCATTTGATAAGCGTTAAGAATTCAGACAATAAAGACTTACACTCTACTGTTCCTAAACTCCAATGCATTTAAATGCATTTTCACTTTTTTCTTTTATTGAAAGATGATTTACGCA
The DNA here is from genome assembly GCA_900490495.1 of Danionella dracula. Taxonomy (NCBI): domain Eukaryota; kingdom Metazoa; phylum Chordata; class Actinopteri; order Cypriniformes; family Danionidae; genus Danionella; species Danionella dracula. Next base: position 13,156,834 of record UELW01000778.1, read on the forward strand.
AAAATCCAGGTCACTGGTAGCAACCCCTTCTTTCCAATACTATTGACTATAAGTGATATTAAATTACATATAAGTGTTTTTTTTTTATCTGATGGGAAACTTGCATTATTTTACCTCTGAAAGGTTCTGAAAATTCCACCAAAAAGACGAACTGAACTGAAATACTCAGAAGAACACAAGCTCCTACTCTCCAGAAGAAACGCTGATGCTGCCAAAGAGTGAAGTGGCAGACTGCTTTGCCACGGTGCTCATCCTGTGGCTCTCTGACACACTTCACAGATGTTCATTAACATCGACAAACAGCCTTGACAATCTGGCAACCCTCCACAGTGAAAACATGCGACTGTCATAAAGTCACATGAAGATCTATTAAAACTAACTTCTAAGAATGCAAGTCAACAACAGCAAAGGTAAAACTTAAAAGGTGAACTTTGTAACTGGAAAGTGATATCAATGTAGTACTTTAACAAAAATGTACACATTAACTCCCTTCTAACATATGAATTCAACCCCATTAGAATTTCATATTCAGTTATAGACTGAAAGAGATGTTAAGAGTGGTGAAAGTCAATACAGTCACAGAACTGTTAGATACAAGTCTTTAATCATTATAATTATTAGGGAGCATCAAAGTGATGCTTGAACCACTCTGCCCAGACACGAAGAAAAAAAAGATAATGTGTTAAATAGTTCATTCTACACACACCTATGGGGTGTAACAAAATAAAAACATTGATATTCTTACCAGCTCTAAAAAGTAGTGAAGGAAGAAATTCTGTAGGTTACATAATGTCATATATAAGAATAGAACTTTTAAGAACTTTTAAGACCATTGAGAATTAAATTTAAGACCTATAAAAGGCAAAATTGTCTAATTTAAGGGTTGTCACTTGCATTTCAAACCAGTCTGAGGTTACATACTTTTTGAATGAAAGACAAATGCTCATACACCAAACATTCTCAGGTTAATCAGTTTTTTTGCATAATTCAGCATGCTTCAAATACATTAGGAACCAGCATCAACCAAGCCATATATATTTTTTAGGGCCAAGTCTCACTAAACCTGCAATACCCCATTGCTATCAAATGCGTGTTATGCCTTTACAATCCAAAGGAGATGCCAATAACAGAAATCTGACAGACTGTTTCATGTTGGTCTCATTTTCAATCAAAATACAGTGAATTTGAACAAGACAAATAAAACAGAAAATGTATATAGCCCTTTTCTAGATGCTCAAAGATGCTTTACAATGTTCAGAGAATTATTCATTTACTCTAGATTCACACACTGGTGGTGACACTTTAACTTAGTAGCCCTCACCTGCCTTGAGCATGTCTGACAGAACCTGGCCGCCATTTTGAGCCTACGGCCCCCTGGCCACCACCCAACTCACACCACAAGTCTCACAAGTCCATACATGGCAATATGGGTGAGATGGCTTGCCCAGGGCCACAACGGCAGAATGGGCCTGGTGGGGATCGCCAAGCCTCCGGTTACAGGATGACCAAGTACACCAGTGCACCACTTTTCCACCCCACAATCAACCAAACAAAATTTAAACAGCTTTACAGGGACAAAGGAAAAATAATACCTGTCAAAAAATTTGACATAGAACAGAAAATTTAAGACTTTAAGGCCTAAAATCAGTTGTTGTTTTTTATTTGTTTATTTTTTAAGATCCCTTGCAAATGCAGGAAGAGTCACTTTCAAGAAATGTGGTTGCCTAATTTATGATTTCGACAAACAGCGTGACATCACTGTGTAATAAGTTGCTAGACTCACAGCTAGATGGGATAAATGTTACTCTTTTCAGCAATCCCTTGAGTTTAAAACAGAACAAACAACCAACCAACCAATGATGAAGTGTTTGTCTTTGAGTGAATGATACACCCTGTGAAAGCACGATCACTCAAAGCACTTTCATATTTTGTCCTACATTTAATAATATAGCAACATTTCTTAAATTGGGAAACTATTCGTTACACAACGTGAAAGAGATACCTCCGGGATCTACATTGTCTTTGCGTTAACGAGCAGCTCCCATTTTACCCCTGGTGCTACAATGTTTTTGATTCAAGTCACTTGTTTTGAACTTTATGAACACTTTGAGGAGATTAATTATTTTAAGCTTAATTAAGATATATTATAACTTAAATCTTCAGACAATCAGACACCTGAGCTATGCCTCTGCCCTGCCTCTCTGGGCACAATATTGGTTACCAGGATGTGATGATACACTCATTTAGTCTATTGAGCTGCATATTGTTGCTGTTTGGCATGTCTGTTTTGTGATTTCTATTTGTTTTAACTCTGTGCTACCAGAAACAGCTCCTTCTAGGACAAACTCCACTACAACCCCATAAACTCTCTTTGCCAATGTCTTGATGAGATTAAAAACAGGATGCAAAACAACGATACTCAATTAAACAAGGTGCTAACACTTTTAAATGTTTAAAACCAGGCTAAAGACATACCTGTTTAGTTGCACTTTTGTAGACTCGGCACCAACGTCCAAGCAACAATTTTATCTCTGCACTTCACTCATCATTCATCTTAACCTATGTCTTAATTTTCAGATTTGAGTGATTATGCTTTTATATTACTTTTTATGCTTGATTTTATGAAATGTACTTTCTTTTTTATAATTTTTTTCCAATGTAAAGCACTTTGAATTGCCGGTTGTACAAAATGTGCTATACAAACAGACTTGCCTTGTCTTGTCTTGCCTTTTGAAAAAACAAACCAAAAAAAACTGAGTATACTGTCCACACAACAATGACAAACCATTCACTTGAAAAAACCAAACTCAAAATTTTCCCTATTTTTTTTTTAATTTGTATTTATGGGGACGTTTGACCCAAACTTTATTTCCTCCTCTCCGATTTCAGAAGGAGAATTTGAAATGAAGGATTGAGGAAACACCCTATTTCTGGTTTTGTCAAGGGCTGGTTTTGTAAACTATGAATGATGAGTGTGAACTAATGAGCTGTTTATTCTGGAAAGATGTGTCTGCAAAACCCTCTCTCGGCGGCTTCATCTGCCAAGACTGACACAGTGCCCTGAATAAATTCTTTCAACTCAAGAAACATGCCATTTAAAAATTGAAATAATTCACCCAAAATAAAATCAGATCATTATTTATTCTGCAGATGGAATTAAATTTTTTCTTTGCTAGTTAATACCTATTCTAGCCTCCTGGACTTTTACAATGCAAGTACAAACAGTTTTAAAAGAAATCTGCCTGGCCTATTAATCATTCATTTCACTTCTGTTGTTTGTGTTTCAGTCTTCTGTTAAAACTCTGGATGCATTCATTTTTATTCAAATATGATTAATATTGACCGTGTTTATCCTTTAACTACAGGAGTCAGATTTGGATGTAGTACATCATATGAATGACATACATTTCAAATCACTTTGGGTCCTCCGGCCAGATGATGAGCATAACCGAAGTCTTAGCATGTAATTATATCACACTCACTCTCATCTAGGGTCATGTGAGTGCTGCAAGGATCTGCCATGGAGTGCATATGCTAATTTTACGGCAATCCCAACAGACGGTTCCACCCTCTGACACAATCATATGCCAAACATACAATGACACTGGTCTTTCTCTCACTTCACCCAGTGCCCTTACAAGAGTCTCCCCACACATTAAATCTGTTCACATCCCTTCGGATGTGTTGACGACCTGAATCTGAAGGCGTTTTATTTCACCTCCAGGCGAGAAACGCTGACACTGACTTTCTGGCAACACTACTGCGAGCAAAGCCTCCATAGAGGAGAAATGGGGAATGTGTTAGCTGTGTTTGTTTCACAGGTATGAAAATCTAAATCTATGAAATTGCAGTAACTGTATCCATGTGAAAACAGAATGCTAGTGAGAAAACTATGACAACTATAACAAGCAGAACAAATGCATTTCCTTTCCTAAGTTATAGTGTTGTATGTACTCTGAAGCCGAGTAGCTGCTCAGGCAATATTGTGGCGTCTACAATTGTCATATTGGCTTACACAGTGCTACAGAGTTGCTAAAACATACATATTATTTAAGATGCTCATTAAGATTTCATACTCTATCAATCCGGAATTTGGATCGATTACAGTATTAGTATATGTAGATACTCTCTGTAGATACTCTTCTCAGTGTTCATCTCCTATTCATATTCTTGTTTTCTTTCACAAATCATCATGATGTTTATTTTTTTAAATCATAACCATGGCTTTTTAGTAGGATTAGTGCTCTTGGACATAACTGTAAAGAGTGCGGATCAACAGAATCAGGCAACAAGATATAGACTTAAGTGATTGATTAGAGAGAATAAATAAGTCGCAACCACTTTGACCTGCACCCACAGATGCAACCACTAACAAAAACTGTGACAGAACTTGAATTATTCAATGCAAAAAGTCTTTTGAACCAATAGTTTAAGTAATATTAAAACTTCAACTGAACAGAATTCCTTTATGTCTACTGACACAATGTTTTATTTTATATTTGTGCTTCATTTCCAACATGCAGCACCTTTAGGTAAAAAGTAGTTGATTCATTATGTTTTATAATTTTATTAAAATATAAATCATTTCAAATTTGTTTACACATTTGATCATGTTCAAATGCCACTCAAATTTACATTTAAAGTGTGCATTTACATGCTTACAAGTTTGTAAATACAATCTTTTAGATTATAAAAGTGACATTAAATGTCAAATCATAGGATTATCTGCATTTAGCCATTGTGTTTGTTTATGTCAGCAGGCCACAGCCCCTTCTGGATTTTGTTCCAACCCAGTTTCAAGAGATACACCAAGCTTTAAATGAGCCAAGAGGACCTTAATTAGTGTAATCAGGTGTGTTCAGTTACGGCCCTCTAGGAATTGAGTTTTAGACCCCTAGTTTATTCAGTACAATGATAAAACAGAAGCTTTTTTAAATAAATTGAAGCCAATGTAGTATTAGGTTAAAATAATGTTGTCAGAATGTAAAGAGAGAGCCCTGTTTTAATCATCCAGTACAAGCAAAAATGCTATCTGAGGTGCCCTTTCTGACCATTTTGGCTTGCCATGTTAAACAATTTGGGAGTGCCAAGCAGCACTTATACTTTTAAGTGCATGTGCCTAATCATTTTAAGTTTATCCAACCCCAGCGTGCATATCCACACTTCTGGACAATTTGCCAACAACTTGCATGTTGCTGGTCATGAAAAACACAAAAACCTGTTAATTCCAATTTGCTTAATCAATGCATTGTGATGTCAACCAGACCATGAGTCGCAAAGACAAAGATATCAAACACTGATCCCAAACTGACCATCAGTAAAGTTGGTTATTTGTGCCTGTTTCACGGCTGACGTTTACCTTAGTCATGTACATGAAATGAAAGGGAAAGTGACCAGTTGGCCATATACGGAGTGACCCAATTCGTGCTCTAAATTTAACCCATCCTAGTGTACACACACAGCAGTGAACAAACACACTGCGAACACACACCTGGAAGAGTAGGCAGCAATGGCTGCGGGGCTCGGAGAGCAGACGGGACATTAGGCCTTGCTCTAGGGCAGCACAGCTGTGGTTGTTGAAGAAAAAGAGCAAGTGTTTTATCACTCACACCACATTCAACACTGCTTGTTTCCCTTCAAGATCTCCGTTAACTCACGCCACCAGCTGCTTCAATCAAGTCTCTTGGTTTTAGGCCAGCAGAGCTCCTCAAACAACAGTACAACCTAAATGATACAGTCCCTAAAACGATTCTTTGAACTGTGGTTTCTTGGGCTCAAATGAACTGATCTAAGCATGGTTTTTACAGTCGCAGGGATAGAGTGATTTGACTTAGCCGTCGCTACATGTGAGCATATCGAGAATTATTACCATATATAACACCTGACAGCCAATCAGAATCGAGCATTCAAACAGACCGTGGTATGATATGTAGTAATTCACTCATTACATTTGTCCACAACAAACATTCCGGAAGCACCTTTTCTCACACTGTATCATTCTTTTTTACAGTTTTTCAAAATTATGACAAAAACTGACAAAAACAATATATGGTAACTTGCACAACAACAAAATCTGTTCGTCATGTTTAAAGGAATCCAAATTAGGTTTTTAATCAACCTCAGCTTTATAAAGCTATAGATAAATGTTTTATGATAGTCTTATTTCATATTTCTGAAAATGAGGCTTGTGGTTATTCGTTGTGGTTTATTTGTGACCGCTTATGGCAAGAAAAAAACCACTGCAGATTGTCAGAAGACTCTTTGATATAAACTGAATAAAACGTGAATTAAAAAAATGTTAGGACAATTAAGCAGGTCAGCATTTATGTGTGTGTTAAGTAAAAATCAATAAGTTTAAAATACATTTAATGCAGAGTGTTCAGCTAAAATGAAATAAAATGTTTACAATCCCAATTTGCTTGTGTAGCAATGCAAACAAAATAACCCATATCATCACCTCTAGATACAGGTTCATTAAAATACAAAAACAATGCTAGAATTTAAACACAAGACTTTGAAACCTTTAATGAGGTTAGTAAATTAATTTTAAATCTAACAAAGCCATGTACTGAAGAGTTTCAGAGTTAGCTATAGTGAAAATTTTGTAGATTCTAATGCATGGAACACACATCATACTACCAGTCCAATGCGAGTGCAACCTATCTCATTAAAATTCAACAAGAAAAAACGTAAAAATAAATATCTCAAACTAAATATCTGAGCACGCATCCCACAGTTTAAACAAGACAACTTGTCAAAAGCCAGCAGATATAATCACAAAGCCACCGTCCCAAGTAATAATCTGATTTAAACAAAATAATTTAGAATCACCAAGTCAGCTTGGTTTAAAGCAGCAGATTAAAAGTTCAGAAGTTTTACCTTCATCTCCTTCCACGGTGATGGCTTGACTCTTGAGGGGACACACTTTCAGATCTTCAGCTGCGAAAAAAAACCAAATTCATCTTAATTTAACAGCTTGCCTTATAGATTATGCTGCATCTATTAACATATTACAGTTGTTCTCCAGAGATTTTGTGTTTACCACCTTTGTGTGGAAAAGACCTTTTGCTTGAAATACTGTGGATTTTAAAGTTGAGTGGTTAAATTGGGAGAAGGCCTTCTTCATTACTCAAAAACCCTCATTATGATTAATTTCATGTTAATGAAATTGTGTGATATTACTTGCACAAATCTAACTATTGACTCTGGAATTAACTATTGTCCTTATTAAACAGCTTTTTTTATATCTGCTTGTCTAAGGAGCTGCCTGGAGTGAATCATTTGTTTTTTTTTAACTGAGAACTATCTAGATGAGAAAAATATGGGGGTTGTTCTTTTTCTTATTCTTTTTTTGAATAAATGTAGTGTTACCCCTAGATTTAAGATTATTTTTCTGTTAAAGGGCAACTATAGTAACGCAAAACAAAGTAGAGACCCAAAATAAAGCTGCTATTTCATAATGGCATGACATGGAATGCTTTTGCAGGCATTTCCACTAGGGTTGGGGGATGTTGACCAATTTAACAATTTGGGGGGGGGGTTGTTTTAATGTATAATGAATTCATAATGATTTAATTATTTGAAGCCTTCCACCTTCCAGCATGGTATTTGACTTACCAATAACAAAAACATAACATAAATAAATATAAGTTACACAGAAATTAGTCAGGTCAAAGTGATACCTTTTTCTGATTTGAAAGAAAGGTGTGGCACGACATCCTGTTGATCACTGTTTGGTCGATCACCAAGCTCACCGACTGGTCAAAAAAGTTGCTAATTTGACTCAATTAAAAGCATTTTTGGGGATTTTTTGTCTCGCTGCCATCATCCATCTTTTAAACTAAGCCTTTGAACACTTAAACAAAGTGTTAAAAGTCACCACTTAGTAATCTACTATTGCATTTTACTCTACTATTCAACCAAGCAGAGTTAGACTGGCACAGCAGAGTTATGCGGCTTGAGAAACGTGTCTAAAACCAGCCCACTCAGAACGGACACTGAAGTTGGTGGAAAAACAAATGAGAATTGTGGCGAGCCAAACAAAGACATTCCAAACAGAGTCATTACTTAAATCTGGTGGAAAAACAGCATTATTGAATGGTAAGGGTGAACACTAAGATGGTCACATACTAGTCTGTATTAACATATATAATGCTTCAAAATATTATAATGCTAGCCAAAAAGTGGGTGGAAAAACAAATGCAAACCATGGCAAGCCAACCAAAGCAAACCTAACACTAAAATCTGGTGGAAAGGCGCCATTATCAAAGGGTAATTATGAACTCTGTGAATGAATACATTGGCTTAAATGGATAAAATTGCCATGAAATTTAACACTTGTATTCTTAGTTTTAGGATTAAACCGTGACAATTTATACCACAATGGGACACAGCAGTACAGCGAACGTCGCACCTTCACAACGGAAATAATTACAACCTTTTATAATTCAGCAACAGATCAAAGATAAAATATGACAATAAAATGGTAATACTGCAAATCGGAATAAATTAAGACCTACATTTGATATTAAAAAAACATGAAATATTTCAGATATCTGAAATCTCAAACAGACTATCTGAAAACTCAAACTGGAAGAGTATTTACAATTGAGATTTTAGTGAAAGTATTTAGGCAATAGGTTGCGCATAGAGAACATTAAATGGTTTGGTCCCCTCCAAATCTCAGCTTTATGCACAAACAGCTTTTTGCATTTTTTTCGATTCACCAAGTGGAACTAGAATGTCGTAGCAGAGTCTAAAACAAGCCTAGTCTTGCATAGCCGGACCCTCAAGAAAGGTATTTTTTTATCAAACCGCCCATGAGGCAATTTGACTTGCATGACAAACGACAAACAACAAATCCCAGAGACAACGCAAAGTTGCAAGAATAGATCAACAATCTTCTGTAATCGAATCGAGGGGACACAGCTAGTAAAATCTTCTTTTCTCAATTGTACAGCTGAACTTACGTTTCCGAGCAGAACGAAAACAAATGCAACACTCACTTCCCTGGAAATCTGGACATATTCAACCAATCAAATCACAAATTCAGGATAAAAATGCATCAAACACATCAGACCTTTAGCCAACGTTCTGTGGGTGTGAGGTCTGAGGCTGAGATTAAAACAAGTCCAACCAGAGCTGATGCTGGAAGTCGGTGGAAAACAAAGATAAACCGGAGAGAGTTGCACCAATACACCCAAGTTTTACCATTGCTAACATCCAGTGAAATCGTTGCACATGTTATATACCATAACTTCACTTTAATGTAAGCAAAGTTGGATGTCAATATGTTAAAACTGAAGCTGTTGGCCACAACATAAACAAGTAAGAGCATCAGGAGTTTGGGGTTAAAACAACATATTAACGTTTTCAAAAAAAGCTTCAAATATCTTTGGTGTTGTCCAACACAAGAACACGGATTTAAAGCAAAGGGCTGAAGCCTACACGATGACGTCATCGTCGCTTTTTAACCAAACCGCCTCAAACGCAATCGCTCCAGACTGTTTATGTAATAATCTCGTGTGTCTTCCTCCCAGCGTGATTTTAACCCCAGAAACAAACAGCAGCGTCTACTCAGAAGCTACGGTTTTGCTGTTAGTGTCACAATGCTGTGAAGCGAAAATAAAGTTAAAAGAAAAGTGCAGGAGAAAGTTCAAGAAGTGCACTTAACATAAAGTCGTCTGCGTGCGGGGCTCTGTGTAATGAATGTCGGCTTCAGCATTGTGACGCCATTTCTTTGCCGTTCGACAACTGCAGTCGTTTGACATCGACATTACCATCATTACGACATTTATCGATGGTTTAACTGAGCAAAGGCACCTCCTCGGGTCATGTGTAGCGAGCCATGTTGACTTGGTAAAGTGGGACGATGGCAGCGTTTGGTTTTCCCCTCGGCATGGAGGGGACCAAATGAGAAAACGGGACAAAACAAGATGTCAAATTACACATACAAGGTTTAAACGGAGGCAACAAAGCTCTGGACGGGTGCAAAGCGCGGCACACAATGAGACTTTCCGAACAAGGTCAAGCTTTAATGAACATGGTTTGTACGAGTTGACAATCTCAGTTGTTTTCTGTCGACATAATGGCTTGTACACGCGTCGGGTGGGATCAGCTGACAATCCTAACAACGGGAATAGCAGTTTACATCGCAAACGTCGAAATATAATCGGTTATGTTCGCAAATGTAACTGTCTTCCCCGTCGCAAAGAGATGGAGAGGGTTTGATGGGAACTGTAGCCTGCCAGAGCCACGCCAGCCATTTCAGCTCAGGCTCAACAATACAAACAGCACGCGACGATCGATCGCAAAATAAACATGTCGATTTACGCCAAATGTGATGATCCAACGCGGTGGAATGAAAAGTGCAACGTCGGGGATTCATTCAATCGGAGTATCGTCCATAAAACGCAAGCGAACGACTATCGCCCTGCGAGCAAAATCCCTTCCAACACACGTCCTGGTAGATATCAGCGCTTTTTAAGAACAGATGCGAGTTTTTGGTTGCATAATGTACAATGAAAGCCCATGTTTTGGCCATTCGATAAAAGAATGTGCTAATAAAGTCGTCTTTTCTGTAAATTCCTCCACAACATTTGCTGACGGAAATACAATGGGAATCAATGGCTCTCTTTTACCGACAATCTTTAAATGCTGCTTTGTGTGAGCGGAGAGATACGCTAGCCTGGAAGTTGAAAAATGACGATGTTTTCGTGGTTTTGGTAAGCCATCCCTTTAAAGAACGCTTGAAGTTGTGTGCTAATAACTAACTAATAAACGCGAACAAAAGTCCCCCGCTGTTTACAAGCTCTACTGACGTCCTAGTGTTCTCTAGTCAGCTCGAACACGGGTTAGCAACACGTTTAATCGATCCCTAGACATCTTGTTCTATCACGCTGGGTAACTAACGCGAAGAAGCGGTCACATCGGTGAATGTTGCAGCTCGGTGCAGCCTACTTTTCTTTCGATCTCCGTCTGTCTCCATTAAGACTTTATCTGCTCAGTGGATCGTCCTAGCGTTACCTGAAATATCCGAAAGATCGCGACGCTCCTCTTGTGACTTAATAATCCATTACTGTGGAAATCCTCGCGGAACAATGCTCGAAACGTCGTTTGAAGGTCCAGAAAAAGGTGTCGGGACAGCAATCCGACAGATCGCTCCGCAATCGCACTCGTTTTCTCCGTGGTAAATCCTCTCCGCTTCAGAAACAGACTGAAGGATACACAAACCGCCCACCGAGTAAACCGCGCGCGCTGATTGGCAGTTTCGCGCAAATCAACCGCCCCGCTCCTTTTCGATTGGATTGTTAAACCTGGGGAAACCGTTAGGGTTGCTACGAATTTGGGGCTTGTAGGATTTGAATAAGGACACCGTCGTCGGGACGTTATAGAGCACAATGACCAACAGAACTACATTTCCCAGAGTTTAATACTGAGCGAGGAAATTTGTCAAAGTTAAATCTGAGGAAAAGTCCAAACAATGATTGACAGGAAGAAGAGTTAATAAATTTATCATGAATGCGAAATACAAGCGTCTGAAATTTTGTGTGTTTGAGGTTAAAGCTACGTAATCAATGCCTTAATTATTGTTTCTTTACAGAACGTAGCCTGTACGTTAAATAAACTATTACGGCGTTAATCGACATTCAGCGTTAGCAGAGTCAGGATTCATTTGGAATATCATATTTGTCTGAGCATATTAATTAATCAGAAAAATAGATTATTTGGCTGGGCAATGTCATGTTTTTAAGTAGCGAAAAATAAGCACAAACCGCTTTTATGACTCATCATTAAATTTAACGCTACTACTCACATTTCTGTTGGATTTTCATTTCATATTTCAATCAGCACAAGTCTGTATAATCAGTCTGTTGGATTTTCATGTATATCCAAAGCTTTGTTTTACCCACATAATGTTAACTTTGCAATATTGTTATGGAAGAAATATAATTTCGAGCAAAAAAAATTCAACAATTTTCTTTATTAATTTATAGTTGCAGTTAAAGGTTGCTAGGTTATGTCGTGTTTTGCATGCAAGCCCAGATTTATGCACCCGAAAAGTAACAGTGCTTTGTTTAATTTTGCTGTACACCTGCAAATCAATTTTAAGACACAACTTAAAAGATGTTAGCCTATAAAACACTAAAGCATTCCGAAAACTTTAATAAATACCTCCATGGCATAATGGAAAGTTTTACATGGCTGCTGGGTGTATGCACTTTCAATTGAACGGAGATTTGTTTTGGTTTGCTATATGAACACTCTAAACAGAGTTTAGCCTAGAGCAAAATGTATAGCATTTATCATTTCTTTATTTTAAAACACGCTGTGGATAAAATAATTTCTCACAATTCTGGAAACACAATAGTGTATGGCCCACAGAGATATATTTTGGTGGAGGAAAACTACATTCTAAGCACCGCCCTTTTCCGCGCAAGCGCACACAGGACTCCATGGCGTATTTAAGGAGCGCAGCACCCTCCCTGCTAAGAGACAAGTGGCTCTTCCTGTCTACTTCTGTATCGACAAGCCCATTTAAAACGCGTAGGACATGTCAACCGTTTTCTGTAGAAACCTAACGGAATACTACAACCTATAGAACAATTAAAGCTATTTCACCGGTGGTTTGGATGAGCTGACAGCACCAGAGGAGTTAAATAGTCGTCTTTGGCTAGCTGGCTAGTGCTAACGAGGGAACGGAGAGGGCGGTTGCAGTGACGTGCTGGATTTTCTCAAAGCGGAAGTGCTAAAGTGCTGATTCGAGCTGAGAGGTTGGACAGCCTTTGTTTCGACTTTTTAAAACAAAAAAAAGTTAAAGTTGCTTTTGATAGCATTTTGATGCATACTAACGTCCATAAAACGTTATAAAGTACCCAACAATACTACTATTTCAAATGTTGTTTTATTAATAAAGGTGTTTACCAATTTTATTGCCTCAGTAATGAATGTAAATGGCACAAATCATTGTAAAACCTAATTATAGTTGTGGTCGTGCTGTATTATTACTCTCAATAGTTAAGCGAATTAATTTATTTGAATAATTTTACAAGGTTAAGAGAAGGGATGGATGGAGATGACCTGGCAACTCCTGAGCGGATTCTACTGGAGCCCTATAAGTACTTGTTACAACTGCCTGGTAAGAGAACATGTGAAGCTCATGCTTTCTAGTGCTAAAGGAATAAACCATCCAGAAAACGATGATTGCTTTATGTTTTGTGAATGTGTTTGTATCGTGTATCACTATTATTATTACAAGTAGCATTTTGCTTAAGTTTTTTTTTTTACCTCTACGTATGTTAGTAGTTGGGCCACCTTGTTATAGTAGTGGTGTGTGGTGCTGTCACTGTAAGGTAACGTGGTAATGTCTGTTCTTAGGTCCTTTCTGTGCTCGAGGTCAGCAAGTGTTAAAAGGGCAATAAAGAGCTAGCTAGAATAGAGTTGGGCTATGAAAGAATGGGGTCTAAATATTTCTTGATGTGAAGGGGTGTGGTGTATTATTCAGATGAACGTTCTCTTGAGGAGGAAATGTGTTGGAAACTATTATATAAGTCAGCATTCATACTTTGATCTCTGTTGACTGGAGACCTTAACCTAGACCATGTAATTTAATTTCAATAATAAGTGTGAAGGGAAATGTCGACCAAATGTACATGGAAGCGTTATTATAAAAATTTCATTATAGACCTACCCATACTTTCTGTTAATATGCAAAAGTTAAAACTGCTAGCTATCTAATCAAAGAATAGGTAAAAAAATGTGTTAAAACTGCAGAAATATGCCCAAGGTGGTAGACGCTGATTGCAATCCTCCTGCTAAAGACATAATATGCAACTGTGCATTTTGTTAATGCAGCAATATAGGGAAATAACTGTTTTTGTTTCGACTTGATGCCAACGTAGTGCAGCTCTGGGTACAAGTGGTTCGTTTACTACTGTGTAAGCAGATAAGCAGAGATTACGCTCCTGTAAAGTAAATGTTTCTGACATTTCTAGTATGTTTCAGTTCTGTTACCTCATCAAAAAAAGTTTCAAGTTGTATTCAGAATCATTCATGCATATTTGTTCTCTGAAAATGTGAGGAAAACTGTGAAAATATCCTAATGACTCATGTTTTTATAAAAATTGAATAGCAGTTGTTTGCAGTCATACTGAATGTTTGGTGCACTCAAGTTGCAGGTTTCATGTCCTGCTTGAAAAAAAAAACGTTCAATGTTATGAACTATGACGCAATCTATACCAACTCAATCTCAACTTTATTCGGGATTACCATTAGAAAGTGGTTGTCTTTTGAAACATCAGCACATGTTGTTCATCGTTACATGAAATGGATCTCATCTCCCCCTGTTTTGTCCGTTTTGTAGGGAAACAAGTGCGAACAAAACTGTCTCAGGCTTTTAACCACTGGCTCAACGTCCCAGAGGAGAAACTTCAGGTGAGGTCTTGTACTTTGATGATGGTTGCTGAACTTAGTTGACATCCTGTACCTTGAATGTAGACTTCACACACAGTTGATTTGCATAGACTTAAGATTTGTTATTTCTGGTCATTTCATCAGATTTGCTTCCGTTACAGCTGATTTAAGTGATTAATGTTCAGTTCTGTGTTTAAAACATCTTCTTTCTGTTTCCGATTTTCTCCCTTTAATGTGGATTTTCATGGCTTTATTTCTCCTCGTTTCATCACACTTTCATGGCTGCTGTTAGTTAAGGGTGCTGCTTTCTCCACATTTCTTGTTTTGTCTTCATTGTTTTCTGCTCTGGCGAGGCAGAGACACCATTTGATCAATAGAAATAGATTTTTGCCCTCAAGCATCACTTCATGGCCGTTTTCAGCATCGTGTTCTTCAAATTAAGTTTAGCTTTCATGATGGGAAATGAGTTACTGAAGAGATGAAAGAAATAATGGCACACTCAGGATCAAAAAGCATTCAGACTAATCATGTCAGCCTTACTGCTGAGTATACAGCATACAGTTTGAAGAATTATTGCTTGGCATAGGAATGTATAAATTTATATATTTCAGTGAAACTTTACCTTCTCTTGGTCTGTAAACTCTTTATGAACTCGCCGGTTCCGAGCTCATGGTCTGATTCATATTATTACGCCTCAAACATCTGACAGATGCCTCAAACACTTGAGGCTAACATATAAACCACATCTGCAAACAGTTTTTGACGTTAGTTCAGGATTTCAGCACTTCACAGAGCAGATTACAAGCCGTATTTGTGTCACAATGCTTGCGTTGACTTTTTGCTGAACATTAAGAAGCAGCCTTTTTGGTGCTTTGCACTGGTTTATATGCATGGCAGACTTGTTTAATCAGCATAAAAATCATACCACCGGGAGTATAACCTGTACAGATTTGTGCTAAAAATTCTCCGATTGCTACTGTAAAATGTAACAAAATTAACAATTATGATGCCATAAAACTGAGTCAATGGGAACCTTGAGTCCATTTCTCTAACAAAACTGAGTGAGGCAAATCATGACATATTAACGGTGTTCAGTCCGCCCCAGAATAATGTTAGCATTTTTAGTTTCTCTCCTTTGTTAAACCCTATTTTGCATCGATGGGAAGTCAAACATTATTCAGTGTCTTTGTAGATATCTCATGGTCTTCTACAATGGCTGCCTCATAAATTATCTCTGCCAATGTCTTGATGAGATTAAAAACTGAATGCAAAACAACTTTCTTCAATTAAACAAGGACAAAACTGAAGTCATTGCATTCAGAACCAAAAGCGAGGATGTTCAGATTAATGCTCATCTCACTGGCAATGGCCTAATAACTACAAATCAACTCAGGAAACTTGGGGTGATCCTGGACTTTGTTGTTGCTTTGACAAGGCAATTAAAACTGAGATCAATCAGCTTATTACAATCTTAAAAACATTGCAAGAATCAGATGCTTTGTTTCCAGAAAAGATTTAGAGAAATTAATTCATGCTTTCATCTCCAGCAGGCTGGACTACTGTAACGCTCTTCTCACCGGTCTTCCCAAAAAGACCATTAAACAGCTCCAGCTCAATCAGAATGCGGATTGAATTCTAACCAAAATTAGAAAGTCAGAACACATTTCTCCAGTTCTTAAGTCTCTACACTTGCTGCTGGTCTCCTTCAGAATAGATGTTCTAGTTCTGCTGCTCGTATATAAGTTCAAAAATAACTTAACTTAACACCTAAATACCTAAACGACATGATCAGTGAATACACACCAAACAGGGAACTGAGATCCCTCGGTTCAAATAAATTAAATCCACTAAGGGTAAATCCCAAACAGGGTAAATGCTTCTTTAGTTACCATGTGGCCCACAGATGGAACCAGCTTCCAGAGGAGATCTAGGGTGCCAACACTTTAGTAACTTTAAGTCCAGGCTAAAGACTTTTGTGCTTTTGTCGACTGAGCACCAACGTTCGAACAACTATTTTATCTCTGCATTTCTCTTTCTTAATGATTAAAGATGAAAATTAAGACATAGATTGTTTTTATTCTTGATTTTAATAAATGGTTTCAAAGTAAAGCACTTTGAATTACCTTGTGTATGAAATGTGCTTTACAAATAAACTTGCCTTGCCTACAATTAACTGGGTTCTCATTTATAGTATCTTGTGTCATTAGCTAGTGTGATTTTATGTTTAGTACTAATGATTTTTGAGAGGGTGAGTGAATCATTTTATTATAGAAAAAAGTATGTTCTGATTTGGACAGTTAAATTACCTGGTGCTGGGTGACGGGCCAGGGTTCCTGAGCCCACTGCATTCATATCCAGCATCAATAACAGTCAAGCACTATTTGCATTATTGTAGTTGATCACCTTTAAGTCATCTAGACTTGTTTGACCAGTTTCAATAGACACAGAAATTATCTGAATATCAGAGCTAAAAAAAGACCACATTACCTGCAAAGTACCTTTGTACATAATCTGTTAATGTTTTGTATACATTGGGGAAACATTTTATCAGTAAGGGACTTCTAAGTGGGCTATTGACATTAAAATTGTGGTAGCCAAGTAACCAATATTATGAATTCTATATTTGAATTCATACTAATGTTTAGGTATACTAATTCAGACCTATTATGAATGAAATTATTATTGGTATTATAAGTAAATGTTCGGATTTTCACGACACAGATGTAAATAGAGCCATTGGGCTGTGCTTATATTCTGCACGAGAAGAGGAGAAAACCTGCTGAAACTGCTCTTTTTAAATATGTTACATGTGTATCATGTTTAAATATTTGTACATATGCTCATAGACTATGAAGGGGTGAGATGAGCATCTGTTGCCCTCTGCAGGAAAAAAAACATTGTACGCCTCAGTGAATTCTTCCAAAAAAGCAAACTGCTGTCCATTCTGGATGTTCAGTTTTTTTTAAAGGTTAATTTGACAGTATAGCAGTGTTCAATAACCTATATCATTTAAAGCGCCCCCTTATTTCATCTAAGATATTTTCACAGAATTAAGGCATAACCAATTAGCTCTTCAATCTAGAGAGAAATACCAACAGTTTATACAGAGAAATTAAAAAAGAATAACACATGTTTGAAAATTGTGAATTTGGCAAAGAATAAAAGGAGACCTACACTCTTTTTGTCGATTACCAGACTTTAAGGAAGTTCTGATGTTCCATTTGGTTGCCATTGATTAATTACCCCAGGGTATATCATGTTTCTTTGATCAAATAGTTTTCTTGTTCTTTTTTACTAACCCTACATACCTTTTTTTTTTTTTATCCATAGGTGATCATTGAGGTGACCGAGATGCTTCACAATGCCAGCCTTCTGATTGACGATATTGAAGACAGCTCAAAGCTCCGCCGGGGCTTTCCCGTGGCTCATAGTATCTATGGCATCCCTTCAGTCATCAACTCTGCCAACTATGTCTACTTTTTGGGCTTGGAGAAAGTGTTAACACTAGAGCACCCTGAAGCGGTACGTGTTTTCACTCGGCAGCTATTAGAGTTACACCGCGGACAGGGATTAGACATTCATTGGCGGGATACGTACACATGCCCGAGCGAAGCTGAGTACAAATCAATGGTGCTTCAGAAAACTGGAGGCCTTTTTGGGCTCGCTGTGGGACTTATGCAGCTGTTTTCTGAATGGAAACAAGATTTAAAGCCACTTTTGGATACCTTGGGGTTGTTTTTTCAGATTCGAGATGATTATGCAAATCTGAATTCGAAGGAGTATAGTGCGAACAAGAGTTTTTGTGAAGATTTGACTGAAGGGAAGTTTTCATTCCCAACTATCCATGCTATTTGGTCTCATCCGGAGAGTACACAAGTACAGAATATTCTTCGTCAGAGAACTGAGAATGTGGATATTAAGCGATACTGTGTGGATTATTTGGAGAAGGTCGGATCATTTGCGTATACTCGTGAGACGCTTATGGGTCTGGAAGTGGAGGCTTATCGGTTAATATCAGAGCTGGGAGGAAACCCTGAACTGGAGGCACTAGTTGAGCATCTGAGCAGAATGCATAAAGAACATGAGGGAGGCTCTTCTTGCCATTTGAAAGAATATGAAGAAGTTGGAGTAAGACAATGTAAAGAATCTGGAGGTGGAGCAGGATGTTCAAGAGCTCAACGGCAGGGATGCTAAAGCTAGCCAACCCTTCAAACAAGTTATTGTTGTTTAACTTAAGCTCAGCTGGCGTAGAATTGGTGCAGGGTTAGAGCTATGCCCTGCCAATCTAGAATGTGAAGGCGGAGCTGAAACTGAATACTCTCACAAGTGGATATTGACTCTGCCCACAAATAGCAATTACAACAACCTCAAATGAGCTGAAAAGTGCTCAAGGTCACATCTGCTGCAAACAGCTCCCCAAATGAATCATAATTGCTGAGCTCTAGCTCCAACTGTAGAGAGCCGTTTAAGAGAGGGCTGGATGAGTTTCAGCGGATTGTTCAAGGGCTAAAAGTTCATGAAGGAAGTCTTCATTAGTTTGTTAGCATTAATGGGGATGGAATGTTTTTAAATCGTAATTTAAGGAGTAAGAATCAACTGATAATATATTCTAGAGGTCAAGATTGAACATTGGTTGGACGTTATAATCTAAAGATAACAAACAAGATTCAGCCGACCAAAAAAAAGCTTCCAGAGTTTGGTCCAAGTCTACAAGGCTTGCCTTACAGGTGAAAAATGCATCGTCTGCATCTCTGCTTCAGTTAAGATGCTGGTGCAAGTGTTACACACAACTGCACTGTGAAGAACAATTTGCAGTTGTGTGTTGCTACAGCCCTCTGCCTTTGCTTATACAAAAAGCATTTTTATAGAAATAAAAGATTTTGTAATAATGGTAGTCTTTCATCTCACTTTTGCTAGTTCTGTTTTTAAAAGGGAGTTTGAGGTTGTTGTTTTTTTTGCCTGACTGAAATGGTTTTAATATATCACAAAATTTATTAATTTGAGCTGTTGACAATTTCTGACCGCAAAACAGATTTTTGTTTTCAGGAAGAGATGCAAAGCTTAAAAACTTGAAAAAGATATGTTATACATGCACTATATTTTACATAATTGACTATTAATACATCGTTTAACATCTACAATGATTGTTTATTAAATAATAATAATTAATGTAATGTAATATGCATATTATGCATATTAACACTTGTACACATCAACTACTTGGCTATACTTACTCCCTTTAAGAAACTTCCTTTTACTAGTTAAGAAAATGAAAACTAGTATGATGATTCAATTTACCATTCAAAAGTTGGGGAATATTATTAGTGAGATGCCAGTCTTGAATGGTTGTTTTAATGACGAGGCCTTATGTTTTTTTTTTTTTATGCTTTAACCTATTATTTACTGTAGTAGTTATCTGCTGTAACAGCTTTATTACCTATTTGATGGATGTTAAGTAAACTATTAAAAACAAACTTGCCTGTATTAAGGCTCTTTTTGTTTGATTAGCTTGATGTTTGTGTGTGTGTGTGTTGCTTGCATGCATTAATGATGTAATTGTTTACCTAAAACAAACATACATCAAAAACCTGAATTTGGCTTGAACAAAGATTTAGTAATAATGACAGAGTTGAACAACTTTTTCAACTTGTCAAATTTGTTAAGTTAATGTTGCTTCATTTAATGTATTGCTTTGAAGGTTTGATATGTTTATGGACTCTTGGTTAACATGACATAATTTAGCTACTTCTTGCTGTTGATATGAAAGTTATATGTGAATTGTAAAATTTGAAATCTATGTGCTCGAATTACAAAATTTACCACTTGTTGTATATTATACCTTATATATAATATCTCACAAGTATAAAATTAAATCACTTACTGACACAACGTTGTTTGCCGCTCATAACCCCATTGATCAAAGTAATTTTAAAGTAATCTATTGTTGGTTTACCTATTTTCAAAGTATCTAGATGAAATGAAGGAAAATATGAAATGTAATTACATTTTAATTATAATTGACAGGTGCTAGACCTGAGTCTTGTATTAATTTTGTTATATCCGTTAAAATAATCTGTTAAAATTAAAAAAAAGCTAAATTCCATTAACCATGTTGTAGTCCTAGTCCTTTGAAATCACTCTAAAAAATATTTACCCGACAGCGTACAATTGTTAAGCAAAAATTTCCACAAAAATTTAGTCAATTGTCTTCTGCAAAAATGTTCTATTGACAATACATCAGTCCAACACAGATTGAGAAAACTATTGACTATCAAATTCTCAATAGGTGCTTATTACAATCATGTTCAATTACTCAACACAAATTGAGCTAACTAAAATTAATTCATAATTCATTAAACCTTCTAAGACAAACTAGTCAACAAACTTTACTATTTGTTTTAATGTTTAGCAATATGCAGAACACCCATTACACTTTTAGATTTGTTTAAACTCTTTATTTTTCAATCAAAAAGCATTTGGAAAATATGTCAAAAGGTAGTTCATTATAGTAACAGTGTAAAACTGTTGTAATTTGTAATTTCATACATATAAGAAAAATAATCACCACTTGTAAAACAGACGAAACAGTTAAGAAAAATACTTAAAATGTGGTGTTTTTTTTAAACTTGTTCATCCTATTCACCTGAGAAAAATTGAAGGTCACTTGATTTTTACCTAAAATAAAAATTAAACATTTAAATCAAATGAATATTACATGCTTAACTAGGTAAAAACATGATTGATGTTTTTGTAAATTTACTACTATTACTAATAACCAACATGGTCAGTAATTTTTAGCTTTGAAACACTTTCTTGAAAAGGCAACAATAGTATAAACCAGAGAAAAAAAAAATATATAGTTAAAAGTCATTACATTTACGGAATATCTCATGTTTCAGATTTTTACAGCTTATACATTATCTGGTCCTTTTAAGAAATGAAAAAGTAATCAAGGGGTTTAGAGAAAATCAAAGAGCCAGGTAATCATGAACAGAGGAATAAACTACCAAGACAGACTACAATATTGGCTTTTATTATACTGTAGTTATGTTTTTTTTCATGCTTTTGTTTTCATCAAATGGAACAAAGATTGTGGTTTTAAACCAAATATCAAAACTTCCCTGATGTGAGGCAGAGGAGAGTTTTGGTACAAAATGTAAATAAATATATAAAACTATGGAAATGTGCTCAGGTCTCTGAGCAGCTTTTTTAAAGTTTGAGATTCAGGAGCAGCCACAGGGGTCTCCACACTTCTGCAGGTTATCCCAGAGCAAGCGAAGTTCCTCCGGCGTGTGCTGGGGAGAGGAGAGCATGTCTGAAAAACACTCCTGCTCACACAGCCACCCAGGGTCCTGCACACAACACATACACACCATAAAGAGAGAACATTCTGATTTGTATTGTATTTACAAATAGTTTTTAAGCACCTGATATTTGCGGGGACCGATGGCAGCCATCCAGATACCCATACTCACATCCTCGCCCTGAAAAACACGAGTATACTTTGAATCTGAATGATTTTCTTCAAGTACACCCTTCTGCCAGTATTCCGCCAAACTGCAACAATACACCTCCACTCGGTATGTTTTTCCACCAGTTTCTGTACCCGATACATTTACCTTTTTTCCTTTTATCCAAAGTGATCATCTCCTCTGATTTGCAAATCATCAATCAACATTATGCATCATCATGCTTTTCTTTCCAATTACTGAACTCATTGATTGGCCACAAAGAAACATACACAACTTGAGCAGTCCCCTGCAATTTTTGAAGGTGGTTTGTTTTACCGCCATCATCTGTTTTTTTAAATAAAAGTCTTTAGTTTGGGCATTACAAGCTTCCAGATTCTGCCACACACACTATTCCACAAGCACAACTAGACTAATACAGTGGAGTCTAAAACAAGCCCCCTCAGACCTAATATTGAAGTTGATGGACACACAAAAAAAAAACAGGTGATGAGCCAAGCAAAGCTATACAAAGCAGACTTATTACAAAAATGGCATGGAAAATATTAAAAGCCAGATTGGTGTTTAAATTTTACTTTGGGTGTTTGCAGAACTCTACAAAAATCTTGTGAACAGATGCAATTCTGATTTGGATGTTTGATGCATGTTGTACCTGGTAGGGTCTGAGGAGGTGTGAGTTGCTGGCTAACCACTGGACCACTGTTCTGGACACCACATATCCAGACCCACATGCAAATGCTGGGTACACCGGACTGGCATAATGCAGCTCCTGCCACTTTCCCACAGCCTCCACAGCCCAGTTCTGACGGAAACTGCAAAAACAAATTGCAGACCCATTCCAGATTCAATAAAAAAAAAAAACAGATAAAATTAGGGAATTGGGAAGATGTGAGTGCATACCTGTAATTTTACTAAAATTTTAGAATAATATAGTTTCCTTAAAAGGCAGGGTTTTAAGGCTGGTTTTGTCAATAGATTTCACTTTAAAGCCTTGTTCCTATGAGGTTTCTAAAATGTATTTAGTTGTTTTCTCGTGTGAAAGAAGCATCTAATGCAGAAAACTGAAATACAAAAAAGGCACTTTAGTACTTTGATGACGCTGTGTAGGTAGTGTTTTTATCACAGTGACATTTTATTTCTTTTTTTGGTAAATCAATGGTCACTTTTTGTTGTCATAAACTAAGTCTCTCCTGTCCTGTACCACTGCATTCTATTGTATTGCATGTATACAAGAGTTGAGATAGGACCGTGAGACTTACTTTCCCCACCACAAACTGCTGCTCTGTGCGACTCTCTTTCTGCTCTCCAACTTCAGGAGAACAGCATCGACATCAAT
Source organism: Danionella dracula (assembly GCA_900490495.1). Classification (NCBI taxonomy): domain Eukaryota; kingdom Metazoa; phylum Chordata; class Actinopteri; order Cypriniformes; family Danionidae; genus Danionella; species Danionella dracula. Next base: position 13,180,051 of record UELW01000778.1, read on the forward strand.
AAAACAGTCATCATCGGTCTTCAACAGCAGATCGAAGTCAACGTTCACGATGGACCTTAACAAGTGAGACACCAGATTCAAAAACCACCTTCTATTCTTACAATTAACATTCCAAAAACCAAAACTTTAAATCTGGCAGACAATCATCAGTTCATATCTCTGGGTGAACCGTGGATAGGGTGCAGCTCTGACCAGTTGTAGAACTTAAGAAGTTTGCCGGGAACACTGCGGTAAGTGTCCACAAGGTCCACAAACACCAGGTCCTCGTGAGTCAGGTTCTCCTGTTCAAGAGCCTCATTTTCTTGTATGAGCTTAGCTGACAAGAGCTCTAGGCGAGCCGGCCGATCAATGACATGCTCTGATAGGGACTCCACATCTAAGAGAGATGCAGGCAGAGTGATGGAAAAACTGACTGCAGTGAAGAAGCTTTTAAGTGTACATCATATAATACATACTTTTTAAAAGACAATTAAAGCTGAATAATGTTCATTATGGAGATGAAAACACCATAATACTCGGTCACCTACCATACGCTTTAAAACTGAATCCTCCAGCGAGTCCCGGGTAGCCCAAAGCATTTCTGTAGGATAGCGCTCCCTCCTCGATCTGAGGAAACACACACAAGCTATTCCACTCTGCACACGACGATTTCCAGAGTCCACTGGAAGATTTGAACTAAATCTAATAACAATAAACAGATAAAGGATGTTTTTGGTCTTCACCGGTCTAAACTTTAGAAGGTCTCCACCATTGTTCATCTCCAGCACTGAGATGTTGACCATCAGTTCACTCGGGTCCTGAGCTTCCCACACCAGAGTGCCCTCAAAACCCTGCAGGGGAGGAGAATGATTATCCTGACCTAAACTTCATTGCAAAAACTTTATTGCGAAGAGAATCTGACCCAACTCTCCTACATTTTTAGAAACAAAGAATAGGACAAAAATAAAAACCTAAATATAAAAAAAGATTAAAGGCTTATTATCATTAATAATAAAAATTAAAAAGTAACAACTTGACAAAAAAGGCAAGAAGATAGCATTAAAAAAATTAAACAACGGGAAATATCCTTAAACCGACAAAAAAAGCTGCACTCGAATATATTTTCCAGAAGAAAAACAAAAATAAAGAATCAATGGCCTAAAAATAATTAAATAAGTGTTATAAAATTATATAGGACAAATAGCAAAAAGAGATTATTCAACAATAATAAAAAGTTTCCATTTCATCACAGACAAATACTTCCCAGTTACACCAATGAACACCCAGGTTGCTTTTATGTCATGAATCCGATACATACCAAATTTTTTGCCATGTGAACTTGGTCTGAACAGCTGTTTCACATTTAGACAGCTTTTACCCTTTTTAGGGGTAAATAGGAATACTATTTCACCCCAAGCTATTATGAAGGTCAAAACTAGCAATAGGAAAAAAAAAAACAAAAAAACTTGAAGACCCAGGCTTTAAACATGTTTTTTTTTATTTTTTAAGTTTGCCATTTTTAACAAGTGTGTTAAAAAAAAAAATCAGCTCACGTCCAGCCCCAGCTTCCAGGGGTCAGTCAAGACATTACAACTCCATTCACTTCCTATTGCGCAACAAAAGGGAAAGTGAGGGGTTGTCATCTATTGACTGTATATAACATGGACAGTGTGTTCGTGACATCTTCCGTAGGGTTCAGGCAAAGGCAAATGAAGCTCAAAGTGGGCGTAGCCACTACTTGAAAACGCAGCCTCAGAGGCAGACATGGCCATAGTGAAGGCGTCTGATTTAGGGTTTAAATCTTATACATCTTAAATGAATTAAAAAAACTAAAATCCCCTCCCCTCCCCTCCCCTCCTCAGAGTGTTTATGAAGGTGAAACTAGTGATTGGAATCAACAAACCAGTGGCGGAAACATGTTTGTTTTTTTCAGCTCCAAATTGGTGAGTGAATGAGAACTTGCTCCCTTTTGGAGTTAACCTCAAACAGTTGCTCGAGAAACTGCAGTTCAGTCACTTCATTTTACGTATCGAGAGGGAAAGGAGGAGGTTGTCCCTTGCGGCCTGTCCCAGACTAAACACTGCGGACTTGAGAACTCGGTGACTCAGCCAGACGCGAGGGGCCCTTGATTCAAGTACTCGAATATGCTCTGAGCTTGTATTTTGCTTTGAATTCACCACGGTTTCTGAAAAAAAAAACGTAATGCTACAGAAGAGGTTGCTCTTGTTTAAGGGCGCATGGAGCCTGCGTTGAATTCACTAGAGACCGCATAAAGGGCGCTTAGATGGTGCTATTGAGCACACTTCAGAGCCTAAAAATGACAAGTTGGACACCACATGGACTTGCAGTAATGCGCGATTCAAGTACACGAGTCTACAAGTGCAAAATTTGGGACAGGCCCAAGGTTGTCCCTTGTTCAGATCCCAGGAAATAAAAAAAGTTCCCCCAAAAAAAGCCACCAGGGCATCAACAACCCCATCCAAGGTTCCTAATTCTTTCGCACAGCTTTACTTATATTTACAGCATCACATTCTCAAATTGAAAAGATGAATTCACTTCATTATGAAGGGCCAATTCAACTACTGAATGAAAGCAAAATAAGGGTTCACCTATTTTTCTCTATCTGTTTTCAGAAGCTACAATAAAAATAGGAAGTGATGTCAGAAAAGTCTTTGCAAGAGAGGTTTTGGGGATCAAAAATGTATTTCCTTTTTTCCCCCTACTATACTGCTTTATAAGAGAATCCATTGATTTCCAACACAGAGACTAACATGGTAACACAATGCCACTCATGCAAATTTTTTCCTAAATCCCTTTTTCCCCCCAATGTAACTTAAACAAAATAGAGACAGCATTTTTTTAAAGCAGTGAAAATCTCTGATCTGAGAGAGAGCTTCACCTTAGGAAGAATGAACTGCTCCACAGGTTTGTAAAACATCTCCCCTTGGCGAGTTCCTGGACTCTCAGCGCTGAACTCGGCGCTCACCACCGCCTCCTGCACAGAGGTCCGTTCAAACAGAAAACTTAAGAGTATCATTTTTTTTTTAAGTGGGAGGGACAGAAAAAAATTGGTAAACATTTTGCACTTTAAATCGCATTCCTGATTAATATTACATTTATTTTTTTAACTGGAGTTTTTTTATTTTTGTGAGAACCCTTTCATACCTCCTTCTCCACCTGTAGGAGGCGCACAGTGATGTTTCCTCTGAGGAGCCCTCGATGGATGTTGGAGAAGATGGCGAGTTGTGTCATCACCAACGGATGCATTATGGTGAAGTGCAGACTGAGCTTAGAGACGTCAGAGGGGAGAAGAACAGAGCGATCAGAGACGTGGAGGAGCTGCATCTCCTGAGCAGAGTCTGAAACGAGAGTGAGATGGAGAGAGTTACAGAAAGAGAGAGTTACATGTATACACAGAAAAAGAGTGAGTGAGTTCTGACTTGTGGAATGAGTGATGTTGAGCAGTGTACAGGAATATGGATCCTCACGATCCTCCTCCGGCACCCAACAGCCTCGCTGCCCCACGATGAACTTCACCAGGACCCTGAGCAGAACAGGACACACACAATGATCCATGTTTTTTTTTTTTTACAAACAGATTCTCTTTTAGAATATATATATATATATATATATATGAGAGGTGGTGTTGGGGAACTGAGGAGCATAATGAGCGACTAGGGGTGTAGGCAAAAAGATAGAGGGGAGCTAAACCATGTAAAGATGTAAAAGCTAGCAGGAGAATTTTGAATTTAATTTGATGAGCAACTGGAAGCCAATGGCTATTAAACAGAATCTGTGTTATGTGAGCAAAGTGTTTGGTATGACTGAGCTACTGTTAAAATGTTTAGCTCTATTCATCTGTAATTCATAACATTGAGCTGTAAAAACCTCACGTTGCTAGTCTTTTCATCAGTATTTCCACTCACTTCTCTTTTATTCATCATCCTATGGCCTTCAAATGTTCTGCATATAAAATTTCAGCTCCTGATGAGCACGCAGCACACATTCACTTGTCTCTCACACAGCATTCAATCATTCATTATAGATGACGAGCATAAAAACATCGACAGGCATCAAGATTTGACACTCTTCCTTTTGCATCAGATTTAAAAAGAAAACAAACAGAATATTTTCTCCAAATGAGAATCTTCCAAAAGAGGTTTGAAGATCAAAAGATTCTTCATTCAAGCAGTAAAGGCAACAGGTTCACTGGAGAAAACATAAAAGAATTAAATTAGCAGAAGTAGGCAGTAAAGAAAAAAAATCTAGCCACAGGGGTTTCAAACCAGTGACTTCTGTGCTGGTCCCAAGCCCGGATAAATAGAGAGGGTTGCGTCAGGAACCAAATATGCAAGTCATCAATTCGATTTCCATACCGGATCGGTCGAGGCCCGGGTTAACAACGACCGCCACCGGTGCAGTTGGTCAAAGAAGGAGAGGAGGGAGAAGGATTCATAGGCAGAGAGAGAAGAGGAAAGGCAAGAGTATAGGTCTGAGAATAGGGACTCTCAACGTTGGTACAATGACCGGTAAAGGTAGAGAGCTGGCGGACATGATGGAGAGAAGGAAGGTAGATATTCTGTGTGTGCAGGAAACCAGGTGGAAGGGTAGCAAAGCGCGTAGTTTTGGAGGGGGATACAAACTGTTTTACTATGGTGAGGATAGGAAGAGAAATGGGGTTGAAGTGATCCTGAAGGTGGAGTTTGTGAGGAATGTTTTAGAGGTGAAAAGAGTGTCTGACAGGGTGATCAGTTTGAAGTTAGAGATTGAAGGGGTGATGTTGAATGTAGTGAGTGGTTATGCTCCACAAGTAGGCTGTAAGCTGGGAGAAAAGGAGAGATTCTGGAGTGAGTTAGATGAGGTGATGGAGAGTATTCCCAGAGGGGAGAGAGTAGTGGTGGGAGCAGACTTCAACGGTCATGTGGTCGAGGGCAACAGAGGTGATGAGGAAGTGATGGGCAGGTTTGGTGTTAAGGAAAGGAACCCAGAAGGACAGATGGTGGTGGACTTTGCCAAGAGGATGGAAATGGCTGTAGTTAACACTTATTTCCAGAAGAGGGAGGAACATAGAGTTACCTACAAGAGTGGTGGTAGGAGTACGCAGGTGGACTACATCCTAAGCAGACGATCTGAGAGAGATCACTGACTGCAAAGTAGTGGTAGAAGAGAGTGTAGCAAGACAGCATCGGATGGTGATGTGTAGGATGTTTCTGGTGGTCAGGAAGAAGAGGGGAGGAAAGATGGAAAAGAAGACCAAGTGGTGGAAGTTGAAAAAGGAAGACTGTTGTGAGGAATTCAGACAGAAGCTGAGACAGGTTTTGGGTGGTCAGGAAGAGCTTCCAGAGGACTGGGAAACTACAGCAGAAGTGATCAGGGAGACAGGTAGGAAGGTGCTAGGTGTGTCAGCAGGAAGAAGGAAAGAAGATAAGGAAACATGGTGGTGGAATGAGGAAGTACAGGACATCATCCAGAGGAAGAGGCTAGCTAAAAAGAAGTGGGACATCGAAAGGACTGAAGAAAGTAGACAGGTATACAAGGAATCACAGCGCAGGGTGAAGAGGGAGGTGGCAAAGGCCAAACAGAAGGCATATGATGAGTTGTATGCCAGGTTAGACACGAGGGAAGGTGAGAAAATTGTACAGATTAGCGAGAAAGAGAGACAGAGATGGGAAGGATGTGCAACAGATAAGGGTGATTAAAGATAGAGATGGAAGGGTTCTAACGAGTGAGGAGAGTGTGCAGAGAAGATGGAAGGAGTATTTTGAGGAGTTGATGAATGAGTAGAATGAGAGGGAAAGAAGGGGGGGAAGAGGTGAACATTGTAGAGCAGGTAGTTGAAAAGATTAGAAAAGATGAGGTGAGGAAGGCTCTGAGGAGAATGAAGAATGGAAAGGCTGTTGGTCCAGATGACATCCCTGTGGAGGTGTGGAAGTGTCTAGGAGAGACATCAGTGGAGTTCCTATCTAGGTTATTCAACAGGATTCTAGAGAGTGAGAAGATGCCTGAGGAATGGAGGAGAAGTGTCCTAGTGCCAATCTTTAAGAACAAGGGTGATGTGCAGAGCTGTAACAACTACAGAGGTATAAAAGTTGATGAGCCACACAATGAAACTCTGGGAAAGAGTAGTGAAAGCTAGGCTAAGAAGGGAAGTGGATATTTGTGAGCAGCAGTATGGCTTTATGCCCAGGAAGAGCACTACTGATGCAATTTTTGCTCTGAGAATGCTAAAGGAGAAGTACAGAGATGGTCAGAAGGAGCTGCACTGCATCTTTGTGGGCTTAGAGAAAGCATATGACAGGGTGCCGAGAGAGGAGCTATGGTCCTGTATGAGGATGTCAGGAGTGGCAGAGAAGTACGTCAGAGCAGTTCAGGATATGTATGAGAGGAGTATGACAACAGTGAGATGTGCTGTAGGTCAGACGGAGGAGTTCAAGGTGGAGGTAGGACTACATCAAGGATCGGCTTTGAGTCCCTTCTTGTTTGCTATGGTGATGGACAGGTTGACAGATGAGTTCAGACAGGAATCTCCATGGACAATGATGTTTCCAGATGACATTGTAATCTGTAGTGAGAGTAGAGAGCAGGTGGAGGGACAGCTGGAAAGTTGGAGGTCTGCTCTAGAAAGAAGAGGAATGAAAGTCAGTCGTAGTAAGACAGAATACATGTGTTTGAACGAGAGGGAGGGAAGTAGAACAGTGAGGTTACAGGGGGCTGAGGTCAAGAAGGTGGAGGAGTTTAGGTATTTGGGGTCAACAGTCCAGTGCGACGGGGAGTGTGGAAAAGAGGTGAAGAGGCGAGTGCAGGCAGGTTGGAGTGGGTGGAGAAAAGTGTCAGGGGTGTTGTGTGACAGAAGAGTGTCAGCAAGAATCAAAGGAAAGGTGTACAGAACAGTAGTGAGACCAGCTATGATGTATGGGTTAGAGACTGTAGCAGTGAGGAAGAGACACGAGGCAGAGATGGAAGTAGCAGAGATGAGGATGTTGAGGTTCAGTTTAGGAGTGACAAGGATGGACAAGATTAGGAACGAGCACATCAGAGGAACAGCTCAGATTGGTTGTTTTGGAGACAAAGTCAGAGAAGCCAGATTGAGATGGTTTGGACATGTGCAGAAAAGGGATAGTAGTTATATTGGTAGAAGGATGTTGGAGATGGAGCTGCCAGGCAAGAGGGCAAGAGGAAGGCCAAAGACAAGTTATATGGGTGTGCTGAAGGAGGACATGAAGGTAATTGGTGCAAAAGTAGAGGATACTGAGGCCAGAGTTAGGTGGAAACAGATGATTTGCTGTGGGGACCCCTAAACTGGAAACAGCCGAAAGAAGAAGAAGAAGAAGAAGAAGGCAGTAAAGAAAAAATATTTGTACGATTTATATTGACCACATTTCTCCAGTACCCTCATGCATTGCCTTTATATGATAGCCAGCTTAGAAAACATGATTTAAAATTTTCCTGACATTTTTTCTACAAGCATGGTTTGATATTGGAAGATATGAAGCATTTTTATCTTTTTACAAGAAAAGATCACAAGCATTCTTTTTTTCCTTTTAACTTTTTCATTTTATTTTCTACAGAAATAGCCTTCCATGCATACACACTATTTTTACTTCCAACTTGAATGATTTACTTTATATAAGCGGTGTTTACTAATCAATGTTTCTTATGTGCCATGTCACTTAATGTTATACACTGTAGAGTATCTCTGTACCAAAATCAAAATGATGTTTATTGCCAAGTGCACACACACGCATACACTTCACATCTTCTGATACTGAAAAAAAAAGAAAATTGGCCAAAAGAAGCTATACCTGGATGTCTTTCATGTAGACCAAGCATGTCACAGCTAATTCCCAGAGGACCAAAGGTCTCTCTAGTTAAGCTGCACTGTTAATGAAACACCCGATCGGACTGACTCCAGCTTTGTTTGATCTGTGCAGAACCTCCAGCAATTCAGTTTCACCTGAAGTTAAGAAACCGTTTCTGACCTTTTGTTGAGCTGTGGATGCTGTTGGATGTATCCCATCCATGTGTCTCTGATGGCCTGGCGCAGATCATGGTGATGGCGAGCGGATAAAACACCCACCAGCAGCTCAAACGAAACCCCTACATCTGCTGGACGAGAGAAACAGATGCTGAGCAACAGAGGATACGAAGACAAGTACAAGAACTTCTTCCACTGGAAACACTTATATTAAAAGTATTTTTAAATTCATATTAGGCATATTATATTTAATTTTTAATTAGACATTTTTCCTGTTCTAACTCAAAAGCTACCAGTGCCCACAAAGAAAATGAAAATATGTTGACGGGTTTAAATTTTAATGTATGCATCGTCTGTTCACTCATACATAGTTTTTAAAAGGTGCATTTCGAGACGCACAGATTGTTCCGTTCAGAAAACGAACATTTAAAAAAATTGTTAAAACACAAAATAGACTTCTTTAGATGCTACAAAGTAACAAAATATGCAAATGTAAGCACCTCTAATCTCCCCATGTCGACTTCAGTTAATGAGGGGACTAAAAACTACAAATTCTATCGTATTGCCTCAACACCACATCATGAGAAAACATCAGCTGAAAGACTGCTTTAGGGAGCAAACAAAACTTTGGTATAATAAAATATAAGATTTTCCAGAATAAGTAGAAAAAGATATTATATATATATATATACATATATCTTGCTCACTTTATAGCTAAGGTTCAGAGAAACTGTGGTACTCTATTTGGTTAATCTGTAAAATGTATTCTATGGAGGTCCTTAAATAATTAGCACCAAACCTAAATAGTACATTAACCACATTAATCAGCACTTTACATAAAAAGTCCAGTGTTTTTAATAAACATTTTGGTTGTCATTTCCAAATTGAAAGCATCATCACTCTGTATCTTGATAGTTTATTGTTGGTCATTGAGGGAACACGCCTGCGCTATTTGAACCTTCCCCATTTATATAAAGCCCAAGCACATCAGACGAACCAGGTGATGAAAGTCTCCGTCTGCTTTCGCTCCTCTAATGGACGGATGCTCAATAGTGTTCTGCTCCTCCGTTTGTAATTAACATCAGAAAAGGGCTTAGTGCTCATCTCAGCCTTTGGTCTGAAGTAAAATAAACTGTTTTTAGTTAGTGCCCGAATCCACCAAACCCTTCCAAAAAAAGGGGATTCATCTGCGAGTCTATCAATCCAAAGCCCCCAACTGACAATCAACTTCAAAGTGATGAAGGGGATAAAAAAAAAAATGAAAGTTTGTATACTATAGTGCAACTTCCCAAGTAGGACAGTTTGGAAATGTCTTAGCAATCTTTGACAACTTAATTTGCAGATTGAGGGTTTGCAAACTCATACATGCTTGGTGACGGGCAAGCGATCTGATTCAACCCTCTGTGTCCTTGAACTAGCTGCAGATATAGAATCAATGTTTCAACTTCCATCCTTTTAACTTCCAAAGACACCCGTTTGAACACAAAATGGATGGTTTGTAGGTGGGTATGGCTGCAGGTTGAAGTAAATGTGTTGCTGGGCATGCATCAAGGGAGTAAGATCTATGCCTCCGTCCTGGTTAACAAAATTATCATATACATGTTGTGAAAGTCCATTTAAATACACACATGTTATTACCTTGAAAAGCATTTTGATCACTAATCAACTTAAATATACATACAGCATAACTAATAACATTTAGCGCTACTGCTGTTTTTTTCCGTAAGGGATATGAAAGTTAACTAAATTGAGAATATAGTTTGAAATATATTTCAACAATTGAAATATAGTTAAACTTCCTTAATTTAAATTCCACGCACATACTATAATACTTTTGTTAATTTAAGCAAAGTAAAAAATCAACTAAAAAAGTAGTAAATGTTTTACTATTATTCTCTTATAGTAGTCTTTATCAGATTATATTTCAGTTACTTTCATTTCCAATCATTATTGTACAGCATTTTCAAGAAATAAACTACTAGCCGTGGAACTGGAGTTACCTGTGGGTCTGTGTTCCCAGCCGAGCCAGTTCAAGAGCGCCGCGATGGCAAAAGGAAACACCGCCACAGCCGCGCGTCTCATCCGGACACCGACGCTTCACTGAGCGCTCACCGAACCGGTAGAGCACCGACAGTTCCACGAGCATCGCTAAAGCTCGTGCGAGGTGTCTGAGCACGACAGCGATTAATTTTAACTTTACGCATGCGCCTGAGAATTTATAAGCAACCTGATGACGGAATCATTAGATAGCCAATGACAGCTCAGAGGCTGAAACGCTTGGGTTTCTGGGAAAGTAAGTACAGTGCTAAACCTGTTATTTACAGTCAATGTTCTTAACTTGACGTTTCAATCATTATATAATAAAACTTTTATTTATGTATTTATTTATTTATATTTATCATCATGGCAATATATTTATATTTGTTTATGTATGCAATGATATTTGTCAAAATGTTTTTAAAGCACAAACATTTATTAACATTAATTCGTTTTTATTAAATTTACTTTGACATTTCTTGAAAATATTTGTAAAAGGGTCATAGATATTTGATTCTGTCACATGGACTAAACAAACTTTAAATAATCTATAATGCGTGGAAACAAATACCTCAACAAGAAATGTATGCTTCCCACAATAATTGTATCATTAATTCATTTAAAGTAATTATAATTTATCATTTTTATGCAACCCAGAATAAATTTACAGCGCATATATACAGTATATATTTAAGAAACATTAGGTTTACATTGATTAGATTGAAACATGTAAAGTTACAGAAACTAAGAGGATAATTATTAAGTTGAGCACCATTAAATTTATCTTTTCATAGTGTTATGAACAAAAACAAATAAAAACGCGTTTTGTGCAGAGTTATAAAAGCTCAAATTGTGTGCCTTATTTGTGTAGGAAATGCATTCTAAAGTTGTGTACCAACTTTATGTTAAAATAGAATTTACCAGGAACTTTTAATTGCTGAACCTCTTCGACCGGAATTATTATCTAAACATACTAATGTAAATAAGTTATCTAAAAAGTCTATGCTTATGATCAATTTTAAAGCTATAATATAGAACACTCCTTAGTTGTTATTTTTGTCCTTTCTGGTGAAGATCAGATAAAAAAAAATGTGTCATTCACAAAAAAAGATTTGCAATATAAAAATTATTTTTTTTTAATTTGTTAGAAAAATAACGTAATAAAAAACAATTAAGGAAACATGTATTTCATTTGAGGGGGGAAAAAAACTATAAATATTGATGAAATGTAGAAATTGTACTGGCTGCTGTGAATGAAGTGGTTAACATTCTTATGATTAATTCACAATTAAAATGGTTTATTTTTAAATGTATTTAAACATATTTAATTATTTCATTTTAGCCAATTCTGTCCTCCATACTGAGATGCTACCCTTGATGGATTTAATTATTTGATATTTTTGGGAACGTCACGGTGGCGCAGTGGGTAGCACGGTCGTCTCACAGCAAGAAGGTCTTTGGTTCAAGCTTCGGCTGGGTCAGGTGGCATTTCTGTGTGGAGTTTGCATGTTCTCCCCGTGATCGCGTGGGTTTACTCCGGGTGCTCCAGTTTCCCAACAAGTCCAAAGACATGCGGTATAAGTAAATTGGGTAAAAACGATTGTCCATAGTTTTTGAGTGTGAATGAGTATGAGTGTGGAGGCTCCCAGCAATGGGTTGCGGCTGGAAAGGCATCCGCCTCATAAAACAAATGCCAGAAGAGTTGGCGGTTCATTCCGATGTGGCAACACTGGAAAGGAAGAAAGCCGACAAGAAAATGGATGGATGGATATTTTTTGGAATTCTTTTTACCTTGACGTGATAGGTAAACTAACCATTCAGGTGTTAGGATTCACCAACTTATTTTAAATATTACATAATAGTAACATTATTTCTCTTAATAAAAAAATAATAACTTCTTAATTATTTGCTTGTGTATTATGTTTTGCCATATATGTATGCATTTTATACATTCAATGTCATGTTCTGGTTTCCTAAAACAGCAGTTCATTTAATGCACTGCGCTAATTTACCACCAGGTGTCCCTCTACATCACAAAATAAACGACACCGGTCAATTCCAATTGATCTGCAACAACATACTCTGTCTATAAAAACAGAATTAAAACAATCAATCCTGGGCACCTGTTTAAAACCTTTTATTATTTTGTACAACTGCACAGATCTACAGATTCAGAACCGAAAAGAGGAGTGCAGAAAGCACCAACATACTCAAATCATACGAGCATCGCCTCAGTTACAAAGAATCTCAAAGTTCTAAAACCGTCATGCAAGTTTTGAATTCATTTATTTACACTAATAAGAATATTTCAAAGTTAATTTACATTTTGGGGGTTGTTTCACTGTAGAAATCACAGTTCTCCTCTCATCCTCAAAACCAAAGCAATAGTGCTTTTAAAAAGTAAAGATCATACGCAGCAAGAAGATTACATTGTTCACACTCCACTTTCTCTTTGTTTAAAGGTAATTGCATGCAACATTCACGTTTCACATCTACATCGCTGCACTTTAAAGGGGAAGCTAGATGCTTGGATATTAAAAGATGCACAGATTCCATCCCTGTGCTCTTCAAATAGGTCTAAAAGGGTTAAAAAAAAATCTTTTAATAATTTCTCTTCCTCATGTAGTTCATTCCAGAGTCTTTAAGCATTGTTTGAAAACAATAAAAGGTAAAACATGAGACTTAATGGTGACAGTGAAGTACCAGCAATATAAATTTTCAGGAAATGTTATTCATTGTTAAATTCAACTTAATCCTTCAACTAAATGCAATATAACTGTATTATAAAATAGTTTGAATATTATCAAAATAGAGCTTCTAATGTTAACTGCATTCCGGTTCTTTTGCTTTGGAATTTAACTCAAACATCACTTAAAAGGTCATGGAGTCCTCAAAGAAAGCATTATTAGAAGACAAAAAAAACACAGTTTTAATTTCCTCACTCTTTTTTCCTCTCGCTTCTCTCCCATCTTCACACTGCTGTCCATGCGCATTTGAGATGAAAAAAAAAATGGGTTCATCTTCAAACCTGATTTTTACTTATGCATCAACGCTACCAATTGAAAACTCAGCACAGAGAACAAATGAAGGTTGTTTACTTCATTGCCAATGTTTTATTTCATAATCCAGCGTTTAACACAGAGTGCAAGCCCAGAAAGAGACAGGACTGCTCTGCTTCGTCCAATCACAGAGCTCGTGGTCTTGACACGAAGTTACAATTTACGAGAGGCTCACGTTGAGCTTCGCATAAGGGTCAGCCCGAGGTCTGTGTCAGTACACAGACGACGCAGATGACAATTCGTCGAGTTGACATAAAAGTATAAATTAGGCTTAACTGAAACAGAGAGGGATTGTAAGGTATTTTTTTCTTTTATTAAAAGGGTTAATAAAATTGATTGCAGTGGTAGCCTCCAAAACTATTGTTTTCTGCAGAAACCGAAATTAACGTAATAATTTGTCTATCAACTCAACATATAAAAAAAGAATTTTATGTCACTGCAGGAAATTAAAGAAAAACAATCTTCTGTTCAGACTCCACTTTTCGTTATTCTTTGTCCTCTACCCTTCTCAAAGCTAAAGAGTACCCTTGCCCAAAGAGATAAGCAAAGTTGAAAATGGCGGCATAAAAGACCTTATTAGAATGATCACGTGTGTTTCGTTTGAAAATTATCAGTCTGTGCATCGTAACATTGCCCCAAAACAAGCAGAGCAACAAAATAAGGGCAAATTAGTTTTGTGCAGGGATCAAAATGAGACTTTGTGCTTTTAGATTACTTTTTTAACAAAACTGTGAAACAAAAACTATGCTCATTAAACAGGTATCTGGCGACCTAAACTTGAGCAAGTCTTCTCCAAACCTGGGACCCCACATCCCAGTGCAGCACTTGAGATAGAAAAATGTACTGTTTCACAAGGACTTGCTCAAGTTTAAAAGAACTAGATATAAACTGTTTGGATTAATACTGTGCTGTTCATCGCTGTCGTTTAAAAAAGTTTAAAAAAAGTAAAAAAAACCAGATCTGCACAATGCTTTGTTTCAGATGTAATACTGCAAACATTAGAAGAGCTGCAAATACAAGTAATAAAAACAGAGAAGGGTTAAAGCCTTCAGGGCATTAGATGTTATTTCTACTTATAATATACAAAATGAGATCTTTTTGTTAGAGTTAATTAAACACTGGTGTTATGTTTTTCTTCCAGAAGTTATTTCTTCTTGTGATGTAAACCTGCCTCTTTTCCATTAAAATCTAAAATGAGATGACCTTGACAGTTCCTTGTGTCCAATAATCAATCCTTGTGAGAAAAAAGAAAAAAAAACTTTTACAAAACAAACTAGAGTCTGGGAGAGAGCAAAACAAGCTTGGCAAACATCTTCCCATGCCACATTATTTATTGAAAGACCTTCCCCCAAAAGTGATCATTAAATTACAATTAAACCTTGGTTTGGCACAAAAATGCTCTTTCTTGAAAATAATTACAGTGGTATTTTTTAAGACTTTCAATAGCTTTGCAATACATTTGATCAGCAACACAAACACAATCCCCTCAGAAAAAAATTATATTTTACAAAAGAAAACACCATCCAGAGGGGATGCACCTCCTCTGCGTGGCACGAGGAACAAGAAAAGAACACGCATCCTATATCAGTGAGAAACGCTGTAGTCTAATCACGAAGCATTACAAACCTATTAACATGAGACACCCAGACATGGTTGCCAGGAATTTGGCTCAAATCCCACCTCAGGCCTCCAGGAGGATCGTCGTACCTTCGAGTGCCAGTCAAACAGCTCCAAGCCGCAGCCAGAGAAATGTGTAGAAACCCTGCAGTGGATCTGGCAAGGCAGCCGGGCCTCAGAGGATGGTGCAGAAGAACTTTTTCTCCCTAAACGGGTTCTCTGAGGCCGGGACGGGAACAATGAGGGGGTCCTCTCGTATATGAGCGTCGCAGTACGCCATCAGGTCCGCTGCTGCCTTTGACACCTGAAGATGAGACAAAAATGGGGAAAATAATGAGAGGAGACATGCTTTATTAAATTAAAACATGCAATTAGGTAAGTTTGGATTAAAATGATATGGGTTCATATCACAATATTTTCCACTGTCCAGATGGTATCAATATTATATCGCGATATGGCAGGAAAAAATTGGAAGAAACATTTCAATAGACCTTAACATTAGAGGCAAAAATTGCATTTTAACGTAATTTCAAGTGTGAGATTAGGCAGAGAACTGAAAACTGTTTTTGCCACTGTTAAATTTGACAAATATTTTTGTTCATTACGACCAGGTTTCTTGCTGACGTTCAGCAAATAGTGACAAATCTAGCAACATTTTCTTCTGTTCCTGGTGACTTTTAGCAACTTTGTTTGTTCTGACTTTCGGGATTTCAGACACTAGCTTCCCCCTCTGTTCTCGGAACAAGAGTGCGCATCCCGTCACACCAGCTCCTGCAGAGGGCAGGAGACATTATATATCCTCTTCTAAACATCAAATAAATCAAGCGTGTGCAAGCGAAACATCAAGCTGAATCATGAAATTTATGAATGTGACTGTATCCACAGTATTGCAAAATCCATATAATGGCACAACTGGTATTCACTTTCATACCGGTATAGCACTCAGCTCTATTCAACACAATGATATATAAACTATTCATGTGACTAAATATAACTATTTAAAATTTCTCACAGTGTGTTTCTAATTAATTCATATTACATTACTAAAATAACTTCAAATCTAAATGAAAGTAAAAAAATGCTACACTAAAATGGGATGCCTTTTTGTCACCATCTCCTATGATTAAATTAACATATTTTTCAAAAGAAACAAAAAGGAGACACATTGACCAATTATTAATTTATTTATACAACAGATTTAATTAAAGCAAATAAAGACAGAGGAAAAATATATTATATTAGAATCACGTTAATTTTGTTTATCAAATTGTATTATGGAGCCCTTTTATATGATAATTTTAAGCTCATCAATATATCAATAAATGATCAATAAATTTGTTTGTTCACAAGAATATAATAATTTCTACATAATTTATGACATCAAAATATTTTCAAAACCATAAAAAATGTTTTTAAGTGACAAAATAATACATTACCTTACATCAATGCATTAAAGACAACCTGAATAAAGCAAAATGTCATAATAGTTATATAACTCTTGACAGCTCAAGATGCTCTGTGTACGGCTGCCTGTGTTGACACTTGATATACCAACATGATGTGTGACAAAACACAAAAGTTAAGGAAATGGGCGATTTCTTCTCACTCATGCAGAATAGAGAAAATAGAAGAGTTTCATCATACGGAGAGGCTATGGAAGTCCATAGGTTAAAATAAATGGCTTAAAAAAATCTAAATTTTGAGTCCAAGTCAAAATTTTGATTTATCTAGACAAAGTTTTGACTTGCTGACCTGCAAACACCCAATCTAATGTGAACTACATATACATATTCCCAAAATGTCTATTTAGTAAACTATACACGCACATTTTAACCGGTCAGAAATGGGCTTCCATACTGGGCCCAGGAGTCCTCTATCAGACCAATCAGCAGCTCCACCTCGCTGCAATACAAATCAACAGAAAAAGCCAACACCAGAAACATCAGCATATTTGCTCTTATTTAGCATCTCACTGCTAAATCTCACTGCATAGCACACAATGTATTACACTTAGTTTTATTGGTAAACAGCGATTCATACATATACCTGTTCAATAAACACCTAAAGCTCTACACCAGTGTTTCTGAATTTTTTTCTGTCACGCCCCCCCCTAGGAAGAAAAAAAAACCTCTCGAGCCCCCCACGCAACCATAAACAGTATTATTTGTCTTTAAATTTGTTATAAGTACCCCTATTCATAACACAGTATCCTTAGTAACGTATAAGAGAAAAAAGAAAGAAATATGGACCAACTTACAACAAAGAATAGCTTTATTAACTGTATCAGAAAAGATTTAAGGTGCATCTGAAATGTAAAAAAACATTAGCTTCTTAATAAAACTATAAACATTGTTTGACTAACCATGATTGCTTTCAATATTCGGCCCTTTTTCGCTGAAAAAAACTCAAGCAGCTTATCAGCGTGATTGGGGTGTAATGTCTAAGTGACACCTTCATTTTTTTGGCTTCATGCTGTCTGCTGCCAACATTTTTAGACTCAGTAAGCACACCTGTCTCTCCTCGTCTCCCACCGGAGTCGCAGTGAAGCCAAGCGCTACATATGCGTCATATTTCCTCGTCTTAGCTTTTGGGAGACTTTCGTTTGTCTCTTTATCTCCTTCTCTCTCTGACGGTCTTCTACACTTCGATTGTACACTTCATTCTCTGCCAATGAGAGCGCCACTGTCCTCTAATGTAGTGGAGTGGTATTGCACTTTATTCTAGAACAGAAAAAAATAAAAAAAAAATAAATAAATAAAAAAGCATGTTACCCGAGGTCAAACGCGCCCACCTTGACGGAGCCCCACTATTTGAGAAAAAAAAAAACATCCACACCCGTACTCCCAAAAAAAAAACTCCCTTCTGGACATGACATCTCCAAGCACTGAGATGAGCTCTGTGCTGTTCAGAGAATATACTCCAGCACACGAGTCGCTGCAGGAGTTAGCTGGTCTCACTTATCCTCATGCACTGTGGGAATCTGAATAGGAGGTTCTGACGTGAGAAACAGATGGAGAGATAACAGAATGACACAAACTAACAGGAACAGAGTCACATGCCTTGAAAACCTCTCATGAGAAGAACGGTCATCAACAAATCATCTGGCAATGTTCTGAGGAGCTCATTTTACATATGTATGAACACACAAACACCAGAAAAGGAAGCACAGGCTTCAGAACAGCAGGAGAGCGGTGAGGCGTTACGCTCTCCACATCATAACGAAGCCCTGAAGAGAGACGTTAACTGAATAAAAGCTTGAAATAAAATGAAATACAAGGTCAAACAAATCTTTGCAGGGATGCAGAAAACAACAGAACTTATCGGAGCACAATCGCTCCCAAACACAATTCGGTGTTCTGAAAATGCTGCTGGCTCTGGGATGCTGCAGCTGGATGCTAGAGCAGGAGATTCCTGGATCAAGCCATTTATGTACATTTATGATTTGGCATTAGTATTTGAAGATTGGATTGAATCCCAATAAGGTTAACCCTTAATTAATTTTTACAAATCCACTAAAAAAAGCACAAAATTCAACCCAAAACCAGTTGAACTGGATTCTTCCTCCTCTGCAACAGAGTGCTGCCCACCGTTCATGAAACAGGAGCTACTTTTGGTTCTGCTTTACGTCAGATTTAATCCATTTGCCCAGAAAACAACCCCTAAGGGGACAATGGTTAAATCTGGCATCGCTCAAAAACACATCAAGAGAGAAAATCAGCATCCTTGATTTCTCTGCGCTACAGCTGAGACCAAGCTGCTTCGACTGAGACTTTCTGCTTCGACTCAGCCCTCAGGTCTCACGAAACCGATAAGAGCCAAAACACCACATTACACTTTCTTCAGGGGCTGTTCAGCTTAAAACAAAGCTTGGAGAACTCAACCTCATCTCCATCCATACATTTTTGGGAACAATGCTGAGGAAAGGCACAAATATTATCCATTGAATCAAGCAATGAAGAAGTCGTATGGTGCAGGCTAATCAATCAAAAGCTAGGAACGACTCAAGGAAGCACAGCAAGTTTGATCGCTCTCACACAGGCAGATTCACAAGCAACCAAGATTTTAAAAACGTTTAAAAGAGATGTATGTTTAAGTTTACATCCAAAAACTTGATTATAATGATATAATCGTTGTACCTACAATATGTTTGCAACATTTCTCCAACACCACATGATTGAAACGACACTGTGGTTTGGGATATTTAAACAATATACATGAACTTCTTTTATGAAAAAGTAACTAACAAGCTACAATGCTATTTTGGCTTAAGTTTATTGTTTCTTCTGCATTCGCAAAAAGCATTGCGATTTCTCCACAATTGGCAGACCACAACAGGACTAATATGAACCAAAACCACAGAAATGGAAAATACCTTCACTCAAAACCCTCTGAAACCAAATTCAGCTGTTCACCTGCTGGTTCAACTACAAAAGTAAATTTTTTTATAATTTTCTCAAAATGTGTTTTAACATAAAAAAGTATCATGCTAAAAAGCTTCTCTCAGAGACAACGATGTTTCCGCAAAAAAAAACAACTGAAGAAAAAAATTGACCTGAAGTTTTAAAAAAGTTTTTACATTGTGTTAGAGAAAGTGTTGACCTTTTTAAAACTTGACTGTTGGATTTAGTTTTGCTGCTTACTTTCTGGTATTTGATCTTGGCTTGTTTTCTGGGTCCTCTAAGCAAAATGGCAAGAATACTGAGAGGATTTTTCTAAAGTAAATGTGTGTGTTTTTTAGATTAGGTAACCTCTCTGCTAAAGGGTTTGGGGGGAACGGTGCCTCGTTTTATTTATTTCAGGTACTGTTGCTAGGACTTGATGTTTTAGTCTATTTTGACGGAGCAGTTGGCATTGAACATGTAGAGAAGGGTAAGAAATGTCATCAAGTAGACACTCCTTCACTAATGTTTTTTGACTGAAGACCACTACATCTCCAGAACATCCCCAGCATCCCAGGTACACCATTCTCCGTATCTTACCCTGTAACTTGTTGATGGACAGTGTTCAGTAATTTTCCTTCATTAGCTTCATTCTTTTTATATACATTTTTAGCACTCATAATTTTCCATGAATGAAAATGGGGTTGTGCTATTTTGGATTAAATAATTTCTTAAAACAATTGAGAGAAACTCCACGCTTTTCTACAGTGCTTGCAACTACAAGAAACATATTCATGCAAACTCCGGGTAATGATTCTGAAAATGTCATTATATGACTGCTGTTACTCTTCCCACTGAACTTTTATCATGGCATCTTGTTCCCTGAGTGGAATGAAATGAGCTTGGATTTACTGAGTGCAGAAGCAAAGGTCAAACCTTTATCCTGTCCATGCAGGCTTCCATCTTCAGCTGCTCCACAGCTTTCCTGGCCTGAGAGATGCTTGCGGTGCTGTTATTAGCCATGCCGTCCTTCATGATGAGTCCTGAAGACATACGAGAGAGGAAGTGAGCTAACAAACACTCTCACACTTCTGTTTTCATACCACATGTGACTCATAAACTGGGCTCAACTCAAACCTTGGTGTCTTTCCCATATTAGGAAGAGGAGTCCACAAATCATGATCACATAACCTTTTCTCTCACTGCTGTCCAACTCAAAACAGGTTGCTTGGTCATATAGACATAATTATATACATAAATCATAGATTAAAATGGTTTAAAAATATTTAATGGTATATTCTTTATGATTGTATAATTGGAGGAAAAAAAAGTGTTCACAATATCCCAGCACGTATACATTTAGATGTTTAAGGGCTGATGATAATACCCATCACAACATCCATTCTTGGTGGAAATCTATCCATTCATCTATCTATACACATAGTTCAGGATGCCCTCAAATGTGAAAATATGTCCATATTTCTTATTAAGTTCATAAGCTGGTATTCTAGTGTAAAAAAAAAACATTTTATAGACATGAGCATGATTAAAACATTTGCATTATATTGAAAACATTTGACAAAAATCTTCCGCCAGGCTGTTAACCCAAACTATAGGCTATAAACTATATACCCAAAAATGACCACATCACTCCAATTCTGCCTCACTACTTGTGGGTAAAATAATTTGAATTTTGTTAGTTCTGAGAGCTTTAAATGATCAAGATTCATCCTACATCATTTTGCTGAGCTATTATAAACCCCAAAATCCCCAAGGGTTTAAACATTTTAATCATTTTCCCTAATAAAATTCAAAGGTACAGCTTTCAATGAGTGAGATGACGGCCAACCCCTGTAAGGCCATCAGAATAAACATCACTATAGAGCAAACACAATGCCCTGAGAGAGGTTAGGAAGTTAAGACTCTCCCCACAAGATGTGTTGAAAACAAAAGTCTCAAGATGCTTTCTACTCTGCAATCGGCACATGGTGTGGTTTCACAGCTCAACATTTCATCCCAGAACTAACACATACACTTGCGGTTCCGGAATCACATCGCCGCTTGGTATCTCATTTTAATGGTAACAATTCTCTTTCACAAAGCAGTCCTGAAGCTGAAATATTGAATTGTTAGTTCTGCTGGAAAATTCTCACAACTGGAAAAACTAAAAATAATTTACTATTGACAAGAGTTTTTGATTTAAGGCACCTAAAAAGGAATGACATCAGCAGTCTGGGTTTCACATCATTCACATAATCTGCTAAATCTTTTGCTGCAGATGACATAAAGCAGAAGTACACTAATGATCCTCTACTATGATTTCAGATGTACTGATTAAAAGTGAAAGTTTGAACTTATTGTGGCATACATTGTCAAGTAGTGTTTGTTTTGTTGTAACTTAAAAAGCCCAATATTATTGAAATACAACTTTTGCAAGGTATTTGGACATAAATGTGCACTAATGCCATATATATAACTATATTAAAGTGGTTTCAATTAATGGCGTCTTTTAGCAAAATTAAAAAAAGCAAAATGGGTTGCAAATCATGAGCTGTTTTCAACTGATCTAATTATTGTTAATTTTGATTGACAGTCACACATTAGCTTATCCGCCAATAACTGCCCGTGCGAGAGGAATGAGGAGTAGAAGATATGTCCCTAAAGAACCAACACCTCTGCTCTGTTTCAGGCTGTACTTCTCAGCACTGAAGTCTTCATCATTTCCCCACATATGAGAAGTTTCCTACATGTATCTGGCTCATGCTTCAATTCCTCGCCATTTCTCAACAGTTCAACGACAATCACAGCTCATTTTCATCTTCAGCAACACCCACTAAACAGCATGAATTGTTGACGCCTCAAAATTGGGAGTCTAACTCTATAAAAATGATCAAAATGTGTTATATTCATAACTAAAATTTAGCTTGGCAAGTTCAGGGGAGGCAGAAAAGTTATATCACCTAACAACTTTTGTAATTGGTTACTATATTCCAATAGTATTGGCCCTTTAAAAACTAATATCTCTATATAGATTTGAATTTTTTGGTACAAGTACATTTAATTTTCACAGAAATACCTTAACATTAGAGGGCCGCCTGGTCTTTTCTTGGCTAAGGACCCCTGGTGTCTAGCCCTGTATACATCTCTTCTTGACCCCCATCCCTACCCCATTTCGATAGGAATATTTTACTTCTAATGACGCTCACCAGGCCAAATTGAACCAACTGCACAGTGGACATACTCACACACCAAATAGGTGGAGCCGGTACCTACTGGCTTGTTTAAATTGTTTGCTTTCCAACTTGTGTGAAAGATATGATAACATCTGACACAGATGGAATCAAGCGAACAGAGTTTATGGTGTTTAAATAAAAGGAAAACAATACCAATGGAATATTTATTCAGCCTTAATTTATTTTAGCACTGGTTCTGGAGCCCCTATCAACACTGTCATCAAATGTTTTTTTTCTGTGCCAACAGAACTCCAAAACAATCAGAACAGTGCTCCTCAAAGCAATGATTTAACAGCTCAAGCTTTACATTTTAAGAGGTTCTTCCACAATCCCAACAGAAAACGAGGGTTCAACGTTTATGAAACGTATGTTTGTGTTGATGTAGCCCTCAGGAGAGCAAAACACAGGCCAAAAGCAGCTTTTACAATAAACATGCTTTATAGCAATGACGCGAAGCTAATGAAGGCACGCAAAAATAGGAGATTCTTCATCCCTCCACAGATTCCTCCGTTAATTCGTCAGGGAGCTCCTGTTATCCCCAATCCCGTACAGACCTTCCGCGCCTGCTCAATCCAGTAGCGACTGAGAGAAATACATGGGGATGAAACAAACAAATAAATAAATAAATATCACTCCCCTCACATTCACTGCTCAGCTCGAGAGCGCGTGTCGCCCGTGCACCCCTCAGCGGCTGCTCGGATCAAAAGCGCATTAACGTTCGGAATTCAACGGATACAAACGGTTTCAAACCCCAACGGTCCCCAAACAAACGGTTCTCGGAGCTCATCACCGACACCCACCTGAAGTGTGTCACAGTTCCAGACAGTGGCTCGACTCCACCCGAGCGCGACGAAGAAAAACCCGCAACGCCTCGCCGCTCGCGTTCATCCACCGGACGCCTTCCACAGTCGAGTGTTTCCCCGGTTTGTGCTCCGGAGAAGGGCTCGGTGTCGGTTCACGAGCTGCCTGTGAGGGGAACCTCAATGTGACGCACGAGCGAGCGCGCGCGCGCCCCCGGGAGCTGGAGGAGGCAGACAGGTGTCGCGGCGCCTTTAAGAGGCTCCGGTAAAATTATCTTTGTGCCGCTCGGAAGCGCGCGGGAGGATCGGTATCGGACGGATGTGTGCACACCGGAGGCACGTGAGGTTTCCCCACCGAATGTGACGTCACAGGGTCTCCTTGTTAAAGGGTTGACGTAACACAATACCAAACAATCGGGTTATTATGACGCAATACGAGCTTCAAGTGGATTTGTCTCTAGATTTCCAAAAGATTTGATCCCATTGGAGCTGATTCTAAGAAAACAGAATTGAGCAGAAGCAAGTTAATTTACGTTTAGGGACAAGAGTTTGAATAAGTGGGGGCCAATATCCCACTTTTTCATTGTTATAATAGAGTAAAGTACAAGAAAATTTGTCAAACTATTCATTGTTTTGCAGTACAATGCACAGCTAAATTAGTATTAGGAACTGTTGAGTTTTTCTCGCTTTTATAGTTTTAAACATAAGCTCATCTTGCGGTTTGAAACTAGAAACTGATAAAGCTGTACAATCTAATTTGTTAACAGGAGAAATGGGAGTGACATTCAGTGGGTACTGATGACTCCTCTGTTGCAAGTGGCGACTGGCGAGATTTCTTATCTTGAATTATAAAATTTGGCAAAAATATAATTGGACAGGATTGAATTTCTGGGGACTACGTTTTGGCCCTCAATAGTTTCACTACTCAGAAATATTACATAATTATATCTACACAACAAAACAAGCAAACAAACATAAACATAAAAAACTTTTACATAAAAATTATACTCTTAATGTTTATAGATTGACATTGTTTTAATTGACCATCCAGCCTTACAACTAATGCTCCTGGATTAAAGCATATAATAAACCTGAAGAGTAATCTAAAAGAATTGGAAATATTTATATAGCAATTTATTACTTCAGTAAAATAGTAAAACAAAAGTTCAAACATAAATAAAAGTAAAAAGTTACCAAAAAAAAAAAATAGTTAACAATAGTTCAAATAAATGATATCCTGAGACCAGTTTTTGTATATGTTCAGAGTAATATCTGTTATTGCGGTTGAAAATAATTAGTAGAATTTGGTGATTTCAGTAATGTGTTTTAGGGATCAGTTACTTCATCTTTTGAGAGTTTTGAGTGTGTTATGTTAAGAACTCATGATCCTCAACCCCTTGGTATTCAGGACCCACTTTACAACCCCTCTTTGAGAGAGTTGTTGATCGCTATCGTCCACCTAAGCACACTTGAATGAGTCTGATTGGAAGGGTTTTCCAATGTACTTGCTTGTGTATATGTTAAATGAGACCAGAGATAGAGCAGGAGAGAATATTCTCCTCAAGAGAGAGACACAGGTCGACCATGGTATTACGGTGGCTGGATGATGGCTTTTTCAATAACACCCGATTTGACTTTAAAAAAGCTTTACTGATTTTTTTTTCATAAAACTAACAAATGTAATTCAACAAAATTATATGCAATATTCACTGAAATGGTCAAAAATAGTTTGACATTTTAAGTAATGACTTAACAACACAAAAAGGTTACATTTTGAGAGCTGTAAAATAAACCAGGTCAGAATCTGAAAGTAAATGAACATTCAAGTAAAGTACTTTATTAATTAGAAAACTAAAACCTGTATTTCACAGCCTCACTGAATAATTTCCTGTAGAAAGAATTAAAATATCACAAATGTAATTAGAATATAGAGATTTTTTATTACATTTCATAAATACAAAAAACGGAAAAGAATCCTCCCAACTAGGCCTCAAGAGCATTCCATAAATTACATAAAGCACTGTTCATCAAACATCCACACATGCTGCTTCACAAACTCACACAATGGGAAAAGAACACCGTCAGGCTGATCACGTGATAGAACTGCTCACAGCAGCTCCGGGAAAAACCTAATGCTTTACATTGAGAATAATCCAACAGAAAAAGTATGAATACAGAGCAGACACATCTTTCTAGAGTCACATTAGAATCATTTAAGTTAAAAAACACTTTAAATCCCTGTGTACCCACTCTCAAGAGGTGACTTTGGGTTTGAAATGAAACAAACTCAATATTCATGTTTGATATTTCAAGGGAGAAAATGTAGACAAATAGTGAGGAAAAGGCGAATTCCCTTTAAAAAAACACTGAGTGGTAAGACAATAATAATCACATTGTGTTTTAAGACTCGTAACAAGATAAAATACTCAGCAGAGTTTCAGAATAGAAGGAAAACGCAAACACAAGACAGAGGCCGGACCATACATATGATGAAAATGACAATCGTGTTTCCTTACATTAAGGCGAGCGGATAAGAGGATCTGCTTCTCAAGTTTGATTTTCATGATGAAATCAGATTTAAGTCAGTCGTGTTTCAGTCAATATTTTATCTTAATCCAATCACAATTCTACATATTAAAACATAGAAAGAGCAGAAAAACAACTACATGAAGGTAACTAAATTCTTCCTTAAATTTCTAAACTCTGACCTCAATAATGATCAATTGGATGTTTTCTTCCCCTCAATCAGCTTTAACTCAAGATGCAAAAACATTGCAGAGGAGAGCCCTTAACCCCATATTTAAGAAATTTCGAATAAAATGTCCAAAAACAAAATTCAAATGACAGGATAAGACCTCAAAAGGGCCGAAAAACAAAACAGCAAGTGAATGTTTTCCTTCTTCGCACTGGTTGATAAATTCTGATGTAGTAATGTAAAATGTAAATGAAATGTCTTAAAATGAGTTAGTCTAGCAATTTCTTTTTCACAATTCATATTTACCTCTAGCCAATCACAGTTGTACAATTCTGAATGTTAATGGAAATGTTAAGACCTAAGAGAGAAGTGCGCAACAACTGCAAAAACTACAAAATAAAACAATGCTTTTCCATTCACAATTCTAAATTCTCTAAGATAAAATCCATATATTCTGACTTTTTCTCAAACTATCTTTTCTCTAACTTCCCTCTGTCAGTAAATCACAAGTCAGACACATAAACGGAGTGAATTTAGATTTTAAACCAAAGTTTAAAATGTAATGTAAAATGATCAGATTTAACATTTTTTACTTCATCTCTATCACTTCAAATCTGACAGATTTCAAGAAAAAAAGATTTTCCCCAAAAAAAGTGTTCCCTAAAAGACCAGATAACTGCACTGGTTGAGAATATACTGAGAAATTTTTGAATTCCTTAATAAAAAAAAAATCAGATTTTTCTGTCTTAAAATGATTAAACTATAAAATATGATAGATGAATAAACGAATAATGAATATAATGAATGAATGTAAATGAAAATTCCAGTGATTAAATGAATTAATTTCAGAAAAAAGCTGACTTAAAGAAAAAATCTAAGTGTGCAATACCTTATTTTTGAACAACCTGGAGTGCAGACGGGAGAGCGCCGGTCCTCGAGGTAGATTCACTAAAATGCGCTTTTGCAATCTCTCCATTTAACTGAAGGAATCATAACACTGAACATAAAGAAGAAAGATCATTAACTTACAAACAGATTTAGTCACTGGCAACCGGGACGTTTGCGTTCGTGTCTGAGAAACAATACAAATCAAGTCTTTTTGTAATAAAATGAAGAATGAAAATGTTCAGAATGAAGAGCGTTTGATGAAGCAATCAGATCTTGAAAGCCGTTCCTTCAGGCTGGGTTCAAACACAGGATTTCCCTTCTCATGACAAAACGAGAGAGAAACAAAGGAAAAGAGGAATGGATCTCTCAGAAGAGTGTTCAAATTTCTCTGAAAGCTTGTCGCCCCTGTTTTTGGCTCGTCCTCTGATCAGATGTTTGAACTCACTTCAACACCAGATCCCAACTTCTCAGTCACAAACATTTCAGAGAGGGACACTGTTTGACTTTTCACCGATTTAAGTTCCTGAATGAAATTTAAAGAAGCAGTGATGCAGTCAGGAGGGTCCTTAGGAAAACACACCAAAGAAATTAAAAACCATGCACAAGAACTTTGAAGTAAAGAGTCTTCAGGAGATGCTTGTCTGATTTTAAATTCAATCATGATTCCGCCTTGTATTTGAGGGTCATTCTACCAAACTGTTTGTAATTAGTCATCGTCACTTTAGTCAATCTTGTGTTTCATGACAGTTCTTTTAAACATCATTTTTATGACAATCTTAAAGTGCTGATTGGAAAACGCTATAAAATCACTGATTCAGTTCTTTAAAAAATGGTCACAAATAAGCAGAAGCAACAGAGTACAACATACTAAATCAGAGAAATTGATCATTTAATCTGTGGATTATATACAAAATAAATGGTGTGAGAATGCCAAAAAACAATTACAGAATCTTGTATTTTTGTGATATTCACTGTGAAATTATGGTCTTATATTTCAGTTTTTTTTTCCATCTTTATTTTTCCAAATTGCAAGGATATAAAAAATCCTGATTTTACCTATAAAAAAAGAGCAAACTTCTCTAAAAGTCTGAGGCAACTGGTATATGATATTACTTAGCAAGTGTTCAAGATGTAATGAAATGTTAATGGCCCAATAACTCTAAAAGTCAGAAAATGCATAATTCTGACCAACAAGTTATTTTTTTAAACTAGTCTGGAACTGCAGTCTGGAGCTTAAAGATGGAATTAAATGGATAGTCCACCCCAAAAATGAAGATCTAGTTATTAATCATCTACCCTGATTGACGTTCCGCACCTGTTAAATCTTCACTCCTCCTCTGAACACCTTTTAAAATATTCTGGATACAATCCTGGAGGCTTGTGACTGCCCTTTTAACACTTATGGAGCTCAGAAAGGAAACTCACGAAACATACTGAAATGTTTCCATCTGCCATTGAGGGTTAGATTTTGAATTAAATTCTTTCTAACCATCAATATAATCTAAATAATGACTTATTAAATCCACATATTTCTTCTCATATAAATGGTCAAAAAGCTCATGATCAAGCAAAACACTTACTTAGTGAGTTTATATTTAAGATTTTAACACGTGCACAAAACAAGCTAGTGTACATGTGTAAAATCAGAGACATAAACATGCTCAGGTAGCATTCTGATTGGATGATGAGCATTCCGACGGAGAAGACTAGGATTTAAGTGTTAGTTCGGATTCCTTTGTAATCAGAAATTCTTCTCCTTGTGGTATTTACTTCGTATCTAAACCCCCGATGACATGAGTGTCAGTGGGGCAGACAAAGTTGGATCAACCCAAAATATCTCAAAATGTGTTCAGAGAGGAATGAACCCTAAAGGGTTTGGAATGACATGGGGGTAAGAGGTTAGTGGCTGAGTTAATGACTCATTTTTGAGGTGGAGTATCCCATTACAGTGAATTAAAAAATTCTCCAGTAATTCCCACCAAGGTGTCAGATTGAATACTAAAAGAGCAGAAAATAAAGATTTACCAGAATCTATTAATGCATATAATTTAAACAAATAAAAAAATACGGCTTAATTTTTCCAAATTACAATAAGTCAAAGGTAAATAAGATAGGACCTTCAACCAACACGAAATAATGAACATAAATGACTTGTGAGAGCCACAAACAAAATAAATATATATATAAAAAAAACAAGTTTAATGAAAAGCCAAAAAAGTGCAATTCTCACCAAATTGATTTTGAATCAAAAGTATTTCAGCCGGACTGCATCTCATGGACTGATTTAACGTGTCTTTTTATTTATAGAGCTAACTAACACTGAAATGAGTGAAGGAGAAGTTCAAACATAAGTTCAGAGGATGAAGCAAAGACAATCGCAAGAAAACGCTCTGCTGGGTGAAGCTTTCAGCAGCAGAAGATGAACACAAGATGGTTAATGAAGACAAACCTAGAGAGGCTCCGGCAGAGGCCTGCACTCATGCTTAGCCTGTTTTAAAACACGCAGGCATGCATGTTGCGTCTCTTCAGTGAGTACAATAGCTCATCGCATCCCATGATGCTCAGGGGCGCAGCGTGGGATGTGCGAGGCAGGGTTTGTGCATGCTGGCTCCTCCGGCATGTCTCACAGCACAGCGCCCCTTCTGGCAGACGTGAGTAGGGGTTAGGTGCTGGTGTGCTGTCAGCCTGCAGCGTAACTGCTAAGGAAAGAGTAAAACATGGGCAGCTTCATGCGCTGCTGGTCCCGCCTGCACCAGGCGATTACTGTGCCCTCGCTGTTGGCGGTGTAAAGGTGGTGTCCGTCACAAGAGAATGTCAGGCTGGAGGAGGAGAAGAAAGGGGGTAAATAGCAGAAAGCAGTGAGGGGTTCCAGAGCTTTTATGGCATAGATGTATCTTTATCAATCAATCAATATGTTTTATATAGCGCTTTTTTAGCAGTTGCTTTCAAAGCAGCTTCACAAAGTCCTAGTGAGGATCAGGTAGGGTAAATAGGATTTCCCTCTGTGAGGTCACAGGGAGCCTCGCTGAATGAGGCGGGTGCTAGTTACCTCCCCAGCAAAAATACTTTTTCAACTTATGCAGTGAACAGTCATGTCTTGTCAAATTGCAGAATTTTGGATGCATTTTTCTTGAATCTAGAGCTGTGTGTTTTGAAAAGCTAATTTTGAACATAAAAAAATATTTTAAGATGTTCTCAAATAGCACATTAAAAAAATATGTTCGCAGACCTTACATCTGTAGTTAATTTCCCCACCAGAAAACGCTACTTCTGAAAAGGAACAAGTTTTTTTTCTGATTTACTCCATGAGTAAATTAATTTAGTTTTAAACAAACGTACTGTATTAGATGCATTGAAACTTCACCAAAACGTAGAATAAGCGAGGCTCTATAGTCAGGCCTCATGAAGCGCCACTAAACAATCTAAACACTTGTGAAAAAACTTGGAAACCAAGCAAAAAGAAATAAAAGAACACCTTTATTATATTCGTTTCTTAAAATAAAAAAAACATGATTTTTTTTTTAAATATTTTGAGAGAAGTCTTTCACTCACTGATGGTCGTACCGTAATCTAAAGCAAAGCACTCAGATGAAAATATCTATACTACATTTGTTCCTCCTTTTCTTCACACTAGATTCTGTTTTTTGTCCCTTGAAACCCCACTTTTATTCTCAAAATTGGGGTAAAGTGCACTACTGTGACGGTATCTGATCAATGATCATTTTATTTAAATTGATTGTTGTATTAGTGGATTTCATGGCATGCTGTATTTAGTTAATAATAATAATAATAACAATGCCTTCAATTTATATAGAGCTTTTATAGACACTCAAATACGCTTTACAATTATCAGAGCATTATTCATTCACTCCACAGACACACACTGGTGCTGAAAAGCTACCTTGGTAGCCCTCATTTACCCTGGGGTAGCGGAGGGCTACCATTCTGGGCCACCAAACACACCCCACCAGTCACTCACATCCATACTGGGCATTGTGGGTTAAGTGCTCAGGGCCACAATTTCAGAATGGGCCTAACGGGGATTGAACTGCCAACCTTCCAGTTACAGAACGATCAACTCCACCACTGCTCCATCTTTCTGCCCTCAAAATTAAAATATTTTTTTTTTGTTAAATTAAAATTTGTTCTATTAACACTTCAATGACTACATCTTATTGTTGGGAGAATTTTAGAAAATAAAACGTTTTCACAAGGAAATTTCATTGCAATAATGATACATTTTCCCCCATAATTCATCCATTACTAGCCAGAAGAAGCAGTAATATGCACCTGATGATGGGTCTGTTGGATTTGGGGAAGGTGATTTCTCTGACTGGCTTTAGGTCCCATGTGCTCCACAACCTAAGAGGACCAAAGAGATAAATAAACAAATGTCAATTACACTCTTCAGTAATGCAGCTAAATCCACCGTCTCACTACCAGCTTTATGGTGAGGGTTCAATCACTTAATATGGTTCAATCAGAAGAGCCCAAACTTCTGTGAGTGTGATGGTCCATGTTTTATAAATCCATAACATGAACCCACTCAACTTCGCAGATAATGTTAACATGCTAACTATGAACATTTATCAAAGTGCACAGTTTTTTTAAATCAACAATCTGTTAAACGATGACTAAGAATAACTCTGTCAATCAGCTTTAGCTTCCATGTGTGCGGCTTTTACCGAACCACTCCGTTCTCCAGGCCTCCGGCGATCACGTTGACTGAAACTCCCTCCGGCTGATTGGAGAATGCCACAGAGCAGATGATCTCACGGCAGTGGACGTGGCCAATCAGATCGCCATTGATGGTCCACAGTCGCAAGTCGCTGCCTCCCCCCACTGCCAGAACAAGCAGCGAAATTATTCGAACCACCCTTTCTTTCAAAATCTTTTTTTTTTTAGATTTGTTGCTAAATAAATTTTACTGAAGACAATCTAACCAGCAGCAGCTGGGCTTTTCAACATCACTCTAGAGCTTTCTATGTTACCAGGCAACAGCTTTCCCCCACAGCTGTGAACAGTTTTAGTCTCGAAGGAGGAAAGAAGTCAAGTTATGGGTGACGAACAGCTCTTGTAAACACAATGTTAAACCCAATAAAGAAAGAGGTGATGGGTGCATTGGTATTTGGTTAACTGTTAAACAGCAGCTGAAGCCTATGAGGGCCCACCTGAGTCGCAGACGGTGGCAATGTCTCCTGTGGTTTCGCTGGCTGATACAGCGTTCACCGGACTCTTGTGGCCACTGAGGCTCTGGACATAGCACAACCTGACAGAAGAAACAAGTTACTTCAACAAACACCAGAGCTTTGCATTTTGCAACTATATTTTTAGGAATTAATTGTTTCTCAAAAATGCATTGATCAATAACGTCTTGGCCTCAATCACTGTGCCCCGCCTACCAGCACGCCTGGACCGCATTATAAGAAGATGAAACACACAGGGAGCTGCATACACAACCAGTACCTCATCATGGTTAGCCTGGCTAATAACATGAGTTCAACAGCTACGTTTCTGATGGGAGTGTCAGGGTGTGTACAAAATAAAATGAAAAAAAAAAGCAAAAATTCTGTTATCAAGGTATTTAACTCTTGCATCTCTCTTTATGTGGATTTCAAACTTTTCTAATGATTTAGAAAAACATTAAGTAAAAAAAAAGGAGAAATACAATGCATGCTAAATTGCACACAGAACCGAAAGTTTTTATCCAAATGTCTGTACTTTTGAAAGAAAAACCCTGAGCTCTCTATTTATCACTCGACACCTTTTTTGCCAAACTTTGCATCCTCTCAAAGTTTTTTTAAAACAAGCTTGATCCTTAAGAGTCACCGTATTCAGGAAATAACTAACATGATAAATATAATTGCATGGACACTAGTGTGTTATATTCTTAAGCTCCAGTATTTTATTTATGCATTTTTTTGTTTGTGTTATCTACTTCATGTGTGCAATGAGAAATGTATCTGGAGCCTCCAACTCAGTCCAGTTTCTGGAAATCTGGGGGAGAGCTGGAGAAGCTTGAAAGCTGGAGGACCGAAAAAGCTTAACACTCTATGTTTGGGTCTGCAAAGAAAGCTCCAGTTGTAAAGCCACTGATGGGAATTGCCGCTGAGTATTCATCTCTAGTCGCAGCTTGTGCTTAGAGCAAAAAGAATATTTACCGGTGTGTTGGAAAATGTGGAACAAAATTCAATTTGTTTATTTAGCTTTGACATAAATTTTTTCTCGGTTTTGTTAGTCAGGGAGACTCTGAATTTTGTTTACGTTTTTATTTTTTTGGGTAATATAGAATGTAAGAGAAGGTGGTCTGTTTTATATATTTGTTATTGATGTTGTGTGAAAAGAAAAGAAAATTATATTCTTTAATTTACTGTAATTTTTATTAAATTTTTTTCTGCATGGCCAAATTCTCTAGACTGGTTGAAAGTAATGATGTTGTAGTGCACAAATAGTCTAATAACCTGTTGAGGTCCCAGAGGATGCAGGTCCCGTCTCGACTCACACTGATGAGAATGCTGTAGGGTTTACAGACGAACAGAGCTGTGACCTCTGCTGAATGGCCGTACAGATCCACCTGCGCCTCCACCTCCATCTCCATCGGCTGAGGTGAAAAACAAACATGTGGCTGCACACACTTTTCCTCAGAAAGACTTGCATTGCATGAGAAAAACCCGTAGATTTTGAAATTTGTCATTGATATTTTTTTTCCAGCTATCCAGGGCTCATTTTATTAATGCAAGGCAAAGACAGAGATAAGATAACAATTATCTAAATGAGAGGAAAGATCACATGGCGGGACTCATGAATGATGCCAGAGCTTCTCGCTTTGACTGAAGTACTCTGAGCAGAGAAGTAGAGAAGCAGAGCAGCAGCGGTGCTCTGAATGAGAGTGTCTGCCGCCCAGACTTCAGCCCACCTGTGAACTGCAGGAAATGTGTTTCTAGGGCAACCAAGAGATGACTAACAAGGCCACTGCAAGCATCTTTGTGTAGCTGTGAGGGAGTGTGTGCCACATTCTGGGGACAAATGTTACCACAAAGTGTGAAAGCTGTGATTTAGAACTTTGTGGGGACTGGAATTCGATTCTTGTGAGAATTAAACAACTTTAAGCGCAAAAAAGGATTTCTTGATGCCCTGAAAAACTGGGAAAGAGATGACCCAAACTAGAAAGTCAAGTAAAGACTAGAGTAATGAGTGCAGTTGTGTGTTTGCAAGAGAGAGAGAAAGAGAAATGAGAGTAGGTGCTCTGCAGGGAGTGATAATGGACGTGGGCAGCCTGTGGGTGGGGGAGGAAGCAAGCAAAGATAGGACTGGTTGCCGTGGTAACATACCATAGTGTTGGTGAAGCGGTTGGTGTAGGCGGTGATGACTCCACACTGGCTTCCTGTGAAGAGCTGACAACTGTCCGGCACCCAGGCACAGCTAGACACCTAAGGGAGAGGGAGAGAGAGGGGGAGATGGAGAGGGAGAGAATTTGCAGAAGTCAAATTTGCAGAAAATTATTTAACTGGATCATATTGTGTCAGTGGTGTTAAATTATGGTGAAATCTTCTGGACATTCTAATTAACTCAAATGATACTTAAAAAAAAAAAATCAGAATCACAAAAAAAAATCAGGATTATATTCCTCTTAAAAAATGTATTAAAAAAATGATGTTTAAGTTTTCTTTTAACTTGAGGTCTACTAATGTGTTTTTTTCTCCTGCAATTCACTGGATTGGCTCTCTATATATATATTCAAAAGCCTGCCCCATCTCTCATTAGTCAGATATCGATCACTTGATTTGCATGCAACCTACGTTAGTACATTTCCATGAAAAACACAACGGTTCATTTTTGTAATGATAAGTTTGAGATAGTTGTGGTCATTTATTTTTCAAATTTTGTTTCATGGCGTCACGGTGGCGAAGTGGGTAGCATCTCACAGCAAGAAGGTCGCTGGTTCGAGCCTCGGCTGGGTCGGTTGGCATTTCTGTGTGGAGTTTGCATGATCTCCCCGTGATCGCGTGTGTTTACTCCGGGTGCTCCGGTCTCCCCACAAGTCCAAAGACATGCGGTATAAGTCAATTGAGTAAGAACAATTGCCCATAGTGTTAAAGTGTGAATGAGTGTGTGTGAATGTTTCCCAGCGATGGTTGCGGCTGGAAGGGCATCCGCCGTGTAAAACATATGCCATAGAGTTGGCGGTTCATTTCGCTGTGGCGACCCCGAAAGGGAAGAAAGCCGACATGAAAATGAATGAAGATTTTGTTTCATTACGGTCCTTTACAAATGTATTTTTATGACAATGTTTTAAAAATTTACATTTAAAAATATGATTGGGAACCTTACAAGCCAGCTAACTTTATACTTAAATATAAAAAATAATAATGTGATTTTATTTTGCAAACAACCTCTTTACTTATTTCTCCTCTGGAATGCATGTGAGGCTGCTCAAAAAGAGACTGAACTTGTAATTCCTTTAATGGCTACTAGAGGCTGCTCAAAAAGAGACGGAACTTGTAATTTATTGACTGGAACTAGAGGCTGCTCCAAAAGAGACTGCACTTGTTATTCATCGTTTGATTTACTACAAGAAAGCAACCATCTTTCGACTTGATCTTTCCACTTGATTGTGTGATGCTAGCTGCACCTTTCTTTCACTGTGATTCGACACTGCAGATTGCTATGATGCATAAACAGCCACAGTGAGTCTGTTGTGGTGTTAGTTCTGCCTTTCATTCATAGTGATTTGACATAGATGAGCAGTGAACTGTTTATTTCTCACATGGACTACATCAGTGGATTCATTGCATTAATTTATGAGTCACTAATACTTGCGCCTTATAACCTGTCAATTTTTTACATTAAGACAGCTGATAAAATGTAAAAAAAATCCATCCGATTATTTTGTTTACCTCCATCTTAAACTAATTTCTCCAACAGATTTCCTTTTTAATGTAACATTTGATCCATGTGTATTATTAAAAAACTCTTCTAATGAAAAATTATGAATGTTACTGCTGAAATTTATACATTCTGCTTGCTAGTTAAAACATGTTTTTGAGAGAAGAGGATGGTTGTGTTTGAACAAAACAACAGGAGTTGTACAAAATAAAGTACAAGAGACCTGATGCAGCGGCGAGCACTGGATGAAGTTGATGGGGGGCTCGCTCTGCTTGCTCTTCAGGCGCAGCATGTTGTCGGTATAGCCCCAGCTGAGAATAGCTGACCACTGGATGTCAGTGCTGTGCATGCTCCTCACACCTGAAGAAAATAAATGCACACAGAGTAGGCATAGGCTCTCAGAACACCTTTTGTTCAATAAGACAGTGTTAACACAGGTCCCTCACCTTGCTCTTTGCTGTAAATCATCATGAGGCAGAATTTACGCGAGAGGCCACAGATGGCACGAGTAGGGAGTGCCAAAAGGGAGCCAAAACGCTCACCATGTGGCTGACTGAAACACACCACTGGGTCAGGAGCACTCGGAGAACCCACATACTCACCCCACTTCAGACCCTTAATCCATGGAAGCGGACTCTTTATCAAACAAACAAAAATCATCATTTGCCTTTCATATTAAATGCTCATTGTTTATCTAGAGTTGCTGTGTGCTTTAGTACGGAGGGAGTACCGGGTGCTGGGCATCCCTGGCACTCTCGGGTCGGCTTTCTCTGAATGCCAGCTGTACCAGTAGACCCATGGCAGCAGGGAGCTCTGTATCTGACAGCAGTCTGCTTCCTGCTCGGCTGATGTGAGAGGCACTGAAGAGCTGCCGCGGCGTCTGACCGTATGTCTTGATCATGGTCTCAAGAGCTCGCCTCTGCACCGGGTCCTCGACTGCAGACACGTCCATCCCAAAGTATGTCTGAAGAGAACGGAGAGTAAGATTTGATTAATAACCCAGCTAAACTTTTTCAAAAGGGACACAATGGGACAAGTGACAGACCGACTTTGTTTTTGCTTTATGTTTTGTGAAAATATACCAATTATTATTACTCCCAATTTACACAAAAGGGAACAAAAAAGGGGAGGGGGGTTGTTGTATTGTATAATTAATTCATAACAAATTAATTATTTGAAGCCTGCCCGCTAGGTCTTTGTTTTACCAATAACAAAAACATAATACAAATAAATACGAGTTACAGAGAAATTACCACCTGCCAATCACTTTGTCCACGAGACTCTGGCATGAACTGACCGAGTGATCTGTGTCATTATAATGACATTGAGGATTTTTGTTGGTAACAAAAGGGTACGTTCACCTGTCTGGCAACACTTTGGCACTACACCGAATGAAAGAGAACAGCCACGAGACACGTCTCAAGTGGTGTGGGGAGTAGAACAGATCAAAGGCAAATAATAATAAGCCTTGCTTGACCCAAGATACAGAAGGGATCACATGAAACCACCTAAGCTATATGACTAAGCACCACAAACACTGGTTGGTAAAATGGCAAGTCTGTCACCCGGCCCTGGATGAGTTAGAGCAGAGCCGGGGAATCGCTGATGACAGGAGCAGAACAGGAGAGAAGCACCCAACTTGAAGTTGTGTTATTAAAAGAAGGTTATTAAAAGGACTTGTGAGGATTAAAAAAAAGATGCTCAATTCCAGGGTGTACAGAAACCAAACATCTATATGACTTTGGCTCATAAAGGTAAGGTTGTATAATACTGTGTTACATCTAAACGCCAGCATAGTGCCTATCAATGCTGCTAGCTCTGTGTTTGTGTGTTAAATTTGCTTGTAATTAATTACTCTAATATCTCTCAAATCTACGTTGACCACCAGACAGTAACTTTGCATACACGTCACGAATATGCAAATCAGTAACCAATAGGTGATTAACTGGGGAGTGATTACAAAGTTTGCAGAATGAAAACCTCAACTCCTTTCCAGAATAAGCCCAGGCTATAAAATGAGAACATTATTTTTAATTAAAATTGCATTCCGAGACGTTGTAACATATTATTGAAAATGTCACTGACCCTTTAAATTTGGTTTAAGACAGTTTCAAGACAGTATTTTTCAACTCGTTTCACTTACTATAAATGACTTACATTATATGTTAAACAACATGCAAAGAAATATCTCTATAAACAGAATTTATACAGTAAACCACAATATTCGCACCATAAAAGCTTAATCTAAATTAAGGTATTAAGGTAAAAAAACACAAGACACCAATGTTAATTCTCGGCTTTAGGAGTGGTTTATGTACTCTTAAGTTGGAGTTTGTACATTTTCCATAAGTGCTTCAGGGGCAGAATTGGACTGATTAAGCAAACAAACTTGTAGCATTAACTGAAAACATTTATAAGAAAAAATCTGATTGTGTACGTCTTAATTCCCAAAACAGTAAAATTGCTTCAAAATGTCCAGAGTAACAACAGCGTTAAATTGAGTTCTGTAAACAGCGTTGAAAATCGAAAAGCATTAGAAGGAACGTACAGCAGGATGGAAGACATTGATGGCCTGCACGGCTGCTTTCCCCTTCTGCTTGAGACCGAACACCAGGTCAATCCACTGACAGAGCGTCTGTGACACCTGGTCTGACTCTAGAGCCTGCCTGTGGATGAGGATGAAGAGGCGCGGGTCGTTTCGGGCCCACGGCGGCAGGTTCACATGGTTGACCCGCTCGCTGTTCTGACGCACACCGAAGTCAAAGCCTGCCCCGGGGGATAGACACAGACCCAGAGACGAAATGGTAGGAAAGGGTTTAAACAAGAAGAAAGAAGATTATATACACACATGTATATTCATGAGATAAATTAGGTCACCAAAAGGTCATGGTGTTTTCTTTTTGATGTTCATGATCACTTGAAAATGAATGGCTACAGTCACAAATATGTGAGACTAACACAAGATTAGAATATTTAAGATAGATATTCACAGGGTTTCTAAAGTTTTGTAATGTCAAATGTAAGACTATTTGTAATCAAATTTAAGACCTACATATGGTAACATTGGTAGATCGTTGTCGTTTGCTAAAGACCCTTCGAAGCAGACTGATGTTTCTCTCTTTTTGAATAAGCACCGGGCTTGTACATCTAGTATTCCCAGTTTAATCACTTAATCAATGTTTCAAATACATTGTTAGGAAAAGGCCTCCACCAAGCCCTTTTTTGCCTTTTAAACATTGCTAAACCTGCCCATATCTAACAAGTTTTCTTTGATGACAATCCGAGAAAAACTTGCACCAATAACACATAGCTGATTGGCTGATGGTCTCATTTGTTGTCATAACACAGCGGAAACTACAACACCAGAGTAAACAAGAACAGAATTCACATGAGATTGACATGGAAATTCGAAAAATAAGACCTATGAAAAATATTTAAGACCTAAAAAAGCAAATGTTTAACTTTTAAGGCCTAAAATTCATGTTTTTTAATTTAAATAATGTGTAAGACTTTTTATAGCCCAGTAGAAACCATGCATTCATTTAGCGACTAACGCTTGCGTTTCATTGAGAAACAAACCTGACCTTCTCTGTTAACCAGGAACTCGGGGAGGTAGAAGAACTCTGGTATGAGCTCTTTCACGTCAGTCATGGACTCGTAGGATGACAGGCGCCACGTGGTGTTCATGGAGTGAAAGGTTCGGTCCGGAATATCAAAGCTTTGGTCTGTGAGGAGCACAAACATCTTTCATTGCTGGTGTTGTTCCTCAGCTTGAATGATTAAAGAAGCCGGAATAATAATAGAGCAGGAATGACTGATGGATGAAAGGCTAATGCAGCTAGCGTCAGGCTTCAGATGGGATCTTTTCAAGCCTAAGCTTTAGATGCGCCACACAAACACACAGACAGGTTTGAAGGGCTGGCTGCAAACCCAGCTGTGGTTCAGTGCCACAGAAGCTCTCTCCAAAGATATTTACGGCACCCTCTATGACTTGTTTTATAATCCGATTTCTCAACCTTCTTGTTTAGAAAACAGTAAACACTGTAATATTAAATGGGTTAAGAACTTGTAGTGTGATGAACATGTACAGCTGTAAAATTAATTAAAGCAAATCTCTCCCTCTGAAGCAAGAGAAAGCTGTATTAGGTAAAAAATTAGCCAAGTGAATACCAAAAACTCTAAATTTAAATGAGGATAAAATCTAGCTACAATTGAACACAATATAAATTGTTGGATATGCTTCTTTCAGGACAATCGTTGATCTCAGCTATTGACCAATCAGCAGTCAACCTGATGTCGTGCCATGCCTTTCTTTCCAATCAGAAAAAAATCTTAATAAAGGATAGACAACAAATAATAGGAAACTATTGAAGCTGAATGTGAGTTTTTCTGCTGTGATTATGCCACTGAAATGTAATACAATTATTGTTAATTTAATAAAGACATTCGGAAAACCATTTGTGCAATGAGCCTTGCATACTCTTGCTACAGTATTCAGGCCAAATCTTGTGCGGCTTTGGTTTTTGCGTGGCTTCTTTGGAGCTTATTTTTAAGACTTTGGTTTGGAAACTCAGACACACCTTGATAGGCCAGGAACATCTTGGTGAAGGGTGGCAGTCGCACCAGGAAGTGAAGGACTGTGCCGCTGTTGGAGTAATGAGAGCCGTAGTGAT
Source organism: Danionella dracula (assembly GCA_900490495.1). Classification (NCBI taxonomy): domain Eukaryota; kingdom Metazoa; phylum Chordata; class Actinopteri; order Cypriniformes; family Danionidae; genus Danionella; species Danionella dracula. The sequence goes on from UELW01000778.1 coordinate 13,220,272, forward strand.
AGGGTTGGACAGGAGGCATAGGGTCGTCCTCACGTTTGCCCTTCCTGTACTCCTCCTCCAGATACTGACCAGGAAACACATCGGTTATTACAGGTAGTATTACAGGGTTTCTGAAGGTTTCATAATGTCTTTGTAAGACTTAAAAGAATCAGAACATCAAATAACATATGCAACTTTTTTGCATAATAAACAGTATGCTTCAAATAAATAGTTTGAAACACTAGTCGTCGCTTTAATGTTTTTAAATGAATTTATAAAGGTTTTCTTAAACTCTGGCAACCCTAACCATGCATTTTACAAAGTTGAACATTTATGAGCATTTTCTTAATCGCTGGAATCCCTTAAAAATCACTCTTACATTTTTAAACATTTATGAGTCTTATATTCAATACCTGGCAACCCTGACAATCAAGATTTGAAACATTTGAGTGTTCACAAGTATTTTCTCAAACTCTGGCAACCCTCCATCACTTTTACGATTTTGAGTGTATATGAGGCTTTTCTGGCACCATTAACTGTTAATTTTACGTTTTTGAGGACTTACAATTGTTTTCTCAAACTTTTGACAACCCTAACAATCATTTTAACTTTTTTTTTTTTTTTTGCATTTAGGTGTAAGGATTATAGACTCGGCTTCATTCACTGCACCTTTAATTCTGAAAGAGGCCCACATTCCCGGGGGGGGGGCTTACCCCTGATCGAATGGTGCCATCGATCTGACTCTGGGTTAAACATGTCAAAAAGAAATTACCCCCACAGACTTAGAGAGGTCACGAAGATAACCTCAGCGTCACCTGACAGTCGGCACGACCATGTGAACGCTTCGACCTCTCCATGACCGCAGGATCAAAGCATGGTGTGGTCGAAGCCTGTTTCAACTCAAATGAAGCTGCGCAGTATCAAAGCGCCGCGCTCACCAGAACTGCTTGGCTTAACATACAGAGGAAAAGGGACAAATCTGTTTATGTGTACACGCCCATATACTGGATTAATAGTCATAGCAAGTCTTAATCTGCTTGTATACATGGAAGACCTGTACCGTTAGCCAGTCAGTTTAAAACGAATGAATGTGTGGATGAGTGAGTTTTTCCGTAACTGACCCCTAGTGTTTGATCTCTTTCGAGTCGAAATGTTATTTCAGAGCCAAGGGCATTCGGTAGGAAATTATCCGGTACTTTTCCGATTAGATATGACTTTGTCTATTAATGAATGCAAATTAAGAACTAAATTCTCTCCCCGCTAGCTGCGCAGGAGCGGCCATGGGAGGAGGTGTGACTCCACCACGGCTCCAATTCCAGAAGTGCTCCCATTGGCTAAGCTGCGAAAAGGACCCGCCTCCAGAGAACATCTGCACGAGTCTTAGAAAACTTCTAGTCTAGTCTTTCTTTGTCTCCGTAGTTAGCAGTCTTCTTTTCCGGTCTTGCAGGCCCCTCTTCTTTTCAGTCTTCTGACCCAAAGTCTTCTCTCTCCTCTGGCTGTTAGCCAGTTTTCTCTCAGTACCCTTTCCAGAACTCTCTTATCTTTTGGCGCCGTTTCAACAAAGGAAAACCCGGCTCTCATCAACCCAGAGTCGTGATCTTAAATATAAAGACTGTCGAACCAACACGAAACGTCTTTTGGACTTCACGGACACCTCAAACGGAGCCAATTCAAATCTCCCAGCTCGACTCTCAGCCGAGTCGACTCCCCGGGCACACCTTCACAGCAGCTACACAGGAAGCCTCTCGTTCTACCCCGCAAACAACTTGAAAACCCTTATCGACTTACCGGATCTCAAAAGGTAGCAAGCGATAATTAATTAATTTCTGGCGCGGGTAACTATAATAGAATGGACTCCTGAAGTGCTGAAGTTAATTATGTGCCTAGATTCATAATTAAGAGCAACTCTTGAGCTGTTACGTCAAATACTTTGCCTTTCCCTCTCTCTGTCTATCCCTCTCTCTTCCTCACCCCCTCCCTCTCGGTGTGTGTGTGCATGCGTGCGTGAGCGACTGTGTGTAGGTCAGTTTTAGCTAGAAATCATTTATCTTTTGTGTTTAGAATAGATTAATAAACATTATCAACATATTTACCTTATTTGTGGTTTATTTCAGTTATACCGTTCCCTGGGGCTCTGATTCCAAGATAATACGGCCTCTTATCGTATTATTAATATTTATTATATATGTGATAACCCGTTTGTTACATAGGAGCAGTCTAATCTCTGGAAAACCCAAACAACAAAAAAAACTTCTTTTGGACATCAGAAAGTTTAGACCTGTGAAAAATTATTCAGTAGAACAAAAAGCGAGTAGAGACTTTTAAAGACCTACAATTTGAGCTTTTACATTTGAGACCCTGCGGAAACCCTGTATTGTTTACATGGATTACATGTACAATTCATTAGCCCTGTTAAGAACGGCATCCTCTCCAGGGTGAACCCTGCATTTTTCAATGTGACCATAATCATGAGTGAGCAGAAAACTAATGTATTTGTATAATTAAGTTTAGTAATGTATTTGCAGAGCATTTGTAATGTAATGATTCATTGCAAGCTTATGTTGCCACCTTCTGGATAGCAAGACCTTTGTGCTGGCTGAGTAAACATGAAGGCTAAATGTGCCATCTATGTTGACACTAGTTGGAGAAGAGCAAGAGTGTGCTTGGTCAAGAGATATACAGGAATTATGAGGACACTGTTGCCATACCCTGTAGTTGTCCACATAACGATCTTCCTTCTCTTTAGACTGAACTGCGATGGGCTTGATCAGATTTCTAGGACAAAAACAAGTATTTAGATACTTATACAAAGTACTTTCAGCTGTAAGCAAAAAAAAAAACGACACAATAGATGATATCCTCGAGAGAGATGAGGGATGATCTAGGAATCCATAACAAAAGCTTCTAAATGTTCTTAAGTGCATCCGTGAGACCTGTAGATGGCGTTGTCCTGTAGGTCGAGCGTCTCGCTGGTGTAGTCTCTCAGAATGAAAGGGAAGACAGGATACTGCATCAAGTCGTTAAAGGAGCGCCCTGCATGCTTGTTGAGGTGAGTGAGGTACTCAAAGTTTGTGATCTGTCCGGAGCCCCAGAGGTGCGTGAGGGCGCTGATGTTCCCATACTCCAGCAGGTTGGGAAGGTCAGAGGTCAGGATGTTGTGGTAGACATCATCTCGAAACTGGGGGGGGAGAGAGAGAAAGAACTACAGTGAGATCCACTGAACCCTCTGTGAAATGAGACATATGCATTAAAGGTTGCATTCCACAACAAGAAGAAACCACGGTTTCTGTGACCAGGAGCAAATACAGATGCGTGGGCAATTATTACCTTGGTTGTGTCGAAAGCTAAGAGAAGAGTTCTTCCATTGGTGAGGAAGATCTCCATGGCGTTGTCTCTGAGCTGCCACCAGCGCTTGTGGACCTCTTTGATCTCCTCATAGGTCCATGAGAAGGAGGCTGGCTCCGTCTCACCATGTAGACTCTGGAGGAACAACTCATTTTAAGAACCATTTTAATTTATGTGTGTTACTGTTGATTAAAAACAAGAGAAATGGACTGATTATTTTATACATTTATTTCCTGAACTCTAAAACAAGCAAAAAAAAGTATATATATATATATATATATATATATATATATATATATATATATATATATATATATATATATATATATATATATATATTTGGGTGGATCACCCTATTAGCAGCTTACTTGGCTATCGAGCATCTCAAGAACGTTTTCCTCCACAAAATACATGCCAGATTTGCCTGCAGATGTGTAAAACACAGCAGTTGATTTTCCAGCTCACAGATAATTGAGTTAAAGATGAACAGATGATTCTGATGCATATTCGCTCACCTAGCAGCAGCTCTCCTGCCGTCTCTCTGGAGGGCGCCACACTCACACACCTTCTAGTAAACCTAAACAGTGTTAATACAAGTGTTTTATTATCACTAGAGCTACTTCATTGCATATGTTCATAATTATTTGCTTAACTATTGGAGAAATTTGTAAGAATTGTTTTAACCTCCTAGAAGTTTAACATTTATAAATTTCACAGTTAATTCTGAACTTGGAAAATTCTGTACTTCTGTACCTCCTCCTTTTTTTCCCAGCACAGACTATTCATATAATGAAAGTAAAACTTGTGATCGTATTTTCCTTCAAAAGAGACCAAGGCTGAGTTCAACCTGGGTATACAAGGCTTCTATTTTGCATTTCTCCTTCCTTTTGAAAATGTTAAGTTCATTCTAGGTATTTAAATACAAATGCAAATATCTTTAAAAATATTTTATTCTGTATTTAAAACCTTAAAGATATAAAAGTGGAAAGTCAGCTATGGACATTCCTGAGACTACCCGATAGACAGAGGGGGGCCTTAACAGCACCCAAACAAGGAGCTTTGTGAACTTTTAGGTTCCCTGTAGTTAAATATTATAAGGAGTGTTGAATCTTAAAAGAATTTTAGGGATTTTTTTGCTAGAGTTTCTAAAAAGCTGTGCTATCCGGGCTATTGAAGTGAAAGATACACAGTTTGTATTCAGTGGAGAGCAGCTGAGACTCTCATCCCAGCACAGAGTTGCCAGCTGAAGATGAACAAACAGAACTTTAGAGCTAAAAAAAATATCTTTAATTTAAAGTGTTTCAAGACTTTAAGATAGAGCTGACCACAAAGGAGTCTACTGAACAAGTGTTAAATAATTGACATGCCCTGAACTCATAGCACATTGGACACAATACATTTTTTTTTTATTAGATTAGGACAAACTATAAAAATGCTAATTACCCCAGAGCTTAAACCCCTTTAATGCGTTATAAAACCTTTCATCAGCATTGCAGTTTTGAAGACTTTTCAGGACAACCCCTTAGGACAAATTCTGCAGATAATCCAGCAGCTGCAGGTGTACCTGATAGGCTCACTGGTGGCTTTATCCTTTACTATTGAAGATGAAGAGTGCGTTTTGTCCTCAAACAGGAAAGCAAGAGGAGCCTTGACTGTATCTGTAACACCCAAATAACACAGAGCTCAAAAGCACTGCAAAGTAAAAACCTTTTCAATTAAGAATACAACGATACCATCAAGCTTGCGTCTGTCTTTGAGCAGGTATTTGTTGGGTATGGTCAAGTAGCAGCGCTGGAGGCGTCTGCGCTCACGATTTGGTCCTTCTGTGGGATCCAGCTGCCAGGAGGTGGGGTAAGAGGATGGATCGTACCAGACCGCTCTGCTCCGAGAAAAAAATAATAAAACGGTACCCGTGTAAAACAAAGGAATAAAAAATACATAGTGAAATACCTTGCTAACCGTTATTGCTGAACGAATAAGAGGTTTTAGAGAATCTGAATTGGGGTTGACATACCGGTCATGTGTGAGCTGCTGGACGAGCTCCTGCCAGTGTCGACTGGCGCTCAGGTCAGTCTTGTACAAGCACCTAATGTGCTGCATGAGCTTCTTCCTCTCCATGCCCTGCCGCAGAGACACATTCTGAGTGACATCTGCCGCGATCTTCGATATGTCCTTCGACTTCCCTTCCAGCCTCTGCAGCAGACTGAAATGATATACAAGAAAATATGAATTATTTTAAATGAATTGTTTAAAAAATGAATAAACGGGATTTGAACATCGAAACGTTTTAAGTAAATGCTAAGCAGCACAAATGAAGTTGGTGATTCTGATTCAACTACTCCCAAAAATGTGGGTTTGTTGAAGGACGTTTATTGAAGGAGAAACTTTTTTTCAGTCATTTTCTGCTTTAATAATATTACAATTCAAAAGATATCACAGTGAAATAAGGTTGGAAACTTCCTGCAGGTCACCAGAGTTTCTGGATGGAAAGTATTCTCTGTGTCTTATAAGCGTATAAACATCGAAATTGTTCCCCCATCAAAAAGAAGTATATTGCGGCTGTTTCTATGATTTTTACATCATTCACGGTAAACAAAAAGAACACTGAGTGTACATTCAGTCAAGTTTTAATTTAAAGGAATGCCAGATTACATACAATGTAATGAAGGATTACCCAATTGTCCAAAGAGAAGTTTACCAGCTTTACACCAGTATTTAAGATTTAAAAAATATATTTATGATGAATATTTGACAAATAGTTAAAATACACATTGTTTTATAACAATTTAGGCCTCTGGGGTGACCCAAAGTTTCGGTGCACAATGACTTCCAAATTATAGAGAGTAAAATTATGCTCTATGAGCTTCTAGCCCTGCCTGGATGTGTTTTTAAGACCAGTTACTAAATGTAATGTAAAATATATCAGAAATGAAGTTACTTTTCAATTATTTTTTAAAAATAAAGTTTTATTTAATTAAATGGAACCTTCCTTTTGACATTAAAAAATATTGTATTTTTTGTGATATGTCACATAATATTATACATGTAGAAGCCATTCACTGTGGTTGTGATCGTGATCACTAGAGGCAGCGGTAAATTCTGACATTCAGAGAGTCAATGCACGATGGTCAAGGTTTCAAACGAGGACCAGCCTCTGACTTTACCTCTCGATGTGAAATAGGAAGTGACTGAACTACAATTTGTTATCAGACTAAAAGGAAACTCCAGAATTTAGCAGTTGTCCATTGCCAGCAATGTTAAAAAATGTTTGGTTCGTATACATTTTTGATCCGCCAAATCTCATCTATTTTTTTCCATTTTTAACTCTTCAGTGAAGGCTATTTGTTAACGAGGAAGTGGCTGACCCAAACTACTAAATGCATACTAGGCCCTTGTTACATAAGGTCAACGGTGACTGCCCATAAGCAGAAACACAAAGTTGAAATTTTCTGTTCTTTCGTAAGTTTTTCCTAAAGCAAGTTATTTTAAAAGTTGCTGGTTCACAAATGAAAACAATTCTATATGTTATTTTTGGATTGAATGTTCTCTGTTGTTTGCATGCTAACTGCTAACTCAGACCAACGATACCATCTTAATAGTCTGCTGCTACAACTCACAAGGTAGATTTTTGCAGTTTGGTAATAGTACTTCTAAGTTTAAGAATTATTTTGCTATGATCTCAGCTATTAATTAACTTTTGCTTGATGTTGATAGAGGTTTTCGTCTATTCACATGAGTCATACGAATATATAAAATCATTGATAAGAATCCAGAGGATTCTGCTTACCTCCTTTGTGTGTTGGCCAGCTTCTTCTCCCAGGCTCCTTTGCTGGTTCTTGCCTCAGACTCATATTTCAGCTGTTCCTTTAAAATGAATAATGAAGCATATTCAGATGGATATTACTAGAACAAACATCTAATACTGGTCATCTACTTTTTGTTAAAAAATTATAAATACAAATAGATCCTTAAAGCTCTTTATAAAAACCATAATAAATCTGCCAGAAGATAAGCGGTGGTCTTGTAGAGAGTGTGTCGAGTCTGTGAGCACCTCCTGGATGGCCTTGAGCAGGTCAGGTTTGGCTGGAGCACTGGGAGGGATGCAGCGGTGGCCGCAGAGCTTCAGAGCAGTCATGAAGGTGTTTGCTGCAGCCTGCTCTTCTCTACTCAGAGCCTCTTTGTGATCGTGGAGCAGTTCGTACAGGAACAGCGCCAGCTTGGGTCCATGCTAAACACACAGGAGAGTCAAAACAGTAATCTGAAAGACTTGATTATGGTACTAGTTTAGACATCTTTTAACTGATAAAAAATGGAAATTGATTAATAACAATTATTAAAAGCTAATGTCCTGAGAATACTTTCTTGGCATCCGAAAGAAACTCGACTTACAAGCATTCCTGCATTTTTAGAATTTCCTAACAGAATCTAAAACAGAATTTTAAAACAAAATACTGTACTAAGAAAGACTATATTAATGTCCTTCAAAAATGATTTTTGTAAAGTAGCTATTCTTTAAAGACTTAATATTATGACTTCAAAAACTCAAATCGCTAAAAAACAAGCAGAAATTAAAAGGTTTAAGGAGGAGTGCTGGGGGTGGAAATGGTAAGTACATTATTAGTTTTATTAAACTACTTTCCACAAGTTTAATACAGCTAAAAAGGCAGCAGCTTAAGTATTATTACATGTTTTTGGTCTGAAGTTTTGGAAACGAACCTACCCTGAACCGAAGCAATTGGTGCAAACATGAACTGAGACATCTGGCTAAACTATGGGCGCAAACGAGTTTGGTTCTACCAATTTGCCTTGGTTTTACGTGAAATGAAATCTCTCAGTCGACCAATGAAAGTTGGCTGTTTAGAGGACATATTTGCCATGCTCTTGAGACAGAAAATGGCAGCTTGGTAGTGCTCGATACACATTCTTGCATTGACTTCATTGCAGAAAACAGCAAACAGGAAAAGCAATTTGTATTTTGTATTTTCGTATTTTGACTGCAAACTCCGTTTTTTCGCCTGTTTAATATTACACTAGATGTGAGATTCAACATGGAACAACCTGAGATGGTTAAACTCATTTAATGAAAGGCTGGCGCGAATGAGAGATTTATAAACTTGGGCAGAGGATGGAGGGAGTGGCCTATGATTTAAATGGACTAGTGTCTGTTAAGAAAATCATCCAATGGGCCGTGATTCCTGTGTCATAAACACGGTCATTATGGCCGATATTGTGTTTTTGTAGTTATTACCAGCCCATAAATGTTTGTTGGCCCACCGAGCATTGCCTGGTACGCTCGATGGCCAGTCCATGCCTGTATAGTAGTCAATAGGGAAAAATTCACAGCTAGGATTCAGTTAACATATGACTAATATGAACAGTTTTTAAACACAACCTCTTTTTCTGGCAATAATTTTATTAAAACCTACATTGTGTTTTTATTTAAAATAAATATAAAATAAAAAAATGTTGAAGTCCAAAGGACAGAGCAAAGAAAGAAAGTTAGTTCATGACCTATTTAAAAGATTCCAGTTCCTTACCTGAACTCTAAACTTACAACGCTTTGAAAATACCAGTACAGATTTAAATCTTTTCTCTCCTCAAATCAATTTATATACTGGGCTCTTCTTTGAAGCAGCTTAGACGCAATCTGTATTGTATAAAGCACCATTGAAATCAAATTAATTTGCGTACAAAGCAGAGTACAGAAGTGCTGGACGGAGAGGACTGCTTTGCTGCTATGGAAACAGAGAGAAGAGGATGTTTCACTGCTTGGTTTAATGTGCACATGCAGGGAAACCTGCTGGCTGCTTTCCAGTCTAACACACTGTAATTAACTGTTAGTTGGCATAAAGAAAATGAACGTTTCCTGTGAATGATTGAAAACATGTGAAAAAAAACTTTTTTAAGTCAGGGCAAAAACTTTTCGAGTGAGGCATAAGAAGGAAAACTGGGAAACAGAGAGTATGATTGTGACCTCAAGGCCAGGGCTCAAGCTCTCCCTCAGGATCTCAGAGAAGCTCTGATCATGAATGAACTCCAGTGCCTCCTTCCTGTCCTCTAGAGGGCGCTCTGGGCTGAGCGAGTGCACCAGCATGCGGCCGATCTGAACTCTGAATGTGTCCCGACAGGACCAGAGGATTCTCCTCCACTGTTGGCGAGGAGCACCGCCACGACCCGAGCTGCCCTGAGGATACACACAGGGTCAGGAACACATCCACATTCATTGCAGCAACTCACAGCTTCACAGAGTCTGTTACAAAAAAGTGCACACCACTAACGGAGTTTTTTTTTTCAATTTTAAGAAAAACCCCACCAGTTCAAATGTCAAATTTTTCTATTCTTTTACAGGTGCATTCCTGTCAGTAATCACAGCAAACTCGATTCAGTAGCGGTGGAATCAGAAAAATAGTAAAAAACTATCAGAAAGTAAAAACAGTTTATAATATACTTTAGAAATAGTATTATTATTATTATTAATATCATATTTTATAACATATGTAAAACTGTAAAATTAATATATAAAAAATAAATAAAACAAAAGTAACATTAATTATACTTCTAAAATGTTTATAACAAATATTCCCAAAGATTAATTTAAATAAATACATAACAAATAACAGTACTTAAATACTGTAAAAGGTAAAAAATAAATAAAACTATGCAAAAAATTTACATGCATTTAAAATAAAATTAAAAATAATAATATAACTAATTACATAGTTCATATAAAATGTAAATAATGATATTACTTAAAAAATGTAATGTAATTAAATGAAACAAACAAAACTCAATAAAATGTATTGCATTAAATAAATTCACAAGCACATAAAAACAAATCAAAAGACCTAATCTCAATAGAAATAAAACTAATAGAATGACAACCAAATTATGTATATATATATATATATATATATTTTTTTTAACAATATAACCATAATTTAAATACATGTTATGTTACACAAACTAATGTATATAAAAGAACCAATTAAATCACATGAATAATAAAGATTATGCTTTTATACTTTTTTTATATGTTTAATTGAAGCACATTCCAAAACCATATAAAATAAAATAAAGTCGATAAAATTATAAAATAAAATATAAAACTAAATATAATGATAAAAAAATGTAGGAACTTAAAGATTTCAAGCATTCGATAGAACCCTGTTATTGGAGCACTGCTATGATAAATATACAACTTTCAACTGTGGCATCACAACAAAAAATATTTTTTCCACTTGTTTTGTTGAAATTAATACCCAATAATATAAGTTAAACAGCGATGATTTGGTTTGTTTCTTCTGTTGAAGCACAATAGTAACTAATATTCTTTCACCCACAATGGCGCTTATTTCCTAAACGTCTTGTGTGAAACCACTTGAGGTTAGGTAAATGGTGAGTAGTTTAAAGTTTGTAATACATTCTGACAGTCTGAAAATATGTGACCTACCAGCCCTATCTTGATCCCCTCGGTCATCAGTCTGAGCAGATCCTTCTGAAAACTCTTGATGGTTCCGGAGGGCATCGGACTGGACGGAGCCGATCTGCTCTCCTGCCCCGTCTGATCAGCAGTCGTCAACACCGACATTGCCGGATCCGGAGAAACCGGGAAATTCAGCAGGTCAAAGAAATCATGGCTGATGTCTGGAAAAGAGCACAAGAGCACTTAATCCTTCTTGCAGTCTTTGAATTAAAACACATTTCTTGTGATGGTTGAGCCTTTTTGTTGTCATTGAATAATTAATTTTGATAAGGGCAAAATACATCTTCAAACAATGATTTTAATTTTAAGTACATTCAATAATTCATTACAAAAATTTAAATTTCTGAAACTTGATAACACCAATATTTATTTGTTACTCAAGGCATTTTTTTAAAAGGAAGTTTTTAAAAGCAAAGGGTCACAGTTTGTGGTTCACTTTAAAATTGAAAAGCACAATATGGAAGATCTGTTTTATCTGAAACTGATTTCTCAAACCGAATCATTCAGCCTTTAAAAAATAGATGAAATCTTTGCTGGCACCACAATAAATTAATAACCCTTTGAGATCATATGGCACAATATCCTTTTGGTTTTCTACAAGGCTATTTATCGGGTGGTGACACACCTCAGTCATGATCATGGCCTCCACCTTACGCCTAATGTTTATATTGTTTTCTTCTCTTTTACTCATAAAATATTGTCAATTGTACAAACTAAAACTAACTCAAAACTAAAATAAGAAACATGTAGGTTGTATTTGAATACGTCTACATTTCATATTTCAGTTAATATCTCTTCAAATTTATAAAAGTAATGCGGATTTACACTGTCACAAAAACTCATAACCTCAGTGTTGCACGTTGCAGTTTATTATAATTAATAATCCATGCAACACATCATTAAAAAGGAATTAATAAAGACAAAAAACTCAAGACTGAGCACACTTTTGACTCATACCTTGAATTTGTGCTCTGGATTTAGCCCATCCCAATTTACACACACAGCAGTGAACAAACACACACCCAGAGCAGTGGGCAGCCATGACTGCGGCCCCTGGGGAGCAGTTGGGAAACTGCTGTGATTGATGAAACACTTGCTTTCCCAACTTCAACACTCACACCAACTTCAACTCAGTGGATCTGGGGATCAAACCGCCGACCTCCCGATCACAAGTCGATCTTCTTATCCACCAGACCACAACTACACAGTTTGTTGCCTCAGCAGAGGATTATAATGATGTTTAATCTATCAAAGCCCTTGGACCTCTGCAAATTATCTAGAAGTCTACATTTCATTTTATCTTCAAGGAACCGAACCGATCCCATGTTAGCCCGCTCTTCATCTCTCTTCAGTGGCTCTTCGTAGCAGCTTGTGTCGAATACAAATCACTGACACTTGCTTAAAAAAAACATCCCTAGATCAGCCCCATCTACCTTCACAAGCACTCCCGAAGCTTGCATTCAGAGAAGGAACAGCGTCTTGTGGAGAAAAAAAAATCCTTCTGATTATTCCTTCCTTGTCATTTCTATGTTTGATTGATTAGCAGAGAAAATATTCATTTAGAACTACACGGGTTAGACTTTGCCTTTGTAACAAATTGCATTTTTCATTCATTTATTTATTGCTTTTTTTAATGCCTTACATGGTTCTATGGTTATTTCCAGAATGAGAGTAAGTCAAGGTATAAAATTAGATAAGATGCTTAAATCTGTTGCTAAAAACTTTAAACCAGGGGTCTACAAATCTGGTCCTGGAGGGCCGGAGCCCTGCACATTTTTGGTTCAACCACCATGAAAACACACCTGTGGCAGTAATTAGGGTGCTCTGATTGTCTGAAGCTGGAGTAGTATGTACACTACAGCAGGGTTGCAACAAAAAGTTGCAGGTTTGTGGTCCTCCAGGACCAGGTTTGGGGAACCGTGCTTTAAACCATATTTGGATTTACTTGATTAAAAATCTTCTAGGGTTGTACCAGAATAAAAACTGGTGAAATTTAAAAAGGAACATTAAAGTAAAATATGCTTCATAGATAAAGATACTCGTAGTGTAGATAACTTGCTCCCTCAATTTCGTTTTTTTTCAATGATGTGCTTTATTTTTTTTGTACTTGTAAATGTAAGAATGTATTCTGTACCCTGGTAGATGAGCCTGTTGACTGCCAGCACCAGCAATCTCTGCAGTCTTTGGATCAGCTCGGTTTCGCTGACTCTGATGGGGTTCTCCTGACTCATCCTGCGTTGCATCATCTGAGTAAGCTCATCACTGGCCACCGAACGCATGCGGGTCAAAAGAGAGTCTGACTGCGCTAGCGTGAAGCGTCTCCGACCTGAAGAGGGCACCAATATGCAAACTGAGCAAGAGAAACTGTGTTTCCAACAGCCCCACAAAAACACAGAGACTGATAGAGAGACCCTCACACATGCAGAGTTGGATTAGTGTGTTTGGCATTCACATGAGAGTTCTACAAAATATATTACATGTATGTTGTCCAAGGATTGTGAACTGATGATAAATAGTTTGATTTAAAGGGGATCTCAAAAGACAATCACACTTTTGCAGCTTCAACGGTAATGTGGCTTATATAATTTTCAATACAGAAGGTGAGAAATGGCTGTTAAATAAGGAAACAGGCTTATGAGCTGATGTGGACTAATGCTAAGAGCTAACCTATATAACTAACGCCACAAGTGTATTAATGTAATGTTTATTTAAAAGAAGGTTTATGCAACAATTATTGAATTCAGAAATTCAATGTTTTTCCCTCTTCAAGTACTGGTTAACAGCATCTGTCGCCTGTCTCAAGGTAACGCTCGCAACTGAAGATTGCAGGAGCAAAGGGCCCTACCAAGATGCACTAACATGAAAAAAATTACCCATACCTTAATATAAAGTGAATATTTTGTACTAATTTGTACCAAATGAATATTTTGTACTTATTAAGTCGATTATCTCTTTTATATGGTGACCCAGAAGGAATAAGGCTTTAAAAACACTTATTGAAAAAGCAAAAAATAGAACCAAATTAGATAGTTTGTACTTAATTTAATGTTTCAGAAGTATTGTGTTTGTGTGATTTTGTTTCTTGGAAACTGGACAAAAATGCCATGCTCAATGAGAAATTAATGTAATGCAGAGACCTTATTTGTGTAATAGTGAGCTGTCGAACAGTAAGACTCTGTTGTACATACAAAAATCATGTACTTAATCTTGATCCTAATTATATCACGTTAAGTACATACAATCTTTTATTTATGGCTGCAGGTATTTAAGTCTTACGCTAAAGGGGGCATGAAATTGAATACTTTTAATTTAAAAGTAGCAGTTTTGGTTATTTATTGCTTTGTATAATTTTAAAAGGTGCAGAACCGTTATGGAAGGGTCCAACATTTCTTGTAAAGAATTTGAAAAACGTATTACAGAACCCCTTCAAAAGACAGAAGTAATGATAGTTTGTTAGACATAAACATTCATATCAGCTTGTGAGAATAGGGCATTTGAGGTCCCCTTTAAAAGTCTTTCCATCATGCCTACTTGGTATATTTACTATTCTGTTTTTTGTATCATTGATGTAATGAATAGCTTTCCATCATAGGTATAATAATTCAAGTAATGTGGATGTTATGTCAACAGTAAATAAGACAAAAGAAAGATGACTTGTATAGAGAAATAGAAAAGGAGAGTGTTTGAGAGTCTCATTTTTGGGTGAACTCTCTTTATTGAATGGCACCAGGAGCGGAGTTCATCATGCGACTGAGAAACAAAAGAAGCTTTCTCTTCACTGCACTCGCTCAACATCTCTGACACACCCAGGATGTTGGCTAACCCTGTTTGGGCTAGAAGGCTACCTGCATCTGTGGGGAAACTGTAGGAGAGTGATCCGCTTGGGGAAGGGAGGGGGGAATCCTGGGACAGGAAGCTGAACGGGGAGGGAAGAGGGATCAGGCCATATGAGCAGAAGTGCTGCCGGGGGATTCGGGGAATGATGGAGTCTTTCAGCCCCATTGAACCTTGGGAGTGAGGGGGTGATATGACACAAAAACATGAACAAAAACAACACTCAGATGTGGTGAATAGAGCACAAACAGAGAGAACAGGATCTCATGACTTAGGAAAGAATAAACAACACTAACACTGCTATATAAACTGTATTGCATTAATGCCGGTGCAGACAAAAAGATTTGTTTGAGCATTAAAACCTTTATATATTATGCTGAAATATTGCTTAATATTGTCAGAAGAGATAAAGATATTTATATAAAATAAATTATATCGATTATATCGACATTTAAAGAGAATTTTTGAGGCTATTGAAGCTTTATAATAATATAAAATAATATAAAAATATAATAATTTAAAATGTTTTTAAATGTTTTTTTATTTTAGGAATATGAAAATAATTACAATTGAATACACCAATTAACAAAGTCTTCAACCATATCTATACTAAATGTAAGGTTCAATACGATAAAAGGAGCATAAATGCAGAAATATTTACTAAAAATAACTGTGAAAATGTATGAATAAATGGTTAACAACATTTAAGTAAAAAAACCTAAAATGGGGTTGATGAAACATGACAATGTTCTTGAAACTTTAGAAAACATATATATTTTAAAGTGACTTGAACAGACTCACCTGCAATGCTTTTGCGCTTCTGCTGCAGAGCGTGATGCGGAGAGCTGGGTATGAGCACATAGCTGCTTGATTTCTGAGACTCTTGATTGGCAGTGTTTTTAATGAAGTCAATCGCTGCCTGGATCACACGAAACTGTAATGCCATGGCCATTTCTGCAAGAACAGAATATTTATACATTATTTCTGTTTTTAGGGATAAATTCAGAGAAAATTTAGTTTCTCAGACAATTTGAATAATTGAAGATTTCAATTTAATGTGAAAATGTATCTGGCTGTTGAATAAAAGAGGAAGTGGGGTCACCACTATAGGTTTCTTTAAAACGTAAATTATTTTTGGTTAGAGCATAAATGCGAGAGAACAACAATTATCTTCCAAAAGAGTCTCAAAATAAACACAAACTGATCGGTCAATCTGATGCAATTCTAAAAATGGTGGCAGAAAACCAGCTTCAATTTCATGTTTCTATTATTTTTGCGCTGTCCATGAACAGACTTGTGTATGCTTTTATATTTTGTGAGCTACACTTCAAAAAAAAAAAATTAATTTAAATACTGTATGTTTACAGAAAAGACACTGCACACCTGGATGCACTAAAATATGTAACAACCAACCCACAGCTTAATATAAAGTGAATGTTTTGTGAGCGATGGTACCCTGTGTGCGTTGGACTTTGCTGCTCTGCATGTAACCCAGCAGTGTGATCAGGTCTTCAATGATGCGGAAGTACTGGGATCCAGAGGAGCTGCAGGAGTGAATGGTGACAGCCACCAACAGCTGCTGGATATCACACACCAGTAGCTTATAGTCGCTCACTGGAATTCTATGAACCACATCCCAACAAAATGTTCAAACCAACAGGTTTCAGCAAGATATTTTTATGTCTTCTGTTTTCTTTTCTATGGCAAAAAGATCAATGCTGATAAAAGTGAGTCAAATCACCCATTCTCCAGGCCGTTGAGTGTGGCGAGCGAGTTGAACAGGACATATAGCAGGCCGTGGTCCAGAAGGATGTCTGCTATTTTAGGGCAGGTGTTAAGCAGCTGCAGCAGCACACACAGGCCATTATGCACAAGAGCATTCTCATACAGGGAGTTCTCCAGGAGGCCCAGTAGAGGGATGATGCAGCGCTTCCGGAATGGTGTGATCTTCTCCATGTCCTCCACATCCAAACTGACCAAACAGAAGAAGCAGGTTAATTCTGAGAACGACATAATGCATCCATCTACCCATAATCAATAGCTGCTTAATGAGGACAATGTTAAGGTCTAAACACACTTAAGCATTGTTAATTACTACCCAAGCTCTCCTTAGTGCTACTCACTCCTCGTCGAGGGCTACTGGGCGCCCGAACAGCATCTCCAGGAAGCACTCAAGGAGCCCCTGTGAGCCCTGATGCAAGAAGAGCTGATTGGCAAGCAGAGAGAAGCCGTGGTTTTTCAGGAACTTCTCCTTTTGTTCTTTGTGAGCACGACTGAAATAGGCATCCAGGAGCTAAACACCAACATGAACAAGAGTGAATTGAACAAAGATATTTTTAAAATGAGCATTAATTACAATAGTTTGAAAGGCTTAATTTATGCTGGCCTGAGAAAACCATTATTTTACAGTTTGATAAAGTTAAATCAGTTGAAGCTGAAATCGGTTTAAATTTTAAGCCTTGTAAAAAGTTAGAAACTGATAACATTTCTGGGATGAACATCAATGAAATCAAAAATACTCTAAATTGATAATAGCACAAGCTTACATGTAAAAAAACAGGTGTGTCTCACACTGCTGTTGGAAATGGCAGAAGACGTTTCATCGTAATTTTTCTTTACAGTCATTAGTAAAAAACAAGAAGCTAATATTAAAAAGGATGATATTTACATTTCTTCATTATAACTAAACTTGAAGCTAAAATTGATTACCGTGTATCATTAAGACAATAAATCATAGGAAAAATGAAATCCACGGACAATAATATAGACTAGAATGTCATTAGCATGACTATCATGAACTAATATGAATCAACGGAATACTAAAATGATACTAAATCATACTAAACGATACTAATTAACATTTCGTTCTAAACATTTTTTTGCGCTCAGAATTGCGAGGCTAATAAAACCCTATATTTTTCTACCTAGTCATTTATCCGCTCCCGTGTCCCCCTTGTGAACTCTGACCCCTCCTTAAGGTATGGACCCCAGGTTGGGAACCACCTGTGTGTCTGAATAATGAGGTGAGCTGACCTTCATGACGCCTTGTTGAACAAGAGGAGCGGGATGGTTGACCAGCACCAGCAGAGCTTCAGGCTGGATGAGAGTGTCCATCACCTCCTCAAGAAGAACATCTGGCATCAGGAGCAGAACTCCTCTCAACAGATCATACAGACCGCAGCAAACCAGCACCAGGCAGTCCTCAGCACTGGATCTGAACCCACACAGATTCAACACATCCAATCAACAACTGCTGCTGCTTTTGCTCTTTGAAATTTACCACTTTATATTTGAGGGTGCAGATTTCCTTTTTACAAGACAAGAACATATATCTATTGGGTGTGTATTTAAATAAAATTTTTACAAATCTTTAAACCAACCTGCCATTGCCGGAGTCAGCCTTGCTGTGACGCTCATACCCGGGTGAGTATGTGTACCCTTCCCAGTCATCCGGTGGAGCGGTGCGGTCTGCCACTGAGGGCCACCGTGCAATAGTCAGCGACCCGTTCTGAGCAGGAAAAGCCAACCCCAGACTGGCAAGGTTACTGGTACTCCTATGGAAGGACTGGATTCCCTTCAAGCTGTCCGGTCGGCGTGGGGCTTCCTCATTGGTCCAATCAGAATGTTCCTCTGAGCCAAGCTCATCTGGCTCTTCCTCCACGCTGATGGAGGGTGTACGGTTCCCCACAATGCTCCCTTCCTCATCGCCGCCTGCTATCTGAGAGTCACAGATGGTTTTAACAGATTCACAGCTACTAAGGAACTGCTCATCTTCAGCTCTCTTCAGTGTCTCTGTGCTGCCCTGGACTACCCCTAGTTGAGCATCTGTGGGGCCTGTCACGATCCTGTTGGTGATTCTAGGAGTCAGGTCTGAGGAAGAGTGAGGTGAGGTGCTTGCGGGTCGCAGGGAAAGATCGTCATCTCCTTGCTCGAGGGAGGAAGCATGGCGCACTGTAGAGCAAAGATATATATAAATATATATATTAAAAAAAATACATTTACCAGATTTTTTTAGGAAACATTTTTATGAGAGTGTATCTCTAAGGAGTTGCTGGAATGCCCCATGTTAGAATGACCGATTTGATAGAAAATAAAAAAGAAGCAAATTCCAAAACTGCTTTTACATTACTTGTATTGAAAATTTTGTCATTGTTTTTAGTTTTCTTCCATTTGTTCAGTATCACCATACAGGGTTTAACGCATGGGATCATGGTCCTAACTATGTCGACCAAAACTTAATCTCCTCTATATTTTTATTTTTCATTGTGCATTTAATCTAGCAGCCATGACACCTTCAGCAGGCGTTTCCGTGAAGACAGTAGGTGAGAGAGAAAGCACAGAGCTGCAGGCAGATTTCCCTCCGCTGCTGGAGTGTCGCAGGTACATCATGGACTGAACCTTCTCCTGGTACTGCTTACCATCTGAATTTTTTTTTTACAAAAAAAAAGGTTACTACAGTATAATTTTAATTGCAAGTTAAAGTGAAGAAACATCATAAAATTAAGTCAAATTACTAAAAACTGTGACGAGTATGTTATAAAAAAAATAGTGTTAATCAACTAATGTTTTATTAAACAGTGAATACACATTTTACACAATAAATTAATTCAATTTTATAGTTGAAAGAAAAAAGCCCGCATACACATATTGTTTTAAATCAATTTCCATTGCTAGATTTACAGCCCATTTAATCCTTTCAGACAGGAATTTAGTTTAATAATTACACAATTAGACAATAAGAATATCTAACATTCTTTTTTTGTCTTATTAGCAGGACACTCTGCATCAACTAACATGACCACGTGAAACATAGCCCCTCCTCTGGCATAGTAGTTTTCTCACCGATGTGCAGGCAGAAGTAGAAACTGCTGGGTGTGTGGCAGACATAGGTGTTAGTTGGGGGATGGACAGCCAGCAAGAAGTTGAACAGCAGCTGCAGCAGCTCCAGGTCTGGAGGAGAGCCTAGCACCTCCTGGATGATTTTAACAAAGGACAAACACACCTCCTGAGGGATGGAGGTCAGGTACTCATCACGGTGCTCCTGAAAGAGAAAAATCTGGTGTTTAGTTAAAAGCCGATTCATTTTGAATCCCTATAAAGCTTAACCTGAGACAGACGAGGGTTCTGACCTGAAGCACCTGGCAGGTGAGGAGGAAGCGGTGAACCACCTGAGCATTCAGAAGCTGTCGAATATTGAACGTCTGCTGAGGATGCCGAACCCGGATGAGGATCTCTAGAGCTGTCAACAGTGTCTCCCACACGCCACACTACAACACGTTCATAAAGAGTTAGTATAAAAAATTACTCGCAATACAGTCAAATGCAGTCAGACAACAGTCAGACAACAAAGACTGGGCCATTATTCACATACAACTGAAACATTTTTGGTTTTAGAAGTCATCGGAAACTTACATTTTTGTTCATTAAAAAAAACGAATAGCATAAAAGTGAGCACAATTGGTTGAGATACGTTGAGCACATCATTATTGTGCAGAATAGAATAGAGTATCGCCAACCCCTTGAATAAAAAATGTGCAAGACATTAAAAGTATAACGGTACAAATGTAGAAAGTAGTTTATTCAATATTCCATTTTCTCAACTGATTTTTTTGTTTTAACGATAGATTTTTAAAACTCTGTTAAACAACTTTGAGTTTGATGTAATGAAGCTAATGAAAATAAAACGATTATCAATAGAAAATGCAAACTGATAAAGGCCTCAAGTTGTAAAAGTAATATATATATATATATATATATATATATATATATATATATATATATATATATATATATATATATATAAAACAGTCTCGTACCTGAGCTTTGGCCCAGACCTTCCAATCCAGCAGAATTTCAGAGAGCAAATGGAGATCCTGGACCACCACAGCGGAGTCTGCATCTAGGTGAAAGTGACCGTCCTCTCCAATGCTCAAGATTGAGCCACTACAGCAGCCATCTAACAACGTCTAGCACAGCACCCACAAACAAAATTCAGTTTAGCATAACAATACTTTTGATTTCTAAGTGACTTATAAGAGCAATATCATGACAGGAGATTAAGTTATCAATTTCAGTTCATTTTTGAGGACCAAAGCTGCTTGTAGTTCTATACCACATATGTCAAAGTCAAGGCCTGGGGTCAAGATCCGTCCTGTGAATAGATTATCTGTGGCCCCTGAGATGATATTTTAATACTATTGAAACCGGCCTGCAGCTGCACATAAGTGTTTTGCATGGACCAACAGTACTTTCCCGACAATGCAACTGATTTGATTTTGAGGTAATGATTGGTATCCAAATGTAATAGTATAATACTATAATATTGAATATTAAAAATAATAATTGACTATAATTTTTATTATTTTACTTTAATAATACACTGTTACTAATACACTATTTTACTAGTAAATTATCTTACACTATATGACGTCATTATAACCAAATCTCAAAATAATTGAACATCTTTTGAAACAACACATGTTTTTAAATGTTAATATCACATTATTATACAATCACATATTAGAAATCTCACCTTCAACATATGGTATCCCACAATGCACTTGGGTTTGATAAGGACCTGGTGTATCATGGAGTAACCATGGTAACAGTCCATCTCGTGATTGCGATGCTGGTTGGTTTTAACCAGAGTCAACAGGATTTTCAGAGCCAGCGCCTGAGTTCTCTCACACTCGTTCAACTCTACCGCCTGAAAAAAGGCACACTTTTTAAAAGAAATCACAATTTGTTTTGCCCCACTATAACTAAACAAACTTCAGAATTAGACAGAGAATCGCAACACAGAATGCTCATCCCGAACCAGACACACATGTACCCGAGCGAACAGGAAGACGAAGGACCCGATGCCCCCCATTTTGTGCAGGGTGCTGTGGAGGCCGTGAGCTTGGGAAGGCATCATGGACCGCAAGAAAGAGGGCTCCAGGGTGCAACTTTGTAGCTCTTTTGCACTGAAGGGCCTCTGGGAGACCACTGCTGAGCGGGCCTGGCCCTTCAGACGGATGACGGGCTCATAGATGGTGTAGAGTAATGGGTTACTAGCTGTGTAAACCACTGCCAGACTCTCCTGCACAGTAAGAAAAACATATGCTTGTGAATGAAGGTAGACTACTGTTTGCATAATGTTCCTTTTACAAACATGGTATTGTAATCCTAAATATTGTTCGTCCAAACCTAAGAGACAGTAAAACCTATCAAATGCTTTGTTTTTATTCATATTTTTATTCTCTATTTTACATCATGTCAGGAAACAGTAAAATATACGCAAGATGAACAGGTGATGTGTCACCTGAAAAATAAAAAATTTCAGATCATTTTTTGCCAACTAAATATTTTATTGATGAAGATACCGTACTAAGAAGAAGGTTGGACCCTAGAACCTTCTTACATCGGTTCCACTTTTCAGAGTTTTTTAAAGCAAAAAATTAAGCATGGGTAGGCGAATAAAGTGAGCTGTTTTCCAGAACCAGAGTGTCTGAATTGTTCCAGCTTGAAAAACATTTGCATATTAGAGCCTAGAGGGAACTGTTATTTTTTTATTATGATTAGGGAAATGTACTAACAATGAGAGGAGAGATGTCCAGCTCTGTGTTCCTCATGAGGAGCTCTCGGGTCTTTTCACACTGAAGACCCTCCTGCGTCACGTATTTGGATAGTGTCCTCTGAGGCTTGCCGTACTTGCATGGCATGATTGAGGTAAGATCAGGGCCGCTGGCGTACAGGTAGAATGCCTCAGCCGTGTCAACCCTGGAGCCTGACACAAGAAATTTTATTAACAAGGCTTCCATCCTTGTGACTTGCAAGATACGGTTTGTATCTTTAAACTTCTTTAATTAAGCTGTTTAAGAAACCATATAACATATCAAAAATGCTATATGAAAACCACATATTGACCTTTGAAACCCTCAAAGCAAACAGGAACTTTGACTGAATAAGATCGTAGCTTCTGCTGATTGGCTACAAGTTTATTTCATTACCAGCCGGGGTGTTGGGATGAAGCTCTTCTTAAGCATGTTTTAAAACATGTGATGACGTTTAATATTTTGAGTATGCCACACTCAAACTTGACTGCATCTGAGGGGTATCATGACAATTAAATGACCAAACACCATGTTTACTTAATTCACTTTAATTGCACTGATTATGAAATTAAGAACATTAGTATCTCAAAAGGTTATTGAAGTCTGCACACATCAGCATGACATATGGAGAAATGTCATGTGTGTGGCATGGAAACTAAATACGTGGACCTCACATATTTAACAACACTGACAAAAACAGCATGCATCGGAGCAGGATCACTGCTGTTTCCTTATCAAAAATAAACCTCAAAGTCTGTTGAAGTTTACTCATCATCTTGTCTCTTTAAAAGATAATAGCATTGTCTAAGTTTAAAACTTATCTCCTGGTATTCCCGGCACATCCTTTTGAAGTGATGACACCCACAATCAAATCTCAATGAAATAAGATAATTTGACAAATGGATGATTGAGAAAAGTTTGAAAGCTATTTTTTAAAAACTAATGTTTGAAAAAAAAAATACATACCTGAGATTCATTAAACTATCTTTACTGTAGCTTTTCAACAAATAGAGAATTATTTAAAATGTAATTTTATTTCATCAATCAACAAAAAGTGTGACAAATGGTAAAAAAATCTATAAAATGAATAAAATGAATCTATAAAAGTATTTATTATCTTAAAAACACTGGTTCTGATCTTAAGGGACCTAAAGAGAGGAAGACAGGAGTCTGGGGAGTATATGAAGCACATCAGTATGTTCTGCACATCACAGAATGACCTGAACCGTTCATGATCCATTAGCAGACACATAATAGCTATTCTGTCCTCTAAATGTGTTAAACGAGCCAGTGGAATGTGGAGAATGTGTGGCTTCCACATGAAAACCAGCCGAAACTGGAAGAGACCGTTCTCACTCTAAAAGTAAGTTGTTGGAGATGCAAACACTCAGACAACACGATTGATAATATTGAAGAGGCTCATTGGTTTAACATAAAAAATTAAGTCAGCTGCTCTAAAGCCCGGTCAGAAATCAAGGTTAACTAATGGTAATGAAAAATATTATGATTCTTAATACAAATACTACATAATAAATTGTGCTATTCGCTTCACAATGTGAAATATATCAGAAAAAATATTTGGGATTATTTGTACAAGGATGTAAAATTCAGGATTTCAATAAGCATGGTCCTTCTGAAAATAAGATTCAAGAGAAAATGATCAGTAATTTGTATCCTTTTATGCAGTATTGCTTCAATACCATTTAGTAAAAGATCTAAACTGTCTATAAACCATGAATGAAATGATTTCTTTTTTTTCTCTGATTTCTGGTGTTCCTATATATTTCGAGGTTGATTGTAACTTTTTCATACGCCTAAACAGCGTGAACAAAAATTTAAATTGCCAGATTTACAATTAATTTACAGATTACAGTGCTTTATAGTGTCGATTACACTTTTTATTGAGAATAAAATGACTTATGCCAAGCTAAGTTAAAGAATGAGGCCGATTCCAGAAAAGTTCAACGTTCAGTTAAGCAAAAAATTATTTTTGCTAAATGCATTGTATATCGGTTAAGTCATAGCAAAAGTTTTTACTGATTCAACTGTTGTATTTTCTATAAATGAGGACAGAATTTGGTGAGGATTTCAGAATAAACCAGAAATCACTGCATATTTATCCATGTGGAGCAATTTTAGTTTACAAATAGTTGTGTCTTCAATGTCCAACAAAAGCCTAACTTTTTACACAATTTTAAAAGTCAAGTACATGTGTCAGAAATAATTCCTGGAGGCCTAGCACTGCATATAGATTAGCTGCACCCTAAAAGAAAAACCTTATTAAGCTAATTGATGCTTGGGTGAAAGCTAAAGGTCTGTGACTGTAAAATGTCAGTACTCTTCATGAAGTCCAAATATTGGAACATATAGTTGAAGATAAATAAAATAAAAAAAATAAGTTAATTTGACAATACTTATCATACCATTGAAGATCATGAGAGTGCCCATTTCCCAGCATGCACTGGGGTTGTTCTGTTCCTCTGAGGCATGCTGGTAATGTCCCAGCATGCAGTAGGTCTTGTTGCTGTCTGAAGACAGGCTGGACTTCCTGGGCAGAGTGAAGTCCAGGGAGACCTCACACTTCCTGTGTATGACACAAGAGGGAAGAATAAAACAGGCGCATATGTTGTTTTATGTTGTTGAATTGTCACCTTTGTGGAATTTGTTATTCTCAGGTAAGGTTAGGCAAGTTGAACCTACCCTAAGTCCTAAGAATTTTTTCGCTTAATAGTTGGTCAGAAGTGGTCTTTGTGGTCTGTACTCTTAAAGTTTTTGTAACTTTAAATGGACTGCAATCTTAAAACAAATACTTGATATTCAATTATTGCATTCACTAAAATGTATTTTAACTAGTGCTGTCAAAAGTAACATGCTAATGCATACGATTAATTTGAAATGTATAATATGTAAAAAAAATCTATGTAATTTTTATGTTTTAAGGTTCAAGTTTTTCCTGTTGTGGCAGACGACCTTTAAATGAGACATGATGCAGTTTGTATGACGATGAGAAAGCACGCAGTGTGGACACGCTAAAGCATGCGACGCAAATTGCGCTCACAGTGGACCACTGGGTTTTTGAGCAATGACAGCCACTTAAAATCACAGCGTTCTTTGTTGAAATTGCATTTATTCAGTCCAACTTTGTGTAAAACTGAGGAACGCCGGAACACCGTATTGTGCATACATGTGTGTGTGTGTCCACTGTCAAGGTATGCTGCATAAAATAAAAATAAGTTCAGAGTAGAGTACAACAATTTTTAAAAGTTGAAGTAATAAATATGGTGTGAAATTTAATGTAACGCAAGTAAAATACAATTTCACCTGCTCAGTGGTATTGCCAGAAATTAGGGAGTCAACAGAGGAAGATCCAGCCTATAGTTAAATTCAAACATGATTTTACCTCAGACTATCTAAAAGGAAGGACAACACTAATCTCACATGGCTGAAGATCGCTACTGCAATTGTTCCAAGGTTTAAAGACCTAAAGTTTCTTCCCAAAGATGAAAGGAATGAGGCTGTTAATGGCAGAGAGTCCTGGAAAAAGGGAGTCTTAAGAGACCACAAACTAACAGCCACCAAATGATTTATTGCAGCTATGTTGTTTACATGAAAAACCTGTGTTACAAGTTAAACAAAACATTCAATAAATAATCATATTTTGAATTTAAATATTTCTATGTCTTAAATTTACATGAATTATTTACAATCTCCATTAATAGAATTAAAAAAGTTTTAGTATTGTCATTGTGATTAATCACAATTCATTTTGAAAAATTGTGTGATTAATTAGTAATTTTTTTTTTAATCAATCTAATTTTAACTAATAATAATAGTGTTCATTATAAAGTAAAACAATACTCAACCAGTGTTGAATAAACTTTATTGTTGGTTCTTAAAGGATAAGTGTTTTCTCCATTTAAAGTTCTGATCATTCATCATCAGCTGTTTCTCTGGCGCTGGAGACCATATCCAGAATTTGTGCATTGCATTTAATGCATTTACACCCATCCCAGTGTATTGACACAGCAGTGAACAAACACACCGGGAACAGACACCCGGAGCAGTAACCAGTCATGGCTGTGCCACTCGGGGAGTAGTCGGGGAAACTGGTGTCTTGCTCAAGGGCACAACAGCTGACGTTGTCAAAGATGGGAGAGCAAGTGTTTCATCACTGACACCATCTTCAACCTTCATCTGGGGATCGAACCAGCAACCTTTTGACCACAAGTCGATCTCCTTATCCACCAGACAACAAGTGCCCTGTGTGTCAAATGCAAACTGTGCATTGCCTTCTTTTATACCCCTTACAATGCAGTCATACTTGAGAGTTCATTGGCTTGTTCATGTTGTAGGTGCATTCACATATTTAGACAAGTTCACATTATACATTTTCCAATTTTTGTCTAATATATCCCAGCTCTTTCTAAATTTAAGTTGCTGTTTGTGAATTAACAAAACTTTTCTGTGTTATTTACTGGCATTTATGTATGAAGCAGGTGTGGTCTGCCTTGCTCACCTGATGCCACTAAGCCAGAGAGTCAGCGTGCCATGGATATTTTTCTTGCCTTCCGGCTGCTGAGAGTAAGTGAGTGCCAGATGTTGCCAGCTACCGACTGGTATCACACCATTCCCAGACTCAGCCTGTGCCAGCAAACCCGCCTTCATCTCATCATTGGGATCCATGCAGATTCTGAACTCACAAACAAAGGGTCGCAATTCACCTTTCTTAACCATAGAAAAAAACAGAAAAAAAATAGATATCTAAAGCTTTTCTTATTTTTATTTTATAAAAATGATATATCTTTTCCCACAAGAATGCATCTGAGAATTATAATAATTACAAATTAATTACAGTAATTACAGTTTTTATAGTCTGCTTCAGGATAGAGTTTTTGCTCAACGTGACAGACCTGAAGGTGAAGGTTCCAGTGGAAATGTTCATCCAGACCTGCAGCATGAGAGCTTTGGAGCCCATGGACAGCACATGCAGGAGACCCTCTCCCTGAAGATCTGAGAGCTGTGGAGTTTGAGGAGAAGCCTCCGGTACAGATACTTCCTCTGATAACACACAGAAGCTCACGTTATATTTCATGCTTCATCTTAACTCAAGTAGAAAAACTGTGATTATGACTATTGGCAAATCAAACAATAACATGTTCAACGGAAATCATCAGTGCTAAAAAATTGATTTGAAAGACAAAAAAAAAAAAAAATTCAAAATATAAGCAATGGGAATTTTTCCAATGTACTTTACCAACTTTACCAAAAGAGAAACAAATTGTTCTTTTGACCAACAAAAAATGTAAAAAAAATCTGTTATTATTAGATAATTAAATTAAATATGTGATAAGGGTTAGTATTACCATTTTGTGGGCTAATGAGTGTGAACATTTAACAAGCAAAAATCAAAAGCTTAAATTCAACTTCTCTAAACAAAAATTACTATTGATGGAATATTGAACAAAAATATAACATATGTGGTAGAAGAGCGTCAAATAAATAGAGTCGCCATGGAAACACTCCTCAAGCAATCAGCGTGGTGGAAGCGTACAACTGTAGCTTCTCAGGTATGGCCATTAAAGCAGGAAAAGAGCTGCGAGTGCTCACACACCGCCCAGGGAAAGCGGATGCAGTGGCCCACGTTCTCCCAGCACATAGGCCAGGCATGAGGGGGCTCAGATACAGCTACATTTGAAGCCCAGCCCCGTTAGAAAGCTAACACTTGCCATTCTTGTTGCCCTTTTTTATTGGTGTATACACTTCACCAATCAAATTCCTCTCAAAATTAATGTTGGTTCCAAAAAAACAGTTCTTTACGTTCAAAACTCCCACTCTTCAAAGATTGGTGTTTGTTTTTCTTTCACCTCAGTATCCGTGCCTCATTGCATCCACAGCAAGGATAAAACCTTTAATATACATATTATACATATCACTTCCACTTTACTTCAGTACTCAATGCTAGAAGTCAACCAAAAGAACCTCAAATTTCTTAGTAGACTTATTCCAATCGCTTATTGACTAGTATAAAAAAAGACAATAAGCTCCTCTTCTCACCCTTGTTACCCCGGCTGTCCTCCATCTGGCCCGCTCGCATCCAAAGGGAGATGCTGAATCCACTCGCCATGTGAGGCCAGCAGTTCTGTCCCACCAAGGGCAGGTGTAAGGGGGCAGTGTGCCATGGAGAGAAGTGCAGATGCCCGGGCTTTGGCATCTCCACTTCACTCCGGCCCAGTGGAAGCTTGCCCCTCAGAAAAGTGTTGACTGCCCCTTTAGCCCCAGCTGCCCCGTTAGGCCTCGATCCAGGGGAAAGGTTCAAGCCTGAGAGCCCTGGTGTCACTATGGGAAAGGACAGGAAGTAGAGTGGCTCTGAGTGCATGTTTGCCTCTACGATCTGAAGGACGGCTTTCAACAAGACGTCCTGGAAAACATGAAAACACAAAGATTGAATTCAATCAAACAGAACTGAAGGCAAAATCATTTTACCACATACAGATAAAATGCAGTCGTTCAAGCTTTTCAATAACACACCTGCTAACCTGTGTCAACATAGTTTTAAGTTGAAGTAAAAAAAATAAATAAACACCTCTTTATTTACTTGAGTTTTACTTACAGTGGGCGGGCCCTTTTCCAAGAAAAGGCGGGTCAACAAAGTGAGTTCTTCAGCTGTGATGCGGTCACTCACCATGGCAACAACCAGCTCCATCAACACAGTTTGACACTCTGAATAAAGTTAAACACACACGCAAATAATCATTAGGCCTGCCCCTAAATGAAATCTCTGTAATATCCTTAAAGTTTGACAGCAAAGTTTTGACAAAATATTTAAAAGTCATTTTATTATCAAAAATAAACAACTTGGATAAGAACAGTATGTGCCAGTTCATGACAAAATATAGTAGTCTTCACAAGAGGCACAGCTCATCACAACTGCTTTGTACCAAACATTTTATAGTTTCAGGGTTTTATAAGGTCTATAAGACCATTAAGAATCAAATTTAAGACATACATCATAACATCCAAAACACATCCAAAACCTTTTGGAATAATAAACAGTATGCTTTAAATACATTGTTTGAAACCCTATTTATTACTTTTATGTCTTTGGGCATTTACAAAGGTTTTCTTTCACTGGCAACCCTAACCCTTCCTTTTACAAAGTAAAAAAAAATGTTTAAGACCTTTTTTTTTTTCAAACTATGGCAACCCTAACAACTGTTTTTTGAGTGTTTATGTACATTTTTCCAGACTACTCAGACTATTTAAGACCCAGAAAAGTGAATTTAAGGGAAAAAAACTTCAAGATTCAGCAGACTTTACAGAATGTTTTTTTTTTAATCGATTTTTTGCAGATTATTGGAAGTTTTCTGTCTAAGGATACTACTTGACAAATATAATGTATTTTAAGTCAACAAATTACAAGCATTATAAATAGTGACAGGGAAGGACTTTGCACAAGTGTTTGGTTTTATTTGTTTGTTTGTTTGTCAGTCAAGACTTGTTTCTGGCCTTCACAGAGTTTTTTGAGCAAAAAAATATTGAAAAATGTTTTGTTTTGTCAAAATAATTTTTTTAAGCAAATACAAATTTACATTCTTTCTCTCTCATCAATAACACAGCTGCTTGCATAATAATACTTCCAAATGAACAAAACCAAATGAAATTAGAAACAAAACTTTCCATAGAGGTATACAAACCTTTATAAGAGGCATCTGATTGGCTGAGAAAGTTCTGAAATCCACTCAGAATGGCTTTCACTCCACCCTGTCCCAGAAAACAGAAAAGCATGATCAATCACATCTTGTGTGATTGATGATAAAAGACATATATGCATTATAGACATATATTATTATTTATTGTATATTTAAATAAGAAAACTATATTTTTCTTTCAGAACAGCTGGTGAAGAGTACCCACCCAAAATAAAAAAAAATGTTATGGAACAGAACTATGTTTCGCTACTGGCAGCAGTTTGATTAAATAATCAGTCGAGAAGGAGCTTAATTTAAACAGAAGTTAACATTAACAGAAAGTTTGGTCAAAGACAGGGCAGACTAACAGAACACAAACAACGCATGCACACGAATGAATCAGAAATCTGCTGACCTGTTGGTACAGCAGTGTAGCATTGCTCTGGTGGCCTTTCACAGCTGCTGACAGGCTTTGCAACACATGGTTCAAAACCTCCAGGTCTGGGGAACCGCTGGCCAAGAGCTGCAGCTCCATCAGACATATCTCCGGGAAGAGCAGACGGCCACGGACTAAGCCATGTGGAACTCCTGCCCTTCCCAGCACATACTCCCCCATCAGGACCCCAGCTGCCAGCTTCATCCCTGTCACAGACAGAACATGGGTTGGACGATGACAGGGTAGTAGCATAATCCTTTTAGGCATGTAGAGAAGAGCTGCTGGAGCGAGGGGAAGGCGGTGGCGCAGGAAAATGAATTAAGCTGATCGAGGTAGAGAGAGGCATGATTAACTGCTAGCCAGCAGCTCCTAGGCTTCCTCCAAAGGCTTTTTAGAAATGAACTCCTGCCTCAGGATTACACATATGCAACAATCTATACATTACATATGCTGAGCGGGATATCCTGTATTTATTCTAGCAGTAGTTTTTTTACAACTCAGGATAACATAAAATAGTAGAACAATAACATTTTACAGGATAACATAAAATAATGTTGTTCAATAATGTTTTTCAATTAGGCTCATACTGTTCAGACTGAAAATCTTAATGCTCAATTCAGATTATTTTTATGAAATTTTTCATTACGCATAATGCTACTTGTATCCGCCCTTTGTAAACACAGGCGAGAATGTGATTCAAGGCAATTGTGTGGCATTGTTTAATTTCACTCCCAAATGGAGCCACCATCATTTCAAAAAGACAAAAAATAAATAATTATTCATTATATTACTTCATTTTCTTTTCTCTTATTGCTTTCAGTTCCGTCTTCAGCCATGATTGATTTGTCCTCATACAATGATGTAAAAGTTGGATAAATGGGTTTTGCTTTCAGACTGAGCTCTTATTGTAAAAAATCGGATTTAAGACCACATTATTAAAGCGACCTGGGTCAGATCTGTAAAACATCAAAATTGAGTTGTTCAGACTATCATGAAAATATCAGATACAGTTAGCATATGGGCAAAAAATAAATATATATATATATATATATATATATATATATATATATATATATATATATATTTTTTTTTTTTTTTTTTTTTTTAATATATATGGGTCACTTGGGTTGTAGTCTGAATGAAGAATTCTAAAACATTTTATGTTATAATTATTTATGTAAAAATTATTACATTTTATGTAATGTAATATATATATATATATATATATATATATATATATATATATATATATATATATATATATACACATACATACATACATACATATATCATTACATTTCGCTGAGCCCCGCAAATATCTCATTCTGCTCTGAATAATGAAAAGACTCTTGGGAAGACTGGCTTCCTAACTAATTAAACTGTTACTTTTAACGTTGTCCTTTCCACAAGATTATTTCGCATCACAAATGAACAGTTAATGAATAATGGATAATGAACAGCACATTTAAGCAATAAATGTGTGGAGACATTGCTTTCATTTTTTATTACTGTTAAAGGTGTCTAAGACACACACACACTTTTTGTTTTCCTTTTTATTATTTGTTTTGCCATTTTTGATAGAGTTGTTTGACAAAGAGTGATTTATGCTGTTCACTCCTTTGAGCAGTTTTTCTGTAACTGACTGATCTTGAACACAGATGAACAATCAGAATCTTCTTTAAACATCGATGTCTGAGGATCTGTGAGAAAAATATCAGGAGGACACACAGATCGGTTCATTCATTTTCACACACATTACTCATAATCTCTGGATTTAAAAAAAAAATCTTTTCTTTAGAACTATAAGCAGCTCGAGGCCCTTGATGGGAAGCCAAAGGGTGTAAGAGATCATGCACGCCTATGTGTGTGTTTTTTAGACCAGTCCAAGCTGCTGTCACAAGACTCGGCTCAGCAGCACAGTAGACTTACATCACAGACACAAACAATGAGATCTTTCTCAACTCGGAGAGAGGGCTGGGGGTGAGGGTGTGAGAGAGAGAGAGAGAGAGAGAGAGAGAGAGTGGTAGAAGGGAAGGAGGGAGAAAGATCTGCATGCCCATTTCCAGGACTCGTTCAATGTAAGACGGCTAGGACCGGTTCAGTGTGGCAACAGAGGGCTGCTTTTCATTTCCAGATTTTCACAATATTACAAATTT
The DNA here is from genome assembly GCA_900490495.1 of Danionella dracula. Classification (NCBI taxonomy): domain Eukaryota; kingdom Metazoa; phylum Chordata; class Actinopteri; order Cypriniformes; family Danionidae; genus Danionella; species Danionella dracula. The sequence goes on from UELW01000778.1 coordinate 13,252,788, forward strand.
ATCACAAATATAATAAACAAAATTATTTATGTATTAATATTGGATTATAAACCATAAATATAGACTCAATTTAAAATGAAGATCTGTTTTCTTGGAAAACATCCACAAAATCTTTAGATTGTTGTCCTCAAAATTGTTTAGAATAACTCAGCTACAAAACAATTCAGCTACAAAAAATGTGGTTCCATCCACAACCATGCTCCGCTAAGCCCCCGTCTGTGCAAACTTCAGAACTGCCACATGCGAACGCAACTTCTGTGCAGAGCATCTCATTTAAACCTGCATTAATGCTCATGACAACAAAAACACACTTTCTCTATTTTGTTTTTCAGCGATCTGCTACCCTTACACTTTCAGGTCAGACAACACGCCGACGAAGATGAGCTGCATTACCAGTTCATCTGATTGGTCAGTGGGTGTGATTTAAGGTAAAAGTAAATGAGAGTCTGTGAGCAGTAAAAGAGTGCTATGCGTACCTTCCTCCTGCTGGGCAGAGTCCTCTGGGTTACTCTCGCTGTCTGCGTCATACCCTTCTTCCTCCTCCTCCTCTTCTCCCAAAGCTGCAGTGCTACTCACCTGAGCTTCTTCCACTTCCTCTGAGAGCTCACCAGAACGTGGAGCTGCATCACCACTGGCTGTAAGCTTCTGTAACAGGAGATGGAAAGAGAGAGAAAGTAGGGAGATCAGAGACATGCTGTAAAACAGAGATCCGAATGGAAATGTCTCAGTTTATACTGGCGAATAAACATTAAGACATACATTACAAAAATAAAATAACAAAAAAAAAAAGAAAGAAACTTTGTTATATATTGTTGTTTAACCATGTTGAAATTTTTGCATAATTAATACTTCATCACTGTTCTAAAACACTTTGATTATTGAAGCAAATCTGACATGTTTTAAACTACAGGGCAAAATTTGAACCCATTATCAATAATACATTTGTCTTACTATATTTATTAAAAGCATAGCATGTTAGTAGAAAATGATGAGGAAAAAAACCTTATCAGTGGTTGAAAACAGATAATCTGCAAATACATTAAATACTACAATTAGGCTTACATTATATTATTGTAATTAATAGGCATATTAATTAATTAAAAAAATATTAATAGGCTTATATTATATTATTATATATATTTTGGTCAACTTAATTTTTTCATTAACAAATCTAGACTGCCTGTTAAGACATCAAGCTGATTTCAGAGCAATGATACAAAGGATACAAAAATACAAAGGATACCAAGGATTCTCTTAGAAATACGTGAATAACAATAAATACCAGGAAATAAATAAACTGTGTCCTCTAGGAACAACAATATCAAGGAACTGGCAAATTTGTGCCTTCAAACCCACAACATGCCCACAAACCCTCACAATCCCTCACAAACACATAAAGAAAGCTCAGTTGGTAACAGTTGGCCTCAAATTAAAAATGAAAAAGCAGCACCCATTGATTAAAATCTTACCTTCTGTAACAGAAGCTCCTTTAGTGACCACAGAAAGTGAATCCTCACAGTGATCTCGACTTTCTTAGACAAAGTTTGAGATTTCAGAAAGCTGATGAAGTTTAAAAGTATGATTTCAGTCACAGGACCTCATCAGCTGACTGTTTCCCTATAAAACATGGACCTGTGTGCCCCAGGGTGCTCAATCAGACTCAAACACAAACACAAACAGCCAGCTTATCTCAGCCGGGGGGACATTCGTTTCACAGAAGAGATTTATTGACGACAGAAACTTAGACGCCATTAGAAAATTCTCTGTGCATAAACAACAATATTTATTTATGAATGACAAGGTTGATCTGTTCTGCTAATGAAAAAACTTTTGAGGAAAAAAGCCTGAAATTTAAACCTGGGAGAGGATTATATGAAAGACCAATTGTATTTGTACCACAAGCATTATAAGACACTGACTTCATAAAAATGCATGCTAAAGTAATAAAAGCTTCTCTCATCTGGATTGCATCTTTTATTTTTATACAATGAATGCTTCTCCATCTTGCTGTTGCACTCTTGTCATTCAATGACATAAGAGATTATGAACTCTTACATAGATGCCTTAATAATTGCCGAAGCGATTTCAAAATCCTGAGAAAACAAGTCAAGGTCCCTGAGAAAACAAGGTCACCAATGGTACCAAGACCAAATTCCCAAGAGTGATATCACACACATCTCTTCTGTGTCAGAGCATTATTCACCAATAAGGAGTTAGAGATCACTTTAAGCATAAATGCTTTGTAAGCAAAAAACCTGGTTGTCTCAGACGTCGGTTAATACATTTCTAAAAAACGGTGTGCATCTGTAAAAATATATAGACATCAGACAAGCGAAAAGCAAATTTCATGTGAAACAGCTGATAAGATATTTCAATAACTTTTGTTGTAACAAGAAGAATTTGTTTTTATTTCACAAACTAAAGTAAGCTGGTTAGGTTTAAGTGTTAACCCCACCTCCAGCCGCCACAACTTCCCCAGAGAGGACCAAGGTTTATGATGCAGGGCCAGATTAAGCCTTGATGAGGTCTGCTTTATACCCGGAAGTGACAGCTGGAGGCTGTACCACAAAAATCTCTGAAACTAGTCTCCCCTGACTGTGTAATAATAGCTAATCAGTCAGTGTACGTTTGCAATTTTTAAGCTTTAAAATGCTACAGATAAAAGTTTCAATGGGAGTGGCAATATTTATTATATAGGATCTATTTGATTAGATCTATTTTGATTAGGCAAAGGTGAAGAATACGCGACAGAATTGCTGTATTCTGGATTATTTGTCCTTTTAAAGCAAGACCAGGCAAATGTCCTTCAGCCAGGAACAATTGACGCTACAAGACAATAACAACAAAAAAAACGGGCTGTATTACCTTGTCAGGTTTGTCCTCATTGACTTCTTGAGGGCAGAACACCTCAGCCAGTGCCACTCGCAGTAATGAATCAAAGAGAGGCACAGCCAGCTCAGAACTGACCAATCCAGAGCGAGAGAGCTGGTCCCAGACCTCACTCAGGGTCTCCTCCACTGACTGTAGCTGAGGAAAACCGAAAGTGTGGTTTAATTTTCAGAACACACAGGCACTCATTGAATTTTCTAATCAGTACAATAACTTCAGAATTGAGAAAAAAAATCGAGATGCTTTTCTGAGTAAACACACAGACACACAAAAAGTAAGAAAGAGTCATACAAAGTCTATGACTTCAGCCATTGCATTGTAGCATTGGCAATCAGACAACAAAAATTTTGGCCTTTGGCAGTCATAATGTGAGGCAGGGTCCTGCTTTATTTAAACTTTACATATTTCTGGTTTAATTGCGTTTGAGTTTGCCAATTTCTTTGGTTGACTGCCATTGCTGCTCAGTACAAAAAAAAAATCAACTAACAAAATAAAATATCTTAAACAAAAATAGTTGGCAATTAAAAATTGTTTTTGTACTAATCACTTATCGTTCCTTAACAATTACATTATAAAAAGTTGCTGTATAAAATATATCCATGTTGAAGTTTAAAGTTCCTAAAACAAACACACCTGTAGACCAGCAGTACTTGATTGATATTTTGATAGCAGCTATGGATATTCCACATGACAATCTTCATGAAATCTAACAAGTCCATACCACAACTTTAAGATGCAAGTCTCACGAAAAATATTTTAAAAAGAGTGATAAGCTGGATATACAATTATAGCTGGGTATTTACGCAACTGAACAGTTATTTTACATTTAAAGATTGATTCTTCTATCCCAGAAACCAGAAGATCACAATAATCAGTACATTTTGACAAATTTGGCTCAGTGTGGCTTTTGGCATTGAATATAAACATAGCATCAAACCAGAATACTTGAAAAAAAATAATGTTTGCTAAAATGATGTCATAATAACATAAGCAAAGATATAAAGGTACACTGTACCTGAAAGGAAAGGTCTGGTTCAAGTTTTTGCAGGGCAGAATTGGCACCATGCAGGCAGATGGCCAACAGTGCCTCCAGGAGTCGGATACTATGGAGAGGCCATTCCTCTTCAAACCTGTGTGTATCTATCTGAGAGGTATGATTTGGTTCATGGGTTTCCTTTGTCCCAGCAGTGGTCATTATAGTCTCACACTGATCTATGAGAGAACCTTCCACAGTTCCTTTACTTTCCTTCTTTTTTTTTGCTTTAAAGTCTTTGTTTTTTGATGTAAGCTTCTGGATGACCATCGACATTAATCGTGAACAGACATCCAGTCCACCCAATCGGAAGAACTGCCTCTGGAAAACGGGACTGGCCATGTAGACCCAGCGGCACACTGACCAAACATCAGCAGCTCTCTTAATCTGCTCTTTTGATGGAAGAGCCACACTATCTGGAGAAATGCAAGGTAGGCGCCCACCTAAAGGCTCACTGGCTGTACTATCATAACCCGAGGTATCTTCAGAGTCATTCGCAGAGTCTCTATCGGATTCGGCCTCCTTGCTCACACACAAGAAGGCAACACAAAGAAAAAGGTTGATGCTGTTTAAATGTGCCTCCCCTCTGTTACGTCCAACTGCAGAACTTTCGGTGGTTCCACTTTTGCCTTTAGGGTAAGGGCACACCTCTTTTAGGCCCTCATAAAACTTTGTGAGGCTCTGGGAGCCTTCGCCAGCAGCACGGCAGCTCAGTTCCTCCACAAGTCCAAGAACGGCTTCCCTTTCTTGTGCTTCGGCTCGTTCCAGCTCATGCACAGCAGATTCTGCATGGTGGTGCCATGCATTCAAGATGAGTGTCTCGAAGACTTTCAGTGCCCATGGACGAGTGCAATCTAGATAGATCAACTCAGTTACCTGGTTTAGCCCATTGCAACTCAAGAAGAGGTCTCGCACCACACAGCTAAAGTAAGAACAAAAAACAAATTACACACTTTCACAAAACTACAAACCAGTGATAAGAGAGAAAGAAATTAAAATTTACCTTGATTTAAGTATAGTGGGCAATGTTTGTAGGTAAACCAGCAGCACCTCAACAGGTAGACAGTGTGTATGGTAGCTACAGACCTGGCTGCAGGGAGTAGATACATCTAGTTGTTGAGCATGATGGGTGAGTTCCACTCCCCTCTGAAGTACTGGATTGAAAATATGTGTGTACAGTTGCCACTGCACAACCGCATTGCCTCGTGAAATTAGATGACAAACATGAGCAGCGATCTGCTGACTCAAATTCCAATCATCTCCAAACACAATTGCCTGATAGGATTCTAAAGCATCCCACTTCCAAAGGACATCTTCTGATCCTCCACTAGGTAGAATACCTTGGGATCGATAAGATGGCGATAGGGACATAGGAATGTTCGATTCTTTTTTGGGTCCACAGCCCTGCAGAGTCTCTTCCAGGTCAGGTATTTGACTGCTATCTAAAGTGCATATATTACAGGAGGCAAGTTTGGCCTTGTCTGATGGTTGTCCACCTCCAAGCTGCTCCAAAAGAAGTCTATTAAGGACACTCAAGACATGAGACTGGTAGCTCCTCAGTCCTGGAGCCTGAAATGCTTGGAGCATGGGTCCGATCACAGATCGTGGATCCATGCAGCAGCAAATGCCAATAGCTTGAATCCCTGCCAGGACCTGCAGTACAGCAGGACCTGAAGGTGACAAAAGCTGGAGAAGACGCAAACACTGGTGGGCACAGGCTGCAAGGCAGCAACAACGTTCAGGGTATCGCAAGTCTCCATCTGGACCCTTGGAGTCCTCCTCGAAGGGATTACGTCGAGCTGCCTGCTTGAAAGCAGAAACTGGCAGGCCGGAAAGGTCTCGATGATGGTGGAGGAAGTGGGAGTACTCGCATCGACGATGTCGACGGCGCGCACAAACAGACTGGTGTAGCTGCTCTGATTTTGCTCTCTTGACAGCACTTATTATCTTAAGAACATTGGCAATGAGACAACGCAGATGATCTGACGCTTCATTGCTAATCTCTAAATTATGAGCTTCTGCTAAGGCTTCAAGGCGGAGAGTAGTGACCTCAAAGAGCTCCAAACCCCGGTGTTGCACAAATTCATGAACTAATTCAAGAGACTGACTGAAAAAGAACGGGTTTGGAGCAGATGCCTGCAAGCAACCGAGAAGGAGATGCAAGACGCCTTCTAATAGTTCTGGCAGTAGCAAGGCCCGATGGCGGTACCTAGAAAAGGAAAAGTCTTCTTGGATCTCCTGAAGCGTCGTCTTTGGTCTTGGAGCAAAAGGGTCAGCTTGTCTTTCTAAACAACTACGAATCTTCAAAGTTGCTCTAAGGAGGTCGGTTAAGCTCCTACGAAGATTATCAGGAAGCTTCTCATTTTGACCAACATCTACAAACATCAAGTGAAGAACAGTGCGCAGAAGCATCCTCTGAACAAGTGCAATTGGCTCCTCAGTCCAGCCTCCAGCTAACTCATCAATTCCACTGCTGCCTCCACCACTGGGACCACAGCAGTCTCCAAACTCGGTCAGGATCTCAGTGAGTGTGGGAACAACACTGACCGCCAAGCCTGGATTATGATTGATGGTCATGTCGAATTTGCAGACTTTCTCAAGAAGGGAAAGTAAAACATGGCAGAGGTCAAAGGGAGAGTTCTCCATGCGATTGAAGATGGAGAGGGTAGTGGGGTCGGACATCATGTTGGGATCCGGGGTGTAAGAGCCATAAAGTCTTGTCTGAGGTTGTGAAGGTTCGATAGATCCCATGGCATCAGGAGTGGGATGATTTGATATTTTTTGTGATTGAGTGGTGGAGTGGTGAAGCTGGCAGCTAACTTGTATGGTGGAACTCTGCATCCTACGATGTCTGCTTCCAGTGTTTGTGGTTTTATCATCTGAGTTGGCTTCAGAGTCTGATGTTGAAAGCTGAGATTTGCGTGCATCCCTCACAGAGTATCTCTGGGCTGTCCTGCGGGAACGCCGAGACTTCCAGGAGCCAGATAAACGCTTTGAACAGTTTTGCACATCACTTTTTTCATGCCCTGGTCTTTGAAGAATGATCTTTGTTTCTTGGCTAAGAAAGATCTCCAGTAATGAAGGAAGGGTGAAATCTAAAACAAAAGTGTGAAATTAAAATGTTAGGTTTCAAAAACAGTTCAGGCTGGGTATACAACTTGGCTTTATTTAACCAATGGTGGTTTATATCCTCTTTTGGTCAAGTTGAATCATACTAGTTTCTGTTCTCCTTTATGTGTGGTTCTTTTGGCAGGTGAGAATGCAGCAATCAAACATTGCTGCATATGAAAAGCAGTATAGTTTAATATATTGCTTTTAAGAAAACACCCTTACTCCCAATAACCAAAGCTCTTTTACAACACAACTACAGGAACTAATTACGTAACAATGTGGAAAGGAGCTGCTAGAAAAGATTAGCATGCCTGCACTAAATACCTTAATTCTCAGGCTCAATGGCAGGTGCTATCTTTTTTATTCTCTTTAAACCCTGGTATTAATAATTGAAGCCATCTCAAGGTTTCACTTATGCATGCAGGTAGATATTTAACAATTAATATCATCCAAGCAAAATACCATCTCAATAAACTTTGGATGCAAACTTTTAGCAGCATATTATATTATCCCCCTCAAAAGAATTCCAAGGTGTAATTTAATATAAGCACATTAATATTTTAAGTCAAGCTGAGATATTAACATAAAACTCTGGTAGCATTAAGACTCTTACCTGGAGCTTTCTCCTCCAGAACAGGAATCTTCCAGACCAGCGGAAGCAGAGACAATAAAAGAGTGAGCAGCTCTTCCCGACAGGTCAGCTCCTAAGCAAAACGTTCAGGAGGTTAATTCTGGATTCAAACAGAGTGCTTCTCTTTCACATGTAATCCAATCAAAAACAGCCTCCGACAAACAGATTACTCCTTATCACTTCTGCTTCAGACTGACCTCCTGAAAAGCTTCAGTAATATCCTGACCAGTGCAGAAGATGGAGAGTAATCTCCAAATATCTACAGTTTGCTGGAGATGGGGAACAACAGCAAGTCTCTAAATAGTGGCTCCACCCTGAGCATTCCTCACAGGGAGCAGAGATAGCACTCTGACGTGTGAATTAAAAGCAAATACAGGAGGCTGCCTGCCACAGAGTTGTGTGACCCCAGGTAAACAAGCATCTCCCTACATACTCATTGGCTAATAAGTAGAATGACCACAGTCTCATATCGAGCTGCCACTAAGCAAACGTGGAGGTGATTGATACTGTGTCGAGAGATGGTTAATTAGTGCCGAGTTCAGAGAAAAGGCCCGAGTACTGAAAGGAAGAACCACTCCAGACATGATTCATGAGAACTCTCGCTTAAGAGTGAAAGGGCACATGAATTGGAGATGTAAAGAGCTCTGAGGAACATGAGATCAAAGAAAACACTTGTCAATTCTTTTTCATCTTGTGTAGGAGTGCTCGGTCAAACAAAATTATGATTCTTTTGTATGTTATATATATATATATATATATATATATATATATATATATATATATATATATATATATATATATATATATATATATATATATATATATATATATATATATATATTTGGTGCCACTTAGGTGAATGGCAAATCTGTTTTTAATACACAAGCAAGAAAGGGGGTTATTTTAAAAACAAACTAATTATTGTGAATCCAAAGTGTTCTTAAAGTGTTGTTCTCACAACACTGTACTGACAACATAACATAAGGGACATCCAACCACATCCAATCTAACCAAAAACTCTCAGGTTGCTATGGCAACACATTTGATTTAAAGTATAAACAGTGGGAGCCCTTGGTCTGTTTCTCTCTCAATTTTGTTTAAAGGAAACACAGACACTCAAACTGTGCTCATCATGTTCGGATTCTGTTAAAACGTTTTAAAAAAGTTTTTTTTGTGTGACTTTAACCCAAAGTTGCTGACTTTTTGGGGTATAATTCAAGTGTTTTTTTAAGCTTGTGCTTTCACTTTTAGTGACATTGCTGACAAGACATGAACAGTGAAGGAGTGAGTGAACAGAGAGAGGGCTTTCAAAATAAACGTTTGTTGAAACTTAAATTTGAGGTGCTTTTAGAGAATATACAGTTTTTTAAGTATCATATCTGCTGTCCTTCCAGTACATTTAAAGGGTTCCTTACTAGCCCTACAAATATCATCTATGAGAGAGAAAAACTTCATAATTTTAAGTATTTTTTCTTACTTTTATTATAGTTTTGCAATACATTCATAAAGTAATATATTGTAGTAATGTATTCTTAAGTGGAGTGGGGGGTGAAACAGCACCAAGTTATTTTTACAGAGCCTCTTGCTAACCTTAATTAAAACTGAAAACCAGGAAATCTTTAAATACTTCCAAGCTCTTTTGGTGTTAAGAGATTTACCCCTTACAATCAAGCATCAGAATGAATCTCTCAAGGCATACCGGATCGATGATGGAGTCTAGGGTACTGAGAAGAAGGAATCCCCGTCCACGAACCAGGTATTCTCCCAGGGCAACCATGTGACTCTCCTCCTCATCCTCTGCCCGCTGGGCCACCGTGCTGCACAACTGGTGCACATCAGTCAAAAACTCCCGGGCCAGGGTGTTACTGGCACCACTCATGTCTGAGCTAAATAAAAATAATAAAAATATTCAAAACAAGTCGATCCTCCAAACTCTCCACAGCTGCAGTTTCAGATCAGCACACTTCCCTTTTTGCTTTAAAAACCACATAGGTGAAACTATTAAAGGGGCGTTCAAAACAAGTAACTCTGCCATTCATTTTCAAGTTTAGAGTTTCCTCAACTGACACCAGACACAACTTAAGCCAGTTTTCACTCTACTTTTAAATGTTTTAAACTTATAAAAAGTTTTTTTTTTTTAGAACTTTCCAATGAAATCCATACTTCAATATAAAAAACTAAACATTTTTATCCAACCTCCGCCAGCCTTGACTGAGCATGCACAGTGTCTCTATAAAGCTTGACAGGAAGTACAATGATGTTACGCAAGTGGATTAAGCTCAGCAGACATTGAAAGCAGATCCTGTCATCAGACACAGAGTCAGGTCATGCATCACATCAGAGAGTTTTTCCACCCGGCACAAGCACACTGGAAAGATCCTTTTACCAAATCAAGAGAACAAACTGAAACATCAACCATCAGATCTACAGCAGCACTCAAAGAGCTAATCACTAAAATATTTGATGAAATAAAATTGATAGTTAAATTTTACCTGATATTAACCTCGTTTGTGTGATGACAGTAAGGTTGTTCTATTCAACACCTCTAGGTTTCAATAATTAATCAATTCAGATCATTTTAATTAATTAATCTAAATGATCTGAGATAGGCTAGTGAGTTGCTTAGGGTCTACTCTTTTTGTTTCACCCAGTATGAGCTGGATAAAAGCAACTGAAACTCCCTGACCGCTAAAGGAGAATGAATGGGGGGGATCCCATTTAAAGCCTTACTATGTCTATGTCATGTGGCGTGTAATGTAATTATATAGTTCAGTACAGTACAGTACACAAAAAATAATCGGATTCTTTCACTCTTTGTAATATTGAATATTATTATTTATATACTTTGTTATATTGCAATATATTATATTATAGAATCTTTTAAGTTTATTTTTCCCTCTTTAAAGGGTCTGACTGGGGCCATGTCATATTTCAGTTTTTCTTTTTATATATCAAGCTCCAATTATGAGAACAAATCTGTATTTCTGTCATGTGGGGCTGTGTGTAAATATTGAGGAAACAAGAGTTTTTAACAAATGCTACAGTATAACAAGAAGGGAAAGAAAAAGTTATGAAGAAAAATTTTCTGTAACCTCTCTGCCAGTCGTTGGCAGACCACACACGGTCATGCAATGTCTATGTGCGAGATATATACCTTTAGATTGAAGGATTATACACATTTAGGCAGCAAAATGAGGAGTCAGGATTGAAAATTCATTGAAAGTGGTAACAAGGAATAAATTATGCTCTTGAGAATGTTAAGAAAGTTAAAACAAATCTTCATCTTCTGTAACAAACTTGCATCTGCTTTTTATCCTCATAAGGGTTTGCAGGTGCTTTTACCACTTTTGGACAAAGCATTCAACCACTGATTTTGAAAAGCTGCTTTGAAGAAATTGAAAAGAGCATTGCATGAATACGCTGGGCTCAGCTGTATTGAATAATTTTTATATGTATAATGAGGTTCTAATGAGCCCCTGTTTGAAAGTCCAGATTCAGCCACTGGCAGAAAAGCAGAGGTTCATCACATTTATTCTGTAGAAATGTCTTATACTGTAAGAAATTCAGTGCTACCACAGGGCACAAATGAACACAACATGCAAACTAACATGCTGAGAAATATATAAAAGAAAGCTAGAAATAACAGTGACATTGTTAAAAGTTCAAGTTAAATTTATACAAGTATTTCTTTGAATGAAAGTAAACATAAAGTCAATTTAACTATAAACTGAAGCAAATTCTTTGAAAAGCATATTCAAAACTACCAAAAACATATTTATTGTTAGATACTGTAGAGCAGATTTTTCTCCAGATGAATACTAGTTAAACCACAAGTTATCGGCTTATCTTCTATCCTCAAGTAAGAGACGTTTTAAAGCACAGCAGCACTCCCAGTGCAAAAACCCCACTGCTCGAAAAGTCCCGCCTCTTTAAATGTGCGGTGTCCAGAAACATGCTGGGATTTCTTTCAGACTGACCTACTGTGAGCTGGCGGAGGTGGAAGTCAAGCTCGCTAGCATCCCTGCGCTGCATCGGTCTCATAGTCCACAAACACAAGAAGCCACTCGCAGAAAAGCTCTCTGCTGAAGCACCACCATCCCCTCTGCTCTCAATTTGCTGTCCGGCTTTGTAAATTCCATTAAATGGGAATTTCAGATGGAAGCTTTCCAGATTTTGACTTGATCAGTGCATCACATGAAAGCATGTGATGTCACATGGTGGCACAGGAGCATGCTGAAAAGCTGACTTGTACTCCAGCCCAGAGGCCTGAGAAATTCCTTTTGTAGTAAAGCTTTGATTATCAACCTGCCATGTCCTAAAGCCTGAAATAATCCTGTTGCACAGAACCCACTTTGATAAGAACTGTTTAAAGTGGTAGCTAATTTGATAAAATAGGCAGCCTACATTATTTATTCACAATCTGTCTTTGGGTTTCAAGCATTGTTCTTGGATAGAATCATCCATCCGTTTTCTTTTCATCTGAAGCTATTTAAGCCAAAGCACACAACATGCAACTTCCACTTAGGAAAGCTACCGGTTGGCCTTGAACCACAACTTTTCAACTGAAAATCTTACTATCAATCTTATCATGCTCCCCACTATTTGTTGGTCATCTACACCAGGTTAGTTAGTTAGTTAGTTAGTTAGTTAGTTAGTTAGTTAGTTGGCAAAATCTGACTGTAAATATAATCCATTACAGCCATATTGCTTTTGCGTGAAATAAAAATACCTGTAAGCTATTTACAGGAAAAAAACATTTTGTACCACAGCATACCCATTATTCTTTAGATTAAGCCATTAGGGTTCAATTATGTCATTTTAATGTTTTAAATGAGCTTGAAATCAAACCTGCTGCTTATCCAATTGATCACTTTTGGAAGATTGGGTATTAAGCCCACAATCCACCATTCTGCCATCGAACTGTGAAGTTTCTAGTGTCTTTTGAGCAGCTGTTTTGTCTTCATTCAACATCAAACTTTAAATCTGAAAATTAGTTGGGACACCACTGAGAAACGTAAAAAAATTCTTACAATATTATTGTGTTTAACAAAACAGTAGGTCTTTTAAGCCAGTCTATTGTGTAACATTATTTTTATATAGGATGTTTTTCTTGTGAAATAAGCCATTTTTGGGAATCAATTACTTTTTCTGAATTGTATATCTACTTATGAAAACTAACAAAATAATTGATGACAAAATTTGAAACGACAAGAAATTGTTTACATTTGTGGAATACATTTATTTTACTAGAAGCCATCTTAGGTGAATAACCCTGTTCCTGCATTATGTGGAGCTAGTGCATGCTGGAAAATCCTGCTCAAGCACTTGAGGGGGATGATTACACTGAGACTATTACTTTCCTGTAGCCCTTCCCCTTTTCGCAATAGAGAATTGGGATAACCTTTCTCCTTCTGTGAACGTGCAAAATGGAGGGTTAGGGGTAAAGGGTAGAAATGAAACGCAGGCCAAGTTGATTTAAAATCCTTTAGGTTTATCATGGTGTCTCAATGGTGTGCACCAGGAAAATCAGTTCCCTTGTGTCATCTGGCAGCGACTGTGGAAGCGACTGTAGTGTGCTAATAACTGCCTTGTATAACAGAAGGGTAACTTTAACAAAAGTATTATTGGCATTTGAACATCATCATGTAAGATCAATCTAATATCTTCAATATAGATAAAAAAAATATTAAATTAAAGACAAATTGATTGCTGTGTGCCCAATTAGTGCTGTTTCAATGAGGCACGTTCCTCCCAAGAATAGCAGGATATTAAATGTAATAGTTACTTTGTGGAGTAAAGCACAAACAGGGAAGGTTGGATTATTTGACTGGAATTTTCTATGCCAGTAAGTTCATCACAATCTTTTGTCATCTTAAAAACTTAACACAAAATAAAAAGTCTACAAATATACATTTTCAGGTATTTTTCCCCTACAAGACCCTGAGCTGTTCATTGTGCGTCAGTATAAAATCTCAGATTGAAAACTTATAAATATGGCTTTAAAACTCCTATGAGCATGGATTACTAGAGAATAGTTAAATTCTTAAAAAAAAAAAAGATTGATCATTTTATATATTATCAGTTTCCCACTTTTTGTTTTGCATTAATTGTCCATTGTTTGAATGTCAATTAGTGGTGGGCTAACTGATGACGGACTGCAGTTGTGAAGTTATAAACAAATGGGTCAGAAAACAGTATGATGACCTATTTCTCCCTTTGATGACAAACTACTTAATGAATTTATATCAAATTTAACATGTTTGAATAAGTTGTAATGATAGTCTTTTTTCAAATTTAATATCTACAACCTTAGTGTAGTTGTTACACCATGTTTTGTTGACAGTAGGACATGTTTTTATTTTTTTCTGTTTTTGAATCGATTGGCTGCTTCACTTCAGTCAGCTGAAGCGGTCCTGACAGCTGTTGCTGCTTAAAGTCCTAATATAAATGACACTCTTTTGTAGTACCTAAGCAAACATGAAGAGAAGCAAACTCTCTTGACTCTTATTGGTTTTTGAACCAGTGATCTGTCTAAGAGGCATCTGCAAAGTGAACTGTGCTGCTTGTTTAAAACAAATTAAATAAAAATGTCATTATTGATTTTGAAATCTGTTTCTGATTCACAACACACATCTAAAGGAAACCTAATAATGTGTATGACGTTGCTCCCTCATATGATTAACGTTATTCTTGCAAAATAAATTTAAACAAAATATGCTAGTGGAATTTTCTCTTTACTTTAAAGAACAAATAACAATGCAACTCATCTTTTTCAACCAATCTGTAGATAGTATTTATGAATGTAATTTGAGAGGATAACTAAAAAGAAAGTGTTAATATCAGCCGAGCTGCTGATTAGCTCTGTTCCAGGAACTGCAGCACATGATCATGAGATTGAGATTAGGATCTGAGAAAACACACTTAATTGAGCCGAGGGCAGGGCCCAGTTTGGTCAGACAAAGTCAAGCCTTTTTCTTGCTCGCCTCAAGCCCTCAGCTTCTCAAAACATCAGCTCCAACAGCAGCAGATACCTTTGGTCTTTTTAAACCAGATTGAGGAGAGTTGCACAAAAAAAATTAATCTAATCCAATAAATCACAGATGCCTCTGTGAAATTTCATATCATTGCTTTCCTAAAAATAAAATGAAATCTGTGACAATAACACATTTTTTATGTCAACATATGACAGTTCCTTAATTATTAGCTCTGTTTGACCATATGTGTATATTAACACATGTTCAACATATGTTTTATATCTGGTTAAGAAAGGTCTGTTTTTAGCCAACAACTAGTGCTATAGATTCTAAGCAACTGTATCAAACATCACATGACCGTGATCAATAGTTAAAATAGTAGGCTTTTTATTTATTAAAAATATTTAATTGTCTAGTTTAACAAACCACAGAAAACAGAAACAAATATGTAGGTCAACTGCTTGAGTGCTTTAGTTATTTAATCAAATGTGCAAAATTAAATATAAAAAAAAATTACCACATCCTGAGGTGAACTATTCAGTTTCCTGGCAAAAGGACATTTGTAGAACAAACTGTTCTGGACAATGATGAAGTAGCTTAGCTTACCAGAACCTGAGCGCATCCTTTGCTCCTGGGTCACTGAGCTGCCGCACACAGTGTAACGTGCACAGAAAACTTTCCAAGCACTGGAGACTGACCTGAAATCAGAGGCAAACAAGGACAAACATTCAGATCCTGACAGAGATCGCTCTGAGGCAGCCCTGTTTGAAGAGAGCTGCATGTACTCTTTTTATATCATTCACTTGATTTCAGAAAAAAGCTGAGAAAGAACTTTCGAAATGCAAATGTGCTTCCTAGAAGACAGCTTAAGGTTTCCCAAGATTTCTTTTGGCTTCTTAGTTGCCCTTAATGCCTTCTTTTGATTGTCTCTTGTGTGAACACACTCATAACATCTTTTACCTGCGTCATTTTTTAAAGGGCAAAGTGACTGCATGACGTATGCAGTGAAGCGGTCAGGTTTTGTAGCTTTTTTTGTGTAGGAGGTACAACTTGAACTGAGAACTAGCATAAATCCAGTATAGGTGAGTGTTGAACATGTGTTCTGGAGCAATGCTCCACCAAACTAATTTAAACATATAGTATGAAGGATAAACAATCCAGAGAATTGCTTTTCATACAGACTCAAATGAAATGTACCAGTCATCGCTATAACTGGTAGTCTTTCATGTTATATTTGACTAAAATCATGCATCGTGTGGTGGCGTTCCATAACGATGGCTTAAACAATGCTACACTGAATAAAAAGATAACACGGAAAAGGAGCAATGCTTTGTACAGTAGTACCTCAAACACATATTTTATATAACTGGGCTATTCTGAGCTATATAAAGTGTATATAAATATATAAAAAAGTTTTTATTAAATATGTCTACACAAGAACACATGAAACATATACTTTTGATCAGCAAGCTCGCACTCCATTGGCTAGAGCAAAGCATTCAAAGCATCCAAAGCCATCTCTTTCTTCCTGCCAGCATCCATTTACTGGAACAGACACACAATAATCCCATTAAACAGAGCGACTTGCACTCACATGGGCAAGTGAGTAAGAGGCCAGATGCAGGGACAAACATCATTCCAATCACACACTACATCTGACCTCAGAGTAGTTTTTTGAATACCTCAGATCTCATGGCTGAATTTGTAATATAACAAGCATATTTCCACCTCTTTTAGTAGTAATATGCAGTGCAAAAATTAGGATAAATAAAACAAAAACAAAAGCATAGTTGACCATACTTTAATTCAAAGCAAAACAATTCTTTATTATTTACAGAATTCCTGACCCATGGATCACGTGAGCTGTTTAAGCAGAAATGATGGAGGGTCGGACTGTGTTAACGTCGTCACACCTTTGCCTGAGCTTTTCCTCCAGTTGTCAGACTCCATACAGCAGCACATGGGTTTAGAATGCTTCCATAAGCTACCTGATCTTCAACAAAAGCATCTGACATACAGACACACACTAGCAAGAGAGGAAGCTTAAAACACAAACTCAACTGCTCAAGTCAACTATGTTTGCTATAAAACAAGGCTTAATTAAACCTCCCTTAGTTTCTCTAGCACTTTTTCACAAATGATCACATCAGCCTCATGCAGCCTTATGTAATTGACAGGGAAAGCCAGAAACATCTGCGAAAAGCTGACGAACATGGCACTGATTTAAAAAAAAGACAAAGCATTTTCTTCCAACTGATGCATTGCAAACACTGTGTTCACAAACTACTTCAAATACTACATTTGTGTTCTGATCATACACTGAATATGTTTATAGACATCTGTGATGTCAGCCAATGGTTTCAGCAGAGAGTATTAAAAATTAAAAGTTTCTGGTTTCGTTCTAGACATTTTTCAGTTTTTCGTCCCCTGGTGACCAAAAATTTAAAGAAAAATCTAGATGACAAAACCAACCTCAGAGACCATTCTCCCTAGGATAACACATGATTCTCAATCAAGTGACTCTGCCATTACCCATTCACAGTTTTAAGCTTTACTATAATAACTAAACAACTGAGTAACAAAAAAGTAACGTCTCACATGAAAGGAAAAATAAATAAATATTAAAAAGTTTATAGCAGGCTGTAAACCATGTATAGAAAATATTTTTCTCTGCCTTCAAAGAGAAGTCTATGGAATCTAAAGAGTTATGAGTAAAGTGAATGAGTATTATCACTTCTTTCCTAGAAGTAAGATGTCCAAATGTCCTTCATTAGCAATTTGGTGGGTTGGAAATTATGGGAACAAAACCTGGATTGCGGTCGAGTAGAACAGTTCTCACTCGAGTAGCACTGCCTTCAATTATGCACAACTTTAAATCTTAATAGAACTTTGCAAACGCGTAGAAAATAAGTTCACTCTTCAGCTGCCATGCAGGTCACTCAAGCAAAACAAGTAAAAAAAACCTAATGAAGGCATGGGTGTGAACATGTGTTTTATCAGTAAAGTTGGTCATGTTTTACATTGCTGTGAATGAGAACCTGCTCCGTTCAGGAGAAAGCATCAAGTGGTCAGATGAAGAGCTGTAGTGCTATAACGTAGTGGTTCCCAACCTGCTCAAATGTTCGTATATGTACATGGGTTGGAAACCACTGCTAAAGCTTCAAAAGGGAAAGCCAGAGGTTACCCTTTGGTTATACAACTTCTCTACCAACAATAAAGAACAAGGAAACAACTGGTAACATCCAATTACAGATTTACAAACCTTTGGGTAACATCACACACACTGTGTTCATAGATTTAAACATCCTGTACAGATGCTATATAAATAAATAAACACCACATGACCATAATGGTGACACAGAACCAACCAATTATTTCCTAATATTCAATACAAAACTTTGTTCCTTTAACACATTGTTTCAAATTCTACCTTCTCTGTTTCTATTTAGAAAGACTACAAACTTTCTCTTGAAATTAAATATCACATAAAATCACAAAAATGGAGTAGGAGTAATACACTGGATGACAAAACTTTCGTTTCCAACAAGCTGATCTGGTTTCAAAAGCTTCTTTGTATTAGTTCACCTGAAAGGACCTAGTGAATATGAGCTCTTCATTCATTCACTAATCTCAACGCTAAAGTACTTAAAGGAATTTTGGCATGCTTTTTTGAGGTTTTATTCAAATAAAAACTCAAGTAACTATCAATTAGTCCTATAAAAGGCTGTCTGTTAGTAGGCATTAGGTTTTCAAGCAAAGGTCATTGCAGAGCACAAGCTCATCCAGGCTTCACTCACCAGAGACTCAGCAGATCGCTATCAGACCTTCAGAATAAAAAAGGAACAGAGGGAAGAAAGAGGAAAAACTTTTGAACTGGGGTGCATAGACGATGACTAGTGGAATAGAGAAACAGAGACACAAGAAACAGAGAAAGGAACTTTTTTGTAGATTTTAACAAGGAGTTAGATCAGGGTTCAGTTTGAATAATAAGATCATGAGATAGACGTTCTTCATATTTACACAGAAAGACCTTTTGGAGCACAAGATATCATCTTCACATGTGAGACATTTTCCCTTGAGCTGGCGAGATCATGTAATATCTCTCTGCTCAGGAGACAAAGGAACATCAAGTGACCCTTGACATGATCTTAAGTTGATACTTTCAGTTGAAGCAGTCTTCAGACCCAAAAGTAATCCAGTAAACAACCAAATTTAACAGAGGAAAACATTTTAAAATTACTTAATGATGCAAAACACTCCCCATAAAACTTTTTAGCTTCCCCGATTGAAAATATTTGCCCCAATTGGCATATTAAACCAAGTTCTTTTAAATCATATTTGTTCGCTGAAACTTGTTTTTGCCGTTTGTGCTTACACCACCTACAAAATTTGTTTGTATTTTTTAGTTGCATCAAAATTAACAACGTTAACAATCACTAGGGGTGCTGTTTGTTTCATTGATCAAAGATCAAATTAAGATAATCCCCTAATGGTCTAAGAGTTTTTTTACTTTGCGGATTCAAATGTCAAAACTGAATATTGCAAGTTTTTTTTGTTAATAATTTACTCGTGGCATGAGCATTTTCTTATTAGAAAAGTGTTCTTGATCCACCATAAAATACATATCTAACCATCTTTGGAAGATGAAGGTATTTTATTATGTTTAGGCACATTTTTAAGGCTTCAAAATCCCTTTGACATATGTGTCAATGGTGCAGTCAAAGCCCTCTTGAACCCAAAATATCTCAAATTGTGTTGCAAGGTGAAACGGGTCATGAACCACATCATGGAATTGAATTACGAATAGATTTTATTGTGGAATGACCCTTTAAGATAATGGTCAGAAGTTTAAAAAACTGTTCTAATCAGACCCAAACAAAAACCCTAAAACCACTTTTTAAAAACTTCAATTGGCTTCACTTTCTAAAACTAGTTTTGGGTTGTGTGTTTACAGAGTGTTCGGATCATCAGTGTTCGGGAGTCACCAACCGTCTTGTAAAATATCTTCAATCAAATGGCCAGTTTACACCACTTTCTTTGGATGACACTCACAAACAACTCTCCAGTAGAGACACTCATCGTTTGACTCATCTTAGCACTTGTTCATTACAATCATATGTTTTCTCTACCCTGGAAGGAAAACTGGGCAGCATCTAATTATCACATACTCACCCAGTTTCCTAAGCTCAGACAGACCGAGAGTCTTACACACATGCTGCCAACTACACAGGAAGCCACAAGAATGAAATTGTCACTACAGTTTGCCTCGAGTCAGATGCAGTGGAAAACTGACTTAGAAACGCCACATTCTTGTCTAAAAACCCTGCGTAAAAGCATTTCATTGAACAAAAAACCATGGGAAAGTTCAAAATCATCAGTAATCATTTTAGTTTTTTGTGTGCTGAGCAGATAAATGCATTTAATATAAGACTAAAATCCCTTCACCAGAGGATGTTCATATTTACATAAACTCAATATCGGTCATCTTGCATGCTATCAAATTGGAAACAGCAAAACTTTACCTTCTGACCTAGTTCTTATGGATTAAGTAACATTTTTTCCGGTCATAATTATTACAGATCTAATTTAGTCCACGTTTAGAGTATATGAGGAACATCGTGAGGTGAATTTCCTCACTTAGAGAGGAATCAAAACAGAGAACACGCGAAGTGAAATCATCTCAGCTGAACAACTCTGTCAGGGGGTTTCAGCACCATTAACCAGTGCTGCTAACAACAAAGTGCCATTTTAGAAAAGTTTAGTCTAGTAAACACTGAACATTGAACAATCACTAGACAGCAGAGTGGATAAAATGTGTCACGGCGCAAGCTCTTGAATTGAGCATCAATCACATCAGCTCACAGCGGGTACGACAGCGGCAGAAACATGACTCACCAGAGAGAGAGATGAATTATTCACACCGCTGAGTCAATTAACCAGTCCACCGAGTAAAATGTGCAATCTGAGAGCAAAAGAAGCGTCGGCAGACAGGAAATATGCGAGGTTCACGCCACAGCTCACAAAAGCAGAAACAACCATTGCTTCAGCCTGATTTGGAAATGTCTCGCTGTGTGTAAACACTATAAAAAAAATAACAAGCAAGACTGTACAAAGGTGACTATTCTTCTGGTAATCACAATTTAAAGAGATCAAAACGATTTCAGTTCTATATTTGCTAGGGGATTTTCTTTTAATTAAAATCAGAACTAACACCGAAAAGAAGAGCAGAAGTAAATTATTTCTGGAGCCAAACTACTTTTCAAAGAAAATAAAATCTACATCACTTAAAATCAGTCAGAGCAGAGCAAAGCTATTGCAACTAAATCTCATAAGCTCCACAAGTTGATATAGATGAATAGCATAAAATAATCTTGAAACCCACCTACTTTGTCTTTAGACCTTTACAGACAAAATAGTTTATGTGCCTTCACACAATCTCTATATAGAGTAGTTTACTTCCTGTTTTTGATTTTCTAAGACCCCTGCTTGTGTGCTAGACAGGAATTACTTTATACACTTACATTTTTTGTTAAGACGATGCTATAACAAATGCACAAAAAAACAAAAGCAGTACCAATTCATTTATAGGGTGCAAGTTTGTTTTGGTCCGCTCAAAAATTGCTTACAGGACCTTTAAGCTCCCCAAAAGGCAAAATAAAAGGCAACTAGACAAGTTCAGTACTTATTGACATGACACATTGTCTTAATCTTCTCCCCTAAAATCTCACAATATGATTATTCAAGAAGTTATTCAGTGTTTGTCCCTCATTAAAAAAACCAAAATCAAGGAAGTCCAGCATACAAGTACCTCCTGACAGACTGAATTTCTGAATTTGACCTATAACTAGTGGAATTATATATATATATATATATATATATATATATATATATATATATATATATATATATATATATATATATATATATATATATATTTATATATATATACATACACACACCTAATCTGACCTATAATTCCACTAGTCATAAGTCAAATTGTACGTGTGTGTGTATGTGTATATCTATTTATACATCTTACCTACTTATAACATTTCCAGTATACAAGACATGACCTAAGAGAAACCATCAACATTGTGCAAGTTATTCCTGCTTCCACCCCCTTGCCACTTCGAGGAGGATGAACTGCGAGCCCAGTCGCTTCCTGGTCCCAGACTCCTGACTCTAACAGTGCTCCCAGTATGCTTCTTCAATTGCTCGCCACCCATGCTTTTGATACTTTCATAAGAAAGAACTAACTCATGAAGTGCAAATCAAAAGGCATATCTGATGAAAGTTTGGAGCTTTCAATGTGCCATGGTGCCACATGCACCAAAACCAGTTCAAACTGGTGTAATTACAGCGATAACAGCTGATGAACAGATAATGAATGCACTGCTGCAAACACTAGCATTTGAGTAGCGAGTACTGTTCCCAGGTCAGTGGCTACATTTATAAGTAGGACACGCCCTTATTTGTGATGTGGCAAACTTTTAAAAAAGTTGTTTCACATTTTTTTCAATCCATCTGTGGAAGCCGTTTCATTTGGACATAGATTCTATAAAATATCTGCTACAAAAAAATTGTAGCTCTGATATCTACCACTAATACATAGAACAGATACTTAATGCTACAGAAAGTTTATAATAACTTAATTTTGAGTAAAGAATAACTTTAAAACAAAATGGGAGGTGAACTCACAAATGATGAACTGAAAGACAACACTTTTCAGAAGAACTGCTGCACGGAGAGACTACATCAGCATTGTGCATCAAACAGTTATAACGCAAGAGAAATCTCTCAATTTAACACTTGTGAAAGTTGTCTCAATGCCTTTTGTGATGGACAGACTCTACACAGACACCTGACTCAATCCCCTCACAATCCCCTCGCAATGACTTCTCAATCACACCGACAACCTCAACACCTCCGCATGCAAGAGATTACAAAGTGTACAGTAGTAGTCACAGCTAGAATTTTCTGAGATTTCACAGCATTAGATGATCTCAAACAATCAGATAATATCACATTTAAAACACACAGACACGTCAAGAGCAATTTTTGATTTCAGATCAAAACAAAGGCTTATGCGTGACGCCATTTAGGTCTGAAAATGACTTTTTTTTAAATGAATTAGGCCCATTGAGAAAGGAAAGAGGAGTGGAAATTAACCTTAAACTCTCACTGCTTGAATCTGACAAATACATTTCTATTGAAAGCTTTTTAAAACCCACCCCACATACAACATGACATTTTGGAAAAGTGCCAAATATTCTGACATCCACTTCCACATCTTCCTCACACTAATTGAAGTGCTTCTGCTAGTAATGCAGGTTAATAAAAGAGCAACATTTCTGAAGTAAGTTGAAGCGCAAACCCAAGCTTGCATAATCTTATAGACAATAAGGACATACCAGAAATATCCCACTGGTTTTAGTCAGATTTTCCCAAAGAATTTTGGGCACAAGCCCTGATGTATTAGCAGCTTACACGTCTACCACAGCTTTTGAGTGTTCAGTACTGGGCAAAGAGCTTTAACTGAGGCTTGAATGTAGTTTTGCTTTAGTAATTCGGTTTTCAAAACCTTTCAATTTTGAGTTGTCTGTAACTTGTACATAATTGTGCCGACCCATAGTAAACTTGCCACTTCTTTATGCCATCAAAAGGCTTGAACACATTACAATGGATAAGTAAAAAAATTAGCTGCCTGCACTACATGAAACATTAGATGATCAGTGACCTTTTAATATTAGTGAACTGTACGCTACAGGATGATATTTCATAAACCAAGGTGATTAGCGGTGGACCAATTATTCTGACAACTTCTCGCATTTGTTGGTAATCGCTAATCAGTATCGACCATCTTGATGTGCAAATTTACCTGATTATATGAGGTTATGTAACCTAGAAATTATTTTACATAATGAGCAAGCATTTCAATGCTCATCTGTGTCGTATTATCCGATCACGGCGAAGGAATGGTGGAACGAACACCAGCCAAGAGTTGCTGTGAGTGTTTACAGCATGACACCGAATCACAGAGAAGCAAAGAGTGCCTTCAATATAATTTATAATATTAATGCCAATTAATAGAAATAAAAGTACAAAAATAGGCAAGATTACATGGGCACTATAAGCTGAGAAAAATGTTCAGTTTCTGATTAGAGTCTGTCAGAAAGTTTGCATTTTTGTTGTTCATCAGTCTAAAAGAGCTCAGCTGATAGTTTGCAATGCTGATCCCCATCTAAAGACTGGCCTTACCTTCAATTCCTCCTCAACATTTTAATTAGCTATATTTTAAGAGTACTTTTCATCCAGATGTTTTTGTGACAGTCTTCTAAATATATGACTATTGCTTACATTAAATTACATTTAAAGTATACACATTCACAGACTAATATGCGTTAAAAAAATATTTAATTTAGCATGTTTTTATTCATTCTTCCATCCAAAACTGAGAAAATGTGTGTGAAAATATTTGAAAATCGGTCATCGGCTACCGAGATTTTAATGTATCGCATGGACCTGTGAAAAACCCTCTAGTGATCGCAAAATAAAATGTCTTATCTATGGGAGAGTGCCTGAGAATCAGCTATGCTTTTCTAGGATATAGAAGATGAAGAACCTAACCCACAGTGTTTGCTACTCATGTGGTTATAGCACTGAGCACCAAACAGTGATGAGAGATCACCCGCGAATCATGCTAGAGAAAGCGAGAGTGTGAAGAACACAGCCAAACACAGTAAACAGACACCCACGGGCTTGCAGTAATAGAACAACAGAATGCTTTACAGTGCGCACTATAGAGGTGGTGATGGTGATGAAGATCAACGAAAGTTGAGTGTTGAGTTGAGCTGTCTGGTCAGCCAACAAATGATGAATTGAAGAAAAAAAGAGAGAGATTACAAAGCTACTCTTAGGGTGTGCTTGATAACAGTATAAAACTTCATTATTAATAATTAATTATTAACAACTGAATTATTAATTATTTGGTAACTTCCAACGATAGGTATTAATATTTAGCAAACTAAACACTTTCATTTAAGATGGAGAGTTGTACTTTTGGCAGGATTTGTTTTATTAGCCAAAACAACATCAGAGCAGAGTACAAATGTAGAGTACGTTAGTATTTTTTGTTCAAAAATTCCATACTTCGAAGTCCAGAATGTTATTGGAACAGAAACAAAAAACTATTTGTAGTCAATCAGAAGGAGCCATCAAAATGAAGGAAAGGTGCTACTGGTTTAGGAGTTTTTGTAATTTGTCAATATCAAATCTCCACTTTGGTTGTGAGAAATCACATGCTGCAGGGTCAGGAGTAGCCTGTACCCCAGCTGAAGCATCACAGGACCTCTCCCCTCTACGGTCCAAAAACACGCTTCAGGTGAGAGGAAGACTCCGCACGAGGACGAGGAAAGACAGTTAATTTTTATTTTGGTCAAACAATTTTACGCTTTTAATAAAGCTCCTAAAGCAGTCGTTTTGAACCCGCTTGCTATCCCACATGTTAATAATTATATAAAGAACATCAGTAATTTGAATGGTAAACTTGCTAAAGAATAGGAATCTTGCTCTATACTCAAGTCGTTCCCACAACCGCTCAACCTGGTTCAGATTCTGAGGCGTTTCAGTCAGAACCCTGGTTCAACTATTTTGGAGGTATGAAGGGTCACTAAGAAGAAACTGGTAGCGTTGCCAAACTTTTACCTCAAGCACTAATTCTCAGTTTATTAGCGGCTTCGGTGGATTGCTCGGTAATGTTTGCTCACCTGCAGATCTGCGCCCTGAGCGCGGCAGTCCATGTAGTTCTCCCAGGCCTGGGACAGCTCGTCCGGGTGTGGGCTGGCCATGTCCAGCCGTCCACCGCTGACAGCGCCTCCAGATCATCCACAGAAACCCAGAAGATGAAATTCACCGCTGCTAAACCACATCACTCCACAGGGATGAGCCCATCCGGACGAAAAGGGCTGTAAAAACCGTTAACGTTACTGCAGGGACATGAAAATGCTTTGGGTTTATTGACATTGATAAGAAAAATAGAGCAACAGTTTAAAGAGGATAAATAATATTAAGTACTAAATATTGTGCTAGAATTGAAATGATCTATACTAGCGTCCCTGACAGTTGCTGTCAAGTAAACACTGAAAGCAGTAACTAGATGAAGCTGTAAGTTAGTGTGGTTCTCTGATACAAGTTAACATCGCCTTGTGTTTGTCTCAGGGTCAAGATGAGCACAAATCAACCGGTAAAACGCATTTATCACGGATTATGTCTGGTATTTGTAAGCGGAGGCTCTGTTTGGTGTATCTGGAGCAGCAGATGGAGAATATCCTGCTGCTGCAGCAAGGGCTCAAGCTAACACTCATTGATTAAATTCGGTCACATTGCGACATAAATACTAGTTAAAATCGTTAAAACCACATTTCCTAATAAACAAGGGATCTGAGTCGTACAGCTTTTAATGTACTCTTAAATTACGTACCTTGTCACCGGTCTTCCTTCATACACAAGCAATTTAGAACAAAAATGACATGCAAAACAGTACAGGAAATAACGCCCACAAAAGAGACTCCTCAAACGTCATTTGTTATATTTTACGTCAAACAAACAGCTAGCCAATGAATAGGCTCTTTTTCTACTCGTTCATTCCTGTGACGTTTTTCGTGTCTCCCTGAATGGGCGTGGTATATCCCATTGAGGGCGGAGTTGACGTGATGACGCAAGGAATTGTAACGTCAACGTGCAGCGCCTCATAATAAACCATTGTATTCAGAAGGCATCTTGTTTTATTGCATTTTTTAGATCAACCATTTGCCTCACCACGAAATTATATCGAAATAAGAGATCTCTGTAATGCCTGTGCTTTTAAGCGCAGGCAGCTTTAAATTATTCAGAGATGTTCTGATCAGATGTGATCATGTGTCAGTATTCCGTGACGTCACTTCTCCCATAAACCCGGGTATTTATTATTTTCATTATTTTTTGCTTTGTCACGACAGACACAAAAACTTTTGTAATAGTTTTCTTCTTTCTTTGGTCACAATGGGTTGATATATAATCTAGTCTCATGAAATAGTATAATTTAATTAACTGTAAAATACATTAAACAACATAATTCTCATATAAAAAATCACATTTTTTTTGTCTAAAAACATTTTTTGAAACAAGTTCTTCAAATGAATTGCAATCAAACACAAAAATTTTAAATAAAATTGTTATACTAATATATACTAAATTGTAATATACTAATGTTTGCATTTAATACATTTTACTGATGTGAGTTATACGTGTCTGCCTTTTCAAGCATAAATTAATTAACACTTCATATATTACTTAAATGGTTGGTTAAATGTATACAACACATATCTGAACAACTTTGAAATTAATTCAGACTTACACACTGGTGGTTTTTCTCAGGTAGAAAGACAAAATGTCTCATTTCTACTCTTTTATTTTTAAAAGTCACTTCAAACAAAATACAAAAATCAATTTCTTCACAAACTCTCAAATAAAAGTGTATTATATTTTCATACATTTCTTTTTGACACAACTAACATGACAATGAAAAAGACTATTTATTAAAACTATTTTATTTAGTAATTGTACACAATTAAAAAACGAGACTCATTGAAATACAAAGCTAACAACATCACATGTACTTCATGCAGCTCTCAATATTAAATAATTGTTGACTATTCATCAAAATGCTTTAGAGCACAACAGATGCTTGATTGCAAACGAATTGTTTTTAATTCTGTTCAT
This sequence comes from Danionella dracula, assembly GCA_900490495.1. Lineage (NCBI taxonomy): Eukaryota > Metazoa > Chordata > Actinopteri > Cypriniformes > Danionidae > Danionella > Danionella dracula. The sequence goes on from UELW01000778.1 coordinate 13,280,185, forward strand.
GTTTATAAATCATTGCTGGATCTTTCCAGTGAGAATAATTAGTAGTGTCTAAAATAAATCAGAGACAGAACAGATAACCCAAACGATCCAAAAACAACTCCTTGTTGATTCTCCATCTGCCGTCGCCCTCTGCTGGTTGAAAGGATTTACATCATTTATATCGCCTCACTCTATGCAGTTACTTATTCTCCTGAACACAATTGCTACTATTTCAGAAAGAAATATATTATAGATTATAGTTTCAATCTTTTTATAGATCTTAAGTACGTTTATAGCGGCCACTGGATGTCCTAGCTCATCCTGGCTCTCAATCACTGGGTCACACACATCCACTCATCTGATCATCTAGTCTCCAACTAGGACACCATTTCTTTGTAGGTCTCATTGTTTAGGACTGAAAGAAGACACACGAAGCAGTCATCACCATGCTGCCTCCGTTTGGAATAATTTGAGGGACATAAGGATGGGATAATTTACGACCCAAATTCAATTGATTATAATTCATCGCATTTAAAGTGAAAAACAGGGGTTTCTTTATTGCACCTCTCAGTTTGATCACACAGGATGTATGCACCTGGACATGACTTTGAGATGAACATGTGTGTGTATGTGTGAAAGAGAGATTGGGTCTTCACTTCCTTCGGTTCGGCTCCACACAGCTCAGGCTGTCTGCATCATCGGGACACCGGCAGGAGGGCCCTGCAGGAGTCGCCAGGCACAAGTGAGTGCAGCCTCCGTTCCCAGAAGAGCATCCGTTCTGACCTGAGGAGGAGTACACAAAATGAAGTTCAAAATGATGTTGCATTCATCTCTTATATCTTAAATAACCAATCCAATCCTTTGCATTTTAATCTCCCCAAGATTTGAAATCGTTCATTAGTTTTAGAATACATTTGGGTGCTCTAATCTAATATTAATAAGTACAGGTACTTCTAGTATATAGTTTAGCAAATAATTGATTCGGATTAGCAGATTTATATACCAGTGACTGTAGAAGAATTATCAAAGTTATTAAAAAATGTAATACACAATTTTTTTCTCTCTTTTTGAACTTGATTAGAGCAAGCACATTATTTTCAGGCACCCCTGTGTTTGTTGCTGCTGCAATGTTTCTGCATTATGAATGCATTATATGCAAAATATCAACTTTTAGTTTCCAAATGGTCATAAAAGAATCAAGCTCTAATAAGAAAACTTTTAGAAAGGTTTTTAAAAGTATGTCTGAAAATACTACTGGTCAAATCCGACTCAGTGATGCTAAGCTATGCTAAAAGTGATATTGCTAGAACCAAAGAAAAGATGACAGATGAAAAATGGTAAAAACACTACGGATTATCTCTAAAGGAGGTAAAGAATGAGCCTAACTCAGAAAAAAGATTTTTTAAGACTTTCCTCAACTTTTCAGTGCTCTCTAATCATACAGGGCTACTACAAAAATAAAAACATTAACTGCATTTGGTCTTGGATTCAGACAAAACATTAGTAATAACCTTCACCTTGAGTGAAATTATTAGTCAGTTTATTGTGATGAGATCAGATATTTAAAAAAAGCTTCTGTACAGTATTAACTGGGCCAATTGGCTGTCAACAGCCAAACAAATGTTTAGTTTAAAATCTTGTTTGTGTATTGTGTATAACTTTACAGATGCAGAAATAATAATGTGATAATAATTGTAGAGAGGAAGGGATGTTCCTACCTGCGGGGCAGTGAGCGTGAGCTGTGGTGATGCCATACAGACGCGTTCGTTTCTGAGGCTCAAACTCATCCACCTCTCTACGGGCAAAGCGATCCACCACCACCACAGCACCTCTGATGATAACACACACACACACACACGCACACACACACGCACACGCACACACGCAGTCAGGCACACACGCACACACACACACACACCCATCAGAAAACCCAACTCTCCCAAACCTTATTAACAGTAATAAATATAGAATAATAACCAATAATAAAGTCACTGCTACTGAAGACTTACCAAGACTGGATTAACTTCATATTTTCCCAAATCAAAACTCACTAGATTATTATATATCAGAAATAAATTTTTGCAGATTTGTTTGGTCCTTTTGCATATATTGTGACCATAAAATATGTAGAGAGAAAACAAATTGGTGAAGATAGAGAAAATAACTGACAAAGGTTGTGTAGGGTAATGTCACACTGAGTAAAAGTGAATTAATGCCAATATTTGAAATTACAATATGTCAGTGTGTATTTATATTTTATACTGAACCCAGAATTCTTACAGATACTCCACCCAAAAAAAGCTAAATGTTTTCTCACCAATAACATTGAATACCAAATAGGTGCATAAATATTTGCATAGTTTATCAATATTTAAAATTTAGAAAGACATCAGGCAACATATACTGAGCTTGTGGGACTGAACTCAAATGTTTTTCCTAATTGTAGAGGTAGGAAAGGGTTAACAGGTTCATTTGTCAAAGTATTGTCATCGTTTTAAGTAGACCTACATGATTCCTTGATGGCAGATGGAGTTCAAAGTTGATGTCTCTCAAAAAACTTATTAAGAGAAGTAGAAGTCTTTACAAATTTGGAATGTCAGGGAGGTAAGTGATTAATGACAACATTTTCTTTGGAATGCAGTATCCCTTTAACACAGTCCAGAAAACACACCCCCCCCTGTTGGTTTTTGTTCCACACCTGTTTTAAGAGACATAGTAGTAGCTTCATACAAACAAAAGGAAGTTAATTAGTGGTGTGTTCCGTTAAAGTTGGATTGAAACTGTGTGTTATCACTATCACCATGAATCACAATCAGCTCTCGAACAGGGCACTGAATTCTCTGTCTTCTTTGACATTCTTAGAACATGTCCAATATCTTTGTTAAATTAATTTCTTCCCTATTTAAAAGCATCAGTTCTTTATAAAGAATCATCTTAAAATATTTACATGTATTTAATTAAAGATGGTTCCATCTACAAACAAAAAAATCCTTCACGATTTTCAATGCTCTTATTATTTTCTATTTTTACTGAGATAATATAAATTAAGAGAAACCACCAAAACATCAAAAACGGGTGATACATGAAAGCATTGAGAGGCAATATGCAGTCTATAAATACCAAAATAATCTAAAAAGTAACCAAAACACTTGGGGAGCATAAACAGACCTCATAACTATTAAAACTGTAGTTGAGAACTTAAAAAGAAATATAGCTTTTAAGTATTTAGGACTCTGAATCAATCCCTGTACTAAAGTACAGTAACCGACACATCACAGGAATTAATGCAATATTTATGAAGAAAATATGTAAAAGTTTGTTTAGTTTGTCAGAAACAACAAGTCTCAGTTTGCATTAAAAACAACACATTTTTGCGACTTCCATCTAGGTTTGTGAAACCTGGGAAGGGTTTTAAAAAAACTCCCTTCGTCTCAATCTCTATAAATGTCGTCTTTGAGAGAGAGTAAAGGTTGGAGAAGATCAGAAGAACACTCTGTGAAATCACACACAGCAGGCGAGCCCACCTCGGCCAGATCAAACACACACTGACACACATATCAAAGACTCAAAGGCCCGGACAGGTTTAGAAGACTGAACTCTGACCTCTGGCTCCTCATCCTAAACTACAGCCAAACACCACCAGAGCAAGATCTGCTGAAGTCATCAATTTAGAACAACAAATAAAGCAGCTATCAGTCAATGATGGTTTAACTGATAACGGAATGACAATGTAGGTATGAGAACGGGGTTTGTAATGCCTATCATGGAATTTAAGAACCGTAAGACTTTTTATTGATGCTGATGATCACAACGCAGAATAAATAAATAGAAAACTACATGTAATAACATGTAAAATAAGCATAAGAATCTCAAAGATTTTCTCAAATTATATAAATAAAAAAAAAATTCGGCAGTCTTCTGTATTATCCAACTACTCTGCTTTTGGTATTATTGTAAACTTGAGTACATTTGAAGGGTGAAAGTTTTCCATGCAACAAACCAGTTCTACATTTTTAGAGATTTTTTGCTGCATTTTCACTTTGATTTTTAGTTATGTGTTCCTACTGAACACACCTTTTCCAATTTTTTTACTTTTAAACAGAATTACAGTTGTCCCTCGCTGTTTGTGGATTTTGGCTTTGCAATTTTGTATGTTTTATTGTTTTGTTAGGTTTTTTTAAAGCAAACTGTGTTCCAGGTGGTACTCGTGACATAATCAAATCAGAGATACTCTCGCTTGAAAATCGGCTGACTTGGGTTTCAGGGGAAGGTTGAATTAGATGAGATTAGGAAAAATAGTTGTTTACAACAATATTTCTAGTTACAAAGAAACTTCAAATTTATATTTGTGCGCATCTGCAATGGGGAGGAATTAACTGAGCAGTTCTCAGACCTGATAGTAAATCAATCTCCTCCGCGTCTTCTGTGCAGTACAAAATGTGTTCAGCTTGCTACATTTCCATAACTCCATAACTTTAGTTTCTCACTCACTCACTCACTACACAACACCTTTGTCTAGATTCATGACAGATTATTGTTCTGTGGATAAAGTTACTAAATGAAGCACGAGCACACAAGCATGAAGTGCACAGCTGGTCGGTGTCTTTATTTCTCAGCTCCGACAACGCGGGGCACGCATATCCAGGTTAGTACATGTCATAATAAAAGCATCACACAGTACTAGACCCGTAACAATTATCACTAAAAATAAAGACAAAAAACAAAAGGTCTCAAAATCACCCCTTCAAAACCAACATTCAAACCAACATTCCACTTGGGTGATGTTTTGGGTTTATGTAGAGATAGAAACCAAAATGTTAATTTATTCTGGAGCAGACTAAACATTCTAGACACGATTCAAGTCACTGTCTCACTTTAACCCACATTGGAAGCATCTCTGTAGAAATACAAGACTCAGGGCTCCCACCGGGGTGGGCTTATGGTGACTTGTGTTTCTCCGGCATTGTGCTTCTATGCCATGGAATGTTAAACATTACTATAGAGGGATGAGAGCATTTTATTCATGTTATGACACCTAGCGAGTCCACAAACAGTGTGTCTTGTATTAAAGTGGCACCAGAAGGTTAGAAAGGTTTACAGTAGCAGCAAGTGTAGCCACAAGATCACAAGGAAAAAACGTAAATATTGGTGTAGGGAGCATCACCTGTTCCAGTCAGTGTAGTAGAGGTTCTTTCCATCATTGGTCAGAGAGAAAGGATACTGGATTCCCTCCATCAGTGGCGTTCGCCTGCCCTGCTCCGGACTCATACACTCCACTTTATGCGTTCCTGCATCAAACAATTAGCACTACATTATTACTAACATCTATCAACGATTAGATAAGAGAGTAAGATATACCACAATAGAAATTCACAAATATTTCCTTAAAATCCATGTGTTACCAGCGTCCATAGCTCTATTTTACTGGTTTAAAACAGTACTGTGTTTTTCTATGCATGTGTTCAGTACACTTATACTTAAAGAGATCCCACAAAGCAACACTGCTGTCGAACAAATTGGTGTTCGTTATATTAATTCGATTTTTGATTGTAAAACAGTTTCTTTATTGGAATTGTCTCAATATTCTTGTTGTGTATTACTGAGAGCGACAAACACAAACTTTGCTTGTGTCAAACAATGCACTCCAAAGAGCGATATTTTGTGTATTTTCTTCTTTTTGTTTTGCAGTGATAAGATTATCTCTATGTTTTATTAAAGTAAATCTCATGATACCTGTAACGAAACTGTTGTAAAGGTCACTACTTTACCATTTGCCTTAATGAGTCTATCCTGCACATTGGTTGTTGGCTGTTTTTTTCTTGTGGTAAACACAAATGTTTTAACCTTTTGTACATGGGTATAGTCCCAACTCACTGGGTGAGTGATTAAGAATCATGCGCCTTATGCCTAAAACGAACATGATGGGGTGTGGCCTAAAAACATTTAGTTATCAACTGAAGACGTCACATTACAACTTGACCAAGGTAATCTCAGCTGTTAAGTAAAGAAAGCTCCCATTAATCTTCAATTTCAATCATACTTAGATAGTATCAGATGTTTGCGTGTCCATCTGCTTTCATAACTCCATAAATGAAAAATTTGAGTGAGGTTATCATTCATTCATTCATCTTCATGTCGGTTTTCTTCCCTTTCGGGGTCGCCACAGCGGAATGAACCGCCAACTCTCTGGCATATGTTTTACGCGGCGGATGCCCTTCCAGCCGCAACCCATCGCTGGGAACATTAACAATTTTATCATAATGGGACAAACAAAATTATATTTTGATTATTAGTATGGAAGCCAGTGTTGAGGCACACATCCTTGGTCATGTGAGCTGCACTTCTAATTTAGAGTGTTTCTCTATTAGGAGACAGTGATCACAACCAAAAGAATGTTGATGTCCCTGCTGTGTGGCAAGTAGTCTGATCAAACATGTTTCAGAAACAATAAATTCTGTTTCATCCTCAAACACTTTTCGCCGTTAAGTTGTTGATTAAAATGGGGGAGCGTATAGTCACTGCACTGTACATCAACATCCATCCATCCATCCATCTTCATGTCGGCTTTATTCCCTTTCGGGGTCGCCACAGCGGAATGAACCGCCAACTCACTGGCATATGTTTTACGCAGCGGATGCCCTTCCCTGCCGCAACCCATCGCTGGGAAACATTCACACACACATTCACACTTTAACACTATGGGCAATTGTTCTTATTCAATTCACTTATTCCGCATGTCTTTGGACTTGTGGGGAAACCGGAGCACCCGGAGAAAACCCACGCGATCACGGGGAGAACATGCAAACTCCACACAGAAATGCCACCTGCCCCAGCCGAATCAACATCACTATGTTAATATTATATATAAATTATATATTTGCCAATAAATACTTCAAATAAGCAAAGATATTTGGTACTTTTATTGACATTTCTCAAACCAAAACAGAAATAATACTTAATTTCTCATTTTTGTTTTTTAATTTAATTGTTAAACTTTTTGATATTTTTACTTTTTGAAACATTGTAAAATGTTTCATAACAGCTTTACTTTTTTTTTTTTTTAATTACTATTTTCTTTTAGTTTAGTTTTCATTTTCAAATTGGAAGACAAATGAACAAATGATGCATGGCTTGTTGTCTTATGTTTAAACAGCAAGAGAAACATTTCGCTAGAGCATGCAGCAGTGCTGAACCCATTTAGCACATTGCCTAAATAAACAAATAAGAGCTCAAAGACTCCAATGTTTTTCAGATTTGGTGAAAATGTAGATATGCTGTATACGAAATCCTTCTAAATAAAGTCCTCATTTACGACTAGAGCAGTACACATGTGTTTTCTTGGAGCTGTCATCAGTTATTGCTTTCATGAAACATAAGGAGCTGTAACTGGGTTATTTTTAGCTCTAATGATGTGAAAGATGAGGAGAATAAGCATATTTCTCAACAGCTGTGAGTGTGAGTTTAGTGCAGCAGTAAATGTTTGTGGAGCCGCACCAGCATCAGCCCAGCACAGCAGAGATGTCTGAGGGTCAAAGGTCAGACCGTTGGGAAGGGCCAATCCATCCTTAGCCAAGACTCTGCGATTGGTACCGTCCATGTACGCCATCTCGATTTTGGGGGAATCACGGTTCCAGTCAGCCCAGTAGATGTAGCTGGTGGGAAAACCAAGCATTTACACAATTTCTAAAAAACTGCAAAACAAGACAAGACTCAAAACTAGTGTCAGAAAAAAACTTTGACAAACAATAATGTAAGAAAATAACTTTTAATGACAAATAAATAAAACATATAATATATATAATATAAAATAATATATATAAATAATAAAATAAATAAATAAATAAATACATCCATACTTAAATAAATAAATGGATAATAATAATAATAATAATCATCATCATCATCATCATAATAATAATAGTAACAATTCTTTGAAAAACAATAATTGAAGCTCCATAAAAAGTTTACAAAACATCCTCAATCCTGAAAATAAATTAAATAAAAATATATAATAATGAATAAATAAATAAAATAATATTGAATAATGAATAAAAGTCCCACATAAAGGTCCCACTTGTAAGATATCACGAATAAAGTTTAATTTCATGTTACAATGTCACAATTTTGAAAAATAAACTAAACAAACAAACAAACTTGGAATTAATTAATTAGTTAAAGGGGCCATATGATGATAACGTCAAATTTCTGACATTTTTGGCATCTTGAAGTGTTGTTCCCTCATCAACACTTGCCTCAAACATGGCTCAAGTAGTGTTCAGATTAGTTCACAAATGTTTGAGTCATCCTTTATTCCTCTTTTCTGAGCTGAAAACGACTTGTTTTCCTTTTCCCTGCCCTTATTCCTTACCCCTGCCCAAGCCACACCCACTTGTCAATCATATGAATCGCTAGTACAGCTCCTCTCTATAAAGTACAGGAAATGTGGTTTGACCTGGAAGTGTGAGAGCAGCGCTGGTTAACAATGCCAGAGAAGTGCGTTTTCAGATGTCTGGAGCCAAACCTTTTGTTTAGATTACCAAAGAATGAGTTTGTTCATCAGAAATGGCTCGATTTTGTGTCTGCCCATTAGAAAAACTCGGAAAGATCTCTTTTATTTGTGAGCAGCACTTCACATTCAACTGGTTCATCAACAACATCATCAACAGTTCGACAAAGGATTTATGATGAGGTTGGCTCTTACACCAGACGCTTTTCCAACTGTCCCGTCTTCATTGATTTGGAGATCCACAAAGTAAGTGTTTTTTTTTACTTTTGCTAGGCTTAAATACATTAATGAAATATGCAATTTTAACTCTTCATACATCAAGCTGAGGACCCACTACATGAGTTTTATAATCCTATAAGGAAATCTGTTTCAGAATGCGTCTGATTTACCTTGTGAACATGTAATGTTAGATAAGGAGAATTTTTTTTCCTCTGGTTCTGGTTCATTCTGTGGAAACTCCATGTCAGACTCTGGTTCACACATATTAGGTGCTGTAACATTACGCATAGCTGTTGTCTGTTGATTAGAATGTTTTAAAACAATAACACGTGTTTAATGTCTAACATGTGTCTAACATGAAAACGCCAAGAGGGGCATGCCCGAAAGCAAGTCTGCGGGACGGACCGGTATAAACAGTGTATTTAGCCGAGCAAAAAATCTGAGGTGATTCAAAGATGTTTTTATGAAAAATATTTCATTTTGAACGTTATTAACAGTGCAGCACTAGTATAGTGGGCTCAAATATTGATTTTAAGTGCTATAACTAGAGCATAACATGGGACCTTTAATAACCTTGGTAAGTTAAAACAAAAGTCAAAAGTAAAAGCCAATTTAGTCAAAAGAAAAAATATATAGAAATATTTCTGCAATTAAAAAAAGATCAGAAAGCAAAAAAAATACAAAAATAATTAATGTAAAAAACTAATTGATATATTTGTTAAGATGGATTAAAGCTTTAAAAGATGTATTAAATTATCTTTTAAATTTTGCTGTTTAAAAAAAACCCTATAAAATGTATAAAAACCCAGCCAACATTCCTGGTCCAAATAAAGTAAAGAAGTAAAATGAAGATAAACAAGATAAAATCAGAATCCTAAAAAATGAAAAATTAAACATTCCGCAGTGGAGCATGTACCCATGGTTGGGGTCTGCAAGGATGGCTCTGGGGTTGACCAGGTCTGTGTTCACCAGAACCTTCCTCTGAGATCCATCCAGAGCTGACACCTCAATACGATCCTTCACTGAATCCGTCCAGAACATTAGCCGACTCAGATGATCCACAGCGATGCCCTCTGGACTGCCCAGATCTGAAGAAAAGAGGGGCTTAATAACTAATTAATGTGCTTTCACACAGATGTCCAAGGACACCTTAGAAGTCTGAATGTAACATTCTTTCCTACGACCCAATCCTCAGAAAGCTTGCAGAGATGGTGTAGAGAACCACTCAAACATTCCTGGGCAGTGTGTGGCTCAAAAAAAAAGTTTCCCTGTGTCAAGTAGTTACCCAAAAGCCACAGGAACCGAATGGAATAACTGTGTGAACTCAAAACTGTAGAAGATTTAGGGAGATGGTGGACAAATGTAATTGTTCTAAGAGTGAAGCCACCAAAAGTGAAAAAGGGGAGCTGTCTTGATCATGACCCCATGTCTGAGAAGTTAGTTGCGATGCTCTTTTAGTTGTCAATGAATGAAAGTTTGGGGCCTTATGCTCATTAATTTGAGTGAGAGCATGAGTAATCTTGTGAGACTAAACGAGGTTAATGTCTCAATTACCATAAATATGATCAATTGTCATTGTGATCAATTCACACAACTCACATGCTGTCCACACAACTTACCACATTTCACACACCTTATTACATCTCACTCAATTTATAACATGTTACAATCATCTGAACACAAAACTGAAATCAAGATAATCATTTCTGTTACTCAACATACCCTGCATGTCTTTCTGGAGAAAGTCACTTCTAAGCAACTAAATGAGCAATGGAAGTTGCTAAAAATATAAAAGGGATGTCCTGATCAGGGTTTTTTTTTTTTTTTGCCTGATCCGATCCAATTATTTGTGTTTGAGTATCTGTCGATCTTGATATCTCTGATCCGATCACTTTTTTTCTTCGCAATATAAAATTCAAGCTGTTACAAGTTTCTATAAAAAAAAAGTCCAAATAAAAAAAATAACAATAGTGCGATAACAAAAAATAAACATTATCTTAAAAAAGGTAGATGAACTAGGTTTGACGACATTTAAGTCCATCCATTCATCTTCATGTCGGCTTTATTCCCTTTCGGGGTTGCCACAGCGGAATTAACCACCAACTCTCTGGCATATGTTTTACGCAGCGGATGCCCTTCCCTGCAACCCATTGCACATTCACTCTTTAACACTATGTTCTTATTCAATTCACTTATTCCGCATGTCTTTGGACTTGTGGGGAAACCGGAGAAAACCCACACGATCACGGGGAGAACATGCAAACTCCACACAGAAATGCCACCTGCCCCAGCCGAGCCTAGAACCAGCGACCTTCTTGCTGTGAAACGACCGTACTACCCACTGCGCCACCGTGACGCTTCGACATTTAAGTCAAAAAGCTTAATACAACATTAACAAAGAAAATACGTGTAAAGGTGAGTGATATGGGACTTAAATAAAAGCACAATATTTTAAGGAAGTATGGCGATAATGATATTAGCTGATATTTTGCATCACAAATTTTACATTAAAATATTTAATCAATTTCCAGAACATACAATCTTACACAATAAGTGAAAGGACTTTGTTGGCATAAAACACACATTGCACCTCAATATACAGAACATACCAGAATATTAAAAAAAATCGGTTTAGCTCCATGTTAACCATGTTAATAATTGTACCTGTATTATTGTGGCCGACCCCACAGTTTTCAGTTGGCCAGCGGAGAAGGTAAAGCTTGCTTGTGTGTATAATATACATACACACATCTAGTATAGCAGGAACGCAGCTGTACCTTGGTTGTGAGTTCTAATCCTGAACAAGTGGTCCATTCCCTACATTGCTTTCCATTAGCTAACAAAAACAATATATGTTGTAAAAATTGAATGCCTATTAAAAAAAAAGGTCAAAAGTCTCAGTAACTTTCTCCCAGTACTTACACAGATGTAAGATCTGTTTACAGAATTGATTTGCATTAATAGCTTTTAATTCAGTTATGTAAAGTTATTAAACTATGTGTGAAGGTGTTCGATAAACTGTAAGTTATACATGAACAGTCCATGATGTAAAGCCTTTAAAAGCTAATAATGATGTACAGACAACAATGAATCTCACCTGAAAAAAAATTAATTAATTCAATCTTTCAAATATGCAATATTGATTTCAAGTGTTTGGTTACATCTAAGCACCCAGTTCCAAATGTTTTTGGCGAGTAGTAAGAGAATGAGAGGTTAAAGGGGCTGGTGGTGGGTTGTTTTGCTTTAAGCATTAAAATAGTAAAACATGCTTAGATTGTGTATATACTAGTAAGATGGCGGAGAATCGGCGACAGCTGGGAGCAATCGCTAATGATATGATGCTTCTCCCAAAACGAACTGAATGAAACTTCATGTATTTTATGGATCATGCATGGTCTGCATGCCAAAGCAAGAGGATGAGTGTTCTCCACCTGATTTAATGAGCTGCTGTGGTTCTCCTCCCTGCAGATCTGCTCGGCTAATGGCTGGCGTGCTGATGTCTGTCCAGTAAATCCTCTTCTCTCTGCAGTCATAAGCTATTCCTATCACCACCTTCTCCTGCAAATCACAAAAGAAAACCACAAACTTGCTACAAAACATTTTTTAAAACTTTGATGTAAAATACTGAACATAAAAACATGGCTGTAAAGTTCAAGGAAGCCTTTTTATGGTTGCATACATGTTGTTTTGTAACACTACCAGTAATATTTGACATGAATAATTATACTACATAATTCATGGTGACTGGGGGTTGATTTTAAGGTGTACCGGCACTTTAAGCCAGATGAGGTTATGAAATCAGCATATGGATCTAATAAACCGTTTCTCTCCCACTAATAATTCCAAGAAAAGCAAAGTTTAGCAATACTAACATTCCCCAAGAGCCCCCAGCAGATCCCCAGTTCTCTGTTATCAACAGTTGAGCAGAGGTAGAAAAAACATGAAGCAAAAACACAGTTCATTCTGAAGCCAACAATCATTTAGTTCCAAGCAAAAGCTTTCTGAGTCTCCCTGTTTCCCTGACGTCCATTTTTTGTTGCTTTAATCGTGCCTGTGGATGATTGTATAGTTGTTAAAACAAGTAGGTCATTTCTTGTATTATGCTTAGTATTGCTGGTTTCAGTTTTTTAGTCATTGTACAGTAATTCATCTGGCTGAGCATTTCAATGAGTGTACAGACTTTTAAACAGAAGTCAACATTGTGTGTAAATGGTTTTCATTGATGCAAAGATAATTAGGATTGCATCTTTGTTAAAGACAGTTTTCACAATGCCTCTCAATTGTTTTCGTTGGACGTATTTGTTTTTAATTGCTTTTAAGAAATATAGTTTACCGGGAGATGCAGCGCAGTCTGGGCCTGCTGTTTCTTCAACTCGTGTCCATCCAGAGGAATAAATTCAATCTTTCCAGTTTGAGAAAAGAGGAGATTGCTGCCTGGCGGAAGAGGAATGATATTTGGGTTTGGGGTTGGTCCGATCGGGGCAGGTTCTTCATTGCCTGGACCTGAAAATACAACATCCAACATATGTTTGACTCTGGTTTCCTGTTGAGCATCCTTGATACTGATTGGCTGATGTAGCTGATTTGTTTAAAGCTTTGTTTCTGACTGGCTGCTATGAGGTTGAATGCATGACTTTAATTGGCCTATTAACATTATAGCCAATTACACTTTTAACTGATTGTGTTTTGATCAGTGTAAGATTGAATTGTTGTCAGATAAACTTTTTAGTCTTGAGTTCCTGATGAACATTCTGAAGGGTAATGCTTGTTCCCTATTGACTGATGGTTGAATATTTGAAGCTGATAAACTTTCGAAAAGTTAATGATTGATTTTGGCAGATTAACATTTTAAACTAAAAACATTGAATCTGTCTAGGTTAAGAATATTATGAACATAAATCGTCCTGATTGGCTGAAAAACTGTCAAAGATGAAGTACTTTATTTAGATTGGTCATTTAACATTCTAAATGTACTTGATTCTGATTTACTTATAAAAGGTAAATACTTATTTCTGGCTGTTGAACATTAAGCTTGAATGTTTCATTCTGACTGGTTCCTGAACATTCTAACAATAAAAGCTTGATTCTGCTTGGCTCCTGAACATTATAACTTTAAAATGTGGATTTTTGGAACTGCTTAATTCTGGTTGGTTACTTAAAATTCCAACAATAATTTCTTAATTCTGGTTGGCTACTTAAAATTCCAACAATAATTGCTTGATTCTGGCTGACTACTGAACATTCTAACAATAAATGCTTAATTCTGGTTGGCTACTGAACATTCTAACATTAAATGCTTCATACTGGTTGGCTACTTAAAATTCCAACAATAATTGCTTGATTCTGGTTGGCTTCTACACATTCCAACATTAAATACATGTTTCTGGTTGACTACTGAAAATCATAGCATTAAAGCTTGATTCTGAATCTTAAAACATGCTATGAAATTCTGCTCGAAGAAAAAGTCCTTTAATTTTCCGTTTTAGATTAAAGCAGGTCTCACAGTCAGGAAAGCGCCCGGGTCCGGTGCGGGTCCCTGAGATCTCCTGCCCATCTCTATCCACACACCAGCACTGCCCGATGCTGGCATGGCACTGAACTGGATCGTACCTGCCCTGAGCGTCACAGGTGGGCACATACTGACCCGGCTGAGGACGAGGGCCACGGGGACCAAAGCCAACTACGCTCTCTCGGTGCAGCTCACAGCGGGTCTTCTCACGCTCTGCAACAAACAGCAGTCAATATCACCAAAAAGACAGACTGCACAAAACTTTTCAAGTCCATAATCAAAGGACAATAAAGAAAAAGGAGCCATGGAATTTAAAAGTGGAATATAAAAAGTATACACAGCGAAAAGATTTCGTTGCATTAAAATGTGTCTTTTTTTTGTCTTTAACAAATGATGGTTTCAGATTATCACACAGGTATTTTAGAAACGTTTTGGACACAGTTTTTACTCCGAGCCCTATTTGGTCTCTCAGTTGATGGAAGACCCTCAACTCTTAAAAATAGACAACATGATCTGACCCTTGATCTCTGAGTTATGAGGTGGTTTAACCCTGTCGACATGAATGTGAGTCAGACAGCTGTGCGTCTTTTAAGAGAAAGCAGCTGCTTCGCTTTCTCGGGAGTTTCAGACCTTCAGCTCAAACTGAAAGCAAAGAATTTGAATGCTTTAGTACATGAAAAAAGTGCTACATAAAAAAGTTAATCACTTCAGTTGCTGAAAAGATGATTAATAAACATACTGATTTGATTAATAGACATGTTTTTTTATTATGTTAAAAAGTTTTTTGGTAGCAGAAACTCATTCAGATTCACTGGTCCTTAGCCAGGCCTACTCACATGTCTTTAGTTTATAACATAACTTTAATTAATTAATGACCACTTTCTACTTTTAACAAATTAATATATATCACCTTCATTGTCTCTGTTTGTAAAAAAGAAACTACTGAACACTGTGCACCATTTGAACTGGTATCAACTGAAAGACGTCTGTCATTACAGAAAAGCTTATGAAACTCAGTAATAAACAGATTTTCTCTGGTAATGCACTCATGAATTGAAGTTTGTTGTTGTAATTTGGTTTTTCTTTCCGGAGACAACCCAGTGGAGCTTGTTTTAAATTGATGTAATCTCACAGTAGAAGAAAGGTGACTCCGGTGTTCAGCTCTGATTGATTTTTCACACTAAACACGGGAAATTCCTAGAAAGAGCTGAAGTTTGACCCCCTGTCTGTTGACAGCATGCATAAACCAGGTACTCATAGGAGCAAGGCCTCTTATGGGGAGCAGTCATTACTGGGATGTTGGGCTGTGTTTTAGTTTGCTGTAACCTTAAGTTGGTTCTTAAGTTTTAACCATTAGAGTCTCATAGATGACATCTTAATGGTCTTTCCTAGAGCCTTAAACCAATCACACTGCAAAAGGAAGTGAGGAAATCTAAAACTTTAGTTCAAAGTGTTCTTTTTGAGACTATGAAACAAAGACTCAAGTTGAGTTAAGCATGAAAGAAAACAGATCTGGTTTACAGCAGCCCTTCACCCGAGGAGCAGTAGAAACCGTCGCCATGGAAACCAGCATTGCACTGACAGGTGAAGGATCCTGGTGTGTTGAAGCAGACAGCATTTTCATGACACTGCGTCACCTGGCATTCATCGATGTCTGCGAGCCAAAAAAAAAAATTTAAATTAAAACACATGTACTGAATAGATGCGAACAGTTCTCTAGAATGAGTGGCATCTTAATTGCAATTGACATTTGTAACCCGCAATTGCTCAATCAAGGCAAACAGGGTGACAAAAAAGTTAAGATATAGTTTCCTAAAAGTAGATTTGAAGCCCCTATTCAGTAAACTGCAATTAAAGGCTTGACATTATGCCAAAGAGTAGATTCATTTGTATTTAAATATAACTTACATGAAAGATTTACAGTCTTCAAAAGTCCTATTTAAGTTACTTAATTTAAATTACTTTTATTGCCTCGATAATGCAATTATGAAAGTGCTTGAATGCTTATAAAAATAAGCAAGAATAAATAATAACAAGGAAAAATGAATGATTAATAAAATTCATGAAGTGCAGTTAAAAAGTAGCATGAAATAAAACCAACCAAGTACGTGGGGATTTGTTCTGCGACAAGCTATGGAGGCTACAGCTTTTATTAAGACACACAAACACAATAACATTAAGGGTCGTTGTTTTACCCACGAGTGATTTTACAGGTTAATTTCTCTCTATTCCACTCTACACCTTCTACTACTTTTCTCCAGCCTAAATTATGGAGCATCATCTAATCCTTTTGTTCACTCAGATCAGTTACAATAATAAGAGTCACCTTAAGTGAGTGTTCAAAACCAGCTCATAGGAAACGAACCCATCATTGGAGATTTTTTTTTTGTTGAGATTCTTGATGAAGCAAATCTCTGATAAACAGCGGTTAGCATTGAAATAAATAAAAAAGCTATGATTGAATTGAATTCTCTGACCTTGACATTGTCGCCCATCTCCCATGTAGCCAGGCAGGCAGGAGCAGATGTAAGAAGATCCTCCGGTGTAGCTGCAGCGAGCTCGAGCCGCGTCATCACAGTCATGAGAGCCAGAGCGGCACGGGTCAATAGGGCGCTGCACTTCTGCAAAGCACAACAATCCAGATTTAAATCTTAATCAAAATAAAACAAACCCTAAAAATCCTTGTACAGACAAAATCGAGAGATAAAGCTAACCCCCTGAATTAAGATAAATTAAAAATTATTTCAAAACTGATTTAAATATGAAAAAAGAGTCATCTGAATAAAGGAGCTATTGACTACCATTCTGACTTCTATTGACAACATTTGAGCCAAGAAACAACTTTGTTTTAGGAGAGCTGTTTCTTTACTCTGAGGATGCGCTCCAGACATAAATAATGAGCAATAATGAGCTTCAGACGAGGCACTTCCTGTTTAGGGAATTCCCTCTGGTTTTATTTCCTGCTTTGAAACATCCCAATCACAGACTGAGGTCTTCCTTTGTGTCCTAAGACCTAGATCCGGTGTTGCTCCGCGGAGGAGGAAGAACTTTGACAAGATATTTTCCTTGATAAAAGTGATTTCATATTTTTTTTACAATTTACACATCTTCAGAGTTTATGCTTCCAACAATATGATGAAAATGTCATGAATGAATATTACAGAAGTGGCACAATGGCCAAATAATTTAATGGCCACAATCGCCTTGTTCCTACCTAACAGCCATTTAATAATAAAGATGAAATTGTATGATTTTAAGAGTTTTTACGGCTTAACTTGCCATGGCTTAACTTTAGATTGAACTTGTGAGAGCATTGCACACTTCATTCCAGCTGTGTAAATTAATGTAAATTTCAGAAAATCATTAACTCCACATTTTTAACTAATTATGTAATCGAAAATGGGAAAATAATACTTTTTCATACATACTTTTTCTGTTCTTGCAGAAATTCACTTCTTATTTCAGGGAGGAGGTTGCAGTTCCATCAAGAGTTCTCTAATTCAGTAAGTTTGTCGGTAAAACCGGCTACACTTTGTAATTTTTAAATAATTTTCTCAGTTCAACATTTCACATGAATGCTTTTAAAAAATAAATTCAAAACCTAGGTTACTTACCGACACAAGTCTGTCCATCACTGGCAAACTGGAAGCCATCCTGACACTCGCAGCGAAACGTTCCTGGCTGATTATTGCACACTGCGTTCGGGCCACAAATCTGAGGAGTCTCCCTGCACTCATCGATATCTGAGGAAAAAGGGACAGTGGGAGATTTCTTTAGGTAAACCTCTACAAAGGTTTTTACAGGACTATAGGTGAGCGATGTAGTTATTCCTGGTAACTCTGAAATCTTATGCAATTGTAGACAACTTTGAATAAAGGAGCCTACACAGAAGCTGAAATGTCTTGAAACTAGGCTTTGATCCTGCTGTTTAACACAAAAATATTTTATTTTAGAGCTAATAAAATATTTAATACATTATAAAATATATAGCTTGCTTACTAGGTTAAGATATGCCTTAGATGTCTGGTCAATTGTGGCCCATATCTTGGACTAGTGATAGAAGGATTCATTGTGGTACTTGGGCAAGCAAAACTACCCGAGTAAAGGTGAGGCCACATTCGGACGAAGTTTGATGCAAATATTCACCGGGCCGGAGCTATTGCAGGTAAAAACTGCTGGCTGTTTTGTGTACTAATTCATTTTAATACATTCCACTTAATTGTTTTTTGTGCAGCGTTTTAAAAAAATGCAAATGTGTATAAATCTTTACGGCATTATTCTTTCCATCCTCCAGATGGCTTTCTGTCATATACAACTCAAAGTCCAATCTTACCAGTTCTTAAAGTTTTAAAGCTCTAAAGCTGTCTTGAAAATAGACTTTATCTTGGGATTAATAGTGCAGTCTGTTTACATAAAATTACACAAATCCAACCAAGCCAAAACACAATTGAAACAATCGGTTGACAACATTTTTCTTCCTATGTGTTCAATTGAGAAAAAAAGATTAGCAAACACATTTGGAAAAATTAAAAGAACACTTAAGGGTAAAATGCAGGTAACAAGGTCAGAGTAAATAATATATTTTGAGAAATGTGTTAAACTGTTTGAAGCAGAGTATTTTTGGGGGGAGGTATACTAGCCCCTTCAACGAGACTTCCTTTTTAGTGATAAAATCAGTCCTCAAAATAACATTTTCTGAAGATTGAGATCTGCCCCATTCTCAGTTATTTACCAGAGACTCAGGGAGTATCCTCAGAGGACTTGGAGACAGTTTTTACCGATGTGGGGACAATTTTGACATCTGATTGCTCTGAGAACATACCCAGAGGATGCTGAGCTGAGATGGGGAGGAAATAGATTAGAGAGGGAAATGAAACAGGAAGCAGTGTGAACATAAACGATCAAGTGAGGATTCAGATCCCATCTCAGTGAGACCTTCAGGAGGCTGATGTCTATTGCTATGAATTCTCATCATTAGATTCCCGGTCACTTCAAGATATGTGAATATTTAAAATATTTTATATTTTAATAGCGTGTATGTTTGTTTAAGTTTAAATTGTATATCTGAAAGTCTTATTAAATCAACATTTTGTAGTTTTTGTGCTTTCAGTACTTGCTTTCACAGTTTGTTAGGTGGTACCAGTACTCTTAATATCAAATGGCACATCTGTCATCAACCCAGAGTACCTGTATCTTGTGCCTTTGCCCTTCGAAATTTAGTGGTTCTGGTCAGGATCAAAATTAATGACATGGTAATGTTTACACACTCCTCAGCAAGAAGGAGTGTTTTCTCAGTATAGATGAAAGAAGCGTGAGAGTGAAAAAGGAGTGAAAGGTTGGACTATTGTGAATATTGACACAGATTTCACACAGCTGAAAAAGGTTGAAGACCTGGCAACACCGCTATTGTATTTATTCATATAAATTATTTTGCAAACTCTTTAGCATTTAAGCTCACTGTGTATTAGGTCATTGTTTTGAAAGCATAATCTTATGTGTATATGCCCACATGGGGAGTTATTCAAGCAATAACCGAGCGCTTTATGACAGCTATTCTGTCATTCCTTGACTTTAGGGTGACTTTGCGAGCAAACGTTCCAAAAGGTAAATACAGCAGTGTTGCTTTAAATACAGATTAAATCCTACTAAGTGCTTGCTGGTCAATTGTGCTTTTATAAAAATTAAACAAGTTTTTTTTGTAAATATATTGCATACTTTGAGTATCTCAGAGATCCAGCTGCATCTGTAATGTCTCTATAAAATAAGTACCGTAACAAGCCTGTCCATCTCCAGTAAATCCAGTGGCACATTCACAGGTGAACTGATTTCTGTCTCCAGCTCTGCAGACAGCGTTCGTGTCACAGCCGTGTCGACCTGTGAAACAGGGGTTTTCTTCAGGCTGGCCACCTACAGAAGAGGAAAAAGGTTTCATTTTCTAGGATTTTTGTGCTTAGAAAAATTGTCTAATCATATTTGATTAAAAAGTCCATAAAACTATTCAGTAAAAAGATAAATTGGAGGCTCTCTTCCTGGTTGTGTAATGGGTAGTAAAAGGTAGTAAAAGGGGGCATGGCTGTGATGATATCTATTTATCATGTTGGGAAAAAAACATTATATTAAAGCAAAATGTATATTTTTAACATCAAATGTGTTGTATTTCAGACATATTTCAACATCTTTAGATTGTTTATGTTTGATGATTATGTGTATTTTAGCCAGTTGGTTGTTAGAACTGAAGGAAGGAGGAAGAGGCACATGTTAGAGTATTAATTGCTGTAAAACAAAAAGTTTGAAAGTTAATGGCATTGCTGATTGTAAGCATTTAATTTGTTTTCCCATTTTTTCATCATTGGTTATTCATGTTTAATGCAATACAACCATCTTCACCAGAATTATCCTTTGTTGTGCCCCCTTATCGCCTCACAACTCTGAAACCGCACTGGACCACTAAATTTTCAAAACACAACAGTAAGTGTCCCTGATGCTTGGCTGGCTTTGACCTTAATATAAGAAGGACAAACTGAGGAGCAGGGATCATCAAATATGGTCTCATTGGTCCAAAGCTAGGCACATTTTAATTGCAACCCCTTTCTAGTATGCATACTACACTAGCTTCATACAAGCCACGCTGACCTTGATAAGTGCAACAGGTATGTTTCATGACGATGGAAACAAAAAATGTGCTGGTCTCCAGACGGTTAAGTGTTTATCACCATTTGGGTGTAAACAAAGAATTCACACTGTCAATTAAACTTTTGAAGATGGGTGATGTGTGGTTTCAGAATGCTTTTACTTTTTCTTTTACATTCTTTTTGCTCTTTCATAAACATCCTTTTTGGAACTCAAAGTTCTTAAACTCAAATTCTTATGAAACGTTTTTCTCTCTCACCGTTAACATCTCCAATAATGTTGGTCATAGCGAATCTCAAAAGGCGTTCACCCACATCGTACATGACGAAGACCTGATCGATACTGAGCATCTGGGTGGCTGGTGTGGATCTGGAAGCCTCATCAAGAGAACAGCTCTGAAAAGTGATGGTTTCTCTGACGGTGAAGCTGATTGTCCGGCTCGAACCGTCAGGAAGGTTCAGCAAGCACTCTCGTGAGGAGGAAGAGGTTATTACTGATGGAAAAAGAGAGAAGATATGAACCTATTTTTACTAGAATTAAATACATCCCAAACTAATACTTTGTAAAATACTAATGAATTGTAAAATAGTGACTTTGATGAAATATTTCAGTTTGTGCTCACGGTTAGTGCTGTACTGGTAGATCTGAGTGTAGGGGTCAATCTGCACCGTGGCTCCTTGAGGGACTTCAGGGATGCTTCCTTCCAGTCTGGTGTCCACCATCAGGTGATCATGCTCATCGATGCCTCTGAACTGCTGAGAGATGCTCAGCTTCTCTCCTCCGGGCTGGAAGAGCACCTCCGCCTGACGCTGAAACACTCCACCTGGCAGATAGATAGAGAGAGAGAGAGTGAGAGAGAGAGAGAGAGAGAGAGAGAGCAGGGTGGGGATAACATCCTCGATTTAAAATATTAGTTTTTGCTGTTTTCTTTTTTCTTTTCTATTTTTTAATCGAAGGTGAACTTCTACCGTATATTATTCTAAGGTAGTGTTTTCTTGAAGATTTTAACCTTTTGAAAAACTTTTTTCAATTAAATAAATGACCAAAATACATCAAATATATACAATTACATATGCTTTTAATGCATTTCAATTTCATTAACAAAACATATTTTAGATTTCTATGAAATATTTACATTTATAAATATTAAAGTGTAAATATATATATATATATATATATATATATATATATATATATATATATATATATATATATATATAGATATATATATATATATAAATATATATATATATATATATATATATATATATATATATATATATATATATATATATATATATATATATATATAACTGAAACAGTGTATCAGTGATTAGGTCCTGACCGATGATGCTGAACCCGTTGCTGAACCCAGGCTGCTGCAGAGCGAAGGCCCATCCGATTACCCCTCCGAGGGTGGCTAGCGGCTGCAGCGAGAAGCCCAGCTCTGGAGGGATGGCGCTGACCGCCACATATGCCCGACCGTCATTCACCACCACATAAGAGTGTAGATCGTTCCCTGTGAAATCCACCGGTACCCGAGAGCTACCAACGAACACCCGACCACTCACCTTCCCATTCATCCTCTGTGGGACGCCTGAACAGGACAAGAAACAGAGCTGAAGAAACCCAAACTTCTTACAAACAAACCAGGTCTCATTTCAGAGAAGACAGTACCATCAGAAACACATTGAATGCCATTCCCATAGAATCCAGGTTTACACGCACAGCAGCGTCCTCCTGGAAAATCCCTGCATTCCCCAAATTTGGAGCATTTGTGTCCAGCGCATTGTCCAGAGTTGTATGTAAACACTATGAGCAGAGAAAAAAACTATCAATTAGAAAGGTTTAATCTTGTCACAATGAAATGTCCTTCATCCTATCATCTTTACAAATGTATTTATTTTAAGCAAACACATCTCTCTCAAATTCTCATTTCCAAAAACACTTTAGATAAAAACTCTCCTCTTCAGTGGTACATTATATTTTGTAGCATTTTGTCTTGGTTTCCTTAAACAAGAAAAGTATATATTGTACATATCTGTATTTGATCACCTGTCAAAAAATGTTTTGGGTCCTTCGTTACTGTGTAAACTCTTATTTTGACTTTTATCTTTTCCAAGATTTGTTCTTTAAGTTGATATTATTACCAATCTAGTTGTCTCAGTAAAAAATCTGCTGACCATCGACGTGGATGTTGTCCCCATTCTCTATCTCCAGCACTGGAACGTCCGGAAGGGTTAACTGAACCGAGACTGGTGAGGGGTGTTCGGGGCGCAGGTAGACTCCATCCAGAGAAACATCTGGAAACACTGCCGTCTGCTGCTGCTGATGCTTCCGGTGGGGATGTGTTGAATCAGTCTCTTCTGGCACATCTGGAACCTCTCCAGGAGCAATGTTGGTGAAGTGAGGGAACGTCCCAATCTCATAGACCCACACGCCACGCTTGCCTGAGTTCGTCTCTCTGAGAAAACATAAATATACACTTCTTATCCTTGGAAAATTCTCCAGAAGACATTAGCTGAAAAATAGTTTCACAATAGTTTCGGTCAAAATGTTCAGGGTAGTGTACCGGTGGTTTTATTTGTATTGCTCCTTTTAATGTGCTGTTAAGTTGTTAAGTCAGACTAAAACGATCAGCAACCTCTTAAAGAGAAAGAGCAAAATTCCATGCTGTGTAGCGCATATTACCCAACCGTCTACACAGGGTCATCTCAAGAGATTGATACTGTAGCGTTGTTAAATAAAATATTTTCCTTGACATTAAAAATCCATCACAGTGGAGAATACCAAAACATGTTGAGAAGACAAAACATCAACATCAACAACATGTTTCTGTGTTTATAATTAAATGTGTTCGGAATTACGTCAACCTTCATAGTGTTCATTTGTGGGCGATTGGCTGCAGCTTTTGCTCTGGGGGCTAAGGTATGAACAATATTTTTTAAAGTTTCACTTTGTAAAATGATAATTTAAAATAAAAACATGTCATGGTAAAAAATCATAGTAGCAAATCACCTACTTTCATATTCATGAGGTTGATGAACATGATTTACAATGGTGCAAGACA
Source organism: Danionella dracula (assembly GCA_900490495.1). Taxonomy (NCBI): domain Eukaryota; kingdom Metazoa; phylum Chordata; class Actinopteri; order Cypriniformes; family Danionidae; genus Danionella; species Danionella dracula. Next base: position 13,304,098 of record UELW01000778.1, read on the forward strand.
AGGAACACTATATAGCAGATGTGTTTTATGAATAACGTGTAACGTGTTTTATGTCTGTATGAGAAAAGTGAACTTCTAATCTCGAAAAAGTAAAGTAAAAAAAAAACATATTATGTGTCACTGCATATGACTGCCAGATGAATGAGAGAGTCAGTTTGACTTTGTGTTGATCTGATGAGTCACTTACTCCGGTAGCTCTCTGACCGAAGCCTCAGAGCCATCTGTAATTGGGTAGTGCTCTTCTGGCTTGGTAGAGAACAGCAGGAAGCGTTGGGCTCCTCTGCTGAAGCCTGAGAGGAGCGTCTGTCCACCACTTCTCTGGAACTGGAGGGAATCTCTCGGGAAGAGCAAAATTGCATACGAAACTGTTTCCATCGATGCAATCACCAATTGAAAGCTATTTCTCTGTGAATAAAAAGGAGAATCTCCTGTAATGATGAAAAGTTCTGAATATTCTGTTGACTCATCAAAGTACACTATGTTTGAGAGAATTTTTCCATTTAGCTCAAAATAGAATTAACTCTTAAGATTATTTCTTAAACTTCCAAACTGTGATTACAACCACCCCACAAAGAAAAGCACCAGAACCTGGGTAAATTATTTTGCATACTTTTGTCCTTTGATTATCATGACAAACTAAACAGCATCTTATATCTCAAAAACATGAGGACTGAATTTCATTGAGTTTCAGAAAAGCTCATACCATGTCATGCCATCAAAATGAAACAAATGATGAAATTTTTTGATGCCATTCTGTCTGAAAATAACAGCAAACTTATCAAAAGATTCAAAGAACCAACAATCTCTGAAGGCTGAGGCAACAGAAAATGTGCATGTGTCCATGAACGATTCACTTGATTGACTCATTTTGAAGTATTGAATTACCTCACGAAATTGCAATTCTCCTTCCTTTTCAATTTTTACTTTTACATCCAGTTTAATGATGCAAAATTTTGTCAAAAGTTTCTCCTGCATGTATAGTTTAACTACAGCTATGCACAACTGTGAGACTGTAAATGAAAAAAATGAGGAGTCTACAGTGAGCTACACTGGCACAGGGTATTAGCGAAGCACCTGCACAAGGAACTCTTGATTTTAACAGTTCTGTGGGGAATTCTGTGTAATTTTCGCTGGACTTGGGCTGTGTCATCCGGACTTGAAAATTGAAATCCACACAGTTTGTAATCAGAGGAGAGACTGTCACGCAGGCCCCAGAGATGCCAGCTGAAGATGAACGAGCAGAACTTCAGAGCTGAGAAAAGGCTTATGCTTCGAGAGGCAACAATAAACTTTATTGTACCTGGGTTGAGTACTATTTTAGTTCATTAATTGTTTTGTAATATATGTATAAATAAATATATACATTATTAAATAAGAGAAATTTCATTGATTGCAATAAATTGCTACTGAATCTTTGATTTAAAATGTTTCAAGACTATGAGATAGATAGACAGACCACAAAAGACGAGTGACCTAGTGTTAAGCGAATAAAACACTAAGATCTAAGAGCAGATTAGACTTACCTAACCTAAACTGAGAATAATAGAAAAAGTTGAAAGATTAAATAATTATTTGAACACCATAAAAGAGAAAATTACTTGATACTGAATCATTTGAGCACCTCATGATTAATCTCATGAAAGCCACACCTAACCAGTCATGTCTCACCTGGACGGCGTCTCCTCGACTCTGAGACTCATGTGAAGCAACATCCACCCATGTGACCACCAACAAATGTTCAGGATTCACCAGGTCGTCCTCAGGAAAAGCTCTGTTTATGTGGTCACCTGCCTTCCTCAGAAGAGCAGAGTTCGAGTCCTGACGAAAGTAAACCCGCCCGACTCCATCACTGGTGTCAAGGTCACCCCGGAGAGCAGCAAGCATCGTAAAAGTGACCGGTGAGCTTCCGAGGTACTCCGCCTCCACTGGGGGCCTCTCCAGGGACACAAAACCATTGGTGTTGACCTAAAAATAATAAACACCTAAACATTTGACCATTTTATTTAATAACTATTTAACATTTAAAAGCTAAAAGTTCCTATTTTAACTACTGTTTTTGTAACACAGTAAATGTCTTTCTTCAGTGCACCATTAATGACTGCCATATCTTTTGACATTCTGGTCCTTGCACATTGAGCACAAAGTTTTCATCTAAAGCGTTTAAAATATAATCAAATATAAAATCAAGCTCACTTTGTGTCTTTAACAAAAACACAAAATTTACAAAACATCTGTTCTTTATAATAACAGCGTTTTTTTATATACATTTTCTAAAAGCATGTTGTCATTCAGTGCTTCTGTGTACATGAAGTAGCAAACATCATTAAACCACTGACTGTACATAAAATGGATGGAATGTCTGTGACACCTCCCATAAGTTTCTGGTGAGGTAAAAGAGGCTCTGAGTTGGTTTTGTTACTCCTAGGAAAAAAGTATGATTTTACCAAACCAATATATCCTAACCAACAAAACCAAATAAGTCACCTTTAAGCTGCTTTATAATTACTACCCTGTCAAATTTGTCATTTCTGCAAGGTTTGAAAAACACATATACCCTAAATGTTCCTTCTGTGGTGAAGATTAGTATGTCATCAAAAAGTGGGCGTAGCAAGTCATCGCCCTTGTGAAAGTTTGTCACTTCCCGGTAGGTGAAAAAGTGTCCACGAATGGGAGACATCGGCATAGTAAACACATCTGATTGACTCAATGTTTAAATCTTGATAACCTAAACAATTTTTTAAATAAAAAATTCAATGCAGAGTGTTTATGACGGTTAAATCAGGAGATCTGAGTCAAAAAATCTAATGAAGTCAGGGGTGTAAACATGTTTTTTAGCGCCACAGTTGGGCAGTTTTAACATGCAAGTGAATGGAGTCAGCCTCAAGTGATCGGTTGAGGTACTGCAGTTCAGTCACCTGCAGTTCCTTAGATTAAACAAACATTACTGTTAAATTATTTCGTAATGTATAGTCTACACACATTCTATGTGAGTCTCCTCTCAGGATCAATTTACAAAATCTGCTTTTAAAACCAATAAAACCAAGGCACTGACAACCTTAAGTAAACCTTTTACAATTCTAATGATCAGCTGTATGTTTCGACTGGTCAGATGAACTGTTCTCCCCTGTATGTTATGTTTGTGTGCTTTGTGTAATTTACTCAACACATTTTTAAAAATACAAAGGTTTGCGAGTGAAGTTTAGAAATTTGAGCTTGAAATATTTCTGCAAAAAATGCAAAAGTCTCAAACCTCAGTGTGCAATGATCTTAAATCCAAACAGGGTAAAACAAAGCTGCAGTATGTATTCAGAGTATTGCAGAATATTTTTTTAATGTTTTGATATAATTAATTAATTTCTTGTTCAGGCTTTACTCTTTATCGATAAGTGCACTCAGACCTTTACAACTGACCCAAAACTCTGCAGCTGAGAAGCCACTTGCATCTGTTCCTTGTTATGTATGTTATGCATATTTTATTTGCTTGTACACTGGGTGTTCTGCAGCTCACTAAAACAGATGTGCATGCTTTAATTGCATTTCCAGATGTTTCTGAAACCTACAACACATGCGCGCAGAGACTCTGTAAATCCTCCTGAAGGGATGTCAGCTACTCTTTGTGATGATGCTAGTGGTTTCACAACATTCAGCTTAAAACTCACTCAGGTTTTAAGAACCAAAGCGTTATATTTCTCACATGCTTGATGCCTATTGAAGGGCATTTAATGGTATGATAACATCTAAAGCACTTCCAATTAAAGTTCCATAGAATAAATGTAAATAAACACCCAACATAGCGCATTCCCTATAAAAGGTTTAAATGTATTGTGATCCAGTCATGAAACTGTATTCCTGGGATGCAACAGATATCCTGGAAAAGGAAATGGTTAAAGGAGGCCTATGGGACAGGAAGCGTTGAAGGGATTGTAATTATGAATGTTAGTTTGTTCAGCCCTGTGAGAGGAATCCTCCATTCACAGATAACAGACATCTGAAAAGATTGCACAAGCTCTAAACTTCTCTCCAGATTCCTCTCGTGGATTACTGAGTGATCCACGGATAAGATGGAAGAGCTATTTACTACAGTCAACCCAAGAAGAGGCTACCTTCAGCGATAAACTTTTCCAAGCTTTATGTTAATAAGTAATCAAAGCAATCAATCACTCTCATTCACTCACTCAAACCTCAATAACTCTAAGCAGCTGCAGCTTTCAAGCTGAATAAACATGCAGTGAGCAGTTTCTTTTGGTTCACTTTCATAAACACTTGAGATAATTTGAAACAAAGGATAATACAAAATAAAAGAGTACATTGCCTAAACTGAATTTTAATACAAGCAAACATTTTTTCATCTTTAATAGATTAGGATTAATGATTAGTTAAGTGAATTTAGTTTTTTTTTATGAATTCTTCAAATTTCTTAAAGGTAAATGAACTCACAGTTCAATCTGAGGCCAATAAATCAACAGCAAAAACATAGACCCCACATTTCAATAAGAGATATTTTAAGGTTGTTGTTGAAAAAAGCAATGTCCTCCCTGAATCGAATGACGCTAATTAAAACTCTGTAATGTTATATAGACATTAAGAAAAGTTTATATGTACCGCTAAAAGCACAAGACATCAACAAGATATCAATTTAATGACTTTCTGAACCAAAATAACTTTTATAGATTTGATATGAATGGCTTTTAATGTAACATGTTTGATGGGACAGGAAATTTCTGCAATTCACATGCTTCATGAAGAAACGACGGGAAAAAAGCATGTGAAAAAACATGTGTTAGGTGTTTTTTAACGAAACATGTGAGGAGTGTCTCACTGGGAGAATTCTCATGTGTGTGAGGGTTCACTCTGGGTGCTCGGGTTTTCCTTCCACATTATCAAAACATGAATACGTTATATTTCCTACAAGTAAAGCTAAACTAGTCTCACTAAACACAATCTTTCTTCTTAATATTAACCTGAGCCCCAAAGGCTGAACAAGAATAAAAATTTATCCTGATGTCCCTTGCAGTTCCTAAGTTAACCATGTATCATGGTTAAATCATAACCGTATATCATTAGATAACATCAATTTGAATATAAACTGTTTCAATCCTGTTTGAAATGTATTGTTTGTGAAGCGAAATTGAAGCAAGTATAAAATTTTCGATTTTATTTTATTAAAATTATTGATTAAAATATGAAGCAATAAAAGCAGTAAACAATCACAAAAGTATTCAAAAAAAGAATAAGCCACCTCTGCTTGTAACACTAACTACAAATATGCGTTTCAGTCTGATTTATATTTCTCAATATGAAAATGTTTCAAAACTGTGCAGGTGTTTCCAACTGTGAGCAGCATAATGGCAGAAAGAACTATAAGAAAAGGGTGTCATCTATGGCACATGACATGTATGTCACGTAGAATGTTTCAAAAATTGGAAGTTTATCTAATGGTTAATACATTCGTTAACTTAACATCTCTTCAACTGATGAAATAAAAAAGTGTGTCACAAATGTTCACTCAAAAACAGCACCAGAGTTCATTATCAGGAGTAAACATTATTCCCTAACCCTAACCCTAACCCAGAGTAAACCACTCTCGTCTCTGATCAATAATCAATATCACTCACGTAAATGCTGTTGAACTGCTCATCGTAAAAGGTCACGGACTTCTCGAGCTGGATCTCCAGCGTCTCGTCGTTTCCTCCGTTAAGCGCCTGGTCTCCTGCTCTCAAACCGAACGGGAAAAGTTCCTCTCTCGTTATCCCGCTGACGCAGACGGTCAACCCCAACAGCAGAATCCACACCGGCCATCTCTGCCCCTGTCGAGCCATTTCCAGCCCGAACCGAGCCTGAAGCTACCCGAGGACTCAGCAGTTCAAAACTGAGAGAGGTCCGGTGGAGACGCGCGCGTTCACGAGCTCTCCGCGCTCGCTCCTCCCTGCACCCAAACTTAGTTCCCACCAGAGAACATTCACCGATACAGAAAACGTGTGTTCTTATAAAAAAAGAGTAACATATATATTTGTTTTACATAAAACATTTCTGACAATGGTAGGTAACAGGGCAGCGCAGTGGCGTACGGTAGCCAGCACGTTTCAGATGTTGCAGTTTTTATAAATAAATATACATATATATAAACTGCTGCCAAATAGCCAGACTTAGTGCATTGTAGGCACTGTTCTTGTTTGAAGCTAGCTTAAAGGATATTTTTTCAGGAAACTCAAGGACAACACAAAAGCTGTTAGAAAATTCTGGTTGAACATATATATTTGTTTTACATAAAATATTTCTGACAATGGTAGGTAACAGGGCAGCCTATGGACGTATGGTAACCAGCATGTTTCAGATGTAGCAGTTTATATATATATATATATATATATATATATATATATATATATATATATATATATATATATATATATATATATATATATATATATATATATATATATATATATATATATATATAGCTTAAAGGATATTTTTCAGGAAACTCAAGAAAAACACAAAAGCTGGATGAAAATTTGAAAATGTAATAGATACTCAAAAAAGGACATTCAATTTTTTTAAACAAATAAAAAGGTTGACATCAATAGTGCTTTATAGACAAAACTAAAAGTGCAAAACGTCAAAGCATACGTTTTTACCCAGCCAGGAATTAGAACAGAGTGTTGACCACATTCAAATCGTTGGAAATGAAGCTGAATATAAAGTTGAATATAAACCCTATGAGTCAAATTACAAGTAGATGATTAATTATTAGGGGTCTGTGATCGAAAGTAATTGGGGATTGGACCTGATGAGCTGGGTTGTTGTGTTACAATAACCTGGCTTTGAAGAAGTGTCTCATCATTTCATTAGGATTATCATTTTATCCTCATGTAAGGGGTAGGGGTAAGGCAAAGGCTATGTAAGATTAGGTGAGAGAAATGGAACTGAGTTTATTTTATAATATAGTGAGTGACTGCCAACCCTATCCTCCATAGGTCTCTGCAGAGGTTTGGAAGCTATGAGTTGACTATCCATTTTTGACAGTGCATCATGTAAATTGTCAAAAATTCAAAACAGAAAATGCATGAAAACTGAAGGAATTCATTCAGTGTACAGCTAGCCACACCCTTAAGTATGCATCACAACTAACTACTTTAATGGGGACTGATGAGTTACCCTGCTACAAGTGCTCAGGTTAACTTATAGTGTTTGAATTGAGTACATTCAAATCAATGGAATGTGTTTCATGAAGCCAAAAAATTCATTTTTCTGAATCATTTACCACTTCTATTTTTCACATGATGCATAACAGAGTTCATCACTGCAGTCATTTTATCACTAATGTTATGATCCTTCAGTGATCATGACTGCTGAAGTTTCCAGACCATTCTTCTGCTGTCACTGTTCATTAGCACACAGTTAAGTTCTCTCTCATTGCACCGTTTCAAAGAGAGCCAAACAAGAACATGAAGGATCACAGGCCAAGAGCAATTATGTTACTTGTAATTGCATAATGTTACTGTTTCAGACAACTACAAGATGATTGTTGTAAGAAATGAAAGTTACCACTGTTGATTCTTCACCCAAAAGTTCAGTCACCAGTTACTTTGAATTAAAAATGCAAAACAAACCCGATTTCACTTTACAACAAATAGTCATGTTTGAATCTTAGTTTAAACTTGAAGTTTTTTCATCATATTTTTATCTGGATTTAGTATAGCATTTTTTAGTTAAAATGAGTAAAATAAAGTTCAGACACTGAGTCTTTAGCCTGTTTGCTGTACAAAACAAACACGTTTAAATAAAACCGTAAAATAAGCTGTCTTTTAGCAGCACATGAGCTGAATAAAACGTCAAATGAACTAGTTCTAAACCAAAAGATGTTATAAAAAGAAGGTTTTATCAGTGTCTTGTGTATGCTGGAGATTGCTTTCCTAAGGTTTCTTGTCTGGCTCTTACAGTTCTTTATACCTAAAAACACAAAACATTAAAGCTTTACATAAATACTAAAACATCAAGATCTACATTGTTAATCTGCATAAGACTTTAAAGTTGCTTCGTATCTTTAAGCTAGCAGTGCAAAAAACATAAACTTGTCTCAGTTTTAGTTTATTTAAGAAAGCACAATACAAAATGTAAAGTTCATGCTTCCGCTGCTGTTTAAAAGAAATAAATAATTCCGTATGTGAGAGTTGGACCGACATCATCACTCAAAATATGAGATGAGGGAAAAAATTTCATTCATTCATTCCTCTTTATGTCGGCTTTATTCCCTTTCGGGGTTGCCACAGCGGAATGAACCGCCACCTCTCTGGCATATGTTTTACGCAGTGGATGCCCTTCCAGCCGCAACCCATCGCTGGGAAACATTCACACACACATTCACTCTTTAACACTATGGGCAATCGTTCTTATTAAATTCACTTATAACGCATGTCTTTGGACTTGTGGGGAAACCGGAGCACCCGGAGAAAACCCACGCGATCACGGGGAGAACATGCAAACTCCACACAGAAATGCCACCTGCCCCAGCCGAGCCTAGAACCAGCGACCTTCTTGCTGTGAGACGACCGTGCTACCCACTGCGCCACCGTGACGCTGGGAAAATTTTTTTAAAACAGAATTCAAACTTAGAAAGTGTTTCTGTCTTTATCCCCACGTTTAATTGGTATTTGTATTAATTGTGGATTATTGTTGTATTGTGCCTTTAGCTTTGTCAATCAACCCTTCAGTCATTTGCCAGAAGTGGCTGAAAAATTGTACAACAACGCCACCTGCTGCTCAGTCTAGTTTCATTCAGCTGATTCTAAGGAACGCTTGAGATGAACGTAGAAAATATAAAATAAACGTAAGATAAAATCAAAACAAAATAAAAGAGTGTAATCTGCATAAGAAATAAAATTGAACTAAAAACAAAGAAATGATCTATATCATAATAACAGCACAAGCAAAACAAGTTACAAGTTTGAACACTGAACTTTGTAACGTTCATGCACAACAAGGGACATGAACTCCATATAAAGTTTTTCTTTAAAACAAGTATATATATATATATATATATATATATATATATATATATATATATATATATATATATATATAATGTATACATACATACATTTTAATGTGTATATCTCGAAAATTAACGTGAAAGAAATATTGGTAAAATATGCTTTAAACATCATGCTTTTTGCTTCTCATATGAACACTGGTGTCCTTTCTAACCTCACTAAATATGTTATTAGAACTTGACCTCTGACCTCTGACCCAGGCTTCATGCATCACTGGCTTGCCGAGCTACAGCCATGATGAATGTGAACCCATGAGACATCAGCAATACTTCACTACCTGTTCCCATGGCTAGAAAAACTTTTTATTAACACTGAACATCTTCAATACAGAAAACTGAGGAATTATGGTCAATATGTTTATCCATTTTATATTTGTCTACACTATCCTTACTATTAATCTACTTTTATTTATATAACACTACTTTTTTGTTGTTTCACCTCATCTTTTTGTCAATTGTGTAACACCTTTTAGTGGTGTAAATCTGTAAACTGTAAATCTTTTGCATTTTGAGAAATTTGAGATCCTGTTTTTGATTTCTAAGATTTTTTTTGCAACTTATTGCCATTAATTTCTTTTTGTTAATGGCGAGAAAGTTTATTTTTTATTAAATGTTTTTTAAAAAACAGTAGTATTTTGGGAATCTAATGAAAATCTGAATTGTCCTGATCTTTTTTTCATTCTACACTTCTACACTTTCATCTTTAGAGTGTTTAAGTATTTCCATGTCATCATCACCTTATTTTTAGAGAATGTTCAACATTTAATTTTAAATCGCTAAGTTAAATACATTTGTATTGATACATAGATTTTTAGTTATTAATTATTTCTTTATTCAAACTTTTACATTTAGTTTTTCTTTTTTCAACATTATTAACTCTATAATGTTCGTTTTTAAATTACAGTATACTTTAACATTCATATTTTTTTTATTATTCATACAGTCTTTTTCAATAAATAGTCAAATAATTTCCGCTTAGGCAGTTGATGTTACACTTTTACACTTGAAAAAATCACATACGTGAAAAATGTTTCCTTATTATTTTTGTTGTGCGTCATTAAAGCATGTAGGAGGATATTTAGTAAAAGAATCATAAAAGGCAGAATTCAAAAAGCATCAAAAGTGAATTTCAATTAATTGAGCAATGACTCATTACAGTCAGCAGCTCACATTCATTAAATGCTCCGAGACAGAGAGGGAAGAGGAAGAGGCTGAGAGTCTCGTGGGAAGCAGAAGCGCAGGGTTAAAGCGCAGGACAGAACTGACGTCAGACAGCGTCAGATGGGCCGTCCATCCCTCCCTCCCTCCATCTCTCTCTCCTCCTGCTGTCAGAGCACAGTACACTTCACACATCCTCTGCTCACTCACTTTCGCTCTCATTTCCTTCCTCAAATTCATCTAAATATTCACTCGTTTCCTCCAGATTGCTGGCTGCAGGAAGATCCTGTTTGGAACAGACCTGGGATTTGATCAGACTGGGAGAATCGACATTGTAACAGATTGGAAGAATCAAGCTTTGAACCGGTGAAGACTGGGAGAATCGTGACGAACAGGAACTAAATTAGAGAAGCATGGTTATGACAGAGCTGCCTGGATCGGTCATGGAGCTAAACCTGATTGTGAGAATCAGGATTTTAACAGAACATTATGGCAGGAGCTGATTTTGATATTGAAATCTAATGTAACTGCTTGTATTTCAACAGAAACCAACAGAAAGATTTGTCATTTTTGTGGTTTGTCATTCATTTGTGGATTTAATAGATTTTTTACAAACTTGAATAGTCAACGATGAAGATGTTTCTGACAGGAAAGGGATGGACCAATCCAACATAGTGAATCGTGACTTCAGTTGGATCTGACTAGTTCAGCTGTGGTTTGAAAAGAAGCCGTTTTTGAGATCGTGTAGCTGAATGATGAGCTGGTTGACAAGAAATTAATGACTTGGGAGCACTGGACATGAAGTGCACTGTTTTGGATTCACTTTGAAACAATACATTTTTACAGGGATTGCCTATTTGGGAGTTTACCAGATCTCTTGAAGTTATTAACGCAGAATATGTGCAAAGCATCTTATATTCTAAACTAAAGCTTTTTAATAATAGTAATTAACAAGACAAGACCATAAGAACTGTGATCTCATTCATTCTTTCAGACTTAATTTCAATTAATTTCAAAAACAAAACAAATCTGTGCTGATTAAAACTGTCTCCTCAACTTAATCACAAAGACAAGTTAAACTTAAATACGCAGACTGTGAACCTTTATTTTCTAAACCTGAAGCATCCTCAACATTGTGAAGAATATTAAAATAACCTGGACATTCAGGAAAAGATAGTCTCTTAAATAGTGGTCATGTAATCATTGATTTTTAACTAGAAATTCTGGTGGATTTGGAAAGTGAAGGAATACCCCCAACTAATACAAAACGTTTTGCCCTACCTTTCTAATTGGTTTTAACCCTAGAAGAATCAGTAAGAACTATAAGTTTTAGTGTTATTTTCTATGCGATTTTAACCCTAGAAAAAACGGCAGGATCTTCTAGAGCCTATAGACTTGTATTTACTGTTCTATTCGGCATTGGTTTTAACTCAAGTGGAAGCATGTGGACATTTTGGAACAAAAAGAAGATAATTAAAAGCTCCACTTTGTGTTGGTTTTAAAGAGCAGGATTAAAAAATAAATAAAATAACCCAATTGAGAGCTCCACTTTGTGTTGATTTTAACAAAAAGATCTTCAAGAACTGAAGGAACCCTATCTAGTTCTCCATCTGCATTGGTTTTAACTTGAAAGATCTTGAAGAACTGAAGGAACCTTATCTAGTTCTCCATCTGCATTGGTTTTAACTTGAAAGATCTTGAAGAACTGAAGGAATCTTATCTAGTTTTCCATCTGCATTGGTTTTAACCTGAAGGATCTTGAAGAACTGAAGGCACCTTATCTAGTTTTCCATCTGCATTGGTTTTAACTTGAAAGATCTTGAAGAACTGAAGGAACCTTATCTAGTTTTCCATCTGCATTGGTTTTAACCTGAAGGATATTGAAGAACTGAAAGAACTCTATCTAGTTCACCATCTGCATTGGTTTTAATCATAGCAGAAGTAAGAGGATCAGAGTGAGTAGGTAAGGTACCAAGAGTGATGGAGAAGCACCTGTCTCCTCCCCTGCCCACACTGACGCCAGCAGTGCCACCATTTGTAAAGCTGGGCCTAACAGTGGCATACACATTCTTCTACTGCCTGCTGTTCATCTTTGTGTATGTGCAGCTATGGTTGGTCCTCCGTTACAGACACAAGAGATTCAGCTACCAGACGGTGTTTCTGTTTCTGTGTCTGCTGTGGTCTGCTCTGCGGGCGCTTCTCTTCTCTTTTTACTTCAGAGACTGTGTAACGGCCAACACATTGGGACCGCTCACCTTCTGGCTGCTGTACTGCTTCCCGGTCTGTCTGCAGTTCTTTACATTGAGTCTTATGAATCTATACTTCACTCAAGTGAGTATAAAATAGATGAGTTTTCTAAACTGGCAATATTATGTTATATATGATCTGAAACAGGGTTTGAACCACGATGTTAAACAGAAAAAATATTCCCTCTTTTTTCCTGATCCTGTTCCGTGTTTCTTAGTCTGTTATAATGTTTTGTATAGTTCTAAAATTTACATTTTCAAAGTTTAAGTTTTCTAATTAGTGGTGGGTAATTTGTTTATCACACCCTTAAGGTTTATCTGTTTTTTTCACTTACCTTGGTCTTCATGTTATATTCTTTTTCCTATGTGTAGTTTTTATCCTTTTAATGTTTCTTTAAACACTTACTGTTTTTAATCCCTTGCTTAGTCATAATTTTTTTTCGCTTGATCTGTTACGTGTTCCTTAAAGATTTGCATTCAGGTTTTTCCTTACCTTCTTCCGCTATATTTCATATTCTTTATCCTTATCCATATCCTCTACGTTGCTTATTCTTTGAATAGTTTGCTTCGTCCACTCTAGTGTGTTATCTTGTTTTGTATTGTAAGTTACTCTCTTCTAGTTTGATCTGTTTTTAACTTTAACAATATGTTTAGGTTCTTTGGTATATGTACATGCAAAGTGTAAAGCATTGATGAAAGATAATAACACAATGCTTTAGTGTATTTATTCAGATGCTCCGATCAAAAGTCAATATCAATACTCAAAGTATTGTTGATATTTTACAATATCTGAGTTTGTTTATTTAAAAACACATTCATAATACAAGCACATGTCAATATTTTGCTACACAAACCAACACTCTCCAGACCCAAATATGCATAAATAATACCCTACGTAATACTCAGAGGACAGTGATAAGTCAGTGATTAAATATTTTTGGTGCAAACGAGCAAATGACTTGACAGGGCAAAGCTGGGTTGTAAATGCAGAGAAGTAAATGCGGTGGTTGTAAATGCGATGATTGCTGCTAGCAGCTATATTTATTATTCTTATTAGCTACTTCTGATAGCGAACCCAATCACAAAGTCTGTGATCATAAAAGTGTCATTCCTGGTTTCATTAGCTGTAAGCTGTAACGTAACCAGTAGGTGATGTGACTTCTAACAATCTTGTTTCATTTTCAGGTCATTTTCAAAGCCAAGTCAAAATACTCCCCAGAACTTCAGAAGTACAGGTGAATATTTCTCTCTGCTGAAAATTTTGAAAATACCTAAAAATATTCACGTTGTATAGTTTTATTCACTTAATAATAGTACAATTGCAGATAACACAATTGTATATTAATAATGATGCCTGCTGATTGACGTTAGCAGGTTGTGAACTTTACTCATAAAATGTAAATCACATATGCCAAAAACTTTCACATACCTTACATTATGAACTTGGAACTGCTAAAAGGACATAAAGGAAGGAGATACCATTTATGGTAGTGACCAGGGTTAGACATTTCTGTGCACAATTATTATGTTATTGAAACGGAATCTGAGGGACCTAACTATGCATAAGTATGTGATATCAGCATTCATCCAAAGGTACTAAAAGCTGTGACATCATTCTGTAGAATTTTCTGTGTACCTGTTTCTTTCTGGGTCGAGTTATGACTTAAAGAATCATAGAAGCATTAGGGCTTACATTGTTTCTGGTTTAACTGGAATAGGTCATTGAAACATTACCATTAATTAAATAATGCTCTGTGTCTCTATGTTTTTCTCTATCGAGGCTGGCGCTGTACTTACTCTTCCTGGGCATCAGCCTGCTCTTCCTCATGGTGAATGTGACGTGTGCTCTGCTGGTGAAGATGACCAAAGCTGATACAGAGACTGTTGTGCTGGTGAGAGTAGCCATCAACGACTCTCTCTTCGTCTTCAGCGCTATCTCACTCGCTCTCTGCCTCTACAAGATCGCCAAGATGTCCCTGGCTAACATCTACCTGGAGTCCAAGGTGATGAGATAAAAAATGACACCCCTTATTTACTGCCTTATTGCCATTGATGAACTACATTTAAAGCAAATATAAAGCATTTTAACAGCAAGTGATTTGCTTGTGTCTACGAATAAAAAAAATCTAACGTATAATTTTTCATTAATTATTGCTACTTTATGTGTAGTTGCTGAAATGTGCTACAGTTAAAGTAATACTAAAAGTGTATCTTATTATTTAAGGCAAACACCCAAAGCAAAAAAAAGATATTTAATGTTTATCTTTGAAAGATTCAATTGAGAAGAATTAGATTAATTTTTTTTGCTCTTTTCTAAATAGTAAATAAAACTGTTTAGAAACAGTCACATAGCAATTTTCCTTTTAGAATTCTTCTATTCTTTTTATATCTTCGTTAGCCTTGTCATTCTCAACTCCATTTTAAGTTAATTTGAACAAAGGCTTCAACTCTTCAGGAGTTTGGTTACACATTGTAATTAGATATTTCACCACAGCATCTCACAAATAGAACCACAAGTCTGCAAAAATCTCTAATGTGAAGGGAAAGTGACCAGTTGGTCAGACATGGAGTGACCCATATCCAGAATTTGTGTAGACACCCTGCAGTGAACAAACATATCGTGAACACACAGCCAGAGCAGCGGGAAAACAGGTGTACTGGTGTTAGGCCTATATATATATATATATATATATATATATATATATATATATATATATATATATATATATATATATATATATATATATATATATATATATATATATATATATATATATATATATATATATATATATATATATATATATATAAATATGTATGACATAAACATAAAGCAATTTATTTGTTCAAGATTGTAAATGGATGTAATAGTGCTTACTTAAACAAAAATATTTTTATTGTAAAGTGTACCAATTTTTGAAAGAAAATCTAGAAAATAGCTTCAGCTACTGATTAGCACTATATGTCTCTTGCAGGGCACATCAGTGTGCCAGGTAACTGTGATTGGAGCAACTGTGATTCTTCTCTACTCATCCCGAGCCTGTTATAACCTGCTGGTGCTGGCACTGACCAAAATCAAGAGCATTAACTCCTTCGACTATGACTGGTACAACGTGTCAGACCAGGTTAGTGTTTTATCAAAGCTATAAAGGTTTATATGGAGCTTTCCCGTAACATCTTTTATTTTTCGGAGAAAGGCAGACTTAAAGTCAACTCTAGGCGATGCCGGTTATGTGGTGTTTGGGGTGATTCTGTTCGTTTGGGAGCTGCTGCCCACGTCCCTGGTGGTTTTCTTCTTCAGAGTTCGAAAACCGGCTCAAGACCAGGTACCAGATTTTCTTTCACTTATTACAGACTTTATTAAAAAAACTATTAAAGCTAGATATGTTTATTTACTCTTTTTACAACTTGATTTGAAGTACAATAATCATCCAATCATAAAATAATAAACTCTTTTTCTCACTGGTTCTCAGAGTGCAGCTGTGATACCTCGCCATGTGTTTTCCTCTAGAGCATATTTTTTTGATAACCCGCGCCGTTACGACAGCGATGATGATCTGGCATGGAGCATCATCCCACAAAACATTCAGTCCAGGTCAGAAATGGAAATGACTGATTTACAAACATTTAGATTAATTAGTATCATTTCAAACACAAACATTTATATTTTAGAGAATTTCTTGCCGGGCCAGAAACCTGTTTCACAGCACAAAACTGCGTGAAGAATAGTGAAGGGGTGGAGAAGGAGTTTACTGTTGATTGGACTGATTTGATTGTTTATAAAAGGATAGAGGAGGAGCTTAATTGAGAGTAGGCCCAGTGCTAATTGTTTACTTGAGCTACCCCTGAAACTTAGTTTATACATTTCACACAATGAATTAGTGTAAATTGAATATTCTCTGACGCACAAAAACAAAGCAGTTAAAAAATTTAATCAGCTGATTATATATTCCGATATTTCAGACATCATAAAGTAGCAACAAAAATTATTTGTTTCAGCAATTATTTATCAGAAAAATAATACATTTACATAAACTTTATGGATATTTTACATAGAAAATTTACCTCTTCAGTGACACATTGCACGAAATACCTGAAATAAATAAAAAATAAAATAACATTACAAATGTGAATAATTAATTTAATTGAGGACAATGTGCAATTGTATCTTCTGTGTCCTGATCTCTGACAGCTATACCAGAGACCCAGTCAGCAAGCCAAACACATTTTGGCTAAGTTTGGCATTTGTCTGAAACAGCTGTCATTCTTCTGGCACTGGCATACAGTATGTAAGCTAAAATGGCCTAATTCTGGAAGTCATGATTTGAAGTTTATGAGGTACAAAAGACAAAGGCCTGATATTTAATTTAAGTCTAACTTGAATGAAGATTGGGACAGTCATGGGTAAAATGTGACCCATTTTGACCCTTGTCTGGGATCAGGACTTGGTCAACTTTTGTACCATATGTAATTGAATGTAAATTGACTCGATTTAGCCAGAGCAAGTCGAAGCAAAAACTGCTCTGTAGAAAGCAGTATACTCAAAGTGGCTCCTTTCACAAAAAAAAATCTGATTTTCACATCTAATTTTCTTCTTTCTAATGTATTAATGTTACAATTCTGATGAAACATTCTTGACTACAGAGCATTCAAGTTTTTTTCTTCAATGATAAAGAATAGAAAGGCCTATGGTGTGGAATAGTTCTCTTTTGGTAGAAAATAATAGGTATGAATCATGAATTTGGTTGCAATAGTTTGAACAGTTCAATCAACATAGCCAATGTGAAAGGTTAAACATGGATATCTCTTTTGGAGCTTCGTTAACTGATAAACAAATTGACTTCCTCTTGTTTTTTTCTCCACAGTCGGACATCAGATAGCTATGACTGGAGCTGTCGAAACAATAGTTTCACTTCCTACGCTGAACATGAGGACTCTCGCATCGTACCAGAAGAGCTGAACCCTTACTAGAACAGCCAATGAGGAAGCTTGATAATGCACATCCTACAACATCATTTGCTACTTTATATTTTGTTATTTCTTTATAAGTAGCATTCAAATTGAGAAGGAGGGCTAGCTGGAGCTTCAGTTTCATAGGTTTGCTGGTTCTTGTTTGGGTTTCCTCCAAACTCAAACTCATGGAGTGTGGACTCATGACTCTACTCTGACTAAACTGAAGCCATGATCGCTGAGTAACATTGTGAGGATTGGCAACTGGACCTACAGTATACTGTCTTTAACAGAGAGGGATTTGGAATAGCCAACACTGTGGCTCATTGACTGGGTGACTCTCAATATGAATTATTCACATATATTTAAAAAAAATACTTGCTCTTAAATGACCAAAAAAAAACATTTGATATAAAAGTTAATACATGTATTCCCACTCAGTTTTGTTAATTAAAACACAGCTGTCCCTTCTGACACAAAACAGTCCCTACTATAAAATATTTATATTAATATCTCTGTAAGTGAGTCTTTAAATACAGTACAAATTTATTATATAAAGTACAATATTTTGAGGCCGTTTTAATCTTCTAAACACTAGTATTATATGTCTAAACTGTATTTAAAATGTCTCAATACAATCAATTAAAAATATTTCAAGCTGTATTTGATAATTCATTTTGTTAGTGTCAGGGGGAAAGCCCTGTTGTGTTCTCCTGCCCTCTGAAACAAACTATTCTCAAATGTTTTCAACCCGAAATGTCGTGGTTTTTGGGTCAGATGTATGCGTTTTTGTGTTGCTTAGCCATTTTATGCTAATAAAAGTAAACAAGACAATAAATGTATCAACAACACACGCATGCACGCAAACAAAATTAAACTTATTAATCAATTTCAGAATGCACTGCACCTAAACTTCTAAACATGAATTTGAACACATTTTCCATTGAAGGTTTGTATAAATATTACATTTTGTTGCATCTTTTCATTTAAATCCATAAAATCCAGAGCCTTGAATTGCTGTATACTTCATATAATATAACATTTTTTAGCATTTAGTTTTTTCAATTTTCTTTTACAATGGTAGAATAATTCTTTCTGACCTAAACAAAATAAATATAATCAAAATAAATGTTTACCTTAACGCAACAGGTGACCAAAACAAATCACGTTATTTTTATATTGTATATTAAACATGCAAAAACAAAGTTTGAGGAATAATCATGTAAAATAAGCTATTGACTTTTGTCAGTTTGCAGCATTGTTTGCAAGAGAATTTCATATTTTAAAAATTCATTTTTACTATGATTAAACTTTCATTTGTAAAAGATCAGAGGACTTTATATAATACTTTTACATTTTATTTCTTCTTTTTTTGAGAAAACAAAGCAATTTAGGATAATCTAGTCTAGAATCGGGAAACGACAGATCTTATGTGGAGTAAACTTTCCAAAATTATCATCCTATAAATCCTGCTTTCTCAGCTCCAGAGTATAATGAATCTAATGTAGTTTTCTGGCAGTAATCCAGTCATTCATATATTTCCTTCTTTTAGACACACTGTACAGTGACTGCATTGGGTTCCCTTCATTAATGCCTCTGTTGATTTTAGATACAATAAAGGCTTTGAAAGAGTTTATTCAGTGTGCCTGTGTCTCTGGGTATAGACAACAATTCTATTCACTTATCAAGTGTTTGCAGCATAATTTAAGAAATACATTAGCACATTATTGTTTTGGATATTATTGGAATATGGAAGGGATTTATACTGCTGTGTCAACTCTGTCTCTGCTGTGATAAATACTGGTATTTAAACCAAAAACCAAAACCAAAACACAAACCAAAACACAACAGACGTTAACAAAAGACAGGTTTTATTATCCTTAACATAAATCGTATAAATATAACTTCTTTCATACATCCGTTTCTGCTGTAGAAGCTCTGTCTCTAAATCACAACGTGGTGTGAGGACAATGCTAACTTCTAGCTAGCTAAAATACAGATCAAATGAAGGTTATTTACTTCATCGCCAAAGTTTTACTTCATTATTCAACCTTAAAAACGGAGCAAATGCCCAGAAAGAGAGAGGACGTGTGCTTAGAAATTTTCAGAGGCGCACGTCAAGCTTCGCAGAGGGTCATCGCAAGGTTACGTGAGCACGCAGACTTTACAGAGGGCAATTCACAGAGTTGATGCAGAAGTTTAAATCAGGCTTTAGCCGTTGTATTTCCATTACTTAAACAACCATCAAAGTTGACGTTCATGACTTTCTACATGAAAGAATCAACTACAGGCAACAACAGTGACACCTGGTGGCAAAAAACAAACAGAACAGAAAAAAATTGATTTACTGTGAGGCTACACAATGAATACAATTTTAAAACAGTTCTCTTGTTTAGTGTATAACACATAAACAAAACTTTTTGTTATAATGGTGTCATAATGTATATAATAGTCTTCACAAACGGTTTACAAACACAAAGACAGGTTTATAGTTAAGGACTAATGAAGGAATATGTTTTGCTTGATGTATGGACTCTCTCTAAGCTCAGAAAGTCAATAGCACAATTTATTTTCAAATATTTATTGAAAAAATAAGTTGACATCCACCACCATAAAGTGCTTTGGGCATTTCTAAACACTTTGTAAAACTGAGGACAACAAGGTAGAAGCAGTGAAGGTTTTTTGAAACCAGACAACATACGGTTATTATTTTAAAGTTAATATATTGAACACATTTATTGTGTGACCTTAAAATAAGATACACATAAAAATCCTTCACATTCTTTTGCACAATTATATAAAACCAATTGATTAAAGAAAATAAAGTTAAATACACATTCTTATGCAAAGACCCCAAGACTAAAAGTTAAAAAGCCTATGCCCAAAATAACATGTTCATATGGAATAACACTTGCACAAAACATGTTTAATATGAAAACATGAGTATCATCCTCATCTCACATTACTTTAGTAACTTGTGACCTCACATTAGAACACTAAAGTGCACCACAAGCATGCTATAATTCCAGCCAAACCCAACCAGAGCCACTGAAAAACATTTACTACAGACTAAAGCCTGTGACTTAACAGAGATCAGCAAACACTTTAGTTTTAGTATAAATTGATCAAGTACATGTCTTTTCATTAAACGTCCAGTTGATACATTATGTAAAAAGCCTAAAAGTGTTAAGTTTAAAATAGTGGACCTGTACCTGTGCATTTATAAAATGATATGAGTGAAAATTTATAATATAATACGACATTCAGTAAGAAGTTGTAAACCTCACAACCAGAGCTAAAGTTAATTTAAAGCGCCCCTGTTGTGATAATGAAAAGTTAATTATTTGATTTTGGAGGTCTCCAACAACATGATGACAGGTGCAAAGTCAAAAAATCTTTCCTTTCCATATAATATGCTTTTCATTTTACAGCATTTGGTCATTATTCTCTACGTGACACAACTGGAGCAGTTCATCAGGCTGCTGAATTAAATCTATCTGGCCCGGTTTTAACCGTCTTCATAAAAATTGTGTTAGCAAGAGTTCAATCAACACAATAATAAACTGTCCGTGACAGAATAAAGAGTTAAGTTCACCAGAGAAGCTTTCAGAGATGTATTCAGGATTCCGGGTGAAAATATGATTCCAGTTCCTTACTCACAGAGAATAAAAGTAATCTCCAACAATCAGACACAGGTAAACTATAACATTTTCCATTCCTGCATCGTAATATCTGTGAAAGACTTGCATAACTATGCTTACCCTCATGGTACTGTGTAATCCAAGAGCCATTACCTTGATGTTTGGTATTGCGATAGTTTTTTTTTTGTTTGGTTTCTCAGCATGAACATATGACATGAGAGGTTAAACAGACTGACATGTGATTGCACCATTAAAATGATTAGCTTTCAACTAACCCTGAGTGAACTCTTTCATATTAAAGGATATATTTCGATAAACAAAGACTTTTCAGTTTTAAAACTCCAACAGGATGTTCCTCAAACCTAAAGCTATGTTTCACAGCACATGACACAACCCATAATCGTAGCTCTTTAAAAACTTCAAATAGTTTTTTGGTCCAAACTATCCTGATCCAGAGATACAAACTTTGCCAGATTTTCTCTGAGTTTCAGTGCATGTGGGCGATCCTTTGGATCAACACTCAGCATCTGCTTGATGAACTTATTCTGAAAGGAAATAAATAACATGCTAACATTAACTAACCCATCCAATTAAAATTTAATTAATTTTGATTGACTGTAAAATCAAACTTAATACCTCAGTGTGATAACTCTCAGCAAACTCTTTAGGGGTTTGTTGGTGTCTCAGATCTGGCCACAACTGCAATGCCAAAATTCCACGACCAAATAATGTGAGGGGAAAAAATATGTTAAAATATATGTGTTTATGTGCCAATGAAAAAAGATGAACTGACCTTCACTCTCTCCATCCCAGTAGAAATTTTCCACAGCATCTCAAACCATACAAGTCCAAGAGGGAAAATGTCAGTTTTTTCATCATAAATCCTCAGATTTTCCTGCAGTACAAGTATGTTAAAATTCTAACAGTGATATTTAAAAGCAATCTGTATTAAAAGAGAGGTGCTTTACCTGCTCGGGGCTCATGTATGAGGGAGTCCCTTTCTTCTTGGATCTCACTATAGAGCTTCCACTAGCACTCCTCTGAGCCGTCACCAGCCCAAAGTCTCCGATCTTCACTTCACCAGCGCTGAACAATATATTATCAGGCTAAAATACGAAAACAAAAGAACACTTAGAACACAAATAACTGTTGAGTTCAGAGATAAAATACTTATTCACCTTTAGGTCTCTGTGGATGAGATTCTTTGAATGGATGTATTCCACTCCACAGACAATCCCATAAAATGTTTTGTTGATTTCCACTGTGCTTCTCTGAATTTCTAAATGATTTCTTGAATCAATCCACTTCGCTAGGGTTCCTCCATCACAGAACTCCATCTGAATAAATAAATAAGCCCTGATGTAGATATAAGAAAGAGATTAAACAGAGATTATTTTTTGTATTATATAGCACCAAAAAACACAAACAATGGTAGAGGGGGAGGGGGTGGGGGTGTTGCTGTTACTAACAATGTACTTCTTTTAGGTTTAGATTTAGTCCTGGCGAAATTGAGCATTTACTATTTTATGATTATTACAATTTTAAGTTATTACTGTCAATTTGTATTAACATTACTCCTTTAAATCAGATTTTTTTTATCATGTGATGATGGAAAACGTGATTTGTTTTTTCAATAGTTTGACAATTAAACACCAAAATATAGATTACAGAAAAAAGTTTGCTGTGATTCACTTATAATTCACTTATAATTTCTCACTAACAGTTATATAATTTTTATTTCTGCATTAATCTTTTTGTATTTACAATTTTTTATTAATCATTTACATTTTTTTTACAATTGACAACTTGAATACTACTGCTACTACTACTACTACTACTATTAGGAAAAAAAGAAAAATAAATAGATACATTTATAGTTCACAAACAAACTCACAGATTGGAAGGTTGAGCAATGTTTGAGGGTTTAGCAGCAGCCTCTGAACTGAGAAAACAAACAGAGATTTATCCACCTATCTATTACTTTAAAAATGAAAATTGTAAACAAACTGACTACATACTCCATTAAAGTACAATTTTTAAATTTTGATGCCACATCTTCACTGGTATCCTCCTCCTCCTCATCATCATAATCACTAACTCCCTCACTCAATCTCGAGTCGATTAAGGAACCAGATGTGCTGAAAACAAAACACACATCCATTATTTACATTTATTTCAAATCATTTTGAATGACTATTAAGTCCCTTCACAATTAGGAGAACAGGACAAAGCAACGCCAAATATGAGAGAAGGTACCATATCATATAAGCTTGGCCTTTTAGACATTTCTTGCATGTTTTAGCATTGTTCCCGGCTTCTTCAAAAACATGACTCAAGTCAGGTTCAGTTGAGTTGAGGCATGTTTCTGTAATCAAATTTTCTTTTTCTGAGAGCTCAAATGGCTTGATGGTCCACTGGCCAATCAGATAAGTGAATGCATTTCAATAAAGAACATATGCTGACTGACCCAGAAGTGTAACCGTAGTAGAACAGCATCGGTTAAGCAATGAAAAGAATGTGTGTTGTAGGGTCCCAGACCGGTGCTTGGCCCAAAAACGGATACAAGTCGGGACTGAAGGCTCACATGTTCAGTCTTAAATCTTGGGATTTTTAATACTTCACATAAATTTGCATAAATCTGACTCCATAATTGATTTATAAAGATTTTATCTTTAACATTGGTTATGACTACAGAAATTAGAATGTTCATTATTAATAATAATATTAAGTTTCAACCCACTCAATGAGCTTTAATTTACGCACACTTGATTTTAATATTTTTATTAACCCTTAAAAGTGTTTCAGTAAAAAGAATAATGACTGAAAAGGATCAAACATTTAATGTCATTGTGTAGTAAATAGGTAATAGATTAAATCCAACTTATGAAATATGAACCAAGAGTAAGGAGTTATTGTCTACACTTAATTTGGAACTGATGATTCTAAAGAAAGGCATTACATTTTAACTCCAAGATTACTACATGATAAGGAAGATCTGTAGCTCTTCCCTCATGGGCCTCAGTCAAAGCTGTTGAGATTGTTAAAGATTCTAGTTTTGGGATATACAATCATTGCACTAAACCCTTTTATATAATTCAAACAATATTAAACAAACTGAGATGTACACGACTACACAAGCACACAACATATTTCATAACGTGTTTAATCAAAGACCAGATGCATCAAACCGCAGAAATGTGTTTTATTGCTACAGACACGCTCACCTCATACAAACGCAAAAAAACTCTAGTTTTTAAAAAGAACAGTTTGAGCCTCAGATAAAAAAAGAAAGTTTTGAGATAGAACCAGAACTTTGAGCGGAGAAAAGTATTTTGCTTTGAAAACCAACAACAAACTTTTATCTACATTGGTCGAGTACTGTTTTACTTTATGATGAATTTTATGTTTTGTAATATATTTAAAAAGTGGTCAACTAAAAGACATTTCATTGATTGCAATTACTGACTATCTAGTTTTTATATAAAAAAATGAAGACTTTGAGAAACAAGAGTTTGAAAATACAGACCACAAAGGAGTCTTCTGACCAAGTGTTAAGCAACTAAAGCTTAGGTCAGATTCAACTTACTTAACCTAACCTCAGAATAATAAATGAAAAGGTTGAAGGAGTAAAAGATTAATACAGCAGAAGTAAAAGAAAAATAAATAAAATATCCTCACTCAGACGTTTTCTCTTCTTCTAGCAGGGAGTTTTTATCCTCCCAGCTTGTGATGTAGCGCACAATGTTTTGGTGATTCAGTCCAACCAGAGCCTTCACCTCAGAAAGAGCCTTGCTTGATTAAAAAGATGCAATCTATTAAAATGTTTATGTATGAATACCGTGAACATTAATGCAAATGTTGGCAGCATAATTATACTCATGAAATAGTTGCATTATTTGTATCTCTATGAATATGAAAGTCAAAAACTCACCTTTCAAACTCGGTTCTCTTTACAGCATAGATTCCTTTATCAATTCTGTGTTCAACTTTATAAACACAACCATAGGCTCCTTCTCCAAGCTTCCCGAGCACCGTAAAGCCCCGAGACGTTCTTCAGAACAAAAGATAGAAGCATTTTAGCTCTGGTAAAGTTAGATAATATTGTAAAGATACATAGAAACATATACTTA
Organism: Danionella dracula; assembly: GCA_900490495.1. Taxonomy (NCBI): domain Eukaryota; kingdom Metazoa; phylum Chordata; class Actinopteri; order Cypriniformes; family Danionidae; genus Danionella; species Danionella dracula. Next base: position 13,329,272 of record UELW01000778.1, read on the forward strand.
CCCTGAAATATTTGAATGACTGTGAGCGCTAGAAGGCCAAGGAAACAAGATATAAGACTACAGGTGTACGCAGTAAAATCCTGAGAGTAAAATCAACTCTACCCAGAGTAGGACCAAATACACTCTAAATAGAGTAAAAAATAACACTCAAACGGAGTTAAAATATCAATGAGGTTATCATCAAAACTATTTTTTCTTATTGCACGTAAAACTTGTACTTAGTAATAAATGTCTGTATTTCAATTTAATAAAAAAAATGTTTAATTCAACCTTATTTATAGTTCAAGTTGAAGAGCTTAGTGTTAAGTTAACTCTCAATTTAGAGTAGGACCAAATAGTCTCAGAAAAGAGTCAATTTTACACTGTATATTTCACTGAGTACTCAGTGGTTAAAAATGTAAAAGTCAAGGTGGCTAACTTTTAAACCCAGCACAGACATAACACTGCCTTTTCAAGCACATGTTCACATTAAACGTGTTCTATTCCAATCAACTCATCACAGACCTCTCTTGGTTTTGGTCTCGTGTCTTCGTTTCAATCCGAGTCCATGCGTTGCTTTCAGGAGATTTCTGGACCTTTCCCGTCTTCATCATGCTATAGAGCGTTCTATTCACAGTTTTAGTGTCCACTCTAAGATTCCTCGCTATTAGACTGGCGTTTAAAGACTTATCCTTCAACAAGTCCTCCACTCGTGTCTCTTCAACAACTGCTTCGAGCTCGGGACCTCTTTGATTGTCCTTCTTTCTCGCTACGAGGTCCCAAACAGGGCGCTGTTCTTCAGTCTTGAACACTTGGTTTAATCTCTGGAGGTCGTATAAATGCTTGTTGACGGTGCTTTTTCCTACTTTGAGATCTTTCGAAATCGCCAAAGCAGTACTTCTGCCGTTTCTTCTCAAATAATCTAAGATATTACGTTCCATTTTCTCGGATCAGATGCGCTTCTATTCGGGTTGGTTTCTGAAGTAACGTCAGAGTTGTCGGGTGTGTTTTTAAAACAGCCAGATTTAACTTTCGGTTTTCATTCGCAGTCGACAAAGTTAAGCCAACCCTCGTTCGTCTGTAAACGTCATTCTCGCCTGTTGCTAGACTTGTAACGAGGGGACAAAAGCTAGCGCTCTATCTTTACATGGGAAAATTAGCTTGGCGAATAATTTCAGACTAGCTATATGATTACATTCATTATACGAGTTTGAAATACTAAATATTTTTTTATGTCAACGCTCTAGTGAAGTCATTATTATTTATATCTGAAATGACTTTCACTGGTGTTTCGTAAGAGCCACGCCCATGAACAGGTATTATTAGTTCTTCTCAAATACTAAAACACATTTTACAAACGTTTCCTCCTTGTTCCTCAATGTCTATACACAAAACCCTTTTCTAAAGCTACATAAACACAACCACACCTTTTCATTTCAACACTCAAACTTTCTCACCAAAAGAGCAGATTGAAGACATCTAAAATGTAACCACTATACACATCATTACACACTATAGCAAAACAATTGAAAACTCAATGCTCAATTTGTGACAAGGTTCTTTGTTCCTGTTACGTTTTAAGATGGATAATGTCTGGAGTTGAAACATTTAAAGATGTGCAAGTTGAAATGATTGAGGAAGTAATAAGAATGAGGAAAAACACAACCAACTTGCACCGTGAATCACATTTATTTCTGTGACAACACCGTCACCAACAACAAGGTATCAATTTACAATATATACAAAAACAACAACCACAAAACACCCAGAACACAGAAAACAAGAGATGCCAAATTCTCCCTGTGCAATCTAACTAAATGAAATAAACCCCTAGCGAAATAAAGTTATTTAACGAATAATGTAAGTCATCACAAAAAAAACTTCAGAATCAAGACAATATTCTATTTATCTAATCTAGCAGCATGCTAATACAACATATGCCACCCTTCTAAATTTTTGTACGAGACAAATTTAGCCAACTTTAACACAAACCCCCCACTGTATGTCACGTGACGTGCTAATATACTCTCTGCTTCTGGATGTGAGAATTGAAGTAGACAGCTGGACTCTGTAACATACAAAGACAGGATGGGAAGTCAAACCAAAACGGATAAACCTCACAAGCGCAACAACACCGGCATCACAAGCAATTGTAGCAGCTCATACGCAGAACCGTCCTCAACACAACAATCCCGAACAAAACGCCTCTCGAGCCAACTCTGCAGTCTGCTTATATGCAGAATAAGGTGATTCGTCAACCGTTGATTTGGCGATGACGTCATCGCGCCGCGGACATATGTGTCAATCGGTGGAGAGTGGGCGGTGCCTCGTCATCGGACCTGGATGAACACAAGAAGAAGCAGAAAAAAAACCACATTTGGAGAAACGAAACAATGATACGTCACGAACCAAAACAAGCTACGTGACTCAGGAACGCAACAGTTTCATAACAATCAATACATATTTTTAGAAACGTTACAGTAACAGATCTTCTTAGATCTCTGCAGAGGATTAGATATTTGTATATGGATTAGATTTCTGAGTTTCACATGGAGAGTATACATTTTTTTGAAAATACTGTATGTACATTACTGTAACACAACTAAATGCAAAAACAAAATCTATTGCACACAACAGCACTCTAAAAAACCTGATCAGGGTGCAAAGTTTTTTTTATATACTTTATTCACACCACATACACATCACAATCACTGAGCTGCATCTGACCACATCACAAGCTATGGAAAAACACCCTGAAATGGCGAATACTGTGGACATGGATGTACACCTACTTGCACATACTTGTAACATAGGTCTTTGTGTCACAGAGAGTTGTGCTCAAAGGGAACCCTGTAGACCGGTTTCATTTGATTTTTTTGGCGCCGAAGAACCCGGTCTATTGTGGCCAAGCTGACATCGTCAATGCACTCAAAGTTAACATTATCGGCAATGATTTTGTCTGTGATCTCCCGGAGTCTTATGCGTTTGTTTTCAAGATTTCCACAAAGTGGGTTTCTTGTGCCACTATAAAAGTGGTAACCCTCCCACCTCTATGTGGCATTCTTTCAACTCGAAAGAAGGAAGCGTGTGTTGTTAATTGACATGTTTTACAATAACAACTGTTTTGAAACCAATAAACTACTTTCACAGGCCTGAAAAACTGTGTCGTGACAAAGAAAGTAATTGAGTACAATACCTGAATGCTCTGACAATGGTGGCCACAGTAAACCTACTCAGGTTTGTATGGACCCCTAGTCCTGCTTCAGCCATTGTTATGCCATGGACAATGACGTGGTGAATTGCTGTTGCTCACATCTCGTCCATAATGATGGTGCAAGGTTGTCTTGCTATCCCTCCTAGACCTTCTCCTCTTTCCTCCTGGACATTCTCCCCCCCCCTTATTGGCCTCCTCCTCTTCCTTGTTGGCCTGCTCCTCTTCTTCCATGGCTGGCTCTTCTCCCTCCCCTGACTCTAATCGTCTTTCCCCTGACTTATCCTTCATCAATTGTGTTTGTTTGTAATCTGTGCAAACTTTGCACTCTGAACTTGCTTTTAAACAAGTGGTCACAGCATTAGCTTTTTTTGCAACTTGTGTTTTAGCAATGAAAAATGTGTTTATATTCATGAGAACGGAAGATTCTGTTTTGTGAATTGTGTCCTCATATGAAATGTGTTTATGGTATTGGAAAATAATTGCTAGATTTTGTAAATGTGTTTAGACAACTGGCCATTTGGTTTAGAGGATTGACTTTTGTGTTTTAGCAATTGAGAAAAACTGTAATGAAAATTCTTTCATTTCTAATTTTGAAACAAAAAATGAAAGAAACAAAAAATGGCAACACAATAAAACTTTTAAAAACGCATTCAAACTGATGTTGTCTGAATGAAACTATAGCTTCATATAAAATTATTTCATGGATTATTGAATAAAAAAAAAACATTTTAACCTGCATGTGTTTTTGAGTATTACTTTGACCATAACTCCCTCTTTGTTTTACCAAATGGAATACTTTTTGGTCACAAGTCTCATTTTTATATTTTATTGAAAACCTGCTTTGAAAAAACAAACAAAAAGTACTTTGTGGGCAGATTGATTACCCAATCGTTATATTAACAGACAAGGGTCCAATAACAAGAACTGTAGTAAACACGTGTTAGATAAATAATCCTCACATTTTTGCATAAATCTGTTACACCATCTCAGCACTACTGCAATTTTTGTAATCCAAATATGTATCGGACACATTTTAACAACAGTTTAAAAGTTAGTGGATGGATTTTAGAGCAATACACTATGTTTAATGAAAGTTGTACAGAGAATAATAGTAATAGTAATAACAATACATTTCTTTCAAAAGCATGTAGTAAACCAATAATTTCATCAGATAGTTTACAACTAAGGAAAAATAATAGTTAACCACACAACATTTTAATGACAACAGCTAACAGTGTATATAAAATTACAATACATGTTCAAAATTACACTGACTGAAAACTGACATGCAGTAAAAGACACTTAACACATTACGCAGAGTAAAGGCTGCTAAACAACTATCTGAAAATTCAGTACGAAGTTATATGAATGAAAATACGGAAAGCACAGAGGGTGATGGTACGTCTGAGAGATTGATGTGACAATAAAAGAGTTCAGCTCTGCCATATCAGATTATTTTTTTCGCAAGGGAACGATCAATGCAAGCTGGCCATTTTGATGACGTGAATGGGACATGAAAGAGCCGATGGATGTCACTCGATACACATTCTCGCTTCGATCTCACGACAGAAACCCAAAAAACATCGAGATGAACAGCCGAGGAAGATCCCGGGAAAGAGAATATAAACATTCAGAAGCATGTAATGCTGGTGTCCCACAATCAAGAGTTGTTCAATAAAGCCCACAAAGATTATAATAGCTGGGCATGTGGCTGTTGTCCCCTGAGTAGTGATGGTAGTATTTGTGACGTCACCCACAGGTTTCAGGCAAAGTCAAATGAATCTGAAAATGAGCCTAGCCAAATAATTCACCCCCTCTGAGTGTTGATGAAGATTAAAAATAGCGATCTGAATCAACCAAACTATTGGAGTCAGATGTGGAAACATGTTTTTGTCAGCTCCAAAGTTTTAACTTTGGAGGGAATGAGAAGTTGCTTCCTTTTGGAGTCAGCCTCCAGCAGCCGCTCAAAGAACTGCAGTTCCGTCACTTCCCATCATGCTACAAGGAGGAAAGCAGGAGGCTGCCACTTGGAATTTTATTCAACTTGACGCTTCGTTCTTTTGACTGTTGGTCATTTAAAAGAAGTTATTACCAATCAGTCAGATTTGTTCTTTTCACGGGTGACACATCACTACACATGAGAGCCAACAAAAAAACAAAAAGCGTCACTCTATCAACTTTTAACACTAGCTTGCGAAATGCACCCCTCAGAGAAGCCATCTGAAGATTTATGCGAATCTCAGTTCGGGTAGACGTGTAGCAACCTTAAGGGTGAAGAGCACGTAAACAAGGAGAGTAAAATAAGACAACATTGGAAGGTAGAAACATGGGGTTTACTTTAGGATATACTGCATTTACTAAGTTTGCATATTTGATTTTGACAGTGTTGTTTTTACTCTATGCTGCAATCTATGCTGATAATATTTGTTATGATATAGATTCAGACAATTTGATCTGAATGATAGAACATTTATCTATCATTTGTTTCCTTAATGTTGCTTTTGTTCTTACAGAAACAATGGTTGACTTCTTTTGTTTGTGTCACACCTGTTTTCTCTCTCCTCATTTCCCTTGCTCTCAGCTGCTCCTTGTTTTCTTGATTAGCTTCGCTATTTATTTCCTCCTTCCTTCCCTTATCTTTACTGGTGTATTAGTTAATGTTGCTGCTCAAGTTTTCAGTCGACCTGCTCTCTGTTATCTTCTCCTTTTGATCATTCCAGTTTAAGTTATTTCCAGACACCCAGAAGACGGTGCTTCTGTAGTTTTTATTTAATAAACTTTTGTACCGACTGCATTTGGGTCCTCCTCCGTTATTTGCCTGACAGTTTGTACATGACGATCACCAAAACATCAATTATCTATTAACAATTGATTGGGCAGCTGTTCGATTCCTGTGTTGAATCATTTTGACCCAGAGAGACAAACTTTTCCAGATTTTCTTTAAGCTTATGGGCATGTGGTCTCATCGCTGGGGCAAAACTCAGCATCTGCCTGATGAATGTATTCTGAAAAGAATCAACACATTTTCAGTCAGCCAGCTAGAAGCTAATTATGTATTTGTGCATTAACCTCCCATCAAATGGCCACCATTTACATTATTAAAAGTCAATATGCTCGTAATGATCCCTAATATAAATGAGGGACACTGAGGGGACGCTAATGGGGATTGTAAAATCAAACTTTTTACCTCAGTGGGAAATTGACCAGCAAACTCTTCAGGAACTATTTGGTTTCTCAGATCTGGCCACAACTGTCCAAAAATGTGAAAGGAAGAAATAAATCAATCAGTAAATATATAAGAGTGAAGGCACCAATAAAACAATGGATAGAAAAAGGGATTGATCAGAAAAACAATATAAAGACAGTAAAGATTAAACAGCCAAACCACGAGCATGAAAAGCAGATTGGAGAAACTGACCTTCACTCTCTCCATCCCAGTAGAAATTTTCCACAGCATCTCAAACCATACGAGTCCAAGAGGGAAAATGTCAATTTTTTCATCATAAATCCTCAGATTTTCCTGCAGTACAAGTATGTTAAAATTCTAACAGTGATATTTAAAAGCAATCTGTATTAAAAGAGAGGTGCTTTACCTGCTCGGGGCTCATGTATGAGGGAGTCCCTTTCTTCTTGGATCTCACTATAGAGCTTCCACTAGCACTCCTCTGAGCCGTCACCAGCCCAAAGTCTCCGATCTTCACTTCACCAGCGCTGAACAATATATTATCAGGCTAAAATACGAAAACAAAAGAACACTTAGAACACAAATAACTGTTGAGTTCAGAGATAAAATACTTATTCACCTTTAGGTCTAGGTGGATGAGATTATTTGAATGGATGTATTCCACTCCACAGACAATCCCATAAAATGTTTTGTTGATTTCCACTGTGCTTCTCTGAATTTCTAAATTATTTCTTGAATCAATCCACTTTGCTAGGGTTCCTCCATCACAGAACTCCATCTGAATAAATAAATAAGCCCTGATGTGCAGATATGAAAGAGATTGAACTATGAGAATAAGAAGAATGTTTCTGTCAAATATTTCAAGAGCAAAAAGGTGCACGCAAACAAAACCCACAAAAACAGGGAGCATCATTTAAAACCGATGAAAGATAAACGGGACAAAGAGATAAACTGTCAAAGGCACTTAATCAGGAAGTGGATAGAGCCAACACAGATTCTTTCATGAATATTCCATGTTAATTCCGTCTGATGGGCATGGCTCTTAACTATGAATATTCATATATATGGATCATTAATAAGTATTCGTGAACTTGCCAATTTGCAACAAAATGTGAAAAGAGAAATGTTCACAACACCGTAAAACCATGCATTTTAAACTGATGTAATTTTGCTGAACAAATCAACAACTGAAAGGAATTAAAAAATTATATACTATTTAATCTCATGGGTTGTTGTTACTCATTGTTTATACTCATTTATTACAAATAAATAAATAGACAGTCACTGCATGACCCCAAAAATAAAATGAGCTCGTGTAGCCAAGTTATAGTTAACAAACTTACTGACCGATTTAAGGGATCCATTTCTGATGGTTCAACAGCAGACTCTGACCCGAGACTAGACACATAAAAAAAAGACTTTCACACGAGTAAAACAATGCAGCATGTTGCCACTTAGTAAGCTGGTGACTAAAAGTTCTCATTGTGAAGAGGTGAATTAAAAAACATAGTCCTCTGGTATGATGCACCTCAGACTACTCTCAAAAAGAGCTTGAGATAGAGACTAGATAAGCCATGGGTCTTATCAAAAAGATTTTTCTACTTACTCCATCAAATCAAGGTTAAGATTCATTTTTGATGCCGCATTTTCACAGAAAGAATGTTCATCTTCCTCTTCAAATCTTTTATTGAATGATGAGCTAGGTGTGCTGAAGACACACACACACACACGCACACACCCACACACACACATTCATTTATAAATAGCACCAAAAAATATAAAACACATGAGCAATAGGGAATAGAAATTTCCGCACTCAGACGTATGGTCCCCTTCTAGCAGGGAGTTTTTATCCTCCCAGCTTGTGATGTAGCGCACAATGTTTGGGTGATTCAGTCCAACCAGAGCCTTCACCTCAGAAAGAGCCGTCCTGGTTTATATTAAATAAATTATGAATGAATGAATAGATGCAACCTTGATACAATTCACAGTAACAATATACATTTGAATGACAAGAACCATCATTGCTTAACGCAGAAATTCCTCATTCATTTAAGATGAGTTGACATGTGTATAATTGATGAACTCATTACACCTGCACGAGTAATATGAAATAAAACTATTACCTAATCATGAACTAATAATGAACCTAGTAATAATTCACCAATAATAACCTTTGGAATTTGTTGTTTTGATTTACATTTTTCACACTGATGACTTACTTGAGAGAGGTTACTAATGCTTCCTTAATAATATGTTAGTTCATTATTACTAAGTGGTGATTTTATTATAAGGGGCACATTATTGTTAAATCGTTTTAACTAGGTAATGACTGTTAATTATGATTAACATTATGATGCCAGAAATTCAGCATAATTTAAAATCCTACAATACCTTCAGAGTTATTTTAAAGAAATATCTCCATTTGCAACTGTCATTAAAAAAAATTAATCAATGGGTCTGTTCAGTTCCGAACCCATCCTCTAGCTTTCTATTGTGCACCCACAAGGAAGAACGTTTCTAATAGAATTTAAAATTATTTTTGATTTGAGCATTTAACAACTTGCAAAACAAAACCATCTTCACAATACTCCAATACGGTTAGGCTGCTATGGGGTATAATTGAGTTAACTCAATTAATACATATGTTCATGATCTATAAGTAAACGTAAAATGATACACAAGGGCTGCAGACATGCAATTGACTTTAGTGGTTTTAGACAAAATCTGTTATCATAATTAAGATTAATGGGTATTTATAGGGAATGCCTGACATGAAAAATATACAAGAACTCACCTTTCAAACTCGGTTCTCTTCACAGCATAGATTCCTTTATCAATCCTGTGTTTTACTTTATAAACAGATCCATAGGCTCCTTCTCCAAGCTTCCCGAGCACCGTAAAGCCCCGAGACGGTCTATAAAGGACAATACAGCAACATTTTAGCTGCACAAATACATGTTAAATTATTTTTTAGACCCAAATAGGAAGATAAACTTACCATGGACTGTAGGGTAAAAACAGTATCTGTATCAAACCCTTTTTTACTGAAGCTACTTTAATTTTACTAGTGAACAAAATGATAGGAAATAAACATTGTTTATCTGTTTTAGTGTTTACTCTGTGGATAAGTTAAAGTATTTTAATGTAGACAAATAAATTGTCATTTCAAACTTATTAAAATGACAATTTATTTGTTATCATTAACCTTTATGTTACACTTTATCAACAAATTTGATTTTGAAATCCAAAATCGTCACATTAAAGAAGTTTTTTAATCAAGCCAGACTTAAATAAAGAAATAAATTGACAAACCTAAAAAAACACCATCAATAAAAAAAAAGTAAGACAAACCTCTCTAAGGCCTCAGTCCATTTTTCTCCTTTTCTCTGCTTGCAGTTAAACCGTTTCAAATCTGTGGCTTTTTCTGACGCTTTTAAAGCTCCGGGTTCCAGCACATCCACTTTCTCTCCATCTTCGTACTTTCTCACTCTCTTAGGTGGCTTATTTTCCTTATCTCTCTGTGTTTTCTCCACAAGGTCCCAAAATGGAGCCTTTCGATCTATTCTGACCACCTGGTTCGCTCTCTTCAGGTTATATAAAAGCCTGTCAACAGTTGATCTGTTTACTTTTAGCTGTTTTGAAATCGCATTCGCAGTGCTTTTGCCATTTCTTCTCAATATGTCCAAGATCATTTTCTCCATTTTCATATCAGCACAGATACTTTGACTTACGTGTTTTTAATCGCCTGCTGCAATGACTGTAAAAAAAAAAGCTCGCCTCGTCATAAATTTTTTCCCGCTCGTTTTGGTTTCAAATGGTCCAATGACGAATGGTCTTCTTGCTCAGAGCGGAACAGTCGTTCTTTTTCAGACAGTGCCTCCTATGGAAGCCCGTTTCCGCCACTGAAGAGAAAAAAATAATAAACTGTTGTGACTTTTTATCTCAGAATTCCATGATAACAAGTCAGAATTCTGATATATAAACTCGCAATTCCGAGATAAAAAGTCAGAATTCTGAGATATAAACTCGCATGCTGCGAGATATGAAGTCAGAATTCTGAGATAAAAAGTCACAACAGTTTTTTTTTTCTCTTCAGTGGCGGAAACGGGCTTCCATAGCCACCCGCTGTGTGGGATCATATGTAAAGTGACTTTTATCGCAGCTACTATTTAAAGAAAATTCCTGCCAAAATTGATGTGTTGTCATTTATCAAGTAACCTTATTTCACTTCAGGCCCGTCGAGGCTTTGTTCCTCCTCTGAACACATTTAGAGATATTATAAACAGGTCAGGAACTAGTACATTAACCTTTGTGTCATGTAGATTTAAAAGAACATTTAAAATGTCATAAAATGTCTGCATCTACCTTCAGGGATTAGATAAATATATTACTACAACATGAATATTTTTTGATTGCAAAAATCCCCAATCAAAACAATAATTAAACACTTAAATCCACATAATTGTTTCCTGGTCTTCTCTGTTGAAATGCTCATCATCATCAAAGGCATATCCACAACATGTAGAGAGACTAGTGACGAGTTTAACTCATTGACTGTATATAACCTTCTAGTTTATAATGCATCTATTCGTCTGTTCTCATGTTACACTTTTTCTTTATTCCTGGCAGTTTCTATATTACATTCATTTTTTTTCTTGTATTTGGCAATACCTGTGTATGCCTAAATCTTTATTGTCTCTATAAACAAAGGTTTTCAATAAAACTTGATATATTTTTTTTAATCATTTAAAAGCAACACATTAATGAAAAATTTCAGTAGGCATTTGGACAGTTTAATAACATTAATAACAAAGTGTTTGCTAATGGTAACTATATACTCCAATACTGGGATTTAAACACTTTTAAATCCATATTTATTTAACCATTTAGTGTATATATATATATATATATATATATATATATATATATATATATATATATATATATATATATATATATATAGATATATATATAGATATATATTTGAACATACAATTGCAAGAAAAATTATGTGTACCCTTTAAGATCACAAGAAGTTTTGCATAAATTGGTCATAAAATGTGCTCTGATCTTCATCAAATTCACAAATACAGAAAAAAGTATGCTTTAAGTATTAATAAACACAAAAAAGTATGTTTTTGTTACAGATAACATTCACAGTGAAGGGTGGAAAAATATGCGAACCCCAAGCCTAATGACCTCCAAGCGCTAATTGAAGCCAGGAGAGAGCCCACCTTGAGTGTTGCTTAAAGCTGTCCTACCTTTTAAAAACACCTCAGCTTTGGGTTTCATTAAAAAAATCTCCAAAACTATTTAACAAATATGTTTGATAAATGTTGTTACGGATTGTTTATTTTTAGCAAGTAATAACACATCAAACATTCTGCTATTTCTACTCAGAACTTGTTCACTTTACCCCTGACCCAGAGACTATTTTAAAGATCATTAAACATCTCTTGACTTTGCTCTCTTTAATTTGTTTACCATTCTCCATTAATTAAAGAGCTAATTAAAGTGATTTAATTGGAGAACAATTTAATTCTCAGAAAACACAAATTCAATTTCAAGTAACACACAAAACATCAAAATACAGACAAGATTCCGCAAAAAAAGAACGCATTCAGCAAAAACATGACGACTACAAATCAAACCCAAAACACAAGTATTTGATGTAAACACAAATTAGCTGTAAACAGAGCTCCGGGATATCATAAAGAATAGCATGACTCAAAACAAAGTGAGCTGAACGTTAGCCTGATGTTAAAACCTTCTATAATCTTATGCTTCTCTCTAAAGCTCACTGAAACAGAGATGATCAGTTAAAAATGTCAAATTACAGCATGAATTATGAGTAAAATCTATAGCACAATTTCTCCTGCTTTAGATGCTGAAAGTTTCACCACCTGAATTTAATGTATAAGAAGATTTACACGCATGATTGTGATAACCAAACATTTCTCAAACAGGGAGCCAGTTCAAACAAGTGAAGGTCAAAGTGACCAGTTGGCCAGATATAGTGACCCATACCCGAAATTTGTGCTCTGTATTTATCCCATCCCAGTGTACACACACAGCTGTGAACACACATCCGGAGCAGAGGCCAGCAAAGGCTGCGGGGCCTGGGGAGCAGACGGGAGCTGGTGCCTTGCTCAAGGGCCCCACAGCTCTGGTTATTAAAGTCAGGAGAGCAAATGTTTCATCACTCACACCACCTTCAATCTGCTTATCCGCCCGAACACAACTGCACCCAGGCTGATTTGATGGACTATTAGCATGATTTTTTTGTGGGGTGTCTTGTTAGAGTCAAAAGGTCACAGCCCAACTTTTTGACAAGCTATATAAGCAGTCTGTAAGAAGTTTTAAAAGGCCACAATTTTTTTGCAGGCTCAAAAATCTCCAGACTAACTTAAGTTTAAAAGAACAAGACAATACATTTCTAAAAACATATATTTGCCACAAAAAATCTAAAGATTTGTTACTTTGATTCTATAATTTGTTGAAAGATTCACAAAAATGAAAAATACAATATATAAAATAACCGTTCAAGGATTAGTATAATTATTTGTTTAAACAAGTGTTCAATTTGTATTTAATAAAAGTGGCCAATAAAAATCCCTCCCAAGTGCATTGTAGTGAGATTTTGATGACGGAATTGATAGAGCATTGCTTGAGAAACATAAACTATGATGATTAGCAATGCAGAGCTCCACCCTATTCTTTTTCTTGTACCACTCTCTCAAGAGGAGAAAGTTTGATCGGCCAACCAACACCACACAGCCAGTTTAGCTCCAACTGCTTCATGGGGAAAGCAAATCTTTTCCTATATGGAAGTGAACATCTGCAACAAATACACCTAAACTACAAAATGCAGCGCAGTATTACAATGTGCCAAGAGTTAAGAATTATTAATATACAGTGTCTTCTCATAGGATAATAGAGCACAAGCCCTTCAATAATTATAAGGGAACCAGCGGATCATCGATGTACCACGATGTACACACACATAAAATCACATAATACAACCACATTCTGAGATGTCGACTTTCAACCAGGAAGTCAGGAATAGCAAAGAAAAGATACGTAGTGTTGGCCAACTACTAAACATAAGAGACATTAAATTGTCTTAAATTATATTCAACACATGCACATTTCAGAAAATCTCAAAATGTTTATCTCGACAGTTAAACAGTCCAGCATTGTGTTGGCATACTCCATTCTGCCGTTGAAGATGTGTCTGAGTTTAAACTTAAAACTTCAAACTCTTTTGCTAAATGGAGTCACCCAAAGGACTTCCAGTTTGATGAAGCCTACTGTGTTCCTCATACAGTCCTGGGCTTGTGATCTGTGCTAACGCTGGGAGGTTGCTGTAGGGATTTGTAATGTTTCTCCAGATCCTGGATCAGCTCTGAAGCATCTGGGCGGTGTTTAGGCTTCTCGCTCAACATTCGCTTGACCAGCATGTGCTTTTTCATCAGCATCATAACGCATGTGTGTGAAATGTAGCAAGATAACTGATGAGTTTGATGAACTGATATTTTTTTTATTTAACACTTTATTATTTCATTTGGATTTATATTTATATTTGGATTAACTCACCTCAAAGGTAAATGTCTGTGTGAACGGTGGAGGAAAATTTCTTTGTCGTATTTCCTTCCAAATCTAAAAAGAAGAAATTCTTAATTTTTCAATAACATTTGAATAGGGATAAAGCATAAAGACAGTCATGTCTTGAATGTTTATGACAAGTCTCTGGAATAGAGTATAGGGCAGTTTTGCAAAAAATATATAAATTTGATTTTAAATAGAGTCATAATAAAAAGCAAAACATAATAAACAAAACTAATGAATTCAGTATTGGACAAATTTACCCAATTTAAACTTTACATCTACAGTATCTAATAAAATAGCAGTTACTAAACTGACAAAAAGTCACCAGAAAGTCTCTGTGTCTTCAAAAGCTCTGTGATTCTAAGCTGCAGACATCTTCAGACTTTGTTTTTGGTTTGCATTGAGAATATTCTGGATCCGGTTTGAGAGTTATTACTCACCTACACACATGCTATTGATGTTAAAATATGTAAAATATGCAGTAGTTTTTATTTTTAGTGTCAACAAAAAAACAACAATAAATTTCTTTTCTAACCTCCTGACACCAGAGCGCAATATCGACTCAGGTGCATTAAGTTACTTTTCTCAACCTAAGAAAATACTGTTTTTTTTTTTTAATACAGTTTTAAGCATCGGTTTTGAGATTACCTTAAATTCTATTCTGTGAATAGAAGGATAGTGACTAAGAAAAGTCATGGAACCCTGAGTCCAAATTAAATATATAGTTGTCAAAGCCATTACATTGACATTTTCAATAGACATCACTAATACATTTAATATCTAATTAGTATATTTTAGACCAAACTAAACTATCTTGAGACGTAAATTGAATGAATAATTATTAAAAAAAAAAAATTTAACTGGAAAAGCCACACAGCACCACTCTGGATGCTGCATGGCAGGATGCTATTTCCCAAACAAGCAAGAAGGTTAAGAAAATATTTACTTCATGCAATTGAAGGTTTTCACATTTCATAAGTGATCTCTAACAAGAGAACATACAAAAGTGACCGATCCACCAGCTTCAGGAGACAAGCAGCAACTTGATTTTGGGTGTTAACTGGCCAAAAATAGCAAAAATAGCTAGACATATTTGAGCTCAGAGTCATTCATTTCTGAAACACATAATAACTAAAGCAAACCTCTCTTCTTTCTTGCATCGTGACTGTGACAAGCTTCCAGACGAGTTCAAAATAGATGAGACCCAGAGCGTAAATATCCACCATCTTGTCGTAGGACGTCTGGGTTTTCTAAATGAAAGAATCATTCTTATCTTTTTATATGTGTACAAAAAAATATTAGAAGATATTTAGTGATAGTTTATATGAAATATGCTTCTGTTTTATTATTATTTTTATTTACCTGTTCAGGGCTCATGTAAGAGAGTGTTCCTGTTTGTTTGGTTCGTTCCAGCAGGTGCCCTTCATTTTCACTCTCAGCGGAAGTCACCAAACCGAAGTCCCCAACCTTCACTTTGCCCTCACGGTTGAACATGATGTTTACTGGCTGAAAAAGCAAAGGAAACAGACAAAATACAAAACAAGTTAAAAAACTAAAATATACAAAAACTACTGGTGTATTTCCTGGGGACAAGAAATATAAGATTATATTTAGTTACAAGTATAAAAATTGTGTTTTGTGTTAATTTTTTCTATACATTTTTTTGTTTTTTAATAAATGAATCGCTTTAATAATCATGTTTTTTTTCAGTTTCAAGTCTTTAAATTGAATATATATTTCCTGAATCAATTCTTCTGAAAGATTAAATTAAATGCATACAATTGTGCAATAAAGAAATTGTCTGAAATGTGTAATAGATTTAAAGGTAAAAAAGAGAAAAGAGAAGAGAAGAGAAAAAAGAAATGAGGTGTAGAGAAATAAAGACTAAGACCCAACAAGACGACAAATAAACAAATACATGGAATATTTATGTGCTGACCTTCAGGTCTCGATGGATGAGTTCCTTGAAGTGAAAGTACTTCACAGCCTCCAGCACCTGTAGCATGATATGAGCCGCCTCCGTCCTCCTGTCCACTGGAAGACACGTCTCTGAGTTTCTCTCATCAATCCAGGCCTGAAGTGTGTTCCCCTCACAGAACTCCATCTGAATATACAGGAACTTGTCCCCTGGACTGCTGCCGGAGCTCAAGAGGAGACAAAGGAATAAAATTCACTCACACATGAGAAGTTTGTTTGTCTGATTGTGAGCTATCATTTTCATTGTAGCAATTACTTTAGTCTTCGAAATTAAGATAAAAATTCAGTAAAGCTTTTATCAGGATTTATTGAAAAAGCCATCATCAGCCACAGCCAGAGCACCGATGGCTGAGTTTGTGTCTGCCCCTCCCCGGGACCGCTCTCTATTTCTATTTCTGGTCACATTTAATATACACAGACAAGCAAGTACATTGGTCAACCCTTCCAATCAGATTAATTCAAGTGTGCTTAGGTGGGAGATAGCGATCAACAACTCTCCCTAAGAGGAGCCGTAAAGATGGGTTGTAAATACCAGGAGGATGTGAGGATCATGAGTTCTTATCAAAACACACTCAAAGTTCTCAAAAGCTGAAGTCAACTGATCCCTAAACCCATTACTGAAATCACCAAATTCCATTATTTTAAACAACAAAACATTGTGTATGAAAAAAGCTGGGCTGCACATATGTACTTTAAAGTAGGTGGAAGTGCCAGTGTTTTTGGCTGCCAATGTGAGATCTGCCTACTCTCCTTTTATATTGACAACAACAATACATTTTACCATGAATACCACCTGATGTTTTATAGAATGATCAAACCAAATGTCATTTGATAAATAAAATAAATCTTGGAAAATGATTTAAACACTTACAGCTTAAAAAATGTTATGGCTCAAATAACTATAATAATAGCGATCATTTGAAACAATGTTTCTATCGATGCATGCGCCGTAGGAAAATGAGGTTGCAAAATCTGATTGTACATCCGTGTTCCCATTTGGATGTCTTCGTTTAAAAGCCAATTAAAAAATTAAAGAACATAGTAGCAAGATCATTCTTATTGCATAATAAATAAGAGAACTTACAGATATTGAATGTAACAGATAATAAAGAATTAAATCTAAACTCTGTCAGATTTTAGTCAAGAAAACAATCATACTTCCACCAAAAATAAGTTTTAGGGAAATCAATTGTTTTCAAATGAAAAAAAAAACCTAACTTCTAAAAGAGATATACTTAGTCTTCAAAATTAAGATAAAAATTCAGTAAAGCTTTTATCAGGATTTATTGAAAAAGCCATCATCAGCCACAGCCAGAGCACCGATGGCTGAGTTTGTGTCTGCCCCTCCCCGGGACCGCTCTCTATTTCTATTTCTGGTCACATTTAATATACACAGACAAGCAAGTACATTGGTCAACCCTTCCAATCAGATTAATTCAAGTGTGCTTAGGTGGGAGATAGCGATCAACAACTCTCCCTAAGAGGAGCCGTAAAGATGGGTTGTAAATACCAGAATAATTTATAGAATAATCAAAGTAAATGTCATTTGATAAATAAAATAAATTTTGGAAAATGATTTAAACACTTACAGCTTAAAAAATGTTATGGCTCAAATAACTATAATAATAGCGATCATTTGAAACAATGTTTCTATCGATGCATGCGCCGTAGGAAAATGAGGTTGCAAAATCTGATTGTACATCCGTGTTCCCATTTGGATGTCTTCGTTTAAAAGCCAATAAAAAAATTAAAGAACATAGTAGCAAGATCATTCTTATTGCAAAATAAATAAGAGAACTTACAGATATAGAATGTAACAAAAAAAAACCTAACTTCTAAAATAGATATACTTAATGACATTTTGGTGGCAAACCAAAAAGTAGCTGATGTTTCTCTTTATGGGCTGTAGGAGACATGTCAGCACCACAACCTTGATCTCTGAGTGGAGAAACCAAGGAGCAGCCTTCCTTCCGAATTTTGACTTTCATGAACACTTTGAGGGGGATGAATAATTGTAAAATTTGTTTGTTTACGATATATAAAATTGAAACCTTCAGCCAATCAGACGTCTGTGCTACACTTATGTCCCGCCTCTCTGGAACCATTTTTTTTGGACACACTTCCCTGATGGCGATGGATGCTACACCCATTCTAAGAATTCAATACTCTTCATACAAACGTCATGCTTGGTACGTCCATGTTATACACTGTCACTGGGAGGAACACTCAACTCTGTAAATATGATCGATAAAGCAGACAAATGCAAGGTTGTTGTTTTTTTGTATGCTACTTTGATAAATGAGACCCCTAGTGGTAAACACAATAAAATATATTTTTTTAACAATATTAACACTAATATAATATTAACATCAACACTATCTGTTAAGTACTACATTTGTGGTAATAAAGTATGCATTACTCTGAGCTGCTCTCTGAGTTTTCAGTCTTGTACTCCGTGTCCTCGACCCATGATGAGAAATAGCGCACAATGTTAGCGTGACTGAAATCAGCCAAGGCGGCGACCTCACGAAGAGCTTTCCTGGAGAAACACAAACCATTTTACACGCTTTTATACAGTAGAACAGAACGTACATAAACATGTTTGAATTTGTCCGTGTAAATGGTGTAGTACAGCTGTACTTTAACATGACAAACCTTTTTTACTATACTGCTCAGTTTCAGTTCATACATTTACAAGTTAGAGTTAGAAAAAGAATATTTGGATCTTAAGGCTAGAATCCTGTTGTGAGTGTAGAGAGCAAAATTAAAGGCAAAAAAAGACAATCTAGTAGCTCTGTTGGTATTGGTGGAACAGCCAGGGACACAAGGAAAGCTGGAGTTGGAGTGCATCTCTTCCTCTAAAGTTATTAATTAGCAAGAGAAAGCATTTTCACATTGTTAATGCACTGGCCTGTTCATGCAGCAATGTGCTTCTGTCTTTCTGTTCTATATCACCTGTTTCATTAAGTCGATTTGTGCATTTAGACAATCTGTTTCCTGCTTGTTTGTGTAACTGACTGACAACATTTCTGATCTTCAGAGTCACAAAAATAGCATCAAGTGACATACATTTCCACAAATGGCGTAGTTGCCATATTATTTTCTGTTATACACACTAGTTGTGTGTGTTAGGTTTGCTTAGAATTTTCTTGTTTGTGTAGTTTAGTTTAGAGCTCATCAAGAAGCACGGTCAGTTACTTAGCTAGCTTAGAATTCTTAAAGGGGACAAACTTCTAGTTCTAGATAGGTTGTTTTATTTGACCTGGCGCCACATAGGCTCTGTCCTGGTGTGTGTAGTTGTTGTGTACCAATTTGTTTGCACTGTTTTTGTACAGGTAATCTTGGGATTATAACACATTTGGTTTGGGAAACTCATTCTTTGTGTCCTGTTACTTTCAGGTTTCATTTCTGTTCTTCCACTTATTTAGTACATCCTAACCCTAGCTACATTTTGGGTTCTAACTCTCAGCCAAATGTTCTTATGCTGTTCAAGGGCATCGTAGTTTGGAAACATGAGCAACAACATGGACATGCTAACAACTAATAAAATCATTTAATTACTTCTGTTTTATTGTGGGTTTGTTCATTAAAGTTTTGCTTTAATAGTCACATTTCTCACCTTACAAGTCAATCTTAGTATTCTGTAAAAAAAAGTTTCAAACAAAGGGACAGAATAAATTGTCTACTTAATTTCCAAAACAGCGACAACTTGATATTTATTTTGGCTACACCGACACAAAATATTTGAATATATTTCTCACTCTTTACACTTGACGATCTTCACAGCGTAGAATTTTTCTTCCATTTTTCTTCTTGCCTTGAAAACTTTGCCAAAGCCACCTTTACCAATGTGACTTATGGAGTCGAAGTCGTCTAGAAACCTGCAGAGATAATGACACAAGCTTAACAAAAATTAACTAATGCACGTAAAACTGTACTATTCACCTTGATTTTGGAGGATTATTTGATCCTTGAGCTACCTTGGGCTTTTCTGCTTTGACTGAACTCGAGTCAAAACCAACCTGGCAGAAGGAATGCATGAAGTCAGGTACACGACACGGCTATTTTGAATCTAAACAATAGCAAATATTGTCATAATACCTGTTTTCTGGTCTGTCCCATCGGTGACTGAAGAAAATTAGGAGCTAATCTAAAATAATTTTTTAAAGAGATTTTATTGAACATCTTGGTTATTGGGTTAGCTTCAGAAACACTTTTGTGAGCGCTTACTTTATTTTTGACTTCGCGTCCAGTGAGCTCACCTTCTGAAACACAATTTCAACAGAGTAGTCAAGTCAAATTCTAAAGGTATAGGTTTGTTTTACAAAACACACATATGTTTTATAATCATCATTGACAGCGACAGTTTATAATCATCATGCACAATTATACATATAAAGTTTGGAAGGAAAATTGAATGCAGTTAAAAAAAAAAATTGCTAGTCCTGACAAACCAAAACTTTTTTATTATCAGAACTATCAAAATCCAACAAGAAGCTATTAGTCTAGGAGCATCTTTTTTTTGTAAATTTAAAGAAATAACATCCTTCCCAAAGTGACTGCGGTGGTACAGTACTTGGAGTAGATCTACCTACTGGAATTTGATGACAAGAAACTACTTGTACCTACTTACTATTATCAGTATGTGAAGTAGGCACCCACTAAATCATATCAATGGTGTTGATAATGACTGATAATGGTCATTAAATGGCATGATAACACTATCAGGACATAATGATTTATTAAATCCTGTGTACAAGATCCAAGTCATTTATTGGCCATAAAACCGGTCACTTACAATACTGAAATTTCATTGGTTCTCTGTCGTGCCACTCATTAGCAGCACTCAAACACAGTGTCATCCCTTTCTGCATCTGCCAATTTATCTCTGCCAGATAAACTTGAAGAGTGAATGAAGTAAATGCAGCAATCCTTAAATTTGGGTTTAAAGTACCTGGATCATCAAAATTAGATATGAAAACCAGTGTTTTATTATTATTTTTTTACATTTACCAAAGTCAATGATTTTTACAAAACATCATAAAAAAGATCTGAATATTGGTTTGACTCATATAATCAAGTCCAAGTTAAGTGAAAATGTTAGCAACACTAAATCTTTTCTCTGATAGAATATCCATAACTGAGTCTGAACTTACAGGAGTGGTAGCCACTGGGGAGCTGTGTGCAGACGAGTCTCTGAATGTAATGAAATCACTGGAGTTTGACGGCTGCACATCCTCAGATTTGCTAAAATATATTAAGAGTTAACTCAGACTTAATATAATAATGTATCCTCACATAAGGAAAGAGTGTATACTTATTTGAGAACTTACCAGGACTCCAGGGCTTCTGAGGAGTCCTGTGGAGTTAAAAATTAATGCATTTGAAAGCAAATCGTGAACTGTACGTAAAAAAATAAAAATAAAAAATACAGCAGAAGCATAATGGCATGGTGGTTAGCTCATTGTTCTTCAATGTGTTAAAACATTTGTGAATGTTTTAGAATGTTATTTTAAACAGCTTCTTTATTAATCTAGATTTGTCCTCAAATAATTTTTTGACATTTCTTAATTTTTTACAGGAAGTAGCCAAAAAACCCTTAAACATAAAATATTTATTCCGAATTACACAGCCCATTTTGATACACACCGCTCTGGCAAAGTACTATGCTCTTCATTCAAAGGCCCTAGAAGAACACACACATAAAAGTGTACTACCCCAGGAGCCTACAAGGATCCAGTACTAACCACTATGCCACCTTGGTATCTGAATATAAAACGTTTGATCTGCATTGCCTGTGTGGTGCCCCCAGACTGCTCACGGATCTCCATCCAAGCCTGCTGAGCTGCACTTTGCTTTGCCTCTTTCTTGCTTTTGCCTGTTGCTTCAGGATATTCCTTCCCACCCATCACAACTCTATACACAAACCTAAAGAAAGATGCGTTCGCATAATTGTATTTAAAATCTGTAAACAATTGTTCATTCATTGCTGTTCCTTCCACAAAGTAGTGTGTTTGGGAGATTTTCACATATAAGTTCAAAACAAAACATAAAGAGCCCTGATTATGTATGCTTGGGGATTGTATTTCATGCGCACTGGTGTAACATGCTTTATGTTTGAGGAAGTTGGATGGTTTGACTTGTTTGTAAATGTGAACAGCCGAAACAGAGTTGGGGTTGATTATCAATGAGAAGTGATGTCATAAACAATACTGCATTCATCAAAATAAAAAAAAAAACAAAAGTAGAAGATTAAGACTTTAAAGTTGAGTCAAAAATTATTAAAAGACACTTACTCTGGGTTGTGAGGAGGCCCTCTTCTCTCCACTAGCAGGAAGTTAATCATATATGAATGTTTCTGGCAGAACTCATTGAGATGAGCTGTGAAGTTGTTGTCAGGTGTGCTGCTGCGAGAATCATCAGCGAAATTTGGAGAACGATCCATACTTGAACTTGACATACACAGTAAACACAAGAAATGATTGTTAAAGATGCATGAGATCTTTCATAAACACAGGCTGTGTTGGTACTGTATGGAAGTGTGTGACTAGTGGGGTGTGTTTGGTGGTGGTCAGGAGGCTGTAGGTGCAGAATGGCAGCCAGGTCCTGTCAGACTGCTCCAGGGCAGCTGAGGGACACCAAAGTGGCTTATCACCCCCAGTGTGTGAATGTGTCATGAATGAATAATGCTCTGATAATTGTAAAGCTTCTTTGAGGGTCTAAAAAAACGCTATATAAATTGAAGGCATTATTATTATTATTATTAATATTATAACCATCTCTTCAAAAGACAAGCAGCTAATGGTGTAAGGATAGCTTTGTTTTGGTGATTTCAAATGTTAACACTGGCTTTCAAAAATAGCATACTAAACCTAAACATAAACATTAAATAAAGACAGAGAACACATACATAGAGAACAATTGAGAAAATTATTTGAGAGAATGGGGGTTTGGGACGTTATGTAAGAATCTATTGCATCAGCATGCTTTTTATGGGATATTATGTGTGGATAGAGTTTTTTTCAAACCCGAGCTCAGGTTCATCAAGACATGGCCTGAATCTGGTCAAATTTACCAACTTTACTTTTCAAAACATAAAATGTAATCCTTTACCTGCGAAGTCCAGAGTCTGACCCAGATCCTTGTGATCTACCGCTGCTCTCTTCCATTTCCTTAAATGTAAAATGTAATATTGAGATTATTCTCACTGCACAACACCAAAGTGTTCGAAAGTATGCCAGAGGGCAATGTTGTGTATCTTGTGAAGATACCAATAATGAATGAGAACCAATAATAAGGCCCTGATCAGCCAGAAAAAAAAATACACATACACTGAAATAGAACATATTTCAGACTCTTTCATAGACAAGCTTAAATTACAAGGTATTCCTGTGTATGTTGTCTTTCAAGAGATCTGTGGTTTAAAATGAATCCATTGCTTAGACACACAAAAAATGTATTGAAAAATTATTTTTGGTATTTAGTGTTACCTGTGTACTTTGTGACCTGAAAAGCTCGTCATAAACCAGATGAGCCGCAGCCTCTTTTGCTTCCTTCTTATTTATTCCATAAGCTTCAGGAAACTCTCGACCACCGCAGGTGTATTTACACACGTAAGTACAAAACCTGCCAAACATAAGACACTTCTGGAGCTTCGTTCTTAGATGATTATCTTACATAACATTACTGAAAAAAGTCAACATATGTGATCATAGAATGTAAACATCATTTTTATTAGACTATGAATGAAAACATCTGTGGATATAACATTAAAGAATTTAAAATATTTCAATATGTAAGTAAATATCGCTATCATGTGGAAAAACTCACTGTGAGGGGTTTCTTGTGTCCATCTTGGTCGACTCATGGAATTTAAACGGTAATCGATTCTTCTGAGAATGTTCGTTGAGCCAGCATGCGTAATTACGCTGAGATATGTTCAACCTGATGATGGAAATATCTTCAACGGGTGATGCTACCTGCAATTATATTTACTGAGTGGATTCTGTAGAGTAGATGAAAAAACTAATTTTGATGAACTGCAGTTCTTTTCACTCTATTTCTGACCAATGCTTCTTTGACACTCATTTTTATGTTTACAGTATATGGATCTTCCATTAACACATTGATATGAAACAATGTACTTAAATTAATGTAGAAATATAACAAATAAAACACATACTCTTACTGATTCAGAGCAGTGTGAGCTCTTCAACTTTTCAATAGCATTTTTCGCAGCATTTTGTTTTGCCTCCCTCTTGGTTTTTCCGGAGCCATATGGGAACTCTTTTCCATCTACAATCGCTCTCATCGTGAACCTGATCAGAAGGACATTTCTTTAAATCCATAAAACTAGCAGCTATAATCGGTGAGAACAATATTCAAACATTCTTTGCAAGATGTAGTGGCTATGCTTATATGCGTGTGCTTGTTCTGAATGATGCATAAATGTGACATAACAGACAAAAGGCCACCTAAAGCATACCCTCTTGATACTGCAGTTCCTCATCTGACCACTAAAGGCTGATTTCAGAAGTGAGTAGGATTCCATTGTTTGTAATGTTTAAAAGTCTATTAAATAATATATTTAAATATTTTGCATAAAAAAAGCTGAGCTACCTGAGTGGGAGCCTTTCACTAAGTACTGAGATTTAACAAAACAAAACACCTTCTTTTAATGTTTGGCTCCTGGGTAATGCTCAGATTTACCCAAACTTAAAGACATTTCTTAATTAATTGAAGATGAAGGGAAGATTACAGGCAGATACCAGAAAGATACAAATAAAAAAGTGAAAATTAGGATAGGAGTGAGTGAAAAAAAAGAAAAGGAAAAGTAACATCTAAAACTGCAAAGAAGACATGAATAGCGTCAGGTTAATTTTTTTTACGAGGTGGATCCAAATATGTAAACAAATTATTTATATTATTTTTGTTTGCTTACTTGTAATAAAGAGTTTCAGAAGTTCGATTTTTATTAGAACACATTGCACCTGATACCTCATTTGCTTTTTGCTAAAACTATGGGTGATGTCATCATGTCAGAGGTAAGAGCTCTCAATCTAACTTCACCGTTAACTCCCGAAGAAAGGTTCTTGTTCTGATTGTTTTGCATGAGCACTTCATCAATGGCAAAATGTTAAAAGGCCTGGAATTCGGGACCATCGACAAGAGAGAAGGATCAGTTACTATAAAAAGCTTTCTGTAAAAAAATTGTGCCAGAGTTATATATATGGTTGCTTGGTAAACACAAGAGAGCCACACAACTCACTAGAAGCAGTGAGTGAGGGGAGCAGTTTTTTTTTTGTCTGTCAACATTAACAAACTCTATTCCTCTCTGAGCAGAAAGCTCAGGATTTGGGCATCGTGATAGATGAATCTCCTGCTTCATTTATCTCAGATTACATTACATCTACCAGCTTGCCCTCAAACATGGAAAGTGTTCAGGAACATGCGCATATGTAGTGACGTCACACGGGGACTATGTAAACTGCCACTAATGCAATATAAACAAAACAAAAACATTTTAGCAAAATTTAGATGGTGCACATGTGCTTTGAAATATTATTGTATGAGGCAATTAAAAGGTTTCTTGATAAATAATTTACACTCCAAAAACGGGTTTTGACTGCAGATTGTGTAACAGTAGCACAAACTGTAATAATATAATATAATCAAATACAGTTTTACTTGTGTAAATTACCTCATGTTGTGACTCGGTCCTTCTGCCGAGCCTTCCTCGTACTCCACAGAGACCTGATTCTTCTGCTGATACTCATTCAGCTGAGAAATGTAGTTGCCAGAGAGAGCCTCCATTGCAAATAAATTGCATACAATGAGAACTAACTAACCGTATAAATCAACATCAGGAAAGAAACATAATTTCAGTTAAAGTGTTTAAAAATATATTTAATCTAGCTTCAATGATGTCAACGTTTAGCGATGACTTTACTTTCATTTCTCCAGCTACAGTAAGTTTCGATTTCCGGCGTTGCAGTACATTTAGTTTCCTGTTGCAAAAGGTGACGTACTCTTGAATCTTAATAAGTTTTGCCACGTCCATTAAACTGTTGGATACAATGGCAGTATATGAAAATTCATAAAACGTCTACATTTAATCAAAAAACATTAGAAACTAAGTTATTGAAATACCGGAATTCTTCGTCATCGACAATTGATTGGCTAGTTAGAAGCCAATGATTTTCACTGTTGATATACCTTACATTTCAGAATAAAAGCGTTCATTTGGTTCATTTTAAGGTAAAAAAAAAAAGTATTATTTAAATGTTCAATGTTAAAATGTGTATTTAATATGACCATTTTGATGATCTGCATGTGCTGAACATGTGGAAGAATTGTTAAAGATAAACTATGAGAGTAAAGAAAAAAATGGGTGTTGAACAAGCAATTTAACAGTTTAATTATTTTAAAACAATTCTATAATTCAAGAGATGGGAAGCAACCTGAGGAAGGAACCCCTTCAAAGTTTGGGGCCTAAGCCAGTCTTCTACTTTTGCCTAATGGTAATGTCGCCTTAGTGCAACGGTAAATCTTCCTGTGTAAACGTTCACAATTGTCCTCAATTAAACAATACATTCCAATCAAAAGTAACAAAAGCACAAGAACACACTGCATTAACCAAAATATGAATGTAACATTTAATGGATGAACTAAAAATCATAAATATTAAACCACAATTACAAACAAATAACTGATTTAAAATAAAGCTTCAGGGTTAGAGTTTAGTCATCATGATCTGCTGCTGTGTCACCAGGACAGTTCGAGCTTAAATCCTCCTCATCTGTAAAAAAGAACAAGTTTACTTCATCATTCCAGTTTCCTTAAGATTTATCGAGCAAACAAATGTGCAGATAACATTTCAATGTGATCAGTGCCTTTAAAATATTTAAATTTATTTAACAAAAGGATTAATACAAAAAAAATGTCATTTCCTTCAGCAAAACAAACCTTTGTTTGTCATTTGTTGTCAATCAGCAGGAGCCATCAAAAAGTCAGCAAACCATAATTGTGATATCTAGTGGATTTTCTGATAAATGTTTAGCCAAATGAGGCATTTTAAATCTGAAGCATTTAATTGTAGTTCAATGTGTTGTACATTTTCGCAACGCAAGTTATGACAATTATTGAAATGAATTGCCAATCAAACTGCATTTGCTTTGTTTGTAAGATCTATTAAACGTATGCTGACAAGTATGATGAAGTCATTGATAAAACAACACAATTTTGGAATTGTCCTGATTGGAAATGATGTAACAAGACAGATTGATTGATGTATGACGTATGCTTTTGTAACTCGGGTGATTTTATTCAAGATTAATCATTTTTCCACAATAGAATGGCTTAAACAATTTATCTTGTTGAAACAACTTTCATATCATGTATATAATGCTTTTTCTGAACATACAGAAGCACCAAAATAATGAGCATTTCTAGTACCTGCAATTTTATTGACACGATCCCACAAGGTTAACCTTACATTTACAAAAAGAAGGAAATGTGTCTCTTGAACCAAAATATATAATAGATCATTTTACCTTATTCGGTGGCACATTCTCAAAATATTACTACACGTGGAAATGCTTCTTTGACAACTTTATTACTACAGCTCTAATAATCAGCAATAAACACAGGCGCTACAGTGACACACAGAAACTGCAGTACCAGATGTAGAACAGAACGGAGTACAAAGTTTCAGAGCTCTGCCCCATGAGTCGAAGCAGTCAGCTGATTCAGTCAAAATGAAGCACTGAAGTGCTGCAAATGTCATCAGTGACGTCAACTGAAGTAAGCTCCAGTCCACTGCATCGCTGTAGCTAACCAATCGAGTTTAAAACATGCTTCAAAGCCTCGGAGTCGGAGGGAGTATCACAAATAATTGGTCTAGGAGCATTATTGTTATGGGGATGCCAGAGGTTGAATACAGCTTATTTAAAATGCACACTTCATCCATTCTATATAAACCATTTTTAACTAAATGAGAAAACCAAAATGATTGTTGATCTTAGCTCTCCAGAAACAATAATATCCTGCTTTAAGTTTCAGAGCTAAAAACAGGTTTATTTATTTAAATGGCTTTTATTGCAGCCAGCTCCAGACACAATGGTATAAAAACACAGTGGCTGATGTATTAGTGACCAGTACGCAAAGAAAGACTTCATCACTCTTACTGTACATACGCTCAACATGATTGGAAGAAGTTTCACCCAATCTGTGCCAAGTCCGCATTCAAGTGTTCTTACCCTTTCTGGTTTCTGAAATGCATTTGTGTCTCTGAAATTGTAGTGTTTTGGAACATGTAAATTTTTTATGTAAAATTGTTTCAGAATTTGTCAATTCATTTTTTTTTATTAATGTTTTATTTTAATTTGTTTTATAATAATAAAAGTTAAATATAAAGTTAATAAAAAGTTAAATATAAAAGTGTTTTGTAACTTGTAAATTCATTCATTCATTCATCTTCATGTCGGCTTTATTCCCTTTAGGGGTCGCCACAGTGGAATGAACCGCTAACTCTCTGGCATATGTTTTACACGGCGGATGCCCTTCCAGGCGCAACCCATCGCTGGGAAACATTCACACACATTCACACTTTAACACTATGGGAAATTGTTCTTACTCAAATCACTTATACCGCATGTCTTTGGACTTGTGGGGAAACTGAAGCACCTGGAGAAAACCCACGCAGAAATGCCACCTGCCCCAGCCGAGCCTAGAACCAGCGACCTTCTTGCTGTGAGACGACCGTGCTACCCACTGCGCCACCTTGACGCATTAACTTGTAAATGTATTTTCTAAAGTCTAAATTTGTTGTGTAACATGTAAAAGTGTTTCACGTTATGTTCATGTGTATTGCACATCTCAGCCACTGTAGTCGTGGTAGAACATTAACACAGAGTTATATCAAAAAGATGACTTTGGTCTCATTTTACCGTTAAATGCTGTCCCACACCATATGCAGTAAGAATGGGCTCCTCGCAAATACGACGTGAGAAACTGCAGCTTATCTAAAGGCTGAGAGAGAAGTTCAAATGAGATAACTGTAATGGCTGGAGGTTATTCTCATCAAAAAGTTGACCAAGCAGCTCTGAAACTCACTGTAAGCTCCTCCTCTTCATCACTTTCCTCAGGTTCCCCTTCATTCTCTTCTTCGTCACCCTTTTCTGTTTCAGGCCAGTACCAGACGTCCCTGGGAGCAGTGATACCCTGTAGAAACAATCAAGCTAAATCTCAAATAAACCAGCAACTGAGTGAACATCTGCCAACACGGTTCACTAGCTAATATTGAAGAAACAAGATTAGAGTCATGAAGCTCCTCTGGTAAGTCTCTCAAGATAAGGAATCATTTACATGAAGCACATTTTTCTCTGAAAACAAGATGAAATGTGAATGTTACATTTTTGAAGAATTCTTACCAAGTATTTTTTTTTTACTTTATTTGGGAATACTCTATCTATATTTAAATGCATTTCATTGCAGTGCATTAGAGACATTTTAGAGCTGCAGACCTTCTGGTTGTCGAGTTGTTCGCAGGCTCTCTGACTCTTCCTCAGGTCACTCTGAGTCTGACGTTCCTCCCTCTCCGTCCTCTTACGCACCCTGAAATAAACAGTAAATACAGTAAGTCGTGTTCAGTGTAGAGCTGAAAGTAATCACTTATTCAATCCATCTAAAAATCCTTCAAACTGAAGCTACTTGGGTATCGTTGTAGTAGTGTAATACTGACACACCTAAAATCCTCAATCGATTTCTTCTCCCCCTGCTGTTTCATCTGCACTTTCCTGCGGTAGTTCTGCAGCTCTTCCTCAGCTTTTCTCTTCTTGAGCTCTTCCATCCCAATACCCCCTCTGTCTGGACACAGAGAGGGAACCACTTTTCTCTCTCACTATATTCAACCAAATGCTGAAAACTTTTATTCACAGGAAAGGTCAGACTAACCGGTTTTAATGTTGAGAGGAACCGGCTCGACCCGTCCCGAACCTGCAAGAGAACATGGGTTTTACTCTAGATGGGTAGTCACCAATGGGTTACAGGTGCCCAGTGTGTACAATTTTCAAAAACACGTTCAGAACTCTGCCAATCATCACCAAAAAAAATGTATAGCCTAGCAATACCAACACATGCTATTGGTATATAAGCATGTTTGCTTTAGTGATTTCAAATATCAACATAGTACAAGTCATGTTGAATCTACATTTACTGCATATTAAGGGGCATCTCACTGACCTTCTTTCCCAAGGCCCTGTCCAGGTTTGTAGCCCATCTTCTCCAGCAGCGAGAAGCCTTTATTCCCACTGCTGATGGAGCTCTGCAGCGCTGCCTCTCGACTCTCTCTCTCCTGTTCTCTCAAGGTCTTCTGTCGGTTTTGAATGTTTTTCTCTTTCTGCAAGACTTCCTTCTTCATTGCTTCCTTCACACGCTTCACCATCGGAACACCTGGACGCACATCTGCACTGCAGGAAAGAAACATTTTTCTCTTCTTCTTTGTGTTGGACCTTTTACAATAACTGAACTTCATGTGTAGAAATGTAGAAGTGCTTACAAACCTATATTTATAATAATTCATTACTTTATACCAAGCTTTCCGCGATGGGGTAGAATGTATAAATACTGTCACTTTTGCGACTTTTTATATTCACTTAAAAAACTAATCCACGTCATTTTACTCCTTTTTTCAGTTTTATCTTGTGTTAACGTTAATTGTAACACGTTTTTGGAAACGTCTTTTGGAATACTCACAGAGATATTGCTTTGAATAGGTTTAACGCCTTTCTTTTATAAAATCAATTATCTAAAGAAAAGCTTTAAAGCTAATATGCCTTAGAAATGACGCATAATAATTACTTACATTTATTTGTATTTTTGGTTATTCAACAAAACCCTAACGTTACACTAAATTGAAATAACAGTTAATTGAATGATTATATACACATTCACATAACTCACATTTGGTTAAGGAAAGCGTCAGACATGTAATCATCCTCATCTTCCGCCATTTATAGTTAATAAATCGACAGCTGACAGCAGTATAAAACGAACTAAATAAAAATTTAATGTAAATCAGTCAACACTTCCCCAGAAGTCTTCTTGATCCTTCACTGATATGTGTCCGGCTGGAACAAAGATTGAAAGGTTCCTACTCTTTCTCCAAATTAACGCTAACAGCATTTAAGCAAATATCGTTAGATGATTTAGTATTTAATTTGCATTTCTAAACTGTTGCATTCAAATTGGGTATTTCCTAATTATTTAGGTTAACATTTCAGCCTATTTCAGCCCATTTCAATGGCCGAAAAGTAGAATATTATTCCCAAGCCATGTTTTCTGGCTGCTTTAACTTGATTGAGGGGACAGCGACAAGGGAACAGGTCTAATCGCAAGCACATTAAAAAAAAAAAAACAGTATAAAAATAATTTATTTATTATTTTATTTGTATTTAGTAAGAATTTCACCATTAAACTCAATATCCATATTTTCAACTGTTCCACAAGTGTAGCTTTTTATTTATGCCTACAAAATGCTATATGCCCTTTATTAATTGCAAATTATTGAAACGCAAGTTAACTATACAATTGAAACCACTCAGTTATTGTCATAGTAAAAGATCCACAAAACAGAGACTTGTTTAGTGTGAATAAATAGAGC
This sequence comes from Danionella dracula, assembly GCA_900490495.1. Classification (NCBI taxonomy): domain Eukaryota; kingdom Metazoa; phylum Chordata; class Actinopteri; order Cypriniformes; family Danionidae; genus Danionella; species Danionella dracula. Next base: position 13,360,898 of record UELW01000778.1, read on the forward strand.
TTTATTTCCAACAGAAACAGACTATTTTACAAGTTCACAAGTGATGTATCTGCAAATACGTCTGCATATACACCTCGAGAGCAGTGTGAAATGTTCAAAAATACTTTACATCAATACCACTATTAAAAAAACTCTACCAAATGTGTTTTTAACAACCACAAAAAATAAAGAAAACTATTTTGTTTAATATTTATAAATAATTTTTTGCCTTTAAAGCTTTTATTATACCCTTTATTTATATTTAAAGAGCGGCAACTCTATGAATCAATATTATTTCATTATGTCGTCACAACAAGACAAGACTTTATCCCGTCAAGACGAGAGATTTGAAGCGGAAATCTTTTTTTAAAGATAATTTTAAATGTAGGTTGGTGGTTGTTATTATTATTATTATTATTGTTATTATTATTATGTATGTATTTATTTATTTTGGAGATTAACTGGGAAAATCTATTCGATTTAAAACTTTGTCTGGACAAAATGCAACACTGCTTTCAAGTTATTTATTTCAAGAGAGTGATACAATACCATCAGAGATAAGTTCCTTCTCTGGATTTCTTTTCTGCTTCAAATTAGTTCACTATTGGCAAAAACATGTTTTTCCAATGTCAAAATCAGAATACACACTATTCATCTATGATTAAAAATATATTTTTCTATATACTCCTCTGTAAACTCTCAACTATCAGAAACATTTGATGATGTGTTTGTCGTATTTATACATTTAAATGCAATAAGCACACTGACTGATAAAAATATAACTCTTGCTAAATATCTTTTGATGATAACTTGAACGATTAAATTGGGTGTAACAAGTAATTAAATATGTGCAAATAAACTCAAAAGTTTTGCTGGTTGTGGGAAAAACAGAGTATTAGTCCTTTGCTTATTTTAAATTTATATTTGATTCAAATTCCTTTACCAGAACACTCAGTTGGATACTGTGTTAACCATCAAAATAAAAAAATAAAATGTGTGACATAAACCATAATGCACTCATGTGATGTCATGCGAGAACTACTTTAATTTACTTTCCTTTGCAGTGATCTAAAAATAATAGCATGAATAACCAATTCGCGTGAAGTGTTTAACTATAGGATAATAAACCAATAAAATCCAAGTATTTAATCAACGTTCATCAACCAATAACAATAGAAAGCCAATCCAATTTTTGTTTTCATAATTCAATGAAAATAATTTTTTATCAGAACATAGCACATTTAACTTTACAACAAACATTGGCCACAATAAAGTATTTAACTACGGAAAGCCATCCCAGAAAATATTTAAACATACAACTTTAATCACCCATTGACAATCACTCTCAGAATCTCACCAGATCCAAACAGAATGTCTGTTCTGTTGTAACAGAGACAATATTGAGAGAGACTTAAGTAATGCAGGATTCTATCTTGTAAAATGTATTTTCTAAATCTCAGCATCTCAGAAATCTGGAAGCTGAATGAAATCTAGTGCTCGCCACTTTCTTTAGAGAAGACAGAGGGAACGTGTTCACTGGAAGGAAAAGCAGATTTGACGTCAAGTCCAAGGCCGGAGAGAGCTGCGTATCGACTCCCGTTGAGCGCTGCTTTTCTCATCGGTGCATGTACGTGCTGATGCCACTGAGCTGCAGAGCACAAAACTATTTATTAAAACATTTTTACAGTAGCTACAGTAGTTTTTACAAACAATATGCTGCAAATACTACATAGTGTACATATTGAATTCAGCACAAATACTTTTTGTATCCAGCAAACAGCCAACATTAAACGAATCATTACTGAGTTACACATTTCTCAACCACTATATAGAAAAAGTATTACCTAATTTGTCGAACGATTTTAAAACAATACAGAGGAAGCTATTGGATCAAATGTGAGCACTTTTATTTGGGGGATAAATCAGATTCTTCAAAGACTAGAAAATAATTGTCTACACTTTTAATGTACTGCAAAACAAATGCACACAATCAAATCTAATTCTGTATTGTTTTGTATACATTTGTTTCAAAACATACAAATAAAAATCTAAATGTAGAGCCAAGCAGTAGAAGTCAGATTTAAAATAAGCAAACATGTTTACGTTTAAAAATAATATGGAGGTCAGATTTAAATTCAGAAGCATCGTTCTTATTCGTTAAAGCATTTTATCGGCCAAAAATCTGAAGAATAAAGATTCTAAGAATCGATCAAGAAATACAAACAGAAAAAAAAGTAAATTAGTATGTTCACCATAGATGTCGAGTCGGGCGGTGCAAGAAACAATCCCAGCTTCATTTTTAGCAGAGACAGTGTACCATCCGGCATCTTCTTTTCTACATGGCTGGATGAGGAGACACACGTAACCTGTGGTGTCCTGGTGCATGCTGGGATGAGAGAGCAAGTGTCAAAGAGAAGTTGTAGGTTTCTTTTCCTTTTCTCTTTGTTTCATACATACCTGACTCTATCTGTGGAGTGAGGGATGGTGTCATTGTCCTTCTTCCAGTAGATCAGAGGCCGTGGGGTTCCCAGAACACGACACTCCAGACGTGCTGGTGCCCCTTCAGCAAGGCCACAATTCTGCAGCTTCTCCAGGAAGCGGGGAGTCTGCTTCAGCTCCTTCTCTAAATAATATGCTATCATTATAGCTAATAACTAATGCTGATATTGTGATTGTTAACCCTATCTCTACACGCTCAGCTCTATATCAGGTCTTGCATGCATTGTTACAATTAGAATAATTATGTTTAATATATTAACTTGCAGTATTTAATTTAAAATTTCTCACCCAGAACAGTGAGCTGGAGGCAGAAGGAGCTCTGACCGGCTTTATTGGAGGCAATGCAGGTGTAAGTACCATCGTCTGATTGGCTCAAAGGATCCAGGAGCAGAGAGTGAACCCCGTTTTCTCGAACCAGTAGCCGATGAGTCTCGTCTGGGTAAATGGGCTTCCCATTCAACAGCCACATGATCTCCGGATGAGGTAACCCACTCACCTGCACAAACGCACACATTGTTGTCACCGGACTGAGAAGCAGAGCACAGCTGAACTGTGTAGATGTTATCAAGTTTCAAAATAACATGGTAAAAAAAAAAACGTAACTTAAGTTCCATAATTTGTCAATGAATTCAGATTTAAGGTCATCAATCTGTTATTCGTGATTCCATTTATAGTTTGAAAAGAATGATCAAAGTTAAATAAATGTTGGGCTACCTTGCAGTCAAGCCTACAAAGCTTCCCTTCGTGAGCTTGACTGTCTCCCGGTGCCTGCAGGAAGTGAGGTCGAAAGAAACGCTGCTGGGCCGGCTCGCCCTCCACTTCCTGTACACGTGCACGTACTCTGAGAAGAAGGCAGAGTGGATTAAAAAAATGGATAATAATCCATAATAATCCAATCCACACATCCCTGGAGGCCAAGACTAGTCTCCCACTAAAGCTGAGATAAACTCAACTCAGGCTGAGACTGGTTAGTACCTGAATGTGAGATCTAAACCACGTTGTCCAATGTTGCCCCATCTAAACCCCCTGTCTCTAATCAATAAGGCCTCCAAGTTTTCCCAGTGTTCTAATTGGCTGCATTCCTGTCCGGCAGTAAGCCAGTGTTTGGTGAGTGTACAGGAACACAATAGCAGCTTTCACACCTCCAGCCTATCTTGCAATTGTAAAGATGTTAAAATCTTGTTTCAGGAGTATTTTAAAGGGTCAGTGACATTGTGTTATTTTCAATAATATGTTGTTTACATTGGTCTAATTGTATGAGAGATGTGATTATTTTACTTATAAAGTCTACATTTTTAATTAAAATCTCCTCATTTTCCAGCCCAGGCTTTTTCCGGAAATTAGCTAAGATTTTCATTTGGCAAACTTCATAACCACTCCCCAGTTAATCACCTATTGGTTAGTGATTTGCATATTCATGACGTGTATGCAAAGTTGCTTTCTGACGGTCAACGTAGATCTGAAAGATATTAGAGGGATTAATTACAAGCAAATTCACTAACCCTAACCCTAACACATGAACACAGAGCTTGCAACATTGATAGACACTATACTGGCATTGGGAGGGAACGCTATTATACAACCTTACCTCTATGAGCCGGAGTCATATAGATGTTTGGTTTCTGTACAGCCTGAAATTGAGCATTTTCTTTTAATCCTCACAAGTCCTTTTAATAACCTCCTTTTAATACCACAAGTCCAAGTTGTGTGCTGCTCACCTGTGTTTTGCTCTGTTTTATTCTCGCGCGTTGGTTTCCAGATATTTCGAGAGAAGCTGTTGTTTTGTGGATAGAGCATCACTTCTGGGGAGTGACGTTACAATGGGACTCATGTGGCATAGCCAATGGCGTGAATAAAACCAGTTTTTAAAAGAAACTGTTTTTTGTTTGGGAAAGTCCATGGTTAGATTTTTTTATTCAATCTACTCATATAAATCACTATACAGCCATAAAAGCGATCACCATGGCATGACCCCTTTAAGCATACCAAAGATACCGGAGTTGGTTTATGTTACTTGTGATGGCAAGGTTAAATGTTTCATAATGTCATGACCCCTTCATAGCAACCAGACTGTTTACCCTAGCAACCATATTACCAGATCTCCATTCAGCTTCAGTAAGAAGTAAAGACATGCATGTTTGTTTATAAAACTCATATTAACAAGGATAACATTTTATAACACGGCCCCTCTATAGCAAACAGACTGATTACCCTAGCAACCATATTCCCAGATCTCTATCTCAGCTTAGGAAAATATTGAAGACATGGAGGTTTAATCTTTATATAACCTAATATATACTAACATTAAGTGAAAATCAATTTAAAGAAATGTTAATAACTGTCACAAACTTTTTCACATTGTTTCTAACTTTTTCTATTGTTTAAAATGTTAAACTGTTTCAAATCAACTGCCTAATGTTTATGAAAATGTAAAATAATTGCTTTCTCAAATTAAAATAAAATTTGCCATAAAACTATCAAATATAGTGTCAATGTTAAGACATCAGTGATATAGTTTTGATCGCAGCATATTAAAGTATGGAGCATTTAAACCCAACAGTGACTTACCTCTGGGAGTGCACCACGGGACGATTCCGAATAGGTCCAGTCTGAACAATCAAATGTCCAGAGCAGCTTATTCTTCCCTGTGAACAAGCAAAAACAACTACTGGTTACACGCTGAAGAGCAGTCATGTACAAAGGCAGGCTTGGATAACATGAAACACAGCAATGAGTATTCCACTAATTCAGAGCGACAGCTAAAATGTGCAGGCCTGCCGGCCTCCAGATGCATTGGTGTAAAGGGTTCTCTCTTTTATCAATCTCCTCTTCTTCAAAGTGTTATCTTTCTGAAGCTGAAATCTCACATATCTGAATTCAAAGATGTTTGTAGAATGAAACAAAGCCACGATTATTCTGTCACCTGGGGATTTGCAGCCATCACCGTGTAATTCCCATCATCATCGCTCGTGATAGCTTCTATGTGTAAAGAACACGTCCCGTCGCCTTCCCTGATTTTCTGAAAGTGCTCATTCTTCTTCAAAATCTGCTTTCCATCCTTAAACCAGTAAACCTGTGATAATAACAATAAAAATGCTAAGTTCTTCCAAATGTACTTTCCATTCTTTCATTAATACACCTGTGTGACCATTACAGAATAAAAGTCCATAGATATTTATAATGTTTGATTCAAGCAATTGGTAGCACTGTGAGTTAGTGACTATTCATTATTTATTCATTTCAGTGGAGTGCACACCTTAGGAATGGGGATGCCCAGCACCCTACAGCTGAGCGTGACAGCAATTCCCTCCACGGCTCTGAAGTGTTTGAGCTTCCGGTCGAAGATTGGAGCGATGCACTTTCCGCTGGGGATCTCATCATGCTGAACATCATCATCTGACTCCTCGACGGGGGTTCGCTCCAGACGAAACTCGATTTCGCTCATCAACCGCTGCTCGAAGCTTGTAACCTTATACTCCTGCAAAAAAGGGTCACATTAAATATATCTCAAATGACTCTAAAATTCTGCTAAATCAGTTAATTAAGGAAATAATAGAATTCGTTAAATGTATTATTAAAATTATATTAAAATAGATTGGCTCTTGGTTACAAATCCCCCTTTTTTTTTTTTTTTTTTTTTTTTTTTTTTTTACAGTGGAACAGTTGGAGACAGATTTAACATTTCATAATTTATTTTGTGTTCCATTCTATAAAATACATCAATTTATAGACTGAATCTGCTTCTGAATAGGGTTGATCGAGTCCACATTAGCTAACCCAGTTCACCTATATTAGAGGGGGGGAAACACTCACACCTGTCCAGTTCGAAGCTTTTTTTACTGCCTTCAGTGAAAAGCAACTAGAGTCAAGGTTTTGGAATGTGTTAGCAAGCTAAACCCACCAAATGTTTACTGTGCAATTAGCCAAAGCTACTAAAGCTTCAAGCTTTTAGTGGTAAACACACAGTGAGCCATTTCTGAGAGATTTTGTTTTTGTATGCACTCTCCCTTTAACTCTCTCTCCTATTTTAAAGAGAGCTGGCAGCAGTTCTGGGTGAAGGCCAGCGTCTCTGAATGCCTTCACCTCTATTTTTAAACATATCAGTCAGCAGGCCGTCTCAATATATATAAATATATTTAAGAATGTATGGTTGATATTCTTTTTTGGCATCAAACAAGTTATCTATATAGTTTTAAATGACTAGTTTGGACAAAAGCAGAATGGTCTATCTTGAGACTGAATTTAAATAACTAAGTTACTTGACATAGGCGTCAAGGCTTTATTTAACAGATATGGATTAGTTATGGTTACAGTTAACAGGATTACTGAGGTGTTATACTGAATAGAAAAAGTAAAATTCCTAGTTGGTTATTACAGAGTTAACAGATAGTATGCTGTTAGTTTTGCAAGTAACTCTTTTATTCTGTTGAACTATTTTTGTCTATTTTTGAATTATTTATTTAAACAGATGTGATAACTTATCTTTCTATTATATCTTATTTATTTTCGTTTTCCATTCATACAAGTGTGTGCACAGATGCAACCTTTCCCAAAGAGTTTTACAAAATTAGGGGCAGCAAAGTGTTGCAGTGGTGATGTTGGTCGTCCTAGACCAGAGGGTTTCTCGGTTCGATCCCCGCTAGATCCATTTTGCCGTTGTAGCTCAGGGCAAGCGATTTCACCCCAGGGCAGCAGAGGGCTACCAAGATAGCTTATCCCCACCAGTGTGTGAATGTGGAGTGGATTTCATAAAGCGCCTTTGAGTGTCTGCAAAAGCGCTATATAAATTGAAACCAATACATTAAGACATAAAATCAAAAGTAAAATCGGTGGATACATTAGTAGAAACTAAAAGCACGTTTTATCTATTTATTTTCTGAATGAGAAATCCACGGACCGACTTCCATCATTTTAATATACACAACTGTCAGTAATAAGTAAACATTTTTTGTATTTAAAAAATGAGCCAAAATGAAGCATTCTCTTTTTGTCTCCCATTTACCAGCTGGCTACATCCTCATTCCAGAATCGTTAGTGTTAATCAAATAATGGGAGGCATAGACACCACTAGGGTAAAAACAAACACATAACAGTGTTCAAAACAATAATAGAAAACAGAATAATAAAACTAAGCAAAAGACAATAAGCTTAGAAAAGTGAAATGCTCAAAAGAACAAATAAAACATGCATTTCTTTTTTATCATTCAGATTATTTCAACAACAAGGATTATAACTTATTAAACCACTCGACCAGTGAAGCTGACAAATGTTCACCAGCAGACTCAGCAAACCTACAGCATAGACAAATATTGACTTCCGTTTTTACTGTTTCTGTTTTAACTCTTCTTTTTTATTGAGACTTTATTTCACAAACCAAGAAAATGTTTTTTTATGGATGTAATCTTTAAATCAAATTGCTATTGTTAAATTATAACAATTTTTTTACAGATAACAAAGGCTAATGTAATGTTAGTTAAGATGAATTAAGCTTGAGCAAAGGTTAAAATGAATGGCGACTATCTTTAGCAAAAGAACAAGAAACCAACTGTCCCTGCTATGGTTAGCATCTATGCAGTAACATCAGTGGAAAACGTATTATTAGTACAAGCGAAGCATTCTTCTAACTCTCACAAAACATTAAACACACTCATTAATTCCTCATCTTGTTCTCCATCCTCGAGTCTTTGGTCCCACCACAGAACTCAAATGAAGAAAAGTGAATTTATCTTCAAGACTTTGTGAGTCACTAATGCCTGAACCACAACACCACTGGACCAGCACACGTGAGAATGCTTTGCCATAGAATGAAGCAGCACTTTGAGCCCTGGCCAATGCGTGTTTTAGCACAACAAAGCCAACTTCCCTGCAGTTGCCCTTAAACTTTTAAAAATTAGGAGTGAAAATTTACTAAATGCCCCAGCCATATCAACATCAATCCATGAGCGTGTTCCCACTGAAATGAAGCAGGTCTGAGCCTGGATAGTACCTGGGTGGGAGAACTCAAAGGAAAACCAGTTTCCTGAATGAGGCCAGCATGTAATATTCACCTTACTCCAAATTGTAAATTAACATTTTTTTTTATTATAATGAGCATTAAAATGACATCCTGACTCTGAAGAAAAATTCCAGGGTGTTTTGTTAAGAAGATTCAGGGTGTGACCTCAGCATTCCTGGCTCAATCTTGTATTCTAATTTGCTACATTACTACTGTGATTGGTTGCATTACTACCAATGTCTCGTGTTCACCATTAGCAGGTGTACAGTGAGTGTTCTGGTGCAGCCATCGCTAAATCCTCCCAGAGAATGCTGCACATTGGTGGTGTATTCAGAGTAAATATTTATTTATTTATTTGTAATATTTATAATGACTACATATATTTATATTTAATTGTATTTCCCGAGCATGAAAAGCCTATTCTGGAGACAAAAAAAGTGACTTGTTTACCGTCTAATGAAGACTCAAAAGATCTCTTTTGGTCCAAGTTCTCTGCCGACAAAGATAGAAAATAATTTAAGCTTGTTTTTATAGGTTGTTCTTTTACTTCAAAAGCCCTGTCTCTGTCAGTAAAATAGATAAACAACAGTTCAACCAAAGGATAGCGTAGCTCTGTCTTACAAATAAAACAGATAAAGTTTAAAGCTGAAGGCATTTCGTTAATAGTCAATGGATGGATCTGCTGTTCAAAGTATCTCCTATCTGCGCTGCTATTAACCCCTCCTCTAACCCTGATTGGTCCTCAGAAATAAGGCCAGCTTTAAGCATGCTAGTGACTACTTGAATACTGCTTCTTACCTTCGTGCGATCCATTTGGTGCTCTATGCATACTTTTAAGGGTGTGAAATGAGAATAGTATATTATAATTAGTATAAATGTAAAAAGTATCTAAATAACCATATCTATGTCTAAATAATGCATATATGTGCATTGTTCATGTGAACAGCACTTTAGATTATTCTTTTATAAGAAGAATGCACTAAAAATATAATCTCTGGAGTGTCATAAATTGATCCAGTGCTGTCAACGAAAGGGTTTTCATACAGCGGGCTGGAAAAACTGAAACCCTTCACAACTTTAAAAACAAAAAGATTGCTATTTGAGCAGTTCTAGTGACCTGATGAGCGCTTTTATTGTGAAGGTGATCATCTCTCATGAGTGCTACACTCTCCACTTCTGGTTATTAATGATCACTGAGCTGGTTTAGAACATGGCTGAAACAGTTTAATTTTCATCTTATTGGTGTTGATGGTCAAGCCTCGGGGGATGAATGATTTGAGAGGGAGGAAATAATGCTGAGATTATTGTTATTTGTGAGCTCATTCACTGGTTAAAAGCAGAAGAAAGCATGGCACAAACACTGTGTACCTCGTCATAGTTAATGACGGTTGCAGTGGGAACGTTTGCTCCAAGTGCTGGGCTCCCATAATCCCCCCCAAAATTCAGCTTCTATGGAGGACAGAATGGATGACAATGATGAAAACACAGACAGGGCCCACACATCAACACAAATGTGTGATTAACAAGTAAAATTGGTGTTTTAGTATGACATAACAAAGTTGTTAATATGGCATGAGAGGACTAAAAAATTAATAAGTTAAAAGCAGTTTTCAAAAAAAGAACTTCCACATTCATGATGTTCATTTATCGGTGACTTTTGACCATGTTCTTACTGTAGCTGAAGATGCTTCAATTCAAAAACCAAATATTGAAGTTATAAATAACACCTAAATTTAGGTGTTTTTCTTTATTTTCTTTATTCTGTGTCGTCTTCTTTATTTTCTTTATAGCCTTAAGAGCAAGGTCATTTCATGGGGAAAAACATATAATTTTAGCTCATTCACAACAAAGTCTGCTGAAACAACTGTGACAATCTAGCACATAATTCACATTCTAGACTGTACAAACTTCACCTACATTTTTAAAAGAGGTTCTTTGAGGAACAATCCTGACCGTGCTAGTTATAAAGGTGACTCAAAAATCCTTTTAGACAAGCATTTCAGGGATGTGTTTAAGTGTTTTAACTGTGTATCGTAAAAATAATACTTTATCTGATTTATTTCATTCTCTTAAAAATAAATTGTCCATGTTTTACTATATACTGTTTTACATTGCAATCTAAACTTAAGTTGGCATTTTTAAAATCCTGCTTAGTCTGATTTTGTTGTGTATGTTTAGTACATGGCACACTTGGAACAATGTTAACAAATAAACAGAAAACCAGCCAGTTACTAGTTGCAAAAAAAAGCAAAAAGCTGTCGATTGCATAGGGTAGGAAACCACTATCGTTCAAGCGGTGCATCCCTAAAGTAAATAGTAAAACTGTAATAAATAAGTACTTATAGTTGACACATTGACTTTGAGTGAGTGATTCCTTTATTTAACACAACCCCAATTATTACTATTTTAGTTCTGTACTGGGTACAAGCAGAACCTTTACATCTCTCTAATAATATATAAAACTTCTAACCTGTTGTCCAAATTGAAGATGGTCGTCTTTAAACTGAAGCTTCTTCTCGATGTCTAGCAGAAGCAATTCCCTGCTGTTGAGGATCTCATCTTCGGTAAAAAGCCTAGAGCCTCTTTGACTCTTTTTCTGTGCTGGCCTTTGAAATAAACAATGAAAAATGTTTTTTTTTTTTAATTTATAAAACATGTGATATACACTGCCTGACCAAAACAACAGTCGCTACCAAAAAGAGATAATTTAATCTTTTGTTGCCATGTTCTTATCTAAAGTTACTCACTTGTAAAATCCGCCATTTGGGAGAAACTTTGGGATGTTAACATCTCTGTAAAACTAACAAAATCTGTCGCGTGCCATATATGGTCATGTAGAAAGGCAATAGCTGGTCATTGAGAAAGGCCATACTGGTCATAGTGAAAGCCCACAACTCATGGACCATACCAGACTTTTACATGATGTTAAATTACCATAAATAAACATAACATGCCGAGTTCAGCAGACTACAGTACAGCGCATGTGAGGGGCCAGTCAGAACCTCGTAGCTAGCAGTTTGAACATTTCTTCAATTTTCTTAGATGTTTTCTCTGCTTGATGCATTGAACCTTCTCAAACAGACTAAGATCTTTTCCACTGTACTCACTGATCTCCCTTACATTTAAAAACATTTAAGCATTTAAATGAAATGTTATTGGCTTACCCTGGTGGTGCCCTCTTGGGCAGACCCATGGCGTTGGTAAGAGGTGCTGTTGGCAGTGAAGGAAGCACAGAACTCAGAAAAGCAACTGGGTTTTGGATAGGGCTCGGACTGGATCCACTGGAGGTGGGTGAAGACGCTTGAGGGGGGGACTGAGGTCGGAACGAAAACATAGAACTCACCAACCCGGCGGAAAACAAAGGGGGAGGAGATGACACATAAGGAGGGCTACTCGGAGACTCCAGGACTCTCAATGGGAATTTTCTACCAAGCTGGCTTACAGGGGATGTGAGGTCTCGAGAGGACTTTGGAAAAAGCTGCGCTGCTAACTCATGGAGCATGGGAACAGGGGATTCTGTTGGTGAAGGGGACATTAGCTCTTTTGGACGGGTGTAGCTGAGGCTTTGGGCAGAATTAGAAATCACATTACCAAAAGGAGTCTTCATGTCAATAAATGGTGGGGGTGACATTGGACTTGGTGGAGGTTTGTTTCTCATCAAAGGAGGAGAGGTTAAGTTACTTGTTGGGTATGTACTTGAGTGTTGTGGGTTATTGCTGTGATTGGTTATTGGTGTGCTGTTTAATCTTATGTTTTGTACGTTTGAATTCATGTTCATTTGCGACACATGAGTCAAGGGGGTAAAAGGGGACATATTTGGAATATGATTTAGGGTTGTTTGTGGGGATGGAGTCATGATTGTTTGAGGAAAAAAATCTCCCGTGTTCAAATGTGGGATGCTGGGAACTCCCGTAGGTTGAGTCACATGAAGTGATGGAGACAAACCTGCCAAAGGGGTTCCATTGAGGGAGATTGGTTGCCTCACAACTGCTTGGCTGGGTGTTAATTGAGATAATGGGGGAACGAGAGGTTGAGTAAAGAATGTAGATGCATGATGGATGTTTGGAGTGCCGAACAATGGAGTTGCTGGGATTTTTGGTTTTACGTTCTGCATAGAAACATCACTAGGTGGGATCGCATCACCCAGAATTATTTGGTTGTGGTTTAATTGAGAACATGGAATCGTGAGAATTTGAGGAAGTGCGTTTGAAGATCCTGTTTTTGATTGAGGGATGCTGGGAGCTCCAAAAGCTTGAGTTGTTGGAATTGTATGTTTGGGCGCTCCATTGGGACAGATTGTTTGTACTACAATGGGTACCACGATTGCTTGGTTGGGATTAAATTGGCTGAAGGGTTGTGTGACAGATTGAGGAGACAATGTTGCATTTGTTGGTAGGATGTTGGGAGCTCCCAATGATTGAATGACTGGCATTGTTGGTTGAACACAAGATGTCGAAGGAGTCTTACTCTGTAGGTCAGGCTTTACTAAAGTAGGAGTGTTTTGAGGGGTTGAAGGGAGACTGTGTAAGTTCAGAGGAGAAAGTTGTGTCAAGGATGTGGATAGAGATAGAGATTTTACAATGGAAGATGACGTTGTGGGTTTTAATTGGATAGATGGAGTGGTCTGTGGACCTGAATACATTAGTGGAACTGGTGTAAGAGATGAGGATGTTAGATTTGAAGAAGGATGATTTGGTATTAGTGGATCTCCGTTGTGGTTTTCGTCAATATTTTGTGATTCTTGAGTTGTGTCTTGATGTTGCTCCAAGAGGACTTGATTGTGAAGGATCTGAAGCTGGGCCGGGTCCCTGGGAGTAATTTAAACAAAGGGTCAAAATAGTGTTTAACAAATACAACTAACATTAACAGTTGTTAAGATGCTATAAATGGAAAACAATATACAGTAATGGTATAATTGTATTAGTAAATTAAAAATTAGTAATTTCTAAATTGAGACTGAAAAACATGTTGGGAAAAATGCATTAACCTATTTGCCCTTGTATGAAGGAACTAAGTATTTGATTCCCTTTTAATAAGTAAGATTTCTGGCTTTCAGGTATCATTTACAAAGGAAACTTTTATGAATACATTTAAAATCACTGGGTGAGCAGAATTTCACAGTTCTGTTTAACCTATAAATGTAGTGCTTTTTAATCTATTAATAACAGAGCTAAAACTTTATAAAGCCTCCTTTCTCAACCACATTTTGGCATCCCGAACAAGATCAAGAAAGGCATAACACTAGGCCAAGCTGACAAAAAGAAGCATGGCTTATTTACAATGATTCTTCAGCTAATATCTAATTTCCAACATTACTGGCGGACAACACCATGCCAGACCTAAGTGTGGGCTTCAGTAAATAAATAAAAGCTGTACACAGTAGCAATCATATAGCAAAATTACCAGAGTGCTATCAAGGAGATAAGACTGTAGATTTATACAAGAGAGGAATGCACAACAAAACCACCCGTAGGCAGCTCAATTGGAGGCTGATGACGCTTGTAATTATGCACAAATGGAAAAAGAACAAAATAAAGATTGTTCACTCTTCATGCACGATCACATCTTAAGGAGTTTTAATGAAGATGAGAACGGTCAGAAAATAGTCAAGAATTAAAAGAGTGGAGCTTCTCAGTTATCTCAAGGCTGCTAGGATCATCAACACTAAGAAAACAAGTAGTACCATACTATATAAAACTAGAGGTTCCCTTGCTCAAGAGACTTCAGTCTCATCATAAGCAAATTAAATATTGTGAAGTTTTTAAGTGGTCACATCAGCGCAAATTTTACTGTTTGGCATCAGCACAACATGCTTGTTAAGGACAAGGCACAAACAACAAAGGAAAAGTCCAAGCAGGAGCTGACCATTAATGGTGGTTAGCATTAAGGGTTGTGGCACCAAGTCATATTTTGTGAAGTAAAATGTGGTCCATAGCTTTCATCAAATAAATGTTGATACTCTCTCACGGTACGCTGAATTCTAACTTTACATTTTTGAACAGCTGACATCTTTTTTCTTTTCTTTTTTTTCTCGAAAAACAGTCGACACTGGCTGGGGTTTAAATACTTTCCCCTCACTGTCACATTTTATACACAAAAGTGTGTTACAAAGAAACAAATCCTAGAGACTAGATTGGAGATTTACATTCAAATATAAGTGAAAAAAGTGCTCAAATAGTTTCAACAATTAGAAAATCATTGTATGCAGACATTGACATTGGTTGCAGACATTGAGAAAAAGAAATCCAGTTCTAAAGTAAGAAAGGTGCTTACGTTCTACTGAAGAAAATATAATGGAAGATTGGGGAGAACGTAAATACCAAAAAAACACACAGAGAACATTTAGCTACCAATGAGTTTAAAAAAAAAAGCAGTTGATACTTACAGTTTAGGCTTAGCAAACACTGGAGGTGGTTCTTTAGATAGTAAGCCTTTTTCATCCTCTTCTTCCTCTTCAGGGAGTTTAAATGTTACCCGAAGACCTGCTCTAGAACTTGAGCGTGATCTGTTGTGATTTCCAAAAATACGTTCGGGTCTTGTTTTTAGACAAGAAGTTGGTGGTTCTGGCAAAGGTTTCATCGTTACTGGTTCTGGAGGATTGCTGGAGTTAAACGGAGAACTGAAACTAGAAGGGCTACAGAAATCACTTGATGCTTTCTGAGATGGGTCATGCCAAGTGCTCAAATTGTTGTGTAAATCAGCTCCGTTTGGTGGACTTTGTGTCATATTGGGGGACTCCTTAAAATCAGACCCTCCCGAATCAAAGTGTGAGTCTGATGGCGTCTGTACCTGTGAGCTGTGAAGATTCTGGTTTGAGCTGGAATTGAGTGTAGATGCAGTGAATCTGAGAGAGTCTAGTGAAGGTAATTGACATTTAAAAGATTCTGAGCTGTACTTTCCAATGCTGAGAGGATCCAGGGTAGGAAGGCTTGTGGTCAGATCATGGCGGAGTGTACTGGAGGTTAGGGTTCCATGGTCCAGAGTGTTTGTTTGCTTATATACGGAGTTCAAGGGGTCAAGAGAAATCATGCTTGAATAAAGTTTGCTGTTTATGGTGGGAACATCGGGCTTGCGCTTCATCGATGAGGACTTCAGGTCTATCAATGGAAGCTTGGGGATAGAGGGCTCCACAGGTAATGTGCTAAAAATCTCAGGGTTGCTGCAGGTACTTTCATGTCCTGTTTAAGCAGAAAATCAAATTTACATTTTTAGAGCAAGAACCTTTAATGAAAGCTATCGATTATTTTTACCTTTTAAACTCAAAACTGCAGTGCTGGAAACGGTGCCATATTTATTGCTGGCTGTGCAAGTGAATTTCCCAGAGTCTTCTGGAAAGACTTCAGCAATGACCAAAGTACAAATTTCCTCTGAAATGAAATGATGACAGAATATAAGTGTGTTTTCAGGTGATGGTTTGAATAAATATAATTTTAATGAAATTAAATACACCTACCGGATTCAGCCAAGGATCTTGGTTCTGATGAGAAAAAAATGTAAACAGTTTTGAGATGCATAAACATGAAAAAATAGACATTACATTACTCATTTTGTAAAAGAGGACCATCCAAAATCAGCTGGTGTAAATTTGTACTATGATACTTAAAAAAATGTTAATGGAAATATAAACATTTATGTATGTCCACTGGCCACTTTATTACGTACAACTGTCCAACTGCTAGTTAATGATAGTTTATAATTAGCCAATCACATGAAACCAACTCAAAGCATTGCATTACATGTCAATATGATATGCTGGAGTTCAGACTGAGGTCAGAAGAGAATGGCCAATATGGTTTGAGCTGCCGTAAATTCCTAAATCTTCTGATGGTTACTTCTGAGGAATGTTTTAAGTACCTTGTTCAATCTAAGCCACTAAGGATAAAGGCAGTTCCGAAGGCAAAACTCCATACTAGCAAGGTGTAAGTGTACAAGTCCATTTAAGTATATTTTTTCCACTCACTTCCTCTCCTTATTACATATTCTAATAATAAAAGATGAAATATTAAAAGAAAAATATGAATTACTCAATTCCCCCAGCAACTGAATTGGTGCATTAACTTGCCATTATTATATTAATTTTTATTAATAGGACACAATATCAGCTAATGTTTGCGGAACAAACCACCAATCAAGAGAGAGTGCGTGCGTGACAAGCTTTTCAGTTATGCTAATGAGTGTTATTGAGCAGATAGGAAACAACTGGGGATGTCAAAAATCAGTTTTGTGCAATTTATTTGCAAACTGTAAAAATAGTGCAGATAAACGAGGTACATACTCTTTTGGAGAACCCGGAAGTCTGGAGAATCCTCAATGAGGGTTCCCTCTCGGTACCAGTCGACTTTAGGAGAGGGAACGCCTTTTACTCGGCACTCCAGAACCACCAGCTGACTCTCCAGAGCCAGAACATCCTGAAGTGTCTGCAGGAAAAAACTGTTTTCAATGGGCATTGAATTTGGAAAAGACATGCTTTTTAGTAACAATTCATGCTGGATGGTAAATAATTACATTGTTACCCCATAAAATGTATATATTAACATTCTTAACCATGACACAATAAATCACATTTTATGTTTATCATTGTAGAAAAAAACGAAAATGTTTTACCTACGTTAAAACACACACTAAGCAAATTAACTAACCAAAATAGTTAAACTCTCCGACAATGTTAAGTTTTTCCTCTCTTTTCTCAAAGAACCCCTCCCCCAACCAACCCAATAGACTTGGCTGTTATTTCATATTTTTCTCTAAAATGGATCAGATTATAACCTTTGTAAAAACTGGGGCTGCCATCACAGGCCTCATTTCAAAACTCTCAACACAACTGCTGCTGCCATTCAAACCCTGGAAGGGAACACAAAATGCATTTAAAAATAATGTTGGGACTAATATTTGATGCATTCAGCTGAGGTTACCTCCGAAATGCTTTGTTGTGATGCTAACAGTGCTTCAGGGACTCTCTGGCTTAATTCAGCAGCATTAGGCTCCTCTTCTGCTATCAAACTGGGTTCCTCTGGTTCATGTATTGTTGGTTCTGTGATGTTTATTTGAGAAATATCAGGTGTGTTTTCTAGGTTCTGGTGATTTTCAGTGACTGGCTCAGTCACTAGCTCTGTTTGTGCTTCTGATGGAGCCTCTGGTTCAGGGCATGAAATCGTTTCAGGTGATTTTGAGTCTTCAGATGAGGTTTGGTGTTTGACTGATGACGCAGTGGGTTCAGGTTGGGAACTTTTGTGAAGTCTGAAAGAAAATTTGTGGATGTGTTTCAACAGGACGTCAGTGAGCTTGTGATGAGTAGCACGTGCATCACATTTAACCCCAATTTTTGTCTCTTTCATTTCTTTTTGAGATGATTTAGTTGTGTGACAGGAGACACATGGAAGTTTTTTTTTAGGTTCTTTCGAGGGTTATAGGGAGTAGAGTATAAAAACAACACAACTACTCCATACTACCACTACATACTGCACTCTGCTTAGGATTTAGTTAAAGACTTGGAAGAAAAGAGTAACATTAGAGGGCGAATCTTTAATTTTCAAAATAGACTTGTAAATTGAACTTAGGGTCACAGGAGTCAGCTAGTGACAATATTAGCAAATATTCAGAGAAAAGGGGACATACAGTCAATGTTCCCAGGTAATTTGAGACCACATTCAATTAGATTCATATCTTTAATTATTCTTTAAATATAATTTTACTCAAGTAAAATATTTTATTTGAAATATAGAGAAGTACTTTACTTCAAATAAAATCTATGCAAGTAAACTGCACCCTTTTGTAAAATTCTTTAAAAAGCAGAAGTAAATACAAAACATACTCAGTAACAGAAGTGTAAGTACATGTGTTACTAAAATCAATATAGGTCTAAAAGTTACATTTTCCTTCAAAATACAATCCAGATCTTCTATAATAATGATAATAATAATGCTTTCAATTTATAAAGCGCTTTTCCGCATTTCCATATGCTCAAAGACACTTTAAAATATCCAGAGCATTATTCACGCACTCCAAATTCACACACTGGTGGTGATAAGCTACCTTGTTAACCCTCAGCTGCCCTGACGCAGTCTGACAGGACGTCGCTGCCATTCCGTGCCTACAGCCTCCTGACCACCACCAAACACACCCCAGTCACAAACATCCATAAAGGGCAATGCAGGTGAAATGGCTTGCCCAAGGCCACAACGATAGAATGGACCTTGCAGGGACCGAACCACCAACACTCCAGTTACAGGACGGCCAACACAGCGCTACCTTTCCACCCATATTGTTGGTTCCACAGCATAAGATCATGTTACTTTTTTTCAGAATGCTTGCTTTATGAGGATAGTAAATGTAATATTTAAGTAAATCAGAATCTAGTGGGTTTACCCAGATTCAAACAGTTTTTACTAAATCATCAAAATAAAAAGAATCTGTATAAAGAAACTGTATTTAATTACAGGAATTGTATTTGTTTACATGGACTTCCTGATACATTTTTATTCTTTAATTTGTTCACAAGTAAATCTACTCACTGTGTTAGAAACTGTTGCTCTGTGTCTGAATCAGATGAAGAAGCCCCTGCACCAAAAACAAAAAAACTGTTCAATGAGCATCTCGGAGAAATAAAACACAAGGTACAAAAAAGTCAATAGTAGTTTTCTGAGACATTGAAAATCTAGCATACACAATCACAAATCTCTTGGTTGTGCTTGTTTTTAATGTTGGGTGAAATGCTAAAGGAGTACCCTCTATGTAGATTTCAGCAGATGTGGAGTCAGAGCCATAGAGGTTAGAGGCGAAACAGGAGTATCGCCCAGTGTCTTCCTCGAAGGCTTCAGCAATGATCAGAGAGTGATGCTCACCGTCTGAGAGGATCTGAACATCAGGACTGTTCTCTAGCTCCTTGCCCTCACAGAACCACCTGAGGATAAATACGCTCATGAATTGATGCATCAAGAGTACAACACCAATAGAACAGCAGGAGACCATACAT
This sequence comes from Danionella dracula, assembly GCA_900490495.1. NCBI lineage: Eukaryota > Metazoa > Chordata > Actinopteri > Cypriniformes > Danionidae > Danionella > Danionella dracula. The sequence continues at coordinate 13,380,343 of UELW01000778.1, forward strand.
CCAGGTAATAGTGCACAAAAAAACTTTCCAGAATACTGATACAATCATCTTTAAGACACCCTCACCGACTTAAATTCCTCTAAAAGAAGCTGAAAGAGAAAATAAATTTTGGGATGTCGTCTTATTAGGGGTGACCCTTGATCAATATCTGAACAAAATCTCCCCAAAACTCCAACAAATAGCATTGCAAAAACTGGTGTGAATCCCCTGGGACCAAGGAAACAAAATCAACTTGAAACAACTTAAACTTAAACAAAACCCCTTCCCAAACACAACCTAAACAATTGGAAAGAATCACTTGGAATATAAACTCTGAATTTGAAAGCCTCAACAGAGAAGCCAACCCTGAATTGAGGCAAAACTACAGGGAATCCAATATTTCCAAAGTGTATGCTACACACAAAGCATGCAAAAGTAGGAGGCATGTCCATACCCTCTTTCCGAATTGATATCAAAATTTTTGTTATGATTTATTTAATACTGCTAAATTAAGAATACAGAGACAATTTCATTCAAGCTCACCTGAAATCAAACATAGCAAAACAAATCATGAATTTTATTAAAATGTACCCTTCCGCTCAAATCTTGAACTACAACACAATCGCTATTTTCTGCACAACATGAGTTATTATTGCCATCTGTGAGCAATTGGAGTCGTTTTTGGGTGGGAAAAGTTTATTCACCCCCCAAAACATTCAAAAACATTGCAGTAAACATGTTTTTTTTTTTCAGCTCCAAAATTTGACAGTTTTAACATGGGAGTGAATGACAAGCTGTTCACTTCTGACCCCATCCCCATTGTGGTAGGTTGAGATACTACAGCTCAGTTACGCATTACGCATTGAGAGGGAATCACATGCTGCCCCTTAGGAAAGAGCCAAGACAAACGAAAAACGGGTTGATATAATGGCAAGCTTATACAGTTATATAGTTAAACCTGTGGCCTGACAAACCAATGAACATTTAACCAAGAATAGTTACATATAGAAATAATTGTATTCTGATGAGTGATAACAAAATTTTAACTATTCTCTTTAGAGATGTTTCCAAATAACTCGCGTTTAAAAATGGTGGACTATATAAGAATCTTCAAACAGGACGAAAGTGGAGGGGCTATGAGTATATGAACATGTCATTAACATTGACATCTTTTACGTCATAAAGCAACAACTCTGAAAACAGCTCAGAATTTTGAGAAAAAGGATTGTTTAATTTAAACTAATCTTTCTGAAGTTTATTCACACTTTTTTTGCCCAGATTTATATCCAAAGTTGCCTTAATAATAAGTGCCCTTTAATAGGAAAATAAGTCAAATAAGAAGAGATTCCCTGATCCATTCTGAATCGACTTGGTCTAACTACTAATTGTTAAAGACTTGCGTCACATAAAGGAAGTACCAAGACTCAAGTAAAAACACAAGCATATTATTACAGATAAAATGTTTTGACCTTGCACACGTGTCAAGCTGCTGTCAGACATTCAACTGTTTAAAAAGGGCTTGTTTTATGTTCACCTGTTAAAAAATGCCTCAAAATGTCTCTAAAAAAGCAAGTATCCACATGAACATTGCAACATAAAAAAGGAAAGGAAACTCCTTACCTATAACAATCCAAGAACAGCTATTACTCTCACTCGTCATTTTCTGAAAACCCAAATGAGGAGCACTAAATCTGAAATGACACTAACTTTTAAAGCAAGAATGTCCTGTTCAATCCAAGTGTGTCTACATTACTGGGTGAATGCAGCAGTGTGTGGGAGACTGGGCTTCACAGCTGTTCACTCTATTTTTCCCACAGTGCTCACACACGCAGGAATCCCTGATAAAACCAGCCTGAGCATCCCTGACCCACGTACACAAACACACACACACAAACTGAGCTAAATATAGCAAACACACAGTTACCAACACTGAAAACATGAAGAAGGGTCCGTACAGAAGTATTTTACATAAAACATCTCAAATGATAAAAACGCCTGTGTAATTACTGATAATGCTTTAAAATACAAATGATAAAGTTATGGAGTAAAATGGAAATAAACTTTTATAGGTACACCACATTATTAGCCAGTGATAACCAATGGAGCTGATGTGGGTTTCCAACCCTTTCAAACATTTAGGTGTAGACAAGATTTTATGTAAAACAATTTTTCTCTACATGAGAGCAATATAATCAGGAAACATTTCTGTCGATGACAACCAATTGTAGCTCCCCCTACAGACAAGTGACTTTCCTGACTCTCTATTAGACTGTGTTAAGGACATCAAGAAATGTCAGGAAAAATCGTTCAAGTTCTCGTTGGAAGCTTGCTGATGTGTTGTGCAATCACTGTATCTTCTAATGTCTGTAACCTGGGAGTCATTCGTTATGCAGAAATGTAATTCAGTAGCTAAGAACAGTTTTTATCCCTAATTTCTACTCAAATTTCTTTTTTCTTTTAGTGATCTTGAAATTATTATCCAAGCTTTTTTCATCCAGGTCTGCCTGCTTGCATGTGGTTCAGAATTATGCTGCTAGGCTACTAACAAGGATGAGAAATTGAGATCATATCTCTCCTGTTCTGGCATAGCTCCACTGGCCATCAGTCTGTTACAGGTTTGATTTAAAATTGTATTGTTTGTTTTAATGACCTTAAACAGTCTGGCTATATAATAAATATAAATTCAGTTTATATTATTGAACTGTATACCACAGAAACACCTGAAACAGAAAAACCGCTGCTTGCAGAGCAGCACATTTCAACGAACAAGAGCAATAACATGACCTTACACATCAGCCAGTAAAAATGTATAACTACTCAATGTGATACTCATTAAAGAAATGAATCATGTCATTTTTAAAGTGAGTAAAAACTATGTAGTTGGTCCCCCAGTCGGCCACTAAGACTATGGGATGCTCCGCTAGGAGCGCTCTACTCTCTCCATACTTTTCAAAATGCTAATCAGCGAATGCGCTGATGGTCACGTGATCACCTCGTCCCGCACAAAGCAGTGTTTTGTTTTGTTCCTGTTTTTTTGCTGGAGCCTACTCTCGACACACAAGCGACTCAGTGAGACAACCACAGAGAACAGTTTATTAACAGATTATTGTTAATGTGGATTAGTTGAAGATCTAGTGAGTCGATGGCAACCAGCGAGGTTTTTCGGACGGATCCAGAGGCAGGATCCGCTGAACGCCCAGACTTCATGTCTTTCACTGCCTTCCACCAACAAGTAAGACTCCTTTTTTTAGTAGAGCACTTGTTTGCTGGTCAACTGTTTGTAGCGTGTTCCAAACATGTTGTGACCATGCAAGTTGGATGTGGTGGATCGATCCATTGACAGAAAGCCATGATCATTGCCTCGGTTGTCTTGAGTATAGACATGCTGAGGCTGAGATTGAGGGATCAGACTTTGTTGATTGCACAGTTCTGTCCGGCAGCGCACTTAAGGCGAAATTGGGGTATTTTCAGGCCACCACCGGAGGCTTTGTACCTCCTGCAACAGAAACTTATGTCCCCCAGCCCCAACCATAAAGTCGGACTAAGTCTGGTTGCCCAGGGGGTGAGTACGGCTCCAGCTTCAGAACAGGAAGAGTGTCACGCTTGCGTCCGCTTTGTGCAGAACGGCGGTATCACGTGACCATCAGCGTGTTCGATGATTGGCATAAAGTAGATCGCTCCTAACGGAGCTTCCCATAGTCGTCACTGACATAAGACTCCGTTTCCTTTTCATTCTTTTGTTCAAGTAACTAAAGTTGACTAACTCGCCACTTGGTGGCAGCATAGCATAATACTCCCTTAAGCTGAATACCAAGGGAAAACAGGAAAAAAGGAATGTTAATATGTGTTTGTGAGTGAAAAGATCAAACCAATTGTAACTGACAAACAGTTCTTGTTTATGTTACATGTATAATCACATTCCATTAAATGATGGGGCCACCAAAGTACATGTGAAACTGTAGGTGTAGTGTCCATAGCTTCAGTCTTTAAAGAGTCGGAAGCTAAAAGATGGTGAGTCTGCTGCTTGGGGTGCGTCATTATTGGATAGATGAAATGGAGAAAGGGCTGAGAAGTCGAAACCGAAACGTAAAGACCGGAAGCACTGAATGCAGAGTATAAATTAAATTCAAGAGTAAGATCTCATAGTGGAGATAGAAGAGACAGAGGTGAACATTAATTCACACAAATGTCCAGTCTCTATGAAGTTGACAATTATTCATAGATATCCTGATATTAAACATTGTACAGCCATTAGAAAAAAAACTGTTTATGACGATGATCAGAGGTATATTTCACTATTGCAGTGGCAAAATGTGAACATCAGCAGGAGATTTTTGTCCCCTGAGTCATACAGCTTTAAAAGCACTATAAGAAACTGGAGAGTGAAAGAGAACCAGCTTGTAAAGCTGCATGGGACTCAGATTCTCTCCGATCTGAAGCTCTTCCAGGATGGTAAAACCACCATCAGATCTGGGTAAAACACAAGATTGAGATTTATTTCCCTTCTGTCATAGATACATTCCAAGAAGTGAAACTGTCACAGCGCATGCAGTTCAGTCATCTCAGAGAACCAGCGGGGTCCACAAGGAGCAGTTATGGGAGGCATTTTATTTGCCATATTTCTATATTTTTACTTCCGCTGGGTCTAAACCAGACTCAACTTCCAGTGAACACAGATTCATAACCATTAAGCAATAAAACACAAAAAAACAACACAATTTTAAATTATGATTCTAATGAAAATGGAAGTTAATTAGCACTCAAATTGTATCTTGTTTATGCTCACATTTTAAACTAGAACCGATGATGCAGGACATTCATTTTGTCTTCCTTCTCTTAGCTTCATGTTTCTAGGGCTTAAAAATAGATAGGCTCATGAGCTCAGAGCTGCTGCTAAAGTGACACTTGGGTTTCACCTCACACTCGTCTTTGTGCAAACAGTAATAAACCGACCATTCACTATAATGCGTTATTATGCAACGAGAAGCAAATGGAATGATCACCCTGCTACCCCATTACAAGAGCAATGTGGAAAAAGGAAACATCACATTTTTTTCAGCTAAGGGTAGAACATGAATTTAACAGTGACCTCAAATGAAAATCTCACATTCTGTTTTAAATATGAAGGCAGCCTATAACTGTGTGTGCATGCTTGTGTGTGTGTGTGTGTGTGTGTGTGTGTGCACACGTGTAAACCTCCCTAAAATGATGAAAGTCCAACAAAAACAAACCAAAACAGAAAACAGCCAAATTTCACAATAATTACATCATCAACCGTAAGATCCATAACATCTCCCTCTCTGACTTAGAGTAACATTAGTCAGTTACAATACATCATACAGACCCTAAAAAATGTCAAAAAGACTTAGAGGCCTGTAGAACAGAGGTCACTATTGGAAGCACACAGTGGAGGAACAAGCAGAGCTGAGTGACTGTAGATAGGAGCACAGCATAGCTAATGGCTTCCTCTAAAAGACATTTAAAAAACACAATTGTCCATGAAGTGGACAATCAAAAGAAAGACACATTAAAACAGGTTAATTTTAGCCATTAGCCAGCTATGAACTGAAATATTAACTTCCTGCATTTCTTTAAGCTCTGCTCTTGTTGTTCCTCATTCTAATAGTGCCAAACTACTTCATAAGCCTCTGTGGTTTGCTAGTACACATTTAATAGGGACATCAGAGACTTTGGTCTAAGCTTTTGCTCTCAGACTTGTTTATCTGAAAAAAATTGTTTATTTCATTTTTTTATAATTACTTTTGGAAGTTTCCAGTTTACTCTAGTACTATGCTATAAAGAGCAGTGCATGTATCAAACTAAACATTGTTCATGTTTACATCTTCATGTTTCTCAAGTCTCACACATTAAGCATTTGCATTTTGCTGCTTTCACATTCACACACCACACTTATGATTTCTCATGCAACAAAAATTATGAAAATACACATCAAGTTGAACTTCTTTAATTTAAACTATGAGCATCAGCAAAAGCGATAAAACATACTGACAACATGCACATGTGTGCTTGCTTCTGCAGTTTTGGTTGAGTGATGGAGCAATAATATCACACGATTGGGAGTAAAATATATGAACAGTGTGATTAACATGTCAAAGTGGCTCAGACTTTAAGCACTTAATAAGCCCTGGACTGTGATAGAAACAATGCGGCTATATGTTCCAGCATATGTATATGTATAAGTTTATGTATATGTATATCATCTATATATATATATATATATATATATATATATATATAGACAAATTTAATTATATTGCTTTGAGTATCAGCAGTTATTTCTTTAAACAGCAATTTAGTTTAGTGCTTCAGACTCAACAGAATTTATCTAAAACTCACCGAACTTCAGGTGCAGGCGTTCCTCCAACAATACAATCCAGCTGCACTTTGCTTCCCTCAGGAACCTCTCGACTCTTGAGTTTCAGAAGGAAGTGTGGACGGTCCCACACTGGCTCATCTGTACTCTGGATTGGAATCAGATCCAGCATTTCCCCTAGAGGTTCTGGCTCTTGAAGCTCCTCTAAAATCACTGGCCTGATTGGCTCCTCAACCTCTTGGTCAATGATCATGGGTCTTTCGCGATCATCTGCTGTGGCATCAGATTGGGTTTTGGTCTGAATTCGGCTACGGTGAGCTTTACAGGCTCGAGGACGAATCCTCTTGGAGCTGTTGGCTTTAAAAAGTGAGGAAAGCTCTTCTATGAAATCTGCCGCTTTGTTGAGGAACTCCTTCTTGGATTGAGTCTCCAAACCATAGGGAGGGTTTCTTTGGGCATTTCTGAAATCCTGCCCCAGGTCTCGAGAAGCTCTGGCATTTCTGATGGCGTTTTCTAACAGTGTTGGCTGCTCATCAAGTTGTCTTTCTGACCCTTTAGTCTCCGATTTGAGTTTTTTGTGGGAAACATTAAAATGCTGTCCATTGGCTTTTTGTGTTTGTTCATATCTCATGGTATCCCCCATTGAAGGCTGGGTGTCATCTGTCTCTTTTCTAGATGAAAGGTTACAGTGGTTACCATCAGATATCTCATCCCAAATTTGTGGCTGCATTGGAGGCCTCTCAGACAGTTTTTCTATCTTTTCATTGATTTTGTTGAAGGAATTGTTGTGTTTGGGTCTATCAGTAATCTCCTTCTGCTGTTGTATTATTGTAGTTTCTGACAAGCTCTCAGTCATATCACTTAGTTCGCTTGAAGAAACACTGGAATGGGGATTGTTCATGATTGTGTTTTCCAGCCTTGGACTTTGAACCGTTTGCATTTCTTCAATCTCTAATGAAGGTTTGTTTGATGAAGCGTTACAATGCTGACTATCCCATTCCCTTGGCTCATTTCTGGTGGGAACTTCCTCCTCTGTTATTAGAGTTCTTGTTGATTCCGATCTGATTTCCTTCTCTGTGGTGGGTTTTCGTGATGAAATATTAAAATGACATCCTTCCCAATCTTGAGGGTCATTACTGGAGGTGTTTTCGATCTTTTCACCTGAATTATTTTCGTTCCCAGGTGTGACCCTGCTTGAGAAGATGCTGTAATGGTGCCCATCAGTTCTCTCCTTCAGGTCATCTGTGATGGCTTTACAGGCCAAATCCACACTCTTATCCAGCTCCTCCTGGCTCAAGAAGGCTGACAGGTCTGGGTCAGAAAAGTGTGTTTTGGGGTTTATTTTCTCATGGATATCGGAGCAGCGGGATTGTCCATGTCTATGTCCTTCAGAAAGATATGTTTCCCGAAAAAACTGCGCTAGGGACATGGGCTGATCCTCCTGCATATTGCTGAAAACATGAAGAAAAGAGTGATTCAATAAACAAATACATGACAATCTTTGTTTATATCATGGGTCTCAAAGTCAATTGCTGAAATTTGGCACTTTTGATATTCACCTTGGACTGGCTTACAGTATGTGGGCCAAATATGGCAAATATCTGAATTTGTAGCAATGTACTTAATGTGGATCAAAAGTCACAGGCCAGATATTAGATTTCTTGTTAACTTGGCTTAGGCTTGGGCCAGTCATGGGCCATGCGGGACCCATATGTTGGCCTTGTCTGGAATCTGGACAGAGCACAAGGACTTGAGGACTGGGCCAAGAAAACATTTGTTATGTGGGGGCTGATTTTTCTTCCAAGCTGGTTATAAGGGACACACTGGTAGCCTCAAACAAACCAAGAAAAGCTTAAATAGTATAATCAGGTGTATCGCAACTTATTTGCTAGGAGTTATAAAAAAATAATTGTAAAACTGTCATAAAAAAATAGTCACAAGTCTAACATAACCTCTCATCTATAATGTTTCTGTAGGAATATGATCAACATCTTGTTTTCGAGTAACAAAAGAACAAAAAGCATGAGCTTCTGTGTATGTGTCGTATTAATCGTGTAACATATACAGATCAAGTACTGACAATAACACTCATTTTCATTGCCAGCTAACGCTGCTAACTTAGTCCTGCTCATATTGGTCGAAAGAAATTATAAATTATACACCCTAGAAAGGCCAACGCAGGGCCATGTTCACTCTCCATTCCCTGCTGAGGGAAATGTAGAGTCTTCAATTAACCTGGAGCATGTAAATAAGAAACCGGAAACTCGCACAAGAATGGGGAGAACAGAAAACTACAACTCCTGCCGGACTTCAGCCGATGAATATTTAACCAAAAGGCAGCTAAATCGACTTTGCCCTCCACCATGCTTTCCAAAATGTGTAAAATGGTCCATTCTAAACAGATCTTGGAAAAGTCTGAAAAAAATAGAGCAAAGGGCTGGAAAGTTTGAAGTGGAAGAATATTTAGCCGTTAATCAAGTTCAATCGGTAACACTCAGGTTTGATCATGAGATGTGTGAACATGACATGCGTGAGCTGATGAAAGGTATAGAAAGATTTCAGAGCAACACATCCTCCCCTCAACATCTATTTCAGGGAAGGCATTGAGCATGCTGCGATACACTCTAGAGAACATTTGGAACATCGTTAATCCAAAGACACCCCAAAGATGAACTCTTCAGCAGCTGATACCATGCCAGACAAGAATATACTAGTAAAATAATAAACTAGCAAAGCTCCAGGAGCTCATCACATCAAAGGCTGAACGTCCTTGATTCAACATCAACATAAAGAAACGTTCATCATTTCTAAAACTTGTTGAAGAACAAAGCCATGGCTTAAGTCTTAACTTGAGTTTTCTTTGAGTTTCACCATTGATTAATACTTCTGAAATCCATTTTTTATTCATTCGAGTGAAATTACAGCTCTATAAACAGCGTTCTTAAGTGTTTGAGGTTCCTCTGGCCCTCTCTTTCTCTCTCTCTCTCTCTCTCTCTCTCTATTCCGAGTCTGATATCACCCGCTCTGAATGTACTTAATGACGCTAGTTCAGTGTTCAGAAAGGAGATCCACTGCAGATGCTCCTGACAGTCAAATCAGAGCAATTAGCAGAAGCAGAGCAGTCCTGCTCCGTTCACACAGCTGTTGTGGGCATTAATCTGAGAGGACACACTCTAACCCTTGCCATCGAGGCTAATTATAGCAGGACTCACGTTACATGAACAGAGCCAGAACTATAAACATAGAGGAACGCAGAGAGGGGTAGGAATCAACAAGAAATATTTCACTGTATGATGCCAAATAAAAAAATTGGCAAGAATATAAAAGTTGGAAAAAAAACACTTCAATACCTTTTGGTATTGTAGTGCGAAATTGATTCTTTCAGCTCTAAGAGTTATAGCTATAGTTTTGGGTTGAATTTTAGTTCAGGGTTTGGGTTATTCTTCCACTCAGACTTAAAACATTTAACACAATTGTATCATAATCCATAAACTAAACTGCTGCAGCTCAAATGCTCTCGACTGCTTTTCCAAAAAATCTATTTATTTTGCCCTACCAGTTGCTATTATTTTATTTTAAGTACACAGGTCACTGTCCCACTTTTTCACACTGAGACTTTTATTCTACTATATCTATTTATGCGTATTAGCCAATTTCCTATGTATAAATATTTATGCACCTGTCTGTTATTAAGTGTGGACAGCAAAGAATTCCATTGAACAGAGAAAATGGAAGGCTTTGGAAAAAAATTTTCACTCAACTTTTAAAAACACCCAACATTATTTTAATAACAGTGTCAACAAAAATCTATCTAAAACAAACATTTTACCGATAAATTAAAATTGAAGATTAGAGCTTAAATTAGAGCTTTTTTATATTTTATATGCTAAAAATATTGTATGGACAAGTAAAGGAAAAAATTAAACTTTGCACTCTTATTTAAACTTGTAAGATTTCAGAACGTGTCTACATTATTTAAATTACATGTTTGAGTTGAAAACTAATATATTTTTAATTATATGAAACCAGTGCAGAATAGAAAATAATTTTACTAAAAAACAAACAAATAAATAAATCAATTAATTAATAAATAAATAAAACAAACCTTTGAAGGCTAATAAATTACATTTAAATATTGTAAAATATTAATCTTAAAATTAAAACTAGCTAGATGGACAATGGTTTTATAAGAAAAAAATTATATTAATTAATGAAAATTATTAAACTTTGTTTAACAGTCAGGGTATTTGAAATATACCCTTCCCCCCACCGTGGGCAAGTTTTGTGTTGATAGCTCCTGCTGTTTGGATACAAGTTTGTTATGGTACCAACCATCGGTCGACCAAGCTCTCCTATTTCACATAAAAGATATCTTTAAGGGAAGACCACAAAGATAAGCAACAGCGAGGGCAAAAAGTTCATTCTGCTAAAACATTTTGGCTGTTTTTTGTTTTTGTTTCAGTTTCATGGCACTTAAATATTTGTGTTCTGAAGAAAAAAAAAATTTTTAAACTGCAATTTCATTAATCTGTACCTTTGTTGCATTTTATTTTTGCATATACTTGAATTATCATAATTGGTATAATAATTAATTAAAACATGAAAGCAAAATAACAGTGAAAATCATTTTAAATAAAAGTATGAAAATACAAATAAAAAAGTTAATTGAATCATTTAATAAATATAAAAACCCATTCAAGGTAAGCATAAAGTATTTAAAGGAATTTTCATTATAATGTGTACCATCTATACAGAGTAAATTAAATATATTAAACAAATAAGCTAAAAATAACTTTATTTCAAAATGTAAGTTACAATAATAAACTGCCAATCCTGGACTTAATTTTAGATTCAACAAACATTACAAACAGTATTAACAAAACATTAAAGACAGCCGTGCTGGCTGTTCTCCTGAAAAAAAGCATTTCTGCAGACCAACACCTCAGCAGTTCACAGAAGAGAAGCTGCGCCTGCTTTACCTTCAGCACAGAGTGAAAGTCTGAGAAGCAGCTGGTCCTGAAATCCTCAGTTTCCCACAGTGTGTTTCCTGCTCTTTAACCTTGAGTTTCCAGAGCTCGAGCGTGTCTGTCTGTCTGTCTGTCTCCCTCTGTCTCTTTCTCTCTCTCTCTCTGTCTGCAGAAAAGCATGAACACCCGCTCGAGTGTATTTTTGGAGCTCAGTGGAACTTTGAATACAAACTTGTGCCAGGGAGAGACAGCGCTTCTCATTGGACTCCAAGAAGAAACACCTAGAGAGCAGAGGGCAGAGGAGGAGAGGTGCATTGTGGGAGGTCATGTGTACAACTAGAGAGAGAACAAAGACATATTTAACATTTCATATTTACATAGAGCATTGACATAGATGATTAGTTTAGATAAAATAAAAATACAGTATGCTGTCCATCCTAATAATGCAAAATAGGTTGTTACTTTCATGGCCACAGGTGTATAAAATCAAGCACGTAGACTGTGTTTTTACAATATTTGTGAACTCTCAGAAGCTCAGAGAATTTCAGCCTGGAACTGTTGCAGGATTCCACCTGTGAAAAAAATCCTGAAATTGTCTAGCTCCTAAATATTCCACCGTAACCATCCATCCATCTTCTTGTCGGCTTTCTTCCCTTTTGGGGTCGCCAAAGCAGAATGAACCGCCGACTTTTCTAGTGTATGTTTTCTGTGGCCGATGCTCTTCCAGCCACAACCCATTGCTGGGAAGCATTCACACACACACACACAAATTCACACTAAAACACTATGGACAATCGTTTTTACCCAATTGACTTATATCACATGTCTTTGGACTTGTGGGGAAACCGGAGCACTCGGAGTAAACCCACGAGGAGAACATGCAAACTCCACATAGAAATGCCAACTGACCCAGCCGAGGCTCGAACCAACGACCTTCTTGCCATCAAAAGACTGTGAGACGACCGTGCTACCCACTGCGCCACTGTGACGCCCCCCACCATAGCCAGTCAGCTGTAAAATGAGAAAATACAAGTGTTTGGAAACAACTGAATCTCAGCCACAAAGTGTAATTTTCTGTAAAGTCAATCGTGACAGACAGTCACACAATGCACATGGAGCTTCATGCAATGGTTTTTGGAAACCATACATCAACAAGTTTAAAGCAAAGCGTGGGATGCAGTGCTGTGAAGTACTCAAGAGCACTGGAGACATGTTCTCTGGAGTGACAATTCATCTTCCAATCAAATAAACGAGACTGGATTTATCTGTTGCCACGTGAACAGTTATTGTCTGCACTGTGTAGAGTGTGAGACTGATCGAGGGGGATTATCTGTATGGTTTTTAAAGCTGTGTTCAAAGTTCAAGTTGGCTGAATTGTCATTTCAAGCACATACAGTGCACAACATTGAGAAACAAATCAATGTTCCCCCACAGTGTTACATCAATCAACATGAATTAACAACAGAACTGAGAGTTACAGTAAACTAAGTTAACACACGTGGAACATTAAATGAATAGAAAGGACAAGACAGCACACCAGAAAGTTGTGCACAAATGGATTGTCCATGTGCAAATCAGAATAAAGAAGTGTACAATGCCGATTTAGAATTATTTTTGTTGTTTTTGTTTATATTCAACCCAAACTTTTATCATTGAAATGAGTTCTGAATGTTTTAACAAACTAAAATATTTTGAATAATTGCATACTGCCAACTTTGTCTCCGCTGAGAGCAGTCCTTTTGTCCAACATCAGTTTGTGACCTCACAAATGTGCTTCTGGAAGAGCACTAAAAACACTCGTAAACCTTGTGAAAAGCCCTCCCAGAAGAGTTGAAGAGAGAAGCGTAGAACTGTACATTAATTATTACTAATATTCAAGTAATTTTGTTATTTACGTTCAGTCTTCATCTAGTAGCTTGGAAAACATGGAGGTAAAAGACCGTTTTTGAATCACACAGCTACTCACCCCTAGATATTTATCTTTTTTTTTTATCTAGTTTATTTGTAGTTACTTATTAATCTTCCTAACTTATAGAATTTTGTGGCTAAACCATAGTTGAAGAAATAGATAAAATCTAAGTTTGCAGTTGAGACTGACTGCATGCCATGCAAACCATCTTTTTTTAAAGCATCGGTCGACTCTATGGGAGATGACAATACAACAGGTGAGCAAACAATATCGACAGTATAATGTACATACAGCAGAAGTTTGAGAATGAAACTGAAATTACTATTATTAGATGACAGCAATAGATAGTTCTTTGCATTCTTTGCTTCTTTTTGAAGCTTTGAGTAGAGAATGAAGTCATCAAATCTCCTAAACTAAGCTGTGACATTTTTGGATTCACTGCCCAAAAATAACTTTTAGAAATATAATGATCTGCGTTTACATTTACTGTCAATAAAACAATCAAATATTCAAAGAAATTTTAATACACAGAATGCAACATTCTTTATATGTTTTATTGTTGAACTGTCTTTGCAATATGTTCTCCCGCTCATATTTTTTAATTTTTAGATTTCATTTCACACATTCTTTCCAGAACATCTTTTCTCAATCTGTATTAAAAGTTTATGGAAAAAAAATATTAACCATTTCAGAGTAACGCACTGTACTCCAGATTAGGATTAGCAGCACTTCATGGTGACACTAAAGAGTTCAGATGCTTGAACTCTACATTTTTACTATACAATAGTTTCATGTCGCAGCCGTCTTCAACATTTGAAATGAAGAATGATCAACAGTCGTGTCATATTATTAAAAAGCATCACATCTTCCCAATAAAATCATGAATTCATATTTCTGCAGAGTGTTCACTGTTCAGCACATATCAGTGATGCTACTGTAAATAAAATTATGGGCGGCACAGTGGTGTAGTGGTTAGCTCTGCTGCCTCTATTTGTGAAGCATCCCTTGAACCCTTCAGGCTACCTTTCCAAAAACATACATCAGCATCCTCAACATCCCTGATAGGCTACAGTCTCTCCAGATGATTTCAGTTAAGTTCGAAGGTTCTTTCCAGTAACAATGTCACAGATCTCTTGGGACAGGGGGAACACATTCAGGAGATTTAGATTGATGCGGATAAAGGTATTTACATAGGATGAGAACACGAATGCACATTTATTCCAATAAGAGTGTTATAAAATAATGAAACAGCAACATGAAAAGCCAAACAGGTTTTGAGATCAGGATTATTCTAGCAAAAACTTATTTGGTGTGTTTTTCCAAAGGTTCTTTCAAATCAATTTGCTTGGTTTTTGTCATTTGTAATGATTGTTTTATTTATAATTTTTGTCAAAGTACTAACACTGATCTTGGGTTTATGTCATTAGTGGTGCCATTTTGAAGAGTTTTTGATTCTCACAGGCTGACAACAAAATAAATCTAAATGAACTGAAACCTCTGAACATCTATAAATGATCTATTTTAATTCATTTGGCGACACGATTAAGACACAAAACACCAGCAATATAATCAGGTTTGTGTCTACACTGGCCTCTTTCATATTTTACTCTCAATCTCACAACCAGTTTGTAGTGAATTCTAACCTTGTTGAATTACACTATTAAAACGACCTTAAAAAATACAAGAACAACGTCTGTTTAATTTGTCATAAGTTTTTGTTTTCACGATTTACAGGATTTTATCCGTATTTTAAAACGAAAGTTGAATTCTGGGATGGCCTGCTGTGTCAATAGTGGCTTTCATAATCTTCAAGATATAACTTGTGGTTTATTAAATAAATGATGAAATTCTCAGCTAAACATTGTCTGTGTTGAGTTAGTAATCCTGGTGCTCTGTATTCACATCATGAAATAAAGTTAACACCATGTGTTACCAGTAAGAACATCATGGTATAATAATCAGCGCTTAGGACTTGAAAGCGCAGGTGCTCTTAATTTTTCCTTTCCATCATTTTGATTACTACTGTCTGCTAGCTAAAGCCAGGCATGTTTATTAGTTCACAGCTAGGTTCTGCTATTGTGTTATATATAAAAGTGAGCAGGTTCAAAAGGCAGCAGCTTGACATTGTTTGGATTGGATTACTTCTTTTTTTTATTATTCTTGCACTGGCTTCCTGTTTATTTTAGAGTTGATTTTAAGGTGTTTCTCTGTGATCTGAAAGACAGCTTCACCTCAACGTACCTAAATGATTAGCAGAGCGGTCCTTCAGCGTAGCCGGGCCTAAACTCTGGAATAACCTTCCTGTGGAGATGAGGGTTGACACCTGTTTATCCAAAAACAAGCTTAAAACTTCTGGCATTTCCTTCCTGAAAAGGCGCAGTGTTTTTACAAGCGTTGTGTTTTATTGTTTGGATTTGTGCATTTTGTTCTATATTTATCATAAGTTTAAATTTTCTTCTAGTGTATATCTGTGGAAGGCACTTTAGTCTAACCACTTGGTTGTGCATAAAGCGCTGTACTGTAAAGTCTGATTTAATTTTTCCCTTCCATGATTGCAAATTTACTGTGTCTATACAATAAAGAATTATTCATTAGATAAGGACATTGTCTGTAAAATGGTAGAACGTTAAATTTTTACATAAACAGAAATGCCTGTTTTAAAACAACAAAAAAGGGATAAGTAATTTTCTGTAAGGAATTTAGCCAATTTCGTTTTACAATTTACAGTGTACCATCATACAAAAAAAACCGTTTTAAAATGTCAGACCTTGTCAATTAGAAAACCCTCTCAAATAATGTAAAATCTACTAAAGTAAATTAAGTAAGTTAAGTGTGAAAAAATTAAGACAAAAAAAGTGAAAAAAAAAATCTTACTTTATTTCTTTTCAGAGCTGCGAGATCGTTGAATTTTGTTTTCGAATGGATTACCTGAAACCCCTCCTAACTGTTTTTATTAGAAAAAAAAAAATAAAAATCTACAATTTAAATCACTGTGTTTTCTCTATGGGTTAAATGGGTTTTAAACTGTAGTGAGTTTTAAAACATTGAGCATTTTACATGATTATGAGCACAAAACCTCAAAAGACCAGCACAGTTTAAAGAAAAAACAAACAATGTTTTATCTTTTCCTGTTTGGACAAGCCGTTGCCCTGCAGAGGGAATCCAAACAGAATGATTCCCTGAGATATCCGCATCCAAAACCTGCAACTATTACTCTCCTCTGAGGGAATGTTTTCCTTGCTCCTCTCCCTCGTATATCCCTCGCAGTCTCTGAATCAAGCAGTCTAATGCAGCTGTGAGCAACAGCAGGACGTCGCAGAACTGGTCAGTGGAAAAGCCTCTTTGGTGTCAGGACTCTTCACTCGTTCTTTTGCGCGACTGATCACCGCTGAAAATCAAAGTCATGAGTTATGCACCAGCAGCCATTGATGCATTCACATTAAATTCGCCCACTCCAGTTATTTATTATCAGTGTCTATCATTAACTAAACACTAAATCTGTTTTTTTTATAAACTTAAAAGCATGATTTGCATATTTGTACAACTCTAAATCAAGCTGTTTACCGTGAGAAGCCGTTCAGAGAGAGCTCCATCTGCAGTTTTTTATCCTGCGCTGCATAAAACTGTAGTTGAGATTCAATCACGGGTGGATGGATCTGAGGAATGAACCTAGAGAAGAGCGCTGGAGCCTCGGAAACCCAATCTGAGAGATAAAAATAAAAATAGTAATCCAAATTTCAACATATCTAGCATACAACAAAAAGATTTGGTTTACCTGGCCGTAGAGAGTAAAGACCTGTCACGACACTCGCCATTGTTGACGGCTTCACTTGAAACGGCATTGCATGAGCTGTTTCCAAAAGAGCTGAACCATGAAACAAACAATAATTATCTATTTTTGTATTTCATATGAGCTTCTCTTATAATACCAAACCCAAATTTGCCAAAAATATTACAGTCAGTGTGTAAAGCTCATCTGAAGGATTTACACTTACGCAGTAGTGTCTGAAAGTGTTTCTCTGCCACCTGATCACAAAAGAGCTTCATCAGATCATCCCGCAGGTCTCTGTTCAGCTTCGCCTCAATGTAGAACTTGCTCTTCGGAACAGAAAGAGGCATATTCATGTTGGATTTATACCAAATAAATGCACCTATGAGTAAAGCATTTCATTTATGTTTACCGCTTGCTCACATGTTGGTTTTTACAATCAAAATGATAATTTCTATAAAAAGTGTTCACCATGTAGATGAAGACTGGAACGATGCAGTGCAGCGCGGCTGTGTACCGCGTCAGAGCCACATTGAAGTTTTCTATTAAATCCTCAGGACGACTGGTCTTGACATAGAACACAAAACATTGGTGTTAATTTTAATTTGTATTTCCTGAAACCAAAGCTAAATCAACGACACTCAATGGGTCATGAAACCCATAGTTTCAGTTCAACATTTTTTTTAAAGAAGCATATTAGCATTGAAAGTAGTGTTGTGAATGTGAATGTCTACGTCAAAAAAGTTTCCCTGGTTTTTCTGGACCAAAGGTTTCCCTGCACCATGTGACATTTTGTTACGACATTTTGAAAAGGGCTATATGTGTATCCCAACTTTCTTTTGAATTATTTAATCTGAGTGTAGAGTCAAAACTCATTAAATGTAATACATGTAATATTATACATACACATACAAATACATATATGCTTATACATATATGCCAATGTAAAGACCTTTGGGGTCACCTAGACAATTTAGTTTTTCCAAGAAAAGTCAAAATTTTTATTATCCACAGAAGTTGTAAAATGAGAAGAAAATGTAGTCAATATATTGACAAGATTTTACTTTTTTATCATTTTTTTTATCTTCAAACTTTGTTTTCAATAAATAATCCTCCATCTTCATGGCTGCCCACTTCTCTGGGTGTTTGTTCACTTCTGTGTCAGTACACTGGGATGGGTTACTGTTGGCATTCTCGCTGTACATTTTTTGTAACTAATCTGAAGAAATTTGACCCCACCCTTATAGAAACCCCTCCCACAAGTTGGATTGACTTGACGGACACTTCTTGCATACCATAGGGTCAAGGTAGTCCCACTGCTCAATGGGGTTTATACCTGGTGACTGCGCTGGCCACTCTAATAAAGATAGAAGACTAGCCTCCTTTTCTAAATAGTTTTTGCACAATTTGGAGTTATGCTTTTTCAATGTTCTCTTGTAGGGTGAAATTGGCTTTAATCAAGAGCTGTCCACAGGGTATGGCATGCCGTTGCAAAATGGAAAAATAGCCTTCCTTACCTTGAACGAATCTCCCACCTTCCCAGTCCCAACCCCAGACCATCACGTTACCTCCACCTTGAATGACAGATGGCTTCAGCCATTCATCCAGCATTTTTTTTGTGTCTCACAAATGTTCTTCTATATGCGAGTGAACACCTCAAACTTGTGTCTGTGTTCTTTTGCCCATATCAAACTTTTTCTTTTATTGGCCAGTCTCCGATATTGCTTTCTTTGCCACACTGCCGTAAGGGCCAGCATTCTGGAGTCACCTCTTATCTGTAGATGTTCACACTTGTGATAGAAATTTTAAATCATCATACTTGGTATTCGAAATAATGAGTAGTGAGTATTCTTATTAGCATTTCATTAATCATACTGAATGTGTGTTTAAATTCTTTGCCTGCCTGTGAGGGAAGTGACTGGTGGAGTAGCCGGGTTTTCCAGGCAGTGATGGGCCCATCCTTTGGGAGGGCTTAAATTAGCATGCACGAGACCTTCTGTCTCTTTCCCTGCTTTCTTGCTTCACTACGCACGTGCAGACCTTTCAGCTTTAGTAGAGTATGATTTCAGTGTTTGTTTAAATGAGAAGCTCAAAATAAAGTTTCCGTCGTGCTGCTGTTCTGTACCCTGCCTCCGGAGTGATTTTGACAAGAGAGAGAGTTTCTGATTTCTTATACACACTGGTATTTTGCGGGTACTATTTAATGAAGCTAACAATTGTGAGGCATCTATTTCTTGTACTTATCATCTTGCTAAGTTAAGGAGCGGCACCTCTCACTTCTCTTACTACTCTGGTTAGAGCCTGTTTGTAGTGTTCTGTGAAGGGATAGCACACACGTTTATCAGAAATCTTCTGTTTCTTGGCAATTTCCCCAATGGAATAGCATTCTTTTCTGAAAACAAGAATAAACTGTTGAGTTTGACATGAAAGTTTTCTTTTTCTGGACATTTTGAGCATTTTATCGACCCCATGAATATGTTGCTTTAGGTACTCAACCTCATCAAAGGAAATTCAGTTTTATTGATTCCCTAACCAGCTAAACTAGCTGTGCTAGCATAATTGCAAAAGGGTTTTCTAATCATCCATGACACAACGAGAAAACGTATGTAGATATTGCACCAAACACCAGACATTTGCAGCTAGAATAGTCATCTACCAAATTAAAACCGTATAAAGTGTATTTCTGATTAAGTTAAAGTTTAAACTGTTTTTCTTTCATAAATAAAGATATTTCTAAGTGACCCCAATTTTTTAAATGGCATATATAGAACTTACCTTTAAAAAAATATATGGAAAAACAAACTTAACCAGTTTTTATTGGTTCCATTGTATTATGGCCATTTGACTAGCTTTATGCGAGGAGACTAAATAATAAAACAATAACATTTAGTTAGCAAAAGCACAACAATACTTTGAAATATTAATTCATACATTTATCACATTTTGGGGGCACGCACCGAACAACTTTACCTGCAATTATTACTCATATTTTGAGGTTTCAGCTGACAAAATGAACATCCTGTGTCATGTAATTAAGTGCTGAACAATTGTTGTTTGGAGACCTTAAATGTTGGTTTCTGTGTTTTTTTTTTTATGGGTACAGAGCTTTGTGACAACCTCAGCTGCAATAAAGCGCAACGTAAACAAAGCCGGGTTGAGATAATTATGAATCAGTTTGGGTTTTAAAGGTATTTCACATATGTTTTAAGTGTGGATACCTGGAGCTGGGCAGAGACATGTGTGAGATGAGACGTGATCTTCCTCAACAGATCCTGGTACAGAAGCTCAGAGTACTGCTGGCACACACACTTGTACACGTGACTGAGAGAGGAGAAACACAGAGGCATCAAATCAAAGAGTTTTTCTCTCAGACGACGCTCCTGACTCCGCTGACCCACCTGTAGATCTGCTCATAGGAGATGGAGATGTGCTCCACTGGACTCTGAGTGAGCAGAAGATCGATGGCTTGTTCGAGCTTCGGCCAGTAAACCGTCCTGTAATCCTCTACTGACATCTTATTCAGAACTGAATCATGAAAATAGAGATATGTTTATTTACATGTAAAAAATATTCCTGTGTCACAATCAAAATATTTCCAGTGAGGGAATCAGTCAGTGACAACACAAGCAAAGGTTCTCGCTATAAATGACATACACAATAGAGGACAGATATAAATTACAAGAAAAAAAAAAAAAAAAAAAAAAAAAAAAGCTGTTATTAAACTGTTACACTGTTTTTGTTTTGTAAATATCCCAAACACTCATTGTTCCTCAAATATACACACACATTTGTTAGAAGAGCAACGCAATAACTATTTAAAAAAAATGAGACTTAACAAAAGTTATTTAACAACAATAGTTGTAATTGATAGTTATTTGAGAAGTAAATACGACAATTTCAGCCATCTTCAAATAATTACTCCATCCATCAAAGTGGGATTTAACATTACTGAATCGATGAATAAAGTATTTAATATAATTACTACCCAAGACATCTAACAATTTCTCGCATAGTATAACATTTTTTATTAACACCACAGTTACAGATAAGATTACAGGTGTTTGTTTTGAACACGGCAGATCATTCCGCTGTGGTGACCCCTGAAATTAAAGGGACTAACCTGACTAGGAAGAAAGAAAGCTGGGAGAGAGAGAGAGAAAAAGAGAATGAAAGAAAAAATAATGAATGAATGAATAAGTGTTTTGAACGCAACAGTTCTGAAAATCTAAAATTAAAATAAAACTTCACCAAAATTGCAAAGAAAGAATAATTAAACTTTATAATCTGAAACTAATTTTCACAAAATGCAACATAATACTATTGAATTACAAAGTTTGAAAAGTTATTACCATAGGGAACAAAAGCATATTCATATCTTTTTAATCATGTTTTATTTTACTGCTTAAGTTGTTTTCGTCCTCCATATAATAGATTTCTTTAAATAAAATACCCTTTTTTCTTTTAGCTTTGGGAAGGACTATATTTTGTATCCTCAATAATTTAATGCCACAATGAACAATAAAGATAAAATTTAATTATGTAAATCATATAGTGACGTAAGAGAGAAATTAATTGATCATACTTAAGAAAACTAAGAGCTAAAGAGACTAAATGCCGTTTGTTTTTGTAAATGTTTATGCCAACTTTGGTTGTCTCACTTCACGATCAATAATGATCTAACCAACGTCAGCATTTGGCTAAACTGATGGACCCTGACGTTTAACAATCTGTCAAGTCGTTTTCAAGCGAGACTCACGGAATCTGGAGCCCGGGTTCTGCAGTGCGGACACGGCGTCGGAGTCGCCAGAGTCGCTCCCAGAGTCTGAACACACAGATTCTCGCGCTAAACACACACTTTCTGCAGCGAAACACACACCCTCGACCTGATTATTGTCCTCATCCATTAGGTCCATGTTCAGCCCGGAGGAGAGTACTCTTTAAACACGTGTCATGTCTCTTAATCACGATCTCTAGTTTGTTGTGTTGTCAATCTGAAAACGAAACTGACTTCCGTATTGTGGCGGATATGACAAAATAAAAGACTTTTTGTCACAGTAGAGGTCCACGATCGGTCAAAAAAATACTTAGTTTATATTTTATTAACTACTTAACTCACCACTATCACGTTCAATTTTAAAAGTTGAATAAAATAAATAATTTAAATGTAAAGACATAACCTAGATTATTTTCCTTCATTTTCAAAAAACACTTATGAGTCCATGTTAGCGTCACAAAGTTCTGCTAGCGTCTAGATTTGGTCAGAGGACCAATAAGACAAAATGTGACCAACTTCTTGCACTCATTAACTCAATACAATACAACGCAACACATTTTGATGACAATCATCCTTTACTGAGTATAAAAGTCTTCAACAGTAGCTGACCGTAGCTGCCAATGACAGAAACCCACATGCTGGACCAAACCTGTACAGACAGAAAAACAGAAAACTAACTTGCATTCTTTGGCTTGAAGAATCTCTCCTTGTATCAAGAAACACTTGAGATGTTTTACTTTTTGAACTTAAATCTAAAAATAAACAGATAGATTGTAAACAGAGGCAAGGACCACAAGAGGAAGGAAAGAGAGCTGTAGCATGCTTTAGAAGACATAAGGCATTTCAGAAGGAGTCATACAAAAATATATAAAACAGATTTAAGGACTACTCAACCAAAACTAAACACTCTCCCTTCAAAGGGGACTCAGTAGCAACCAATAAAGATATTTTGAGAGTTACCAATTTGAAGGAAGAAAAAAAAAATCAATTATTCCCTTAGCATTCAAGTTTTTTTTTAATACAGGAAGTTCAATATATTTTCTACAACATTCTTTAGAAAAGTTGTTTTGTTTTCATCAGAAAAAAAACAATGGTTAGAAGCTCTTTGAAAGGGAGTCGTTGCTGGTTTGTGGCTGAGCAGATTAAATACAGAGAGTGCTTGGGTGTCAGAGTTTTTCCGAAAGGTTCGGTGGCTCTGTTTCTACAGTTCTGTCCGTCTGAAGGCATCTGTGATCATTATTGTCATGCATCGTCTCTGTGTTTGAGTGTTCTCCCTGCGACTCGCTGTCTTCCTCAGTTTCACTGCTGCAGGAGCTTGACGTTTCATCCTCGGAGCTCGAGTACACTTCAGCGCCGTGGAAGATATAGCGGTTCGGTGCTTGAAATAAAAACTGTGTAGCTGCAAAAGAGACAAAAGATAAGAATATTTAACATTCACAGCATACACAACAATGCTATTAAAATGGTGCTTGTTCACATTAGATTTCTGTACCAGTGAATTCCAACACCAACTAATCCTAACACAAGGCACAAGTCTAATTACAATAATTATAAGCAAATATCATTTGTATTCATTGGCTCCCCATCATAGCTCATGTCAAGTACTACATAAGCTCACTTAGAAAACCTTGAAATGGTCTTCAATCACAGCAGCCTTCCAGAGCCATCTTTGGTTCCAACTCGGAAAGCAGATACTTTGCAGAACTTTTCTGCAGAACTTTTTCATTCACTGTCTCTGGCTGCTGGAATAATCGACCCATTCCAATCATGAAAGAAGTGTAGAAATATAGTAATTGTATTTATAGATGAATGTGTTTATTACAGTTATTTATTGTATATATTTCAGTTTTTATTGATACCAGGTGTGCCTAACTCAATTTCTGGAGGGTCAGAGGCCCTGTTGGTTTCAGGAGAAACAAGTGTAGCTTTAAATGAGCCAAGGGGACTTTCATTAGTGGAATCAGGTGTGTTGAGTTAAGTTTTGGCATTGGCCCAAAGTAATGCTGGGCTGCAGCCCTTTAGGAAGTTTGATAGGACTGACAAATATATAATACTCATTTTTGAAGCCATTTTTGAACTCCACACTGCACGCATGTTGTGTGAAACAGTCAAAATCCAGCAAAAAGGTAGATCTAAATGGTGGGACGCTGGGTGTCTCAAATAAGAAAGGTTTTGTCTTTTCAGAAGGGCCAGCACTCAACATTTCCTGCTCAATAGCTGAAGCTGCTTCTCTGAGAACAACCACAACTCTCCCACCAAGAAGATGCAGGGTAGAGAGTTCTATCGTCTATTCTAAAATTGGTTTGTAAATAAATACCGAATCAAGCAAAGTATTTAAAGTATACCTTCGAGGCGTTTGCTGATTGGACTCTGACAGATTCGGCTCCTCCAGCAGCGCCTCCGGGGTTCAACACGAGGGGTTCTGTCTTCTTCCCGTTCACTCGATCCACCCTCAGCATCACTCGCTCTCTTTCTTCCTGTTTCTGTGGGAGGATCTGTAGGACTTGAGACCAGCTCGTCTCGCTCAGCTTCATGAGGAGACGTTGTACTAGCATCTAGTCGAGAACAGCACAATCCCTCCTTGTTTGGGGACGTTGCACATTCATTTAATGATGGCGCTGGATCTCTTCTCTCTTTATTTAGGGACTCTATGTTTTGACATTCAGATTTCGCAACATCTTCACAGAGTGAAGGACAGTGATTTGCCTCCTCCATCATAGGTGACTTGCAACCTTCTGTAAGCGAGATTTCCTCAATGGGATTAGTTGGTAGTAGGTTCATCTTGTTAGAGGACTCAACATTTGGACAGTCAGAATTTAAGATATCTTCCCTGATGGAGGAAGAGTAATCTGATGTTTTCTTCTCGTGAGACTTTTGACATACTTTAATGGAGGTGTCTTCAAGGGGTTTGATTGGATCACTTGTCTCTCTGTTTGTGGATATAGAGTCATTATTTAAGACATCTTCATGGAGGTTATTGGATTCCCTCTTCTTGGGCGATTCTGTGCTTTGGCAGTTCTTGTTTGAGATGGAGGAAGTGTGGTTGGACTCCTTAGGAGCCAAGAACACCGGACATCTAATTGGAAGCTCGTCACTGTCTGCATTAAGCCTGTGATTGTATATAATACCATCCTTTTTTGGGCTTCTACATTTACCATCGTTTACTTGGATGTGTTCACTTGGACAGCAATTATTAGGGAATCTGTAATTGTGACAATGATTTGCAGACACGTCTTTAAATGTATGACTCTTTTCTTCACTAGAAAGTGAGCTTTCTTCACTGAAAGGGCCCTCTGGAGTGCTCAACTCAGCTGGAGGACGTAAAGGAGCCGGAGGTTTCTCCGTGATCTCATCGAGTCGCGAGGAGCTAAAGCAGAGGTGCTGGAAGTCTCCAGCGAGTCGATGGCAGAGTTCGTTGATGATCACGTCGCAGTCGCCCAGCAGCTCCACATCGAAGTTCAGTTGAGGCAGAGGCTCACGGTTGATCAGCACCTGAGGAACCTCATGAGGGATTGAACCTTGAGACACACAATAAAACCACGCGCTTAAAGTAATTCTAATACAGAAGATGATCAGTACATGACGACTGGGTCAATTTTAGATGACAATTTTTCTACCCGGCTTAAATATTTTAACATTAAGCCTATAAGCATGAAATCCATCCATCCATGAAATATGCAACCAAACATTTATTATAGTGTTTAAAAAGTCTTATTATGGGGGTTGTGTCTAATTTGTACTGCATTAACAGCTTTGCGTTCATCACAAACAGCAGCAACAGATAATCAAGTACGAATAAAATTCCAAATATTTGGCATTGTGGAAAACACCATAAGCACTCTATCAAGCATTGTACACATTTAAATATGTTTTGACCAGTTGATACAACTTCTATTATTCGCAAGATGAGATAGACTTTGACGATGTAACAAATTGTATATTGTCTCTCCCCTATTTTAAGTGGATTTGGACAAAAGTGTCTGCCAAATGCATAAATGTAAATTCTCAGAAGAATTTTAACAGTTGTAAGGCATCAGAAGAAAAATGTTTGACTTTGTTTCCAGACATTGTGTAAAAATGGACAACCCAAAGTACAACTTGTGTTTTAGGAGGTTGCCACAAACATTTCCTTCTATTCTACACTGCTCGAGTGCTTTTTCACTTTATACATTTCTATTTAACTGAATAAAAAAAACTTTATTGGCTGCAAATTTGGCCTTCCGAATATTTGAGTTAATGTGTTTGAGCAGTGAACAGCGAAGCATTAACTCCGACATGCCTTGATGTCCTTCCAATGGCACACAACACAATATTTGAGATAGAATTAGAGCTTTACATTAAATGCTTTTAATTTGGTCCTCATCAGAGTATTTAATCTGCAAAAATATATATATATATATATATTTATTATTGCAGCCGGTTGTTTGGAGAATATTGATAGGAATACAGGAAAAACATTTTAACTTTACCTAACCTGAGAGAAATAAATAAAATGCACAAGATATTATAGAAAAAAACCCCACAATCTTAGGCACTCCCTACTTTTTAGAGTTATTTTCTTTAAAAAAAGAACATACTTGGAATCAGAGCCACAGGGCGCACTTTCAGTGAGGATCCGATCACAATCAGCAGATCCACCTCATCTTTATCTTGCTTCATGGCCCGGTGGAAAAACTCTGGAAGATTCTCCCCGAAGAACACAATGTCAGGCTTCATGATAGCGTACGGGACATCAGAGGGACACCGTGGACAATGAGGAACAACCTGAAAAAGAAAGCTTTGCTTGAATCAAAAGGGAATAGAAGATGAACGTATCAGGAACAGGAAAGAGAGGGATTAACAGTACATGCTCTGTTTCTGTTTAAACTCTGGCTTTTATATCAACACATATAAGATACCTGGTTGAATATATCCGCTCTTATGGCTTCAGAGTCCACTTTATGTTTACACACGAGACAGGAAGCAGTTGCAAAAGAGCCTTAGAGACAAATAAGACAGTTAGAATTTAGTTTATCAGTACAGTATAAGATATTTCAGATGGAAGTCTTAATTCTTAAGTACCGTCATCCATGCTATTAATTGTAAGTATTTTTACACCAATAACAGAAGTTGCATGATTTCTGAGTGATTTAGATTGCAAAGTTCAATGGTATAGCAATCTTTGAGACACTCAGCAGACTTTGCGTGTGGTAATCTTTTCTATCGACAATTAAGGAACTTTCCAACCCATTCTAGATGTGAACAAGACACAAACATTACAACACAAACAGAAATAAAGTTATGAACAAAGTTGCCAATAGCCAACAGTAAACAAAGAAATATTATTTAAAACAAATTTGTTCTAGACACTTGAGAAGTAGATTTACTCTTTTTAAAGGGTAAATCTTTTATCCTTTTTAAAGGCTTTTATTATGTTGTTATTATGTATGTTATTTATTAAATATGCTGATAATCTAAATAATTAGTGTCATTCTTTCAGAATAAAAAGCTTGGAAAGTTTATCCCAACTTCGTTTTGTGATGCTTATTTCATGGTTTGGATCAAAAATACATTAAATCGTAAAAAGGTTTGCTTATATTTTCATAGCAAAGCACACAAAAAATATGTAATTAATTGCTTTCATTATGATGACAAATGCTGTTGTTTTAAAACAATTCACAGATATATTGTATTTTTACACAATTCTCTTCCTGTTTCAAGTTTCAAATCAGGTCGCTTTTATTTCACACTGTGGCCATTTTGTGAGCAAAAGCAAGGATCCGATGGAAAAAAAACTGAAGTACAACAGCAATAGAGGAAATATTTAGCTTGATGTAAGCTTAGTAATTATGATCTGACCATTAATGTAATATATATAACATTACCTTTGCTGGTGATATTATTTTATATATAATTTAATAAAACACAAATCCAAGCCTTGCTTTCATTCTAACATTGATCACAGCAAGAAATGAGCGTATTAGCTGCCATTTTTGTATACTTTACATTGAAAAACATTTCTGTGTGATTTTATACTTAGCAACAATAGCATACAGTATACACTATAGGCAGAAAGGAAAGACACCAAAGCATGAGTAGAAGAAAAAAATACTTTTGGGTAAAAATGACATTTAAAAACAAAAGCAACATTTTTAATTATTGTGTCAAAGATGTCAAACACTCTAAAACACTCGATGAAATAGGCTCTGGAAAATCCTTGAATTTGGAGCTGTTTTTTAATTTTTATATGTTACTGGATTTATGAAGGGTTAATGGGGTTTATTCCATACATGTAATATTATGGAAGTTTGTTTAAACCTGTAACAGTTTGTTACATTCATCACTGAAGTCTGAACCTCTCGACACAATTTTTATTGCCACATAAATGAATAGTAAAAAAGTATGAAATCTTCACAATATTAAAAGATTAATTGAAGATTAATAATGGAAAGAGAGTCATAATATTGAAACAAAAAGTAAGATTTCTATTAAAGCTCTGTATTCACCATGACACTGAATGATCTTCTTTATTCCTGCCACCTGCTCCAGGGTGTCAATGTTTTGCGTGTAGTTTCGCAGTAACCGCCCCTTCTTATCTAGCGTTGAGATGAAGCGATGGCAGGGAGATGGCTGGAACTGGCCTGGGTAGATTTCCTGCAAAAAAAAAAGAAAAAAAAAGAAAGCAAAGCACAGGTTTAACGACCCTCTATGAATTCAGACGCATGCTTATGCAAACTTGTATTGAATTGTTATTACATTTTGTATCACTTTAAATGTCTGCTTGCTTCTGCTAATTTGATCACAAACAATCATTGTACAGCCAGTAGATATTTACATTTAGACACTGTATCACACCTTGGCAAACTTGAAGAACGGCCGGGGATCTCTTCTGAAGTAATCAATGTCAAACATAGCTTGAGGATCAGGAAGGTCAGGGAAATCCACCGCCAGTCGAGCATAGATGCCGTCTCTTGAGCGGAAGTCTGGGATCCCGCAGGAAACAGAGACCTGCACACACAACAACAACAGACTCAAATCAATTTGATGGAGTGTGCATTGAGGCTTAAATAAACAAGTATCGTTTAAAGTTACATTTGCTGGAAATGTATAAAATATGTTGTGTTAAATAACACTGTTGTAATTGTTTTGTTGAAATAGTGAGACATTGTTTGTTAACTTTTCATTGATTTCAATAGGGAAATTAAGACTAAGCAAAAGGCCAAAAATAAGAAAAAAACTAACTCAGTTGTTTTGCCAGGTGTTGTGCACTTCTATTAACTGATTAATTTGATCTAAAAGATGCAAACAAAATGAAGCAATATTTTAAGGTTATAAAAAGAAGCCCACCCCAGCACCAGTGAGCACCAGGATCTTCTTCTTCTCGTTCAACAGCCGCACCACATCCTCCAGCGTGTTGATATCTTTGCGTTTCTTTCTTTTGGGTGGTTCAGAGATGTTGATGATGATCTGCCACATCGTCATGTCATCCAGATCTGCTGGAAGAACCGTTTCGGGAAGCAAGTCTCTCAAAATAGCTCTGGGGTTGGTGCCGCGCATGATGTGATGTTGAATGAAGCGATAGGAACCTAAAAAATAAAAACTCTCTCACTCGTCTTCATTTTTTTAACATAAACAATGAGTGGTACTCTGTAAAATAAATCACAAATAACTGCATGAGTCCATTCTCTGTCTTTAAGATAAACAAAAAAAGAAACCAAGCATACCGATTTGTGGCTGAGGCGTCCAGTCGCTGGAGCTGGCTCGAGATGAGCGGTCGTCCTCATCATCATCATCATCATCATCATCATCATGTTGATGAGCAGAGGATGCCAAACCATTGGGATGGACGCCACCCTCCATCGACTCTGCATAAACCAATGCAGGTAATGAAGCGAGGGAAAAACTTAAACGTTAGGACAATTTTTTTAACTAATATCCAATATTTTTACCTATCATTATTATATTACCTAAATATAACAATAATATTTATACAAATTTAACAATACATCAACCATATCTATATTAATATCTAAAATAACAATATTAATCATTTAAAACATCCAGAGTCAGAAATACAAAAATAAGATGTATTCTGTAACATATTACAATTACAATTATTAACAAATTTAATACAATTAATGAATAACAGACAAATGGCTCGAAATATAGTATTTTTTATACTTTTTAATCCAAGATTATGTGAATACAAAATACAATTACTACTGAATAATATACAAATTAAAATGAATGAATAAAAAACTACATGTCTACTTTTAAACTTAATTACATTCTAAAAAAAGTAGTAACCATAAAAACTATTCTTAATTAGAATATATATTCACACACGAGTCAATTTTTTTCATAAATAACGTTACACGACTAAATAAATATTTCACTCACAGACAAATATTTTATTACACTGATATAATAATAGTAAGCGGTTGCGGTAACGTTACCGGGGAGCTCGACTTGCGGCTCCGAGTTGTTGTTCTTCGCCGAGGCCTGGCGGGACTCCCTCGTAAACGCCGGTTCCGTCTGCGCCGGTTCGCCCAACGTTACACCGGCCACGCCTTGCTCCCGTTTCTCGAGGGTATCCCGGAGTCTAGGCTTTTTCGTCACCGGCTCTCCATTTGGCTCCGCGCCGGTGGCGGGCTGGGCCCGTTTATGTTCGCCATCCGCCATTTTTCCTAGTGAGAAACTGAGGAGGAGGAGCTCCAGTCTCAGGAGAGTCTTCCGGTAATGCTGCGTGGTGACGTCATGAAAAAATAACAATACAGGCAAAAGAAAAAAACACACTATATGCTTTTCTTTTCCGGTTAACCAGTTTACATGTCATGTGTTAGATGTACGTATTTTCATTACGCTATTGTTTATCGTATCTCATTTTACATATTGGGTGACATTTTACCGCTCAAATAACCAATAGTCATTCATAACCGAGTTATATCGTTGTATATAGTTATTGTAAAATCAGTATTAACTTAATAAAGCGATTTTGATAATCACTTGTTGCTTAGGCCTCGTTACCGTAAACTGTAAAACAGCAGGACGCATGTGCAGAGTACAATAACTGACTCGGGCAGACCGTTGTTGGTGTTTTTTGAGGTTTACGGTAACGTTAATCTCTCCTGTATGTGACACGTTTGACTGTAAATTATATGACATGGAGTCGATCCTGAACCTCAAAGCGGAGGATCTCGAGGATTATTACGGCCTGCTTGGATGCGATGAGCTTTCAACGGTAACAACATCCGTTATTACAGCTATTACACTTTTCTTCCATCGTCTTGTGTCGCGTTTCATATACAATGCTATCTTCAAAATTTGTATACCGTTATATACGCTTGTTTATACATCATTTAAAGGAGTTATTCGTTTGACATAGCGATTTAAAAGTGTCTCCAGTAAAGGTCGTTAAATGCCTTAATCTCTTCATAACGATGACATCATCCATTAAAAAAAAATCTTATACCTTACTTTAATTTTCCCTACGCTAACATGCATCACACCAGAGGTCATTAATAAAACCGTAGTATAATATAAATGTAACAATTAATGTTTTCATTGAATTGTTTTCAACTGCCAATTTGATACGAGCCAAACCGTCTTCACCCAATTAGGACTGTCTTTTCGTTTTGTTTAATAATTTAATAAATTGAACCATTGCAGCCATTTCTATGTCAAGCTTTTTTTTAACCAAGCATCTTCAATCTTACGTCGGGAATTCTTTATTTCGTTGGAACAGACTTTACTTTTTTATGCATTTTAAAAACAAATTTGTATAATTTAATTGCATCAATGTGTGACCAGCACATATCTGCCAGTGTGGTTTACTAATATTTCATGCACAATCAGCCTGAATAGCTTTAAAAATAAATGTATGTTTTACAAGACAAATTAATTCAATATTTCCCCAAAAGTAAATTTTTTAGGCCACGAGAAGCACACAAGAGCTGCTGGTCTGCGCTCTAAATGCATTAACAAGTCATGGATCTGA
Organism: Danionella dracula; assembly: GCA_900490495.1. Classification (NCBI taxonomy): domain Eukaryota; kingdom Metazoa; phylum Chordata; class Actinopteri; order Cypriniformes; family Danionidae; genus Danionella; species Danionella dracula. The sequence continues at coordinate 13,412,051 of UELW01000778.1, forward strand.
CTTCCTTTACTCCAAGCCAGAATTGCATTTAACAATTTTCGCAGTTCAAAGCTTTTACTAATAGTACAATAATTAAATTTCTCTGATAGAAGCTTGACTTAGAGCATGTAAACTAGAGCTGTAAATCTAAAACTGTGTTGATTCTCTCACAGACAGAGCAGATAGTCAACGAGTTTAAGGTGCGAGCTCTGGCATGCCATCCTGACAAACACCCCGAGAATCCCAATTCAGGTACACAACTACACAAAATTATTTAGATTTAGGGAAAAAAAACAGTTAAATATGTACACGATATTTGTACACAGCAAAATTTAGTGTTAAATCCACACTCAGTGTAAAATGCTGGACCCATAAACACTGCCAAAAAGCTTAAATGTAATATTAATAGTGTTGAAATAACACTTACAGTTAGATTTCCATTCGATGATGTGAATCATGACCCCAGTGGTAATATAACCCTTATAATGTTACACTTAACATTTCGGCAGTGTTTATATATATCCAATATTTGAGTGTTGATTTAACACTAAATCAAGCGGTGTACACATATTGTGTAAATATTTTACAGCTTTTTTTATTATCAAGAACGATACAAGTGTTTGCATTAATGGTCAGAAACAATGTTCACACTTTATTGTGTCTATGTCTGTCTGCACTTTGTTCTGCAGTAGTGGACTTTCAGAAACTACAGGAGGCCAAAGAGATTCTGACTGATGAGAAGAAAAGAAAAAACTATGATTTTTGGCTTCGGAGTCAAATAAGAGTCCCCTTCAGCGAGTGGCAAGCGCTCAGCGAGTCTGTTAAAACTGTGAGTGAGAATGCTTGACTTTTAAGACAATTTTAGGAATTAAAATGAAAATGTATTGTCAAGTTCTGTTCTTTATGCCCAATGTTTTCGTTTTTTTAGTGTATTCAATTTATTTCCCTAGATTAGTTATATTCACTCTGTCTTGGACCGGTCAGCTCATGTTATTTTCATTTTTGTTCTCCTCTACAGTTTTCTGTCCACCTTGTTTAGTTAGCACCCATTTTTTGGACTTCCTCCATCTTTTCATCACTTCCTGAAATTCTTTTACCACCCCCTTTAGCACTCATTGATGTCATCTGTTTTGTAATTTGTACCCTTTGTAAGTTCCATTTCAGTAGGCGCCCATGTATGTGCAACAGTTTTTAGCTTTTACCTTGTTCTCCGGTGCGCTCTTGATTGGGTTTTGTGATTTGGTTTATGTTTGCTTTTAGTGTACCTTTGTCTGTTTGATACTTCTGCTTATCAGTTTATGGCATTTTTGTACATTTACTGCTGTTACATAGAGCTGTTTTGAGGCAGATCACAGTGTGATGTAACAGTGACATTCCACCAATAATGTTTTTTTTTTTTACTTGAAATTCAATATCTAATCAAAAGAACACCCTTCCTCTACTTTAGAATAAAAAAATGAAAGTCATTGTTGTCTACATATGTCAAGAGAAACTGCTTAGGTTCTGTGTTCAAAGATCAAATAAGAACAAGTGTGTTAGAGCAGACTGCTTTGTAAATGAGGGGCAGTGCAATCTAGAAATGGCAGTAAACTATTGGATAAAAAAATTATTTTACCCAACAATCTTCAAGCAGTAAATGTTATGCTTTCTGTCTTAATCTAAAAAAATATATATATGTAATTCAAAGCCTGAAGCCTCTGGCTGAAGCTAGATTACATTAAACTAGCATTGATTGGGCATGCTCTTTAAATGGTTAGTTATTTTAAATATACAATCAAAATAGTTTTTTTAAAACTCTCAACTCTTTAAACATTACTTTGGCATATTTAGGAGAAAATAAGACCAACAATTACATATTGTAAAATGTGTACAATGGGAGCCTTAAAAAATAAATAAATCTCAATTTCTTTAATTGGGATCAGAGAAGGCTTTTAAGGAAAATACTTAATTTTATGTGGTTCTAGTCGATGCACTGGGCTGTGAGGAGTAAGAAAGAGCCGATGCTGGAAGCAGCTGGAAACGTGGATGCAGAAAGGACAGATGCATCGCTTCACTCTGGTATGGATTTTTTTTTGTTGGTTTGAATCAAGTGGAAAGCTTTAGATGCAAAATAAGGTATATTTTAAGTAGCGCCTGCTGAATAATCAAAAAAGTCAAATTTGTTGTTAATGTAGATGTAAAAAAATGTGAAATTATCAATTTTTACTTTGGTATGGCTGGCGAAATTCCGTTGTTCTGCAACAGGCTCCTCTAACTCCGTAATTCATGCGTGGCATAACTAATAACAAGGCCATGTGTAAAGAGAGGAACAACTTTTTCAGATGTCTGGAAATGTTTCGAGTTTGCTTCTGCAGACAACCCAATCTCTGCTGTAAAATGTTTTAAGATTGCACTGACATAAAATGGCGACATTGCTGAATGGGAGGCGTGTGTGCCACTGCAGGCTTAAGTACAAAGCAGCCCCATAGCATGGCTGTAAAGCAGGTAACAATGGCAGGGTCAGTTTCAGACAGTATTCTTTACGAAAGAAAGGGTCCTCGTTAAAATTACATCATTAATGCATATATTATTATATTAAATTATTAATTACAATTAAGGATTATTTATTGTAACTAAATTGTTGGCAGCTGTGGTCTGGTGAATAAGGAGATTAAATTGTGATCGGAAGGTCGCTGGTTTGATCCCCACATCCACCGAGTTGAAGGTGGTGTAAGTGATGAAACACTTGCTCTCCCATCTTCAACAACCACAAACTCCATATCTGGCCAACTGGTCACTTTCACTTTCATTATAAATTATTTAATTATAAATTAGTTGTTAATTTAAAAACATAACTTACACATAATAAAATCCCAGATTTGTTAATATGTTCAGTCATTCAAATTTCTGAGAAATATTTCAGAAGTCAAACTTCCTCAGTTGAGAAATTTGGGTTGTTTGCATTGTAACAGTCACAGACAGCTGTTTGCAAGTTTCTAGAAAGAATTACAAGCCTGTCTTGTTTCTTTTATTTACCATAAGTAGCATGTAACATTTTTACAGATGTACTTTTAAACATACTGTATTTTTATACATAGAGTGATTTAAGTTATATTTGCATTTTTTTTGCAGTCGATCACAGATGCCAGAGATTTCGGTGGGCTGAGAGGAGGCTCCTTCAGGACTTTTACAAAAGTTCAGGAATTATGAAATTTAAAATGCTTCATGTCAAAGTAACACATTTGTGCATTGAAATCACATGTTTGCCATGATATAAAAATACCTAAATATTTCATTGAAGCTTTATGTGTTTTAGATGTAGATTATACTTTAAATATTTGTGTAGAAATAATAAAACACTATTTATATATATATATATATATATATATATAGATAGAGAGAGAGAGAGATATAGAGAGATTATAGAGATTAGAGAGAGAGGAGATAGATAGATAGAGATATAGAGATAGATATAGAGAGAATATATATAGAGAGATATATATAGATAGAATATCTATATCTATATATATATATATATATATGTATATATATATATGTGTGTGTGTGTGTGTGTGTGTGTGTGTGTGTGTGTGTAAAAAACCTTTCCCCCTTCTTTGTTAAATAGCAATATTCAGTTTTTGTAACCAATATTTTTTTAGAAAAATTGTGTTATAACCATGTTGCAAGTTCCTTTTATCAAATACAAAGGTAACATTCTGTTCTTTTGAATGTTTTCGGAATACTCAGAAAGACTTACATTGCTTTGAGAAAACCCATTTATACTGCTACGCCTTTGCCCTAAAGGATCGAGTCACAGGAAAGCTCAAGATATACCAAATAATGAATCACATAATTGTCATATTAGTTAATGAATAAAAAAGGTACCTAGTACCTTTGTGAATGTATATGTGTACGTATATTGAAGAAAACTGTGCTTTTTAAACCTGAAAAACTAGATGTTTGTTTAGTGTTTCCTTTGTTTAGTGTATTCAATTTCATAAAGGGGCGGAAAGACGGTGCAGTGGTGGAGTTGGTCGTCCTGTAACTGGAATGTTGGAGGTTTGATCCACGCTAGTTCCATTTTGCTGTTGTGGCCCTCGGCAAGCCGTTTCAGCCACATTGCCCTGTATGGATGGGTGTGACTGGTGGGGTGTGTTTGGTGGTGGTCAGGAGGCCGTAGGTGCATAATGGCAGCCACGTCCATGTCCCAGGACATCTGAGAACTACCAAGGTAGCTTAGTTCTGAAAAAGCTTGATATAAATTGAATGCATTATTTATTCATCTTCTTCATGTAAGCTTTCTTCCCTTTCGGGGTCGCCACAGCAGAATGAACCGCCAACTCTCTGACATGTGTTTTACGCGGCGGATGCCCTTCCAGCCACAACCCATCGCTGGGGAAACATTCACACACACACTTTAACACTATGGACAATCGTTCTTACTCAATTCACTTATTCCGCATGTCTTTGGACTTGTGGGGGGAAACCGGAGCACCCGGAGAAAACCCACGCGATCACGGGGAGAACATGCAAACTCCACACAGAAATGCCACCTGCCCCAGCCGAGCCTAGAACCAGCGACCTTCTTGCTGTGAGACGACCATGCTACCCACTGCGCCACTGTGACGCCTTGACTGCATTATTATTAATATTAATTTATATTCAGTCTTGATCCGATCAGCTCATTGTTTTCATTTCTATTCTGCTCCACAGTGTTAGTGTTCTGCCTTCCTTGTTTAGATAGAACACATTGCTTGGACTTCCTCAATCACTTTCTAAAATTCTTGTTGTAGAGGTTTTGAGGTATAATGTTCCCAGGATACAAGGTCCATCCTTCAACTCGAGTACTCAGAAAACCTTTTTTTTGTCACCTGAAAGCAAGGCTTTAATCCATCTATTTGGTTCATTAATTTCATCACATCTTGATCATTGAAACTCTTTTTAATATGACCTTCCAAATTCTGCCACTTCAAGGCAAGTGGAAAGTGGTTAGAACCAAAAAGGTTTGATCACATCTCCCCATTTCTGAAATGTCTGCACTGGCTATTTTATAGAGACCATATTATGGTTATTTGATTTGAATTGTCTATCCCAGCAAAATTTGAAGCCACAAACATCTATTAGAGTGCTTAATTCTTTGACAAATTAAAAACTAAAGGAGTTGTTGCATCTCAATCTTTGTTAGACATTTACAACAAACTTCAACATGAGAAATTTTAGATAATTCTATTTTTTAGGGAGGGACAAATAGAGAGGGAGCTTGGAAGGCAAACATCCTTGCCTGCCCAGTTACTACTACACCAAGGAGCAGGACCAACTATTGAAACTTTAAAGCACATATGAAGGCATGCATATTTGTTGAAGCAGTAATAAGGTGTGAAGTCATGATTGAAAGTAGGCCAGGAGTGCCAGTTGAAGCAGGTCTCAAAATTGAGCAGAAAAACCTGGAGCAAAACTTATGTTTTGTTATCTATAGCTGATTTTACATTAAATGACTACCGTGAGGCATCATTAATAATGAAACACACGTTTAAGTGAAATTATGACTTAAGTGTGGTGAAACCATGAGATCATCATTTCAGCTTCCTGCATTTTCAGCTACCCCGCTAGTGATGAATGCAAACAAGGAAATTGATGGCCACGCCCGCTCAGGGTTTCAAATTCTCTTCTAAGGAAACTATTAAAACAAACATTTGGTTGAATTATTTCAATGAGTTTCAAACACACAAAAAACTATATTGAAAAACAAATTAGAAATAATCAAATTTATTTACAGACAAGTGAAACAGCATCCCACAAGGTGCGTTAAGATTCAAAATCAGCATCCTCCACCAGAACAAGGGCCATCCTCACTCTAACTTAAAAATGCAAACGTACTCAGGGAAACATTACCCAAAAAGTTCTCCTGGGGGTTGTTTCATACATTTTTCCCCACATTCTTTAAATCTGGTTTGATGATTAGAGTCAGAATGGTTAAATCACTCATGTTTGTTAAATCACTCATATGGACTTAATGCAGTTGTTCTAATTTCTCATGAAGAGTTTATACAATTAAGGAGTAGAAATGTGTGTTCTGATGGTCAGAAAGAAAAGGGAAGACGGAAGTGTTTTTGCATGACAGATAACCATGTTTTTTGAACACGTAATTTTTGGATTTTCAAGTGAAAATCAAAAACAATCAAACCTAAACGGTGCATTTGTTTAAAGATTCAATCATTTTATTTTGCTTCAGCATTCATTTGTATGATCTTTAAAAAATTTTCGAACAACACGCCAAAGAGCCAAATTTCAGTGAATTTGGTGTATGAAAGAATTTTGGGGCATGAAGCATGAACATAAAAAAATACAATTATTTTCTGTAAAAAAAACTTCTCACATGAAGATGCTTTGATGTTTCAGTGTTAATGAATTTGACTGTTTTACTGAATTATTCACAACGACTTTATAGAGAATGCATTAGCATAAACGCTCTAGCCATATATAGTGCATCCTCAGCAAACAATAGAGAAAACATCAGATTCCTTAAACTAGTTTTTTGTGTTTGTGAGCACAGGATAATTTTTTTGTGTGCAATGTGACAAAATACTTTCATTGTGGATTAGACTTTTTTTATCAACAAAAATTAATTTATAAGATAATATTTTCATTTGCTTTCTTTTGAAACTCAAGAAGTTTCTAGTTCACACTCGAAAGTTAATTTTGAGTCGAAATTTTATGAGTTTGAAATTTTGAGTCAATATTTTTTTTTACCATTTCACCGATTTAGGGTGGAAACACAAAGACTTTTGGTGTAACTTTAAAATAAAACATTTAACCACATACAACTGAATGCTTTGAGGCTGAATGTTGCAAAACCATGACTTTTTTAATGTACAGGCTGAAGTTTGAAAAGAGAAATTCCTTTCACTACCAAAAGATTTAAACATTTAATGTTAATAATGTCTTACTCCAAAAAGGATTAATTAAAAGAATACTAAATATTTATCGAAATGAAGAGTTCTCTTTAAGTAAAAGAATGAATTTAATAACAGTTTTTCCCAGGTGCACAAGAGTCAATTACAAAAACAAAACAATGCTTGGTTTTCTTGGAGTTGTCATAAATTTATTTTTCTTTACTGATTGCCAAAAAATGCACCACACTTTTCATGCACACAACTTGAAAACCAACTGCCTTCTTTGTAAGCTAAAATTATAATTTATGTACAAGAAAATTTTAACCAATTTTATTTTTAGGTCACAAAGATATTGTCAGGAAAAATGTTTTTTGGTGGTGCAAAAACAACAAATTTTTTGCATTTTCATGCTTATGCTTAAGTTCATTTGTATTTTTACTTTTGCATGGCAAAACATCTGAGGTTTGAAAACCTCATCTGAAAGTCTTCTTATCCCGAAGAAGATATTTGAACTAAGACTAAACATTCAAGTTTAAAATAATCCTCATGAGTTTCCCCATGACCTCCATTGGTAGATGTTAGCCTCTTGCACCCTCGGTACCTGTGGTTTGGTGCTCACGCGAGGTTGAAGCCCTGGTTGTGCTGGATGGCCTGCAACAGCTTCTCTTGGAGCTTGTCCTTGCTGCTGTACTTGGGCAGATCCAGCAGGTTGAAGCAGGTGTGAGCAACAGGCAGGTAGTGTTCTCCTCCGGCTGTGGGCTGAATCACAAGTGCAAGGCTCTTCATGCCCAGAATGGGGATCCGGTCGCTCCCTGTCAAGAACACTGAGAGGATAGACACATTAAATATCTTAATATACACCGCACAGTCCTGAGAACTAGGTGTAGAAAAGAGCAGATGGAGGAAGGAAAGAACTTCATCCCCAACAGAACTTCAACATCTTCTAAGTTAATGTGTGTTGGATAAACATGAAACGTGCAGAGCAAAAGTCTGTAAATTTGAACTGAAACTAACTTGTAAAATAAGAATTTTCCTCAAGCTGTGAGTTGGATAACTTCAGTTTGAGCATTATAGGGAAATCAGAAAGAAATTTCCTTTATATATATATATATATATATATATATATATATATATATATATATATATAATTTATTTATTTTTTTCAATGTAGGAAGCAAACCATGCAAAAAAAAAATTCTAAAAATTCTTACATTTTTTATTTAACTTTTCTCCACCTTGACTTCTAGTTTTTTTAGTCTAAGCTAAATAATCATGCTAAAAATAACTATTAAAGTTAACAACTTTTTTGTAATGTTTTAAGTTAAGAAGATAATGTTGGAAATGTCATATTAGGCCTAAAAGGCCAAAAGGTAAGCGCTTTACCTTTCAGAAATCTGAGGCGCAATCTCAAATTGAACAGACTTACAGAGAAACTGTTTCTTCTGCTCCAGATGCAGCTCGTGAAACACTTCCCAGAAGATCTTGATAGTGGGATGCTCGGCCCAGTACTCGCCCTTATACTCTGTGCTCTGACAAAAAAACAGTCACACATCAATAAAGTATTAGATAAAGCATAGAAAAAGATTTTCACTCTACGACCCCTCTATACGTATCCCTCTGTTTGAGGCCTGCTTGCAGGCCTGTTTAAATTTTAATGTTACAACAGCCCCCCAAAAAACCTAGATAATAACAAGGCAACTCATATCTCATCCAAAAGGTAGGGGTGCTAGCTCCTACACAGGCCTCAGTGCCACTTCCCACAGTGTCCTGGTTTTCTCTTCGGGTCTCCCATCCAGGTTGATCCAGACTCAGATCTGCTACACTTCAATGGAAAACCAGTCGGGGGGTGCAAGTTGATAATAATAAATCATTGATAGAAAACTGAAAAATATTTGCAGTATTTTCTTGAATTTTCCTTTAGGAACTGTTTTGTGTGACCTAAATGTTAAGTGCAAGAGATTTACTGTTGTTGAAATTTTTACATTTATATGTTGTCTATATATAGTACCAATAAGACTTTTTGGAAGAAAAACAAATGACAAAATGAAATTTGGTGAACATTTTTGCACACAACTGATCCTCAAACTGTGATTGGATGATCTGCCCTCTTGAGACAGACTTAGCTACACAGTCCATAGTTACAAAGTGACAATATGCTGTTGGTTACAAAGCCAAAGTTTAACATGGGTTGCTCACACTAGAAAATGTAAATACAGTTTTTTACCTTCTCTAACTCCTTCCAGTCATAGTTGGTGTTCCCAATGACCATAGCCTGCAGTTCACTGGGCTGGAAAAGCTCCAGAACCTTCCCTCCACACACTTTGTGAAATCCAGCATGGAAAGCATTGAACTGAGGAGCCACTGAAGTGTTGAATGTATAATCAACATAGGCATTCACAAACTCCTGCCTGAGGAGAGGAAAAAACATGAACAAAGCATATTAAAGCAGAAACACTGCTCCGTTACCTGTTAGCCTTGTTCACGCCAATGTCCACCCCATTAGGAATCAACTCCACCACCTCCGTGGCACCAAAATTATCTTCAGTGACCTGTCACATCAACAATCAGAATCAGAAAGGTGTTTATTGCCAAGTGTGCATGTGCACACACAAGGAATTTGCTGTGGTACAGGGGTACTCTCCAGTGTTGGTACAATAAATGACACAAGTGACATTGAACAGTAAGCACATACTTGTATTTACTAATGCAATCTAAGTAAATATAAGAATAAATAAATTACTAAAGTTAAAGATATAACAAGGTGTATGATGAGTGGGGATAGTCAGACATAAAGTAAGAACTATAACTATATCGGAAGTCCAAGGTGCTTAAGAATGTGATTTGCATGTGCAGACCAAAGCAAGGGTAGGGTAAAAGTAAAGTGCAGCAACAGGACAACAGAATATTTAGGAAACCTTACAAACACATGATTGTTTGAGGGAGATTACATTCAAACTACACTTGTACTCTTACTGTGAAATTCAGGCAAAAGATTTCTTCCAGATCATCCTCTGTGTAATCCATCAGCTGCTGAAGACTCCTGAAGAGCAGAGACAGTTCAGATTGAGGGAGAGTAGTGTGGGATGCAAATTAAAGATCATGCATCCTAATACCTTCCCACATCAGGCATTAGCTCCTTCAGATCCTCCAGAGTAGGAGCTTTCTTCAGGAGCTTTTTGTAAAGTGCCAGAGGGAAGTTCAACTCCACTATCGTCAGGTTATATATGGCAAGTCCACAGATCACACCGATCAGGTGGAAGAGGTCAACGTCTTCAAAAGTCTGAGCGAAAGAAACATTGACTTATCAGCACACCTGCAGCATGAAAACAGTTCAGTAATGAGCAATGATGCTCGAAGTCTCGAAATTTCTACATCCTCCTGGTTTCTCATTGCTGTATTCAATCTCATAGCTAACCCCCGATGGTAGCTGCAGCTCTTTGATGCTGTTTTAGAAGCTTTTTACAACTTAAATATCTATGCGACATGAGTGCCAACGGGGCAATCAAAAGCTTCCGTGATTATTTAAAAAAAAATCTCAAAATGTTTTCAGTGGCGAAATTCACAGCCAAACACCTTGCATATGTTACATTTTCATAATAGGTGTCCTTTAAGCTGAAGTTCTCTACCTTGTGAGCGAACCAGATGAGTCTGGACTCCTCGTGGTATCTGAACATGCCGTATTTAGGGTGCAGCAGTTCTTTCATGATGAGCAAGAAAAACTCTTTTCTTACACCACCAGCATCCACAGCCTCTTCCCCAACAAAAATCACCTGAAACAAACAAACAAAAAATCAGAAACCAAAAACGTTTCAAGTATTATAATAATGCCAGATTTTCCAATCAATAATATAAATGAATTGTTCAAATGACTCTTTCTTTTAGTGAACAAGAGTCTAAAGAACGAATGAATGAATGATTGAAACCTCATTATTACACGGGGGACAAAATTGACATGCCCAGGTAATCTCGGACTACTCTTGATGGTCAGATATCTGAAAGTCTATATTCCCCTCTTTCATGACTTTTATTGTTCGGCTCTTCTTCACATTATTCTTTGTTCTCGTTTCCTGTCAGGTCAAAAGCTAGATTTTGCATTGAAGAAAACCAAGGAGACATGGCAGAGTCAAATTTTTGTTTGCCTCCATAATTTGCCCAGATGTATGAGCTTGCTTCGGTGCCATTGTTTTAGCTAGAGGCGGGTTCACATGTGAAACTTTGGAGAGAAAATTCTAGATTTCTAGAAAAGTGTAGGTGTGTGGTGGCCTTTGGTGTTTTACAGATCTACTCTTTACAGTACTTTTACTGTAAGTAATTGTCTACCTGAGACCTGCTATTACTTGTTTTCTGTCTTATTAAAGGAAACATATTCTGCCCTTTTTACTTGAGGTGATATTACTCTTAAAGGTCTCTTGAATGTGCCAGGATTACTTAAATAGTAAGAATATAAATGTAATTCTTACTTTAGGGAGTCAAGCAGAGTCACATATTGCTGGATTTTTCAAGTGACCACTTTCGAGACAATATGAGCTAAAAAAGTTGTTTAAATAAAATAAATAGCAAAAATAAAAACAAACAAAAACAACAGAAATTTTTATTTTTGTTGTGTTCAAACAGCTTGCCAAGCCCTTAAAGAGATTTAAAGCGAAGAAATAGAACAAGTTTCGATCAATCACAGAGCAACTCTGCAATCCGTTGATGCAAATTTAGAATATTTTCAGAGGCGCGTGGTAGGCTTCACAATATGGTCAAGTATTTTTGGCATAAAATAAATGAAGTAGAAATGTTCTGGGCTAATTTTATAATCATACTTGATAAATACCAAAAAAAAAACACCAGGATAATACCTGGATAAAAACACCAGTTCTTCCTTTTGAAGATATACATTTTACATTATTGTTAACCTTGAGTGGCTTCTTGTAATCCACATTTTTAGACTTCCTCAACACCTCCATGGAGTCGCCAACCACATTGTCCCTGCGCACAATGAGGATGAGACAGGGGTTTACAGACTCCACAGCTCCCCCGGGCAGAAATAGTGAGGTGAAGTTCTGTCTTTGAGCCTGGTCCACCGCCATCTGAGATGAACACAAAAATTCTTTCTTCACTAATAATATCCTAACAAATCCATCTCCAAGTGAGATCATCAGAGCTGCTTCATATCAAGTCTGACCTGCATCTGGATCACAGCATCTGTTTGCAGCAACGTAGTTTTTGCCTGAGCGTCGAAAACAAATGGGAACCTACACAGGGTGACCTGAGAATCCATTGGCTGCAAAAAATGAAGTCAAAAGAGAAGGAGGAGAGTGAGAAAGTGCTCTCGAGTTGTTTTGGCCATGTATTCATTTATTAGAAGTGTGAACATTGAAAAAAATCAACACCAAAGACTCACGAGTGAAAACATCTGCTGCTGAAACCAGTTGACAAAATCATTCCTGATATCGATGAGCTCGTCCAGTTCACTGATGTAAAACTTATCGTACTGAATGATCTGTCCAGAGCGCTCATTCACCTGCAAAAGGACATGATGAAAACTTTATCAATTACTGGATGTTTTACCACAAATTATTAATATTTTTTAAGTCATGAAAAGTGTGCTATTAACTACAGAACAGGATACTGGGATTAAAAACTGAATTGACTGCTGGGATCAAAAAATTGGTCTGGACGGCTTTTTTTTTTTTTGTTTAAGTTCCACTCTAGTCTTCCTCTGAAGCCTGGGGCGCTTCTAACAATGGCAGAATGTTTTTTACCCATTTAGTCACCCTCTAGTTCGTGTGGTTTCAACAGATTCAGAAAGACCAAATTCTCAAGGTTCAAGCTTTCCACCACCTTAACCTCTTAGAATATTACACATTAAAGGAATTACAGTAGAGTGATATGGGCATAAAAGTTTCAGATTTTTACAGCAAAATTAGTTTTTAAATTTTAATTATTTTTTATTTATTTAATTTTTTATTTTATTTTATATAAAATGTAAGCTTTCTATATAGTGTCAAGAACACCTAAATTTAATCTCTGACAAACTAATAATATTTACTGACAGTTTATATAAAAAATATTTTATCAGTATATACCGGTATTTTTTATTTGATGTGTTGATTTAGGTAACTCAATACACTACAACACATGCGCACACGCACACACAAAAAATACAGGTAGGGACCGAACGGAAGCAGTGATATGTCATCCATGTAACGGTCACCTTATAGTGACCCTGACGCTTTTTTCAGAAGGCTTGTTTTGATCTGAGTGTAATACTTTTGTTGTTGTACTCAGTTATTTTCTGTTGGACAAAACGCTTCGTGTCTGGGCGAGGGCTGTTGGCTGTTTGATTTGATGAGGGACCTGTTGATCATAATCAGTGCATTAAGCTTGCACCCACCCAATCACATTGTGCCTGGCTACTATTAAAAGCTTCTCCTTCAGCTACTACAGCCAAATGGCTGTGAAGAGAATGCCTCTGGTGGTTGTTGAGAGAATTTGAGGTGTGATCTTCGCGTGTGCTTGTTATGTGACAGTGATTAGTGTTTTATGCTGTGCTTTCAGAAGTGTTTTTTTTTGTAGTAGTATATTTTGCTGACAATAGGTAAACCACAAAACAAATCTCACTAAAGCCTGCCGAGCCTGACAGCCAAACCAGGAGCAACAAATCAGACTCTCTTTCACCTGCATGCCAAATGCAACTGAACCACAAGTTCGTCTCTGAAGCAATGGCACATGAATTTTTTCTTCATGAGCTATTCAATCCTGTGGTGGAGTTTCGTAGAGTGAATCACACTCACCACATGAAGCATCTCCAGGAGTTTAAGCGATGTGTGGAGGAAGCAGTTCAAGATCCTTTGTTCAGCAGGAGTGACTCCTAGCTTCTGCATTCGCAGCAGAGACACACAAACCTCTTTATAAAGCTCAGCCAGTCTCTGGAAGACCACAGGGTCTGAGCGGGACCACCAGTTCCCTACAGGACACACACACATTGCTCTCACCCGAACAATTTTTGGGGGCTAATTAAGGGAGAATAACTAAATTGAGCAATAAAGCAGAAGTACCGAGCACTCTCCTTGGGGTGTCTTTGAGGCTGATGATGGCTTTGGCAAAGGCAACAGTTAGCGTGGTGAAGTTATCGGGGTCAATGAAGACCGGACACTCTGCTAGGGTCAGGTAGAGTCTCAGAGCCTCGATGTCTGGAGGAGAAGTGCTGAGTCGGGGTAGGAGGCTCTTCTCTAAACTCGCTGCTATCTGTTTTTAATGAATCGTTCACTGGTTAAATAAAAAAACTTGTCCAAAGATTCTGGATCATTTCAACACAACAAGATATTTTAAAACCACTTTTAGCTTCTTAATCAAAAGGTCAAAATTTTACTCTCATTAATGGAAAAATAAACAAGTGCTGGCGCTTAAATGAACTCAAATGATTATCCAGAGTACAAAACAGTATTTTAAAAAAAGTATTAGACTAGAAAAGTGAAAACCAAGTGACTCACAATTCGAGAGATTTGTAGGTTATCTATTCGACAGAGTTTGTAGAAAAGAAGACGAGCCGCATTAATGTCCACACCTGAGAACTTGCTGCTAGTGCAGTAGTGCCCTGGATTACTGACAAACAACAACAAACATCCATTTAAACAATTAACCGTCATTCAAACACAATACAATATCTGGAAAAATATTTATTGATAAATCAATGAATCAGTAGCTTTAAATATCATCTAACTTGATGCATCTTCAAACTTTTAAGCAGATACATCTAAATGTTCAACCTAACAGATTAGATGCGATCTCAAAATAAAATCATAACATTATACCAGTAAAATCGATCGAAAGAATAATTCCCCAGCATTAATAATAATAATTTGTTTTGTTTATTTAGTAAATTTTTCTGTACCCAAGGCAGCTTTACATAGGTACCATATTTCAAAAACCATTAGAACAGCATATGGTACAACAGGCAAAAGAAAAACAACAACAACATGTGAGTTATGAAGGGGCATGGATACAAAAGGAGGAGCGAATCATATTTTAGAAAAACAGGTCTTGAAGAGACGCATTTTAACTGGTATTTGAAAAACTGTATGGATGAAAGCTCATGGAGTTGAAGAGGAAGAGAGTTCCAGAGTGTGTGTGAGTCAAGTGAGAATAGTGTCTGATGACCTGAGTGTGTGACGGGAGTGTAGAGGTGATTTAGGTCGAATAGGGCATGACTATGAAGTGCTTTGAAAGTGATAAGGAACATTTTTTTGTTGTAAATAGCAATTTTGGAATGGATCAGTCCTATGAACAAGCAACACAATTGTGAAATGGAATATTTTGATTGTAGGAAAACACAATCAAAGTTGGGTAATCTGTCTTCTGTCAAGTGTAATTTTCAGAGTATTTCAGAGTACCGCTAATACACAGCTATGAAATTATAAAATATTGCATATTAAATATTAGTATTAGTAACACATAAAAAGTCCTTATTGAAATGAAACTCAGTAACATCAACATGTAGGTAAATTCTAAGAAGAATAAAGATATATATAGATGTAAATGTAGAAAAATATTAAGATAGAGATACAAATATAGTGATATACTGATGTGAATCAGACTTCATGTCTTAATTACCTTTCAGACAGGAAGCTTCCATTAAGGCAACTGGCTGACGAGAAGATCAGATCAACCTCACTGCAACAAAAACACAAACCAAGATTAAAGTGACATTATTTCATGCTCAAAAACTCCTTTTGTTCCTCTTCTAGAGTTGCTAAGTAGTATCTACGAAATCTTAAACCATGTCCACAATGAAAGTTAGCTCAGTACTCTGCTATTTCAGGAGGAAGTCGTCCATGGCTGTGACTAAGCCATTTGTCCGCTCGCTCAGGGCTAAGTGTGTAGATCTGTCCAGCAGGTCTGGTTACTCGTACATCTACAGGAGGACCATCATCCTGCAAGAACAGCACAAAACATCAGTTCAATTTTTGCCAGTGGAAAACTCCTTAAAAATTTATAATTTTCTTAAATTTGCATCCTGGAGTAAATTGAATTGTGTCTCAACAAGCTGTGTGTTTGAGTAACAAGTATTTTCTGATTCTCCTATTTGTTACATACGATAATGTACACTTACAGTATGTAAAAACATGCTAGAGAGGAGTAAATGGTTGTTAAACAGCTTGATAGATGCCTACTGCTGGACACTCCACTGCAGTCCGTACCTCAGATAGTGCATAGTGAGCAAAACTCTGGTCCCCACCAGCATAGATCCTCTTCACAGAGTAGCTCTGCTCTGCCTCTGAAATATTAGCACATGTTTAACCATGAAGTACAATAAATTAAGGATGTTTAGATTCTGTCTGGAAGCTTTCTGGCCTAGAAGTGGGGCTTCTTTTTTAATTATTTTAGTTATTGGTTATTAAGTTTGCTTCCTAACCAAATAGGACTCTTTGTTCTATTATTTTAAGATATATGGATATCAACAGTTTTATGTTTAAATCTAATCATAAACTAAATACGCATATTCATTGTTAATATTTCTTCTTTATGAATGTTAAATAATATATTATAATTGAACAAGATACTTTTCAGATAACTTTCTCATGTCTATCAAACACATTAAATAATTTCTTTTTTTCTAACTTCTTTTTTTGCATTGAACTTTACTTAGACTAAACTCATGTTTGCATGACAAACTCTCTGCATCAGTTGTAGGATTATCCAGGTATTTTAAGAATATTTTAACCTCAACGTGATGTAGTGTTTACTTCATTCACATTATTAATAAATGTAGATACCTATAGTCATGTTCACAGAATCAGACAACATCTTACAATTCAGCAAATCACTGTTTGTCTAATTCAGTTTGTTCTCATCTGGCATGTCTACATGGACACTTAAATATTGTTGAAGGTGGTGAGTGATGAAACACTTGCTCTCTCATCTTCAACAACCACAGCTCTGATGCCCTTGAGCAAGGCACCAGTTTTCCGACACCTCCCCGAGCGTCACAGCCATGGCTGCCCACTGCTCCGTGTGTGTTTACGGTGTTTGTTCACTGCTGTGAGTGTAAACTGGGATGGGTTAAATTTAGAGCACACATTGCTGGTAAGGGTTACTCCATATCTGGCCAACTGGTCACTTTCACTTTAACACTTTAATAATGCAAAACCATGGAAACAATCTCTGTTTCTAAAATAGCTCTGGTTAAGGTTAAGTGTCAGTCAAAAGATGCTAGGTTTTGCACTAGATTATTGGTAATGTATTTTACTACATTTGTATTTTCTACAGCCTCTTCCTATGACTTCATTCCACTCACCATCATCGATGGGTGCAGAATCACCGTAAGCTCTCCAGCACCCCTTCACTGCAGTGGGACTCTTCCTGTTGCATGTTGAGCGGGTTCCCAATTGACCGTTTCCCCCAAGACCGAAAGAGTCCGTCTTTCCTGATGAAGGGATGAACGCCAGAGTGTGCTGCCTTAGATGAGGACATAAACAAAAACAATTCATGTTCTTCAAATCACAAACAAAAGTTTTGAGGAAGCACTATTGGAAAAGGAGTGCTGTATGTTGTGTTGTGAGGCTTAAGGCCATACAATCTATCAATCCTACGGATTGATCTTTGCAAAGGCTGTGCATTTATATAAACCCGCAATGACTATGTTGCAAAGCCTGTTGCGTGCCTCTCTTTCAAAATGTTTTAAGAAGATGATAACAACATGAAAGGGGCATAATGAAAGGCCAGATTCTTCTTTCTTGTAATAAAAAAAATTCCCTCCTAGAGCATGCATTAGCTATGCCTTTAAATAAAAAAATCTAGTTTAGTACTTACCGACCACAGACAATCTGAGAAACAACGCTCCCCATGAGCTCAAACACCTTCCTGGGGTTAACCTCGTGATTTGTAGAGTTGTGACCCAGTTGACCATACCCGCCTGCTCCAAATGTAAACACACCTCCCTCCTGACAACAAATGAATATGAATAATTCAAGCTAAAGTGCAATAAATTTCATTTCAGAGTTACAATGCTTTAAAAGTTCTTTCCCTGCTCTGAGCATTTCTTTTATTGTCCTCTTGTCCATCTGTTGTATCTCCTCTTAGTTGACTGCTGTGTATTGCTTTGTTTGTTTTTGAGCTAGTCAGTTCACCAGTGTTATTTAGGGGGAATCTAAGGGGAATGATGCTTGTTTTATTTATTTTAGTGTAGAGAGGTAAGTTAGTTTTACGGTTGTGTAATTAGGTATGGTATTTATCTCAAATAGGAGAGTTTTGGTTTATTTGGCATTCTGCCTTCCCCTGATTATTGCTCCGTTTTATCAGTTGAATATCTATTTTATTGCTGGAAACTTAAGGAAGCATCTACATTCAATTTCCTGGCAAAAGAAAATGCGGCATTTTGCATGAGTGATGTCTTTCGTAAATGAAGCCCATTAAATTCAAGATCATTAGAACAACAAATGCTACCTATGAAAAAATTTATCTTTTTTTGTGTGGTTAAGAAACAAAACTTTAGGTGGGATGTTGATGAACCCTGGGTGTATTTGCTTTAAAAACTAAGAAACAAAGAATGCATACCTTTGTGAGAGCAGCGGTATGGTCCTCTCCGCAGGAAACATAAACCACCCGCTGAGACCTGAGAGTTTTCAGCAGAGCTGGGAAGTGACGATCTGCGAAATTACAATAAATTAAACCAGAATGATCAAATGCCAGAGGAGAAAACCTGAAATGAAACATATTTATGTGGAAAGTTTTTAATTACAGCACAAAAGTAAATTCCCAAGAATACTTGCGTTTACACACACATGCACACACACACACACACACACACACACGAAAGCACGCACACACACACACACACATGCGCACACGCACACACACACACACACAGAACATGTCAAAGCTTCTGGAAGCTTATTTGGTAACTGTAAAAAAGCATAATTTCTTAATATTTATGTTGAGACTTTTTTAGATAATAATCAATTGAAATTAACATTGTTTGATTGTTCAAAGCCAAGGCAACTTTGTTAGTTATTTTTGTCTACATGCATTATATTTACAGCACTCTTCCATAAAATATTTGAAACTATTTTATTAGTTAGTTTTAAAAATAAACATCAGGAGTTATTTTTTGGCCTCCCAAAATTTAGCAAACTTGAGATGCTTTCTCAATGAAAAAAGCTTAAAGCATGAAGTAAATTAAGACTTGAAATAATTTAACAAAAACCTTTTAAAGTTTGTTTGGGTAGTTTGTTCAGTCTTTCAAAAACTTGTCTTTTTACAGGGATAATCCCATTTAACCATCATGATCAAGTATTCAAAACCCTTCCAAGTAGATCAACTCTCCTTTGAAAACGTACATAATATCTATTTATGACATTTCATTTTCCAGATAGGGTTTACTTTTTCAATAAATAAAGCACTACAATGAAACCAACTTAACTTCACACCTTGTGTTACCAGCACATAATGCAAATCAATAATCAAATACCTGGTATTATGATCTAACAGCCTTAGGTTATTGAATTAGTCTGACTGCATCTCATTTCAATAAAAGGTTAAAAACAGGTTATGCGAAAAATGTGGTTCCAAACAAAGAACTGATCAAATGTGTGCAAACACCCAATGTGAACACAATGACAGCTACATCAGTATGAGCAAAGGTTTAGCTGCCAACTGTATAGTATTAATAAGAAAGTAAACAACAAACACTACATGAAAATGAGTAACTCTAATCACAAAATAAAATAGTAAAAACCAAACAGGGAAACCATTATCTAATTACATAAACAGCGCTACCATCATTGTCGCCAAGGCCCAGCTGGCCGAACTTGTTTCTTCCCCATCCAAACACTGCCCCAGACAGCGTGAGGGCAAAACTGTGAGCGCCTCCAGCAGAGAGTTGCGTGAAAGGAATCCCCTGTAGAGACTGAAGAATCTGAGGGTGCGAAACTGAGGCTCCATGCGTCCCCAGACCAAGTTGACCAAATTTATTCTGGCCCCAGGAGAAAACCTCACCTCCTTTGGAGAGAAAAGCAGAATTATCCAGGGCCAGTCCTCACAGTCTAATCATTTTAGTTTGAACATCTGCAACTTCAGAAATGTTGATGGTCGATTCTTACCTCTGGCTAAAGCAAGGGAATGCCAATATCCACAGGAGACTTGAGTAATGTGAAACTCTGATAAGCTTCTGATGGTTCTGAAAAAGCACACTCAGTTCAAATTAACATATCACTCGATATAAAAGCAACATAATTTATCTGTGATTTCTCACGCATTTATGGTTGTATTTTATTAGAACAACAAGCTGTAAAAATGTGCTGATATAAGCATAATGTGAGACAATGCCAGACATTTCTATAAAATTAAATTGATATGCTTTTATGATCTGAAAAGAAAAGCATACATTGAAACAGTAGATAGACTTATCATAGTTTTATGCAGGGACAGTAACCCCAAATTGAACATTATTTTGGAGCAGTTCAAACATACAGTTCGGAAACAGGCTCAGGGTTCAGCTTTATTGTGATTTGAATTGCATTGCGTATTTCTTATTTGGAATCATTTTAAATGTTACCATAGCAATCTGAGTGTTGTTTCCAGCGCAGTGTTGAAGAACGCTTGGAGGACACATTGAATTTAAATGCATTATCATATTCCTTTGCTGCATTTTATAAGGGTCACATAATTGTATGATACCTTACAATTCTGTCCGAATTTATTTTTGTCTTATGTTTACCAGGTGGCACAAAAATCTATACCAAAAAGCCAGTGGAGAGAGTGTAGAATTGGTGCAACATGATTTTCCTTGTAACTTTCTATGTTACAGTAATATAATCAAATCGTGTAGATATTGTTACCTGGGTACCCTGAGACAGTCTTCGATGTTTGAGATCCCGAGCTGGCCGTCTGAGCCCAGGCCCCAGGCAAACACTTGTCCTTTATCATTGAGAGCCAGAGTATGAGCTTCACCACATGACACAGCCACAATGTTCTGAGCATCCAGAGACACTACCTGCTCTGCACAGAGGACCAATGAAATCTTTATGAAAATTAAGCCTTTTTATGCTGCAGATAATATACGAAAATAATATTTGCTTATACACATTTATATACAAGTTAGAGCACACTTACGGCGCTCGTAATATGTTTGTTGCCACGAGACTAACGTTACTTTCACGTGAACACCTGTCCTGAGCGCCCCACCTACTGCAAAGGACTGTCAGGATTAAATACTTCCTGTCTTCAGTTTAAATCAATTATTTACATTTACAGGTTTAAAAAGGGTCACGTTTCGTCACTCGGATTAATCGCATTTAATTTCCAAAAATTGTCCAATTAATTAGTTAATTTTTCAATCGTTCAACAACAAAATAAATAATCAACAAACAGTTAAAACAACACAAACTACAGTTTTAGTTCATTATACTTCACAGCACAATGCAGTTTTTCCATAGTCCTTGAATGCAATACCTGGTTTCTTGCGTGCTCTGTCATGCCCCAGCTGCCCCAAGTCATTGCATCCACATGTGTACACCGTCCCATCCTCCAGCAGAAACACGGTATGGCGTCGGCCGCACCCGAGGTCCCGCACTCGTTTGCCCTCAAAAAACTCACATTTTCGGGGCTCCAGGACTATTTCCTCATCAATCCCTCCTAAACCCAGCTGGCCGTACGAGGCGTTTCCCCAGCATAGCATGATGATAGGCCCAAGGCCACTCTGTTCTCTCCTAAAAGAAAGGATCTTGAGGTCAGCAATTCATTCACTTCAGTAAAAACCTTATAGTTCTTGTTTCAGCACTTCCAAGACAGCTATACAAGCAGACATGTTGCATAAGGGCATTGACACCGTCAACATACACACAGGCCAAGACATGTCTTGCTTTCTCCAACAATAAAGCTCAGTCTTTGGTCTAGCACCATGCTACACTTGCTACTGAAAATTCAATCTTGCATTTTAGATGCCCATTCAATTTTTAATGAATCACATTCTGAAGTCTAAAACCAATAATAAATAAAATAAATCCACATAATAACAATACATTAAAGTTGAAATTAGGTGGAAAAAAACAACATGAAACTGTGTGAAGAGAAAAATGTGTTAATCGATGATGGAAAAATGAAAGCACTTTATGAATTAGTTTCAACCTTTAAAGAAAACTTCCTCATTAAAACCGAAAGGAAAACTCTGGAAGCCCCACAATTTATTTGCTGCAATTCAACTATTGCATAACAGCAAATTCATGGCATTTAATCACTAAATTAGACAACAGAATTGAATAGATCTACAGACAACAAAAATAATCCTTCTAAAGGGTAATTTGGTGTTGTAATAAAGTCCGTTTATGAGTAAAAACAGTGTTTATGTGTGTTATTGTTATTAATTTGTACTTCTGTGTTTGCCTTAAATATGTACATGTATTAACATTTTATCTGACACGGTTATAGTTTAACAGCAAAAAATAAAACTGAATGCAACATAAACCATGATTAATGTGATAAAATATAAATCCCTTCACACAAAGACAAAAGCTACATTAATACTAGTTGGTTATTATTGAAATAATTTATGAATGTATTACTATTTAATAATTTTATGAATAAATATACTGATTTTGACACCGAATTGTCGTTTTAACAGTAAAAATGAAGGAGACCACAAATTAAGCAAAACTGAGCTCTGGCTCAGTGTTTAAAAAAGCAGAACATTTTGTAACTTTCTGAATTGCAGTACTTCCAGGTGAGATTTTCTGCATTCCTAGTGATTCCCAAAACAGATGATACATAAAATAGCTTAGCAACTCAATTAGATTTCTGCTGTTATTGCGCAAAGGGAAAACTCAATAGGCTGCCACACCAATAACCAGTTTTTCATTCCAATTAACTAATTGTTTAAGGCCAGTAGGAGTCTTTGTTTAGTCAAATAATTTAATGGATTAAAAACACACACAAAAAAATCATATTTTTAAAACCGTATTTAAATAATTTCATCACATTATTTCAAGAGTGATTTGAGATAAAAAAATTTTAACAAATAAGAAAGAATGCTTTCAATTCTTATTTGAAATGTGAACAAACTAATTCCACCAGTGTACAGTCTTTCTCCTTTTTCCTTTCATGGCTTGACAGAAATTCCAATTTGATTTTACAGTGGATATTGATACTGTGTACAGAAACATGTTCAGCTTGCCCACAAAGATGGCGATGCTTAAGAGGTCACATGACGCAAACACTTCTGCGGGAACAACATATAGGATTTGTTTTTGGATGATTTTGTCTTCTGGATGAATTCATCCACCCGTTTGTACAGTGCAGGCTCTCTGTCCATTATAACTTCTTTTAAAAGAATGTATTACTAGATCCCAGCGTGTCAGATTTCATAAATAAAATACACGGTGTCAACAGTTCATTCTAGTGTTAGTTGTCACCACGAGGTTAACGCTATGACATTTGTGTGGGCGTTCCCAGCCAAGGAAAATAAAACAAAAACTAAAGTAAACAAAACACGAATTAATAAACTATTATACAAAAATGGTAATTATATTAAGAGATCAAATAAATAGACACACAGATTAATTGTCATGATAGATGACGTTGGAGAGTGTTTGTCCAGTGACAGCTTTTTCAGATAATTAGCGTTATATACTATCATATAAACAATACGTTACAGCACCACTGCTCAGGACAAATCAGTACATTTCGTACTGGTTGTACAACTCTTGACTAATAACTAACGTTAAATAGGACGAAAAACTTGAATTTAAAAATTCAGCAGACAACACAAACTGTGAGGCAGTCAATTAGCGTACCGTTAGTTTCACGCATTTCTTACCTGTTGATATTTTTACTCCCCTGACGCGATAAAGCAGGATTTAAGCGTTTTATATCCCCATTACATAGAGCTAAATGTTTAGTAACAGCCTGAAAGAGCGCCAGCAGCAGGAAGTAGGCTTTAATACACCCAAACTCGCAGTCACATACCGTAGAAAGAACGCGAAGCTGCTGCTCTGTTCCAGAGCCTCGAGGCAAAGCGGAAGTGACGACACGTATGGGGTTCCTGCGAGCCAAAGCAAAACATGTTATTTTTCTTCTATAGAACGCTTTTTTTTTACCACAAAAATAAGAAAAATAAGCACATTAATTAACTAAAACCACAAGTATAAACGCTGTGTACATCATTGTTTGAGACTTTGAATTTAAATCGGTGGTGAGTATGGGGTTATTTTTATAGCTATACTAATTGTTTACTTCTTTGCATTTGACGTTTGGTAATTTTTTGCTTCAGGCACAAAAACACCATCTACATACCAAATGGAGGGAAAAACGTTCTCTATCTTTAAACACAAATGATAGACATTTACAGAGTGATAAAAAAATAAAAGGTCTTAGAAGAGTGATAAAACTCAAGTTGCTTATAGTTTTTTAGAGAGAGGGTTCAATTACTAGAACAGAGTGATCATGACGTCATCCATAGGTTTCTGGCATTGACTGCATACAACAGGGCTGGACTTGCTGGTCACGTGCTTTTGCCAGCCAGTTTAACATTGAACCCCTACTGACTTTTTAGGACACACAAGCTCTGAGAAAATATATTTGTTGTTTTTCATCACTCCTGAAGAACCTAGATGAAACTGTAGACATACTGCAGTGTTTTATATATTCTTAATCACTTTTATGTCAACATTGCATATTGTTTCTATCACTATATCAATCTGCACAGATGTATAGTTTTTGTTTTGTTTGCATTATATAGCCTATGCATATTTTTTGTTCAGCTTTTCCCTTGCCTTCGTTTTGCTTTTTTTTTATTATTGTTCTACATTGTGGGAGTTTTATGCATCTTATTATCTCAATGTTTGAACTTGCAGCATCAATCAGAAAAATATTTATATTGGTTAGTAAATATATTTAAATATTTTTATTTATTCCAACATATACCATTGAGCGTCACGGTGGTGCAGTGGGTAGCACGGTCGTCTCACAGCAAGAAGGTCGCTGGTTCTAGGCTCGGCTGGGGCAGGTGGCATTTCTGCGTGGGTTTTCTCCGGGTGCTCCGGTTTCCCGACAAGTCCAAAGACATGCGGAATAAGTGAATTGAATAAGAACGATTGCCCATAGTGATAAAGTGTGAATGTTTCCCAGCGATGGGTTGCGGCAGGGCATCCGCTGTGTAAAACATATGCCAGAGATTTGGCGGTTCATTCCGCTGTGGCGACCCCGAAAGGGAAGAAAGCCGACATGAAGATGAATGAATGAATATACCATTGATAAGAAAAGAAGAAGTCTATAAAATGTTTAAGATTATCATATTTTACAAACGAAATCACAATTAATCTATGATATTTATATTTATATTTATTATAAAAAACAACATTTATTAAATAAATTAATATTAACTCTATACGCTGATAAAGAGATCTTTAAATATTCTCAGCCAGTATTTATGAACAAAATCAAAAACGATCTTCAAGCCAAAAACTATGTATTTGCATCAACAAATTGACAATATCAATTCCGATGCAAGTGGCAAGCCTGACAAATCTACCTGCGTCAAAGTGAATCGAGGACCACGTCTCGCTAAAAAAAAGATAGACTTTAATGCAAAAGTAGAGATAATATTGCTACATAATAACTCCATACTCTGAAGTAATGTGATGTCTCTCTCTGCTGGAGCTTTGTGGTACTGAACCTTTCTGGACAAACTCAGTAGCAATAAAGGTGAGAGTTTTTGTCGTGTTCTGGAGGCCACGTTTAAAAGTAAAATGTGTAGTGATTGAGACTAAAACATTTAAACAACTTGTGAAAGAAAATTGAGATCCAAGTGTTGTTGTCAAATACCGACTGTGACAGAAAAAAAGAGGTACAGGTATCAAGGTACAGAATTGCAGAAAAGAACAATCGTCACTCAAGCATACTATTATTATTGCTACATAATAACCTTGTATGTTCTCTCCTCTTGTCGATTTCAAAACAACACATTTTCAAAATAAAAATGAAAGACTCAGAGGAGTTGGATAAATAAACCAACAATCATATATCTGAAAATGATTAATTATGTTTTTAAAATATCCATCATTATGCAGCTTTAACTAATTGAATATAATTGTTATGACATAGCAGTTGACTGTAATCTAATATAATATTTTTATTGATATTTATTTTATTATTTATTACAAAAAAACATGTAGCTAAGACTAATATCACGTGTAAAATTGGAATAACTTAACAAATGCAAAACACTTCAAATTGAAACAGATAGGATACAATAACCATTCCCATTCCTTTTTACTTTCTGCTTAAGGTCAAACTGTTGTAGTAAGCATTTCACTGCATGTCATAACTGTTTGATGGTGTATGTCTCCAATAAAATTTTTATTTGAGTTACATTTTTATTTTAGAAAGAAAGCAAACAGCATAACAAAGTGCATCAGACAGGTCACACGGCAGAAGTCAAACGAGGTAGAGCAAAAATAAACCAAATAGTAATACAAAAACACTTCACACATTGAAAAGAGAACATGGTGCTGATAATAACAACAGTACTAACTAAGTGGGTTTACCCCTTAAACCCTCTCATCACACCTTTTTGAGGCTTTGATTCCGCCATGTTTTACATCTTTTAGATTTTGTTTAGAGCAAACACAAAATAACAACACAACAGTATTTTAATATTGCACTTTTGGTGTCATCATTGAATAAGCAGCTCAGGAACATCACAGGGATTCACTCGTCTCCTGATCCATCCTAAAAAGCACAGCAAAGACTGATTCAAGTACTTCAAGGGTCTTTCACCCCAAAACCATCAGAGTTTCTTTCTTCACAAATCCAGATGTTCTTCACAGATCCATCTGAAAAAAACATCTCCACAGGAGTTTGTTAACCTAGATTAGAACTCAATATAATTCCAGCATATTTTTGAGATTTTCTATGAGGAAGGAAACACTATTATCCAGAATAGAGAAAGACTTGAAAATGTGACTCTTTGTTTAGCACTGCATTACTTTTTCTAGTGCAAGATGTAATCCTTGATCCAGATGTTTTGAAGTCTGCTTGGCTTGTGTTTCAGAAGAATATCTGATCGTTTTTTTACATTATTTACGCTATGCAACAGCAGCAAAGACCTGAACAATAAAAACACTGTGAAGACTTTTATCGCTTTATGTATGTCACTGACAACAGGCTTCCAAAATATTAAATTTTATGTTCAAGTGTTGTTTCTTTAACTAAAGACGATTTCTTTAACCAAGTTAGTTTAACATTATGAAACACAAAGGGAGGCTTTAGAAAAGGGTTTAAACTCAAACCACAGGGATCAATTTTGAAGACTGTTGAACTGGTGGTCTGCGAACAAAATAGTGGGAAGAACTGGCAACTGATTTCAATCTTTTTTTTTCCCAAATCTTTCCTTTGTGTTTCATAATGTGATTAGCTTTTATCATTACTTAAACACAACGGAAGAGAGAATTGAAATAATAAAAGAAGACTTTGAAAAGAAACCTTAGTTTAGATAACTTTGTCTTTTGGAATAAATGACTGAAACCTCACCTGGATTCAGACATTCTACAAAACAACAACGAGAAAGTATATTATGTAGAATGTTGGAAACCATATCCTTGTGAGGAATATCTTTACCAAAGAAAGCTAATGAGCAGAATCAGTAGCCAGTTCAGCCTCCTCAAAATGTATCCCATTGTGTTAAAAGGAGATACAATATCCCATTTAGAAGGGAATTAAAAACCGTAACCATCAGAAAAAATACAGGTTCCTGACTTTCCTCAAAGTATCTTCTTCAGTAATCGAACAGAAGGAACTTGATACAGCTGGATCTGAGAGTGAGATCTGTTCAAGTACGCTAAAAGGCGTTCCCTTTCATCACCTCTCAAAGCAGGGGTGCATGGGATTCAGCTGATAGCCCCTGTTTGGTGCACTGCTCTTGGCATCGGCTGCCTGTGCATGTCCGTGAGTATGAACAGGGCCCATAGGGTCCAGGAAAGAGGTCGAAGCTGCAGTAGCAGTTACACTTGAGTGATGGAGATACTGATGAAACACTGATGGAATGCTAGCCGATGATGTTCCGGGTAGTTGCTGCTGTTGCTGTTGGCTTTTCTGCTTGTTGGCCTCCTTTACGTCGCCATCATGAGCCCTGGAGGGGGAAAACAAGGAAGAGATGAGTACATTCAATAGCGTCAGGAAAGCGTAAAACCAGAGAGAAAGCACTTTTAGGGAATAGGTTCATTCTCAAACTCTCCTATTCATTTAAACTGCGAGGCGCAATTACTTTCACTTTTAACATAATTATTTTGCCACTTCATTTCACTAAGCATTTAGCCTTCATCAGTCCCACACTCTCTCTGTGTGTGTGACTCACGCGAGCAGTCTCTGCAGTGCTGGCAGCAGCGTTTCCCAGCTGTAGGAGCTGTGTTTCTGCAGTCTCTGTGGCCAGGTCGGAGAGAGGTGCAGGATCACTCGAGACGTGGCTACACACGCCGCTGCCACAAGAGACGGAAGGAAGAACAGAAACAAATGATCTGAAAAAAAAAGAGAGCATAGGCAGCTGAGGGGTAAGGTATGTATTTAGTGATCAGCAGGTTACCTCAAACACAGTGGTAAAAAAATTCATTTTACTGGTTATAAATTGTTAGATTTTTATCTGTTGATACATTTTCCATATTATTTTTGGGGGATAAGGTTTCTACTATTAAATTTGTCACTCAGAAATAAAAAAAAAAAAATTTTTTTTTATTCTTTAATTACATTTCTGGGAATCTAATCTAATGATAGATTTAGGCTTTTTCCAGTGATTGCATGTCAGTTGTTTCAGACGCTTATAATTTATAAATTTTTTTATAATTACTTTTTTTTTGCTTAGTATACTTTTTAAATCTTTGTTGATAAAATCTGTTATAAAATAAAATATGTGTTTTATTGATTAGAATTTCATTTATTATCTGTGGAGACAGCATAGTACATTTTTAAGAGCATCGTACATTTTTCAGTTGAAAGCATGTGTATTTTTTTAAATGGAATTTCTCTGTTTGTATTTCATAAAATTTAATTTACCTTCTGCTGGAACAGTATCATTTGTGTTATTTTAAAGCATAAAGTATAATTATCTTTTAAGCTGATGGAATTTCTGTTTACTTGCCAGAAATATTTTTAAATATTATTATTTTATTTTTTACTTTACACCATCATCTGTGTTTATATATTGCTAATATCCATTTATAACAGATTTTTTTTTTGCAGAATTATATTAATATTATACTGATATAATATACTATTATAATATTACACACACACACATCTATATACATATATATATATACTATTATATTATTATATATATACTGATCCAATGAAGAATAAAGCAATATGCAGTCTGATCTCCAAAACAGAGTGTGAAGATTACTGATTCAAACCAAGCCAAAAAGAAATACCTACAACTACAATAATATTAATTAATAATAACTAATCTGTAAAACTGATGTGTCAGCTATACTCTGCATTAAAAGCAGTTTGTGTAAGCTGACTACATTTTATAAAAATTGACCTGAAAGCTGTGCATGGAAATGTGTTTAGTTAAGCTAGTCTTTTCTTATTCCTACCGATCTGATCTCATCGAGTGTCTGATTTGGTCATTTAAAAAAAGATTAGATATTTAACATTTGCACAGATAAACATTATATTACATTTGTTTCCTACAAAGTAGTCTCTAGGACATGAACATTTTAAAAGAACCACTACTTTGTTATTAGATTTAGTAAACATCACTGAGACAGCAAAGATGGCTCTGAACTTCTAGACAGCAATATGAGCAATAAATCTTTTGTGCTCTTTTCTGTTCTGTTGTAGTCTTTACACCACTGCCATTGATTTGCAATTCTTCAGCCCTAAATCTCTGAAATCCTCTCAGTCACTGTGTTCCTTTTTGCAAATACTTATGATTGTGGACCCCATGCTAGGGAGGAAAAATAAACTACTAAAATATAAAGTTACCAGAGGGAATTTTTGCAACTTTTAAGCATTGGAAGTCCTGAATAAATAGAGGGTCAGCAAACATTTACAGAACATACAATCTTTAAAATGAGAATATATAAGAATAACACAAATTCATGACAACAAAATGTTTATCTATGCATCAAACCTTGAAGGGAGACCTCCAGGAAGTAATCGGCATACTTGGACATGTAGAGCATTGTTTTGTCCATGCTGTTGATGGGCCAGCCGTGGTAACGGTCGCTTTCGTGGACAGAGAGGGGCAGGTAATACTCGATGAAGTGTGCTGCGGTTGGCAGATTAAGGTTCCACTGGACACTCTCAAGCAGCAGCAGCTCTGTCTGCAGGAGGCCAGCCTTTGTCAGCAGCAGATTCATGGAGTGCATGCAGCCCAGGCTGTTTAAGGACTCCAGCTTCGGCACACGCTCTTCACGCTCCTCAAACTTACCTGGAAATTAGTTAGAATTATTAGAATAAACCATCCTTTCAGAAGTTTCTAAAATGGTGTGCATGTTGAAAATTGTTGTGGAGCTAGAACATAAAAATCTCTTACTGGCAAGCAGCAGGCAGGATAGCGCCACCATGTGGAGCTGCTGAATGGAGATGTCATATCGGTCCATGAAGAGATCCAGCAGATACACTGCCAGATGTCGGGCTGCCGAGCAGAGTTTGAACCGGTTGCTAACGATCGCAATGAGATCTGCAAAATATCGTCTAAGACTCAGCTGTGGTGACTGTGCTTTAAACGCTGGCAACTGCAGCTCCTGTAGTGAAGAAGAGCAACCAATAAGAAGAGCAGCTCCCAAGAGTTTCATGCTCTAGATAAAAAAAAAAATAAAAAAAACGCATACTTTATTGCATTCAGCATTTCTGGAGTCAGAAAGTAAATGGATTCATTTTTGAGTACCAAAAATCAGTTTTCAACACAGGGATTTTAAAGAATGTTGAATGCATTATTGTTTATCATCCCTGCACATGCATCCCCTCCTCTTAAAAACATGCATTTGCAACCTGTCTCTCTAAATTTCATTAAAACTGTAGAGGTTATGCAAAAAACATTTCAGTGAAACAACTTATCATTTGCAACTTTGGAGCATCCACATTAAACTTTTCTGAATGCATGCAATTGTCTTCAGTAGCAATTACCACAAATATTCTTCACCTGTAGTTAATTTACATGAGCTCGATAACATATCCGCCTCATGATATCATTTAGGAATTTAGGCTGAATCAAAGCTGTGTAAGTAAAAACTCTACATTTTGACAGCTTATTAACCTCGGTCTATACTACTTACCAATATTGATGGGCAACCCGAAGCTTCGTGAAACTCCAAAGTTGATGAATTAAATGAGCCGTATTGGTTCGAGGCTTCGAAACAATGCAACACCTAGCCCCACACCGACATCTAGTGGTCGTTATATGAAATAACACTGAACGTTCATGAAACTCTGGCCAATTCAGATTGTTTCATTACAATCTTGGATGAAACATCTCCATCCACAATGTTGAGCATATGCGTAAAAAAATGTTTTAATGCTGTGTGATGTTTGTTATCGTCAACACCAGGTTTTTTCATGTCTCCAAACAAACATGATGAAAATTTAACCACTCTTTGGTATTGATTAATTTGTGACAAAATATAATGACAAAATCATCTAAACAAGATCTCTCACAATAAATGTCAAAAAACTAACAGTATTTTAAAGACACGGTATACTTATATATTATAATAAATATATAATTTCTTCAGCTTCAGAGAATAAAAGCATAACTTTAAAAAGTGAATAGGACTGAAACTCTTCATCTGATGTTGATTTTCAGTTTAATTAGTCTATAAATCAATGACACATCAATACATGTAAATATATTTTATTATGTAAATATAACAACTTAAATAAAAATTAAATCGAAAATCTATTCTACGGGGAAAGATGTTTCATCTTCATTAGTGAAACGTTTTTACAGCTTTAGGATGCTTGGTTCAGACAATTAACAGTATATAACAGGTTCAATGCTCGGATCCTGTGTTTATGACCAATCAGATGCGGTTTCAGGAGGTGCGCTGGGATGAAAACCTGTTAAAATGCACCGTAGCTTGGGTCACATGACTCAAGTGTTTCGAAACGTCATAAGCCTCTTTAGGTCAAAATCATGTAACTTGATGGTTTTCAGGGAAGCTTCGGATCAATGTTCCAAATCATCTGAGAAACGTCAGTCTCACGGCAGCCATCCCTACTTAGATGCATTCACAACTTTTCCAAAAATAAAAAAAATGCAGGGCTAAACTAAAAATCAAGCAGGCTCTAAATCGTTATACAATTAATCAACTTGATGGAGAACAAACGTAACCAAAATTTGGGTACATACAAGCAGTTGCCAGGAATTCCACAATCATGGATGTATAAGGTATTAAAACAATAATAATCTGTCACCACTGAAAGCATAGCGGTCAGTGCACTGACACATGGCGCACGTTTGCATCTGGCGACAGGGGGTTCGAATCCAACCCAGTCCTATGCCATTCCTTCTCAGCACCAATTGTCCACCTGTTCCATACTACTGTGGCTTTGCTTAGAAATGAAAAATCCTTATACATCTGCACTAAAGGATTAGATCTGTTTCATTTCACTGTACATGTCATGTGTATAATGTGCATTGTTAGATAAATTTTTTGAGTACACCAATTATCAAAGATTATTTTACTGCATACGTTCAATGATGTTTAATGTTAAAGGTTTTAAATTGCATAAACTTGACTTTTCTGACAATTCTAGCATGTTTTAGTGTTACTCCCTCATCAAAAAGAAGCTGCAAGCTGTATTCAGAAGTGTTTGTGCATGTTTGCGTAATCTTAGATTTCTTTTCTGGGGGCTCAAAAATCATGGCACCTTGCATTATTTACATGCCTCCAATTATATGAAACTCTGCTCACTGCAGAATGGATTCGCTGTCTGATCCTGAAGTGTAAGAGTAGCAGATTAGCACCAAACAAAAATGCCTTATAAAAAAATGTGAAATGCTCCACTTTAATGTTTCACTGAATACTGACAGAGGAGGTTCGTCAGGAGGGGGTGTGACATAAACATAGCAGGAGAAGGAGCATGTTTGGAGGTAAACAGTATTTTTTTTGAGGTGATTAAAAAACATTTTTTAAATACTGCATATTGAAGGTTCTTGAGGGTGCAGTGATAATACATAGGGGTCACATTCTAAAGGCTTTTAAAAGGGCAAATAATGGCACCGTTAAGGGTTTCATTTAAACAAAGCAAAAAAGGGACACAAGGTTGGTACAAACTTTATATCGTAGAGCTTGATAGATGTCCTCTGCCAGCTCTCCCTTCCACCACTGACCCTCCAGCTCCATTTGCAAGCCTGCACAACTGTTTAGAAGAACCACACTTTGCAAGCACCATATGACTGCAGAAAGAAGATACGGCTGCAGCCAGCTCTGGTCCTAATTGGACAAACACTGCATAGAAAGAGGAGATGATTTAGTATCTGGCTGCAGCATTCAAATGGCAGATCAGATAAGGTTTTATAAATTCTTCTCAGAAAACAGCTGAATCAGTTTTATGGGTGAAAAAAAACTCTCACTAATCAATGCAGAAAGTATTTATTTAAATTTCGAATGCTTGCATGAAACAAATATAGATTGAGACTGATTCTTTGGCGCTTGTTTGCTAAAGTAATTTATAAGAGAAAGAAAATAAGTAAATGTAAATACAAGTTTTAAAGTATACAATTAAACTGAACGAACCAGATAAGAGAGATGTTTTGATGCAGGAAAAACTATTGTGTCAAATCAATGCACTGCAGATCAAAGGAAGTAAACACAAATTATTTTTGGAAACTATCTTTAATGTTTCAACCAAAATGATGTGCTTTAAAATGACAATACGGTCGATGGCAATGAAGAGATGTTTTCAAAGGATGTACAAAAAAATCATCAGGGGTGAGAAGAGTCTTCAGTTGAGGCTGAACTGACATTAAAGTAGAAAGAGCCAACAATGAAAACTTTTAAAAGCGGAGTATAAACTCGATAAATACTCACCCCAACACAGGCTCACAAATACAGTCACAGAGCTCGATGCAGACCGGTATTTTAAGTCTGTTTCCCCTGTTAAGTGTGTTATCCGAAGACTCTTTCCAAGTGAGTTAAGCAACGCAGCAGCCGCACTAACGTCATAGATACCCTCAACCAATCAGAAGATGCGTTGTATTGATTGTGAGGAGCCAATCAGAAAGCAGATTAAACTGTCCGCTTCAACAACACAGCACAACGCTAATATCAGCAGTGTTTGATTAAAAAATCGTGTTTTTCTTGGTGATTCTGTTACTCGACGAACTAAGATTTACATTCACGTTTAGTAAGGTCTAAGCTTGAACCCAGTTTTGAAATAATGAAAATGTTAAAGTTGTATCAATTATTTATTAGTGGACCACCTTGGTCTTTTCTCCCACCAAATTTTCAAAACGGTTAAAACCTGTAATAGTACATTCATGTTCGTATTTTACATTTTATAGGTTAATGTAATTGGCATATTAATTAATGGAAAAAAAATTATAATTGTTAAACATAACTAAAGAATTAGCATTTTCACCATTTCAATTTTTTTTTTCATTTTTTATTTCAGATTTTTTAATCTCGATATTTAAAAAAAAAATCATTCTGAAGTGGGAATTTGGAATTTCCCCTGAATTATACATAGATTCACACAGTTTCTTAACAGGATTGACAAAAAAATAAAAAAGCCATCTATTTGATATAAATGAAACACACACAAAAAAAACATGTTTTGTTTTTTCTTTTATTAAATAGTATTAAATTTAGTTAAATTAAACTAAAATTAGATAGCATTAAAGTTGCTTTTGTGGTTCTCTTTTCGTTCATTTTCTGAATCCAAAAGAATTTGCAATCAGATGTTGGTTTTAGATGGTGCCTATCCACGCTCATTGACTTGCTGGTGCACACACATCATTTCTGCCCTCCCAATCCGAACACTTACACTGCAGCCTTAATGTAAATACTCATTTCCAGAGGAAAATGTATATACTCCTGGGGCCTGATGTATAAACGTTGCGTACGCACAAAATGGGCATAGAAATATGTGTACGCATTTTTCCACGCACATATCGGGATTTATAAAAAATAAACTTGCCGTAAATAAGTGCGCACCGTACGGATGCTCTTGACTGTGCGTACGCATATTTTAGGAGAGTATGTGTTTTGGGGACACCAACTGTCCCAAATAGCAATAGCTATTTAAAATGAAAAACTTCTAAATTATCCTATTACATCACCCAATAAATCAAATTTTATCAACCTGAATTATTATTATTAGCATTCTTAACCAGGTGCAAATACTTCGAATTTACTCATTTGTTTTAATGAATGGGCTATAAAAAGGTATGTGCGTAAATAACTTATCATCATAATGGATGCTCTAGCGCTGTTAGAAGACCTTGCTAATGACGCTCTACGGAGGGAGCGTGTTTTCAGAGACCGTGAAGATTTCCTTGCTCATGATGATGATTGGCTCATGAGCCGATTTCGATTTCCAAGAGCCATCCTCTTGGAATTATGTTCTGAATTACGACCAGTACTGGAAAGACCCTCGCGGAGAAACCATGCGCTGTGTGTTCCTGTGCAAGTTTTGACCACATTAGGCCACTTGGCCACTGGTACTTTCCAGCGAGAGTTGGCAGACCGATCGGGTATGTCGCAGTCATCCCTGAGCCGTGTCATGTCATATGTATGGGATGCCATAGTGGGAATGGCACCCCGATATATCCGTTTTCCTTACGCGCAAGCTGAACAGCCCAACATCAAAATGCAATTTGCAGCAATCGCCGGTTTTCCCAATGTAATCGGTGCTGTTGACTGCACTCATGTTGCAATAAAGGCACCTTCTGAGAATGAATTTGCTTTTGTTAACCGAATTATTGGTGGTGTTAATATGTAGGGAGATCATACATATTCAAAATGGGCGGTCTTAACCTCCAAATATGGTTATTTCAGGAGGAGATTGGGGTAAGCAATACGCACGTGCACCTGCGCACAATATTCAGATCATTTTGATTTATAAAGCGAACCTTGCGCAGGTTCTGGCGTACGTACGGTTTTATGAATCTGAAAACTTTTGTGCGTACGCAAATTCTGCCTTATGTGCGTACGCACACTTTAAGGATTACATCTACGCAAAGTTTTATACATGAGGCCCCTGGTCTCCCTGCTCCAGGGCAAAAGGAAGTGA
This sequence comes from Danionella dracula, assembly GCA_900490495.1. NCBI lineage: Eukaryota > Metazoa > Chordata > Actinopteri > Cypriniformes > Danionidae > Danionella > Danionella dracula. The sequence continues at coordinate 13,448,119 of UELW01000778.1, forward strand.
CTTAACTGTAATACCTTGACAGGCAGCCAGAGTGGGGTCAGAAGTGAGCAGGTTCCAATTCACTCCAATGTTAAAAATGCCCCAACTTTGGAGCTACATAAAACCATATCAACACCCCTGGAGCTGTAATGTTTTATTTTATTTTTTTAGATCAATAGTTTTGACCATGAACACTCTGAGGCTGGATTTATTTGTAAATTTCATTGTTTAAGACATATAAAATGTAAACATTCAGCCGATCAGACATCTGCTTTTCCACTAAGACAATGGTTGGCTACACGATCACCAATTTTTAGCTTGTTTTACTGATCATTCTAAATGTTGCGCATGTTATACGCCATGCTATGTACAGTCTATGTGTGAGATGAGAGTGCGTATGATCTGGGACCAAAGACAAATAACAGTCCAGAACCCACTAAAACATCACGTGACGAAAGTAGTTGTGTCATATGATTAAGCCTGATGTGCGTTAGAACTGAACTTTTCCATTACTTCACTAAAAATATTCTATGATAAATATAACACTCCTTATATTGCTATAATTTACTTATGTGCAATTTACTGGTTTGTTGGGTCTAAGAGAAATGCATTCTACATGACCGCAGTGGATTTTGGGAAATATCAGTTGGTGGAGCATTCAATGATCTACACTTCAGAATCTAACCAGATAAAGTACACATCCTGGCAGCGTTCAGGCACCTTTTTTAGTATACTATAGCTTGGGACACCCTAATTCTCATTTCATAACAGTGTGAACAGTGTGCGGATTCGGATGAAGCACTTGAAAATGCTGTCAGTTGATTCCAGAAGAATCTTCTTCTTCTTTTGGCGGTTCCCAGTTTAGGGGTCGCCACAGCAAATCATCTGTTTCCAGCTAACTCTGGCCTCAGCATCCTCTACTCTTGCACCAATTACCTTCATGTCCTCCTTCAGCACACCCATATAACTTGTCTTTGGCCTTCCTCTTGCCCTCTTGCCTGGCAGCTCCATCTCCAACATCCTTCTACCAATATAACTACTATCCCTTCTCTGCACATGTCCAAACCATCTCAATCTGGCTTCTCTGACTTTGTCTCCAAAACAACCAACCTGAGCTGTTCCTCTGATGTGCTCGTTCCTAATCTTGTCCATCCTTGTCACTCCTAAACTGAACCTCAACATCCTCATCTCTGCTACTTCCATCTCTGCCTCGTGTCTCTTCCTCACTGCTACAGTCTCTAACCCATACATCATAGCTGGTCTCACTACTGTTCTGTACACCTTTCCTTTGATTCTTGCTGACACTCTTCTGTCACACAACACCCCTGACACTTTTCTCCACCCACTCCACACACTCGCCTCTTCACCTCTTTTCCACACTCCCCGTCGCACTGGACTGTTGACCCTAAATACCTAAACTCCTCCACCTTCTTGAACTAAGCCCCCTGTAACCTCACTGTTCTACTTCCCTCCCTCTCGTTCAAACACATGTATTCTGTCTTACTACGACTGACTTTCATTCCTCTTCTTTCTAGAGCAGACCTCCAACTTTCCAGCTGTCCCTCCACCTGCTCTCTACTCTCACTACAGATTACAATGTCATCTGCAAACATCATTGTCCATGGAGATTCCTGTCTGACCTCATCTGTCAACCTGTCCATCACCATAGCAAACAAGAAGGGACTCAAAGCCGATCCTTGATGTAGCCCCACCTCCACCTTGAACTCCTCCGTCTGACCTACAGCACATCTCACTGTTGTCATACTCCTCAGTATGCTCCTTCTGACCATCTCTGTACTTCTCCATTAGCATTCTCAGAGCAAAAATTGCATCAGTAGTGCTCTTCCTGGGCATGAAGCCATACTGCTTCTCGCAAATATCCACTTCCCTTCTTAGCCTAGCTTCCACTACTCTTTCCCAGAGTTTCATTGTGTGGCTCATCAACTTTATACCTCTGTAGTTGTTACAACGATGCACATCAACCTTGTTCTTAAAGATTGGCACCAGGACACTTCTCCTCCATTCCTCAGGCATCTTCTCACTCTCTCTCTGAATAACCTAGATAGGAACTCCACTGCTGTCTCTCCTAGACACTTCCACACCTCCACAGGGATGTCATCTGGACCAACAGCCTTTCCACTCTTCATTCTCCTCAGAGCCTTCCTCACCTCATCCTTTCTAATCTTTTCAACTTCCTGCTCTACAATGTTCACCTCTTCCCCCTTCTTTCCCTCTCATTCTCCTGATTCATCAACTCCTCAAAATACTCCTTCCATCTTCTCTGCACACTCTCCTCACTTGTTAGAACCCTTCCATCTCTATCTTTAATCACCCTTATCTGTTGCACATCCTTCCCATCTCTGTCTCTCTGTCTCGCTAATCTGTACAATTCCTTCTCACCTTCCCTCGTGTCTAACCTGGCATACAACTCATCATATGCCTTCTGTTTGGCCTTTGCCACCTTCCTCTTCACCCTGCACTGTGATTCCTTGTAGTCCTGCTTACTTTCTTCAGTCCTCTCGATGTCCCACTTCTTTTTAGCTAGCCTCTTCCTCTGGATGATGTCCTGTACTTCCTCATTCCACAACCATGTTTCCTTATCTTCTTTCCTTCTTCCTGCTGACACACCTAGCACCTTCCTACCTGTCTCCCTGATCACTTCTGCTGTAGTTTCCCAGTCCTCTGGAAGCTCTTCCTGACCACCCAAAGCCTGTCTCAGCTTCTGTCTGAATTCCTCACAACCGTTTTCCTTTTTCAACTTCCACCACTTGGTCTTCTTTTCCATCTTTCCTCCCCTCTTCTTCCTGACCATCAGAAACATCCTACACATCACCATCCAATGCTGTCTGGCTACACTCTCTCCTACCACTACTTTGCAGTCAGTGATCTCTCTCAGATTGGCTTGTCTACTTAGGATGTAGTCCACCTGCGTACTCCTACCACCACTCTTGTAGGTAACTCTATATTCCTCCCTCTTCTGGAAATAAGTGTTAACTACAGCCATTTCCATCCTCTTGGCAAAGCCCAACACCATGTGTCCTTCTGGGTTCCTTTCCTTAACACCAAACCTGCCCATCACTTCCTCATCACCTCTGTTGCCCTCGCCCACATGACCGTTGAAGTCTGCTCCCACCACTACTCTCTCCCCTCTGGGAATACTCTCCATCACCTCATCTAACTCACTCCAGAATCTCTCCTTTTCTTCCAGCTTACAGCCTACTTGTGGAGCATAACCACTCACTACATTCAACATCACCCCTTCAATCTCTAACTTCAAACTGATCACCCTGTCAGACACTCTTTTCACCTCTAAAACATTCCTCACAAACTCCACCTTCAGGATCACTTCAACCCCATTTCTCTTCCTATCCTCACCATAGTAAAACAGTTTGTATCCCCCTCCAATACTATGCGCTTTGCTACCCTTCCACCTGGTCTCCTGCACACACAGAATATCTGCCTTCCTTCTCTCCATCATGTCCGCCAGCTCTCTACCTTCCCGGTCATTGTACCAACGTTGAGAGTCCCTATTCTCAGACCTATACTCTTGCCTTTCCTCTTCTCTCTCTGCCTACGAATCCTTCTCCCTCCTCTCCTTCTTTGACCAACAGTAGTCCAATTTCCACCGGCACCCTGTAGGTCAACAGCACCGGTGGCGGTCGTTGTTAACCCGGGCCTCGACCGATCCGGTATGGAAATTGAATTGATGACTTGCATATTTGGTTTTGGCATGTTTTACGCCGGATGGCCTTCCAGACGCAACCCTCTCTATTTATCCGAGCTTGGGACCGGCACAGAAGTCACTGGCTAGAAACCCCTGTGGCTAGATTCCAGAAGAATAAAAGATGAAAAAAATATATGTGACTCAAACAGAAACCCTCTTGAGAATGCAACAGCGCAATAAACATGATCATGATAGTGTCATTGACGTCATCATAGTGTCATTGGCTTCAAAGCGTTAGTTTTATATGGAAACAAAGAGAAAAAAACATTACAAAATAGTTATTATAGAAAGTTTTTTTTTACATCCCTTTACATTATTTGATGTCTCTTGTAGAGGTATGAACATGTTTGATTTTAAAACCCCTCAAAAAAATTTCTATATGCATATATTTGAAGCTCAATCCTTTTACCTTATAATTCCAAGGGCAGGAAGTAGACAATATATATATATATAACAAAAATAATGTTTGTTAATGAGCAAACAAACTAATGTATTAACAAACTAAATTGAATGTAGAAAACAGAAACGTACTTTAAATAAATAATTTATTAAAAAATAATAATAAACACACAATAACATGGAGTTAACTTTAAATATAACAGGAATTAATGGTATGTACAAAATATTGTTTGTTTGATTGTCATATTTTATTTACCCAAATAAGTTACACGTCACAAACAAACAAATAGACAAACAAAGGCACTTCAGCAGGTAAATGTCGAGTGTGTGTTCAGCAGAAGCTCTATATGGCTGTAATAAACAGGGCTTGTAGAAAGACGAAGCACATACACAGCACTATCTAATACTAGCTTCATAGTGAACGAGGTTAAATCGAATCAAAGAACACACAGGCTCGAGTAAACACGCGCTGCTAAGCATTCATGGTTGAAACACTTCATTTGAAGCATGCAATTAGACTGTGGCGACATTATAGGCAGGTAGCTAATCCACTCTAGGCTTGTGCTGTTTGTGCCCCGGATTGAACTAAAACTGTCATGGCTGCCCAGTCCTAGATCCGCTGACCCGCTTCCACAGGAAAAGCGCTGTGAGTCCGAACACTTTGCTCTCTTTAACGTGCTCTTATATAATTATTCCATGTGTTAAAACGCGAAATTTTGGTTAAAATCGAGTTAGAGAAATAGAAAGCATTTCCGCGCGACGTTAGAGCGTGACAACTCCAGCAGTTGGAAACATGTTTGATGACCAAGTTGACGTTAGCAAGAGTGTTGGTTGGTTCGCTAAAGCGCACTCTTTAGCTATTTATTTGTTTCATTTCGACAAAAGTTTGAATTCGTACGTTTGTGAAACTTTATAACACGTTCATTGCATTGTGACGTGAGCAGCTGAAGCACAGGTGCAAACTGATTGACTTCTCACTTTAACAACACACCATTGTGCAAAACTAGTATGCACCTTTTAAAAACAACGTTTGACTCAAATCTCATTAATGCCCTTGTTTTAAGTCACATGGTACATTGTATGTGTGTGTGTGTTGAACAGAGAAGTTGGAAATTGGAGTTAATACTGTGTTTACAAAACAAAACAGGGATTGATTGTCATCTTAAGTTTTGCTTTGCATGGTATGTGCGCAAAGAACAAAGTAATATCAGTTTGTCATTGTTATACAAACAATATCTTCATATTGCATTAGAAATAAGATAGTTAGCAACAGGTATAACTTCAAAAGTATAATAGATGGAGTTAAACCGTGATACAAATCCAACTAAAACACAATTACTACAGGATACTCGTGCACACACTTATTGTTATTTTCAGTACATTTAGTAGTTTGTGTGTAACAATGCTAAATGAGTCAGATCAAAGCATGATTATGGCAGTGTACTATAATAGTGTTATATAAATTGCCTGCTACATCAAAAATGTTAAGGAAAATCATAGTAATAGCATAACACATGACCAAACATTAAATGAGTCTATTTTAAGTCATCCAAAACACCCAAAATATAAAACAAATATACTTGTTTGTCTCTTGTTAGCAAGACCTGAAAGAACCGACAGAGTTTAAATTCTGTGCAGATGTTTTGCGCAAATCTTTAAATGTATAGGGACAACCAAAACTGAATTTTAATAAAAGGACTCTTTAAATAATAGAGACTATTAAAATGTATCAACCAGTAAAAGGTAGCCTGTACGTACACATATCTATGCGCTATACGTGAGATCATGAGTTTTCTCTTGATTGTTACACCCACAGAAATTTTGTGCAGAAACTCCACACCCAATTTAGTGCAGCTGTTCCCATTGTTGTTGTATTGTCAGTTTGAAACTGATCTCTAATTAGTAGCACGTTCAAAAGAACAATGCCAAGCTGCCTGTTTTACAATGATAAGCATTGGAGTAATAGATAAAGCATTTACTCAAAGTGTGATGAGCCACAGAAGATAAGACAAATAGTTTTAAAAAGACAGTTTGATCCTGAACATTCACAGAGTTGGAAGTGTTTTGATTATTCAGAACATTTTAAAAGTAATCTAAAAGTCTCACAAATTTAGCTTTGGCCATTCAGACCGAGGGCGTAATGCTCAATATCTAACATGAATCAGATTTTAATCCCATGAAAGTTTAGCGCAAATGTGATGTGATGGAATTTACTGCCACTAAACCCTACCCCAGATTTCAACTAAAGTGAAAGACAAATTTGAGCACAAAACAAACACAGTTCATCATGGGCTATAACAATGAGACTTTAATATCCACTTGATAATGTTTCAATATTGATACAATGGAGGATAAACTTCAATTGGAGGCACAGGATGACTGGTGACCGTCCAATCGGTCTTATATTATATACCATCTACTGCTGGTTAAGATTGCATTGATTTTTAGATAAAAAAAAAAAAACTAATGATGGTTGTGCTTGCATTAAGAGGTAATGTTTTCAGCTCTTAATGCTTTTAAACAGAGAATAGATTAAGGAAACTTAAATTAATGCCATAAAACTTCTTCATGCACATTCAAATGCTTCTCGGTCAGCAGCCTTTTACAACAAGAAAATTTCAATATGATGAAAAAAAAAATATTTTCTCACTGCTGAAGAAAAAAACCCTTTAAACAATTCAGAGAGTTGAACTCAGTAAGGTTATATCAAAGCAACATTAGTTAAATAAAGGGAAAGTACAGTGATCTCTCTCTCCTGCGTAGTGTATTGGTGACGGTCGTAATTGGTGAGGATCATAATGTATGCTTTAAAGTGTTCAACCAAAAGTTCCATTCATGTTTTTTAGGACAATGCAGAAAACACAATAAAAGCCCTGAATGACGTGTAACAGCCTGCCGTGTGTCTCTGTTCATGAGGGGCTTAATGCGCAGAAGAATGTGGTTAAATGGTTTCTTTAAGTTAATCGCTTGGCTAGGTTGTTTCTTAAATGAGAAAAGAGAATGCCTCTATTTTGAGTATTAAGAGATTGATGAAAATTAAATAATGTCATAGCAATAAAAGTGTAATAAAATTTCAAATGTACTGGTATTATTAGTATAAGTACTAGTTCTGGTACTTGGTATAGGCAAGTACTCAAATGAAAGTACTTGTACTTGTGCTCATGTTGAAGACATCTGGTATCGGGTATATGAAGTGGTGACATAACAATTCATAAAAATGTAAAATAATTGTTCGTAAATTTCCTATGCGTTATTTTGCATGATACTAATTTGCAAACATCTAGTTTACTTAGTTTCTTGAGATAAGGTTGGAACACAAACCTGCTGGGGCTGTGAGATCTGTCTTAGTTAAAGTCTATATCACAATGATCTTTGTGAATTCAATATCACCTAAAAGTTCCACTTATTTCTGTGTATCTTAGGGACATCTGTTACCAGCATGAACCGTGTGGAAGCTAGCCCTGGCAGTCAGCCAGGGCGTGAGGAGAAGGGAGATTGGTGCAATCGACTACGTCTCAGGAGAGCTACTTCTCACTCATTTTTTACTGAACCTAACATTGTCAAAACAGAAAGCAATGTTACAGCAGACAAAGAAGAGCAACTAATGGGGAACTGTGTCCAGATATCGAACAGATTCCTGTGTTCTTCATGCAGTGATGGCATCTACTTCAGACCTGAAGAATTAATGATGCATTACATGAATGTGCATGGTGGGAAAGGAAACCCACCGATCTTTCCATGCAACCTTTGTGGCTTCTCCTCCACAACATTTACTATGCTTCAAAAACACAGAAGGAAGCATAAAGAGAGTGTGTTCACCTGTGACATTTGTGAAGACAACGTCAAGCGAACCATGACTGAACTAATTAAGCACTGTAAAATGGAGCATTCACTAAATGGCCGGTACTACTGTTTAAAATGCAAACTGTCTATCCAGGAGATTGAAGAGTTTGCATGTCACTTATGTCTGCCACCAATTAAAAATGAAGAAAGCATAACTAATAAGAAATTTGATTCACCAGTGAAAAATGAACCACTCATGGTTGCTGAATGTCGTCAAAGATGGAATAGAAGAAGTTGGTGGAAAAAGCGGGCAACATCGCACATGGAAGATAACAAAGCAAGTCAGGATTTCAAAATGTTGCTCCCACAACCAGAATCGTCGTTATCACCACTATCCACACCTGGTTTACTGGATAACCATGATGTTTTGTTGGATCAAGAAATTATTTTGAAGAAAACAAAACAGTTCCTTGAAAGAACGACTGGCTGTGGTAAGAAAGAACCTGTTCAAAATGAACTCAATCATGTTTTTTCAGCATCTAATAATCAAGAAAATCCGAGCCTGAAGTCTGTTGGTAATGAAAAGGTAGCTGGACTTATGGAGAGAAACAATATTTCTGTTCCATCAGATTGCACTACGAAGGTGGTCGGGTTTAAAATAGTGGATGGCAAAAAGCATTTAGTCATCAAAGTCATTCCTTCAATTAAGAGGGACAATGTCAGCACCAGATCTGAAACACTAAAACCTGCCAATCAAACGTTGAGTAAACTCAGTGATGTTTCAGCTGTAAATAACTCAGGAAAATGTTCTCATGCTCAGGTTAAGCCAGACATGGCTGAATCCCAAAAGCAAAAGCCAGAATGTGTAGCACAGCATGATTTTTGGATATCTGTAGTTGAGAGAATGAAAAATATCCAACAAAATGATCAAGAACTTGCTTTCAAAGCAAATCACAGTCTCAACCTGAATTCAGCATTAAGTGAAAAAGCTGAACTAAAGGCCAGACAATCTTGTACGGGAACTGTACATCAAAGAAGTTGCACAAAAACTGGAAAAAAGCCAAAGAATCAACATCCTTGCACTAGAAAAGATTTTCAAAGCACACTTTTGACAAGATGGAAAAAGCTAAATGATCTACAACATGACTCTGAAAGTCCTCCTTCAAAAAGACTGAAAAATTTAGATTATCCGATACCGTGCTCCGATGCTACAAGTCCACTTGTAAAAACCTGCCCTGAAAAAGCCTTCATTGAACCAGAGGAAACCTTCTCCACCTGGCAAGCAGATTCGGGGTTTCACAGTGATCTGACCTCAGAAACACCATCATTAGAAGAGAAATGCCCCTTACAAATTGAAAAAGAGCTGATTCTGGGGGCAAACACAGATTTGTGCTCTGCTGTAAGCTTCGAACGCATCAATCTATCATCTAGATCTCCCCTGACTCTTTCTGGGTCTCTGTGTCGTTTTCAATGTGAGGACAAGGCTTTGTTATTCCATAGCTCTCCCAACGATGAGTGCACAAACAACTCAGACCCAAGAGACTTGCTGGTCCCACTAGGTCATGATCAAACCCTCTGTGTTCCAATGGAGCATGCTCTGCCTTTAACTACTGTCACACATTTACTGGATGAAGTGAGAGAGGGTCATGCCTTGGCTTCTACACACAGCAGCGCTGAAGTGCCTAGGAGAGTTGAGACTTGCTCTGCAGGTAAGAAATAGTGCTGGTATTTTTGACATATTACATTTCAGTTAATTAAACCTTAATCAAGAGTAAAAATTTTTGTAATTAAACATGTGCTTTGATGTTGATGAAAGAGTGTATTTGAGCTCCTTTAAATGTTTTATTACAAAACAAATGAGCCAGCTTGGTGATACTTGAGAAATGTTTACAGTAAAAGAGACTAAATTGAGATTTGAACAGTAATTTAGATCACTAGAATAAACAGTTTATAGACTTCCCATTGTTCTGATGTCAAAATCTGAGTAGAATACACCATAATGTCAATGTATAATTATGTTAACAATGTATAATAGTTAAAGGTGTATGCATGCATCACTCTAAAAAAAATGAAATCTGATATTGTTGTTTTTGGAGTCAATTGAACAAAAATGACCTTGTTAAGCTATAAACTACACGCACACACACGCGCATGCACAAACACACACACACACACACACACACACACACACATTTAAAATTTTTAAGTTTACCTCTATAGGGAAGCCTTTCCAAATGCTTTGCTCATTTTTAAATTGTATAACTTTTTGCACTATATTTGAACTTGACATTTTACTTGTTTTTGTTTTATTTAGTCAGTTGTATTTTCGGGATATGCAGCTGTTAAGTATACATTATATTTCCTGATCTAAAACCTTTTCCTTACACCCAATCTTGTTTATGGTAATCTCTCTTGCACTATCTATTGCAGAAGCATCCTCAAGCCCCATTGCATCAATCAACACTACAATCTCTCAGGAAACCGTCCGTGAATCCCAGAAGTCTGCAGAAAACATCACAGCATCTACTGTGCATTGGGAACCTTCACCTCGGGATTCGGTGAAGACCCTTCGACTCACTCCTTTCAGTTCTTCTGTGTCTCTCCAAACCCTACGCGGAATCCAGCCTCTGATCGTCCTCAACCATCCTGATTCTGAGATCCCTGAAGTGACAAACATCATGAGGCTCATTCACAAGCACAAGTTTACTGTGGAGAAGGTCGTTCTGTCTCGAAAAACTCTGAAAGCTCTCTCAGAATCAGACTGCAATTCTTTTGGGAAGAATATGGCTTCTTCTTGCAGGAGGGAGTGGCCGATGGAGAGTGTAAAGGAGCAGTTTTGCTTGAAGCTGAAGCTCAAACGAGTGTGTGGACGGAAGTATTCAGTTGTTCCTGTGGAGCCAAAAATAGTTATCCCACAGCCGAAGTTTAGATGTTGGTTTTGCGGGAGGATCTTTAGAAATCAGGAAGCTTGGATCGGTCACGGGCAAAGACATTTGATGGAGGCAACCAGAGGCTGGAATCAGCTCTTCTCTAGTTAGAAGACAAGCATTGTGATGTAACTTTTTCACATGGCCCTACAATTAAAGTCACCCATTTTTTTTCTCTAGAAGCAAACACATACAAACCGTTTGTTCTTTGCCATGAGCCTAAACATTTAAATGTTTTTCAAAGTGTGAAGATGTGATTCAATTTTGAGTTTTGAGGGCATAATTCCTAAACGACGTGTAAGAAACGGTGTAATGTATTTAGTTAAAAGAGAAATCTGTTATTGGGATGAAACTCCTTTAAATTTTATTTGGCAAAGATTTAAACATTTCGTCGAATTTTGTCCCTACCTATCTATTTCCTGAAAGGTAAAAAAATTAAACAATCAAGACATCTTTAGGAATTTAGAACTTCTGATTTCAGTTCTGGAACTGCAAAATTTCTTTGTCAAAATGGTTTGTTAAAATATTATATTATGAATCACTTATTTAGGGTTCTACATCGCTTGCAAATCCTTTCCTTAAAAGTAGTTGATTTTCATCCAATAAACATAAAATTAACTGTGACTCTAGTTTGGTTTTGTCTTTAGTTGATCACATGACATCCCAAAGGCTATATCATTTATTGATTGAACTATATAAACAGATGTTAAACAAAAGATTTAACATCTCAGGGTGAAAATGACAATACTATTCAATAAATGCCTAATTGGTAAACTCTACCAAAATAACTTAAACTTATTTTCTACTTCAGTGTGTTTCTTTTGGACTCTCCAAGATTGTGGTGTTCGTCATTCATATTCATATATGTGCTCTCATAATCAAGTGATTAATAGAAATGATTTGTTATTTATGGTGGCCAACCTAGTAGTTTGTGACTGAAAATTTAATTTGATTTATTTATATTGTTTTGTCGCTTGAAATTATAGTGTCTGAATTACTCTCCCTCTTGTGGTTCATACACCTGATGTGGTTGAAAATGTTTAGGTTCTAAAGAAATTCTTTTTTTTTCCTGAATTTTTTTTAAATTTTTTTATTGAAAGACCAAGAGCATCATTGAGTCAATCTCCAGTAGGTAAACTGGGAACTAATCTGCATTGAGTAAAAACACCTTTGTATATTAACAGTGTCTGCACCCAATGTAGAGCCAAAAACACAGTTCTGTCTGTCCCATTACACCCAGTCAGAGTCATATGTTTAAAATTTGGTGATGCTTTCTTTGGTGAATCCTTTTTTTGAGGGAACACCCAGCACATTGGCTGGGGGAAAAACAAGAAGGGTGAATTTAATTTTAGTGAATGCCGTTGGACCAAATCCATCTCGGATGAAACTGTGACAGTGAGATTGTTCTCAGGAATATTTCCTTGCATAAGATATGAATTTGTCTTAATACTTTTGAATTTATTCTTTAATACTTTATAATTGCTGTAAAATTGAGGCCATGTTTTGTGTGGATCATTGCATAGTTTTTGCATTCTTTTATATTGTTTTTGTGATTGAAACTTTTAACAGGATGAAAGCATTTCCTGTGTAGCATTAAGTTAATTAATTTCTCACATATTTAATACATAACAAAATTTTGTATTTATGCTTAATCTATTACAGAGAGTGTGTATATTTTTGTCTGTTAAAAGCCAACTGTTACATTCAGTGGGTTTGATTATTGACCTGATCATATGTTTAAGTAAAATACTTTACATTTTCTAAATATTCACGTATAAAAAATCTTTAAGTAATGTTGCAGACATTCTCAAATATATTTTTCTTTAAAGAATTTTATGTATACCTGTCTACAATGCTACAGGATTTTTTCCAGTCGTCAGAATGGTAAGCCTGGATTATTTGTTGAATGAGTTGTCATTGACGTGAAACTTGAAAAGTTTGATTACACTTGACGTCATAAATGTCATAAAAGATTGAAGGTTTAATAAAGTTTTGTTTTTATTTAAAGCATGTGTACTGTTTTATTTTTAAATGTTGAGTATCAAAAAAGTGATATTTCCTTTTTTATATGTATACAATAATGTGAAGCCAGTACAACAAAGAATACAACGTGTTTGTTGTAGGAGTCATGAATAAAATATAAAAAATTATGAAGCGCTATTATAGGGCAAAACATAGAACATAAACCATAATACCTTTATTAAGTGATAAGAAATTCCATTTTTATTTACACACATTTACTTAGTATATACTTTAGGCAAGCCACCATTGACACACTCCCAAAATATATTGCAAACTACAACATCTGCTAACATAATTTCTATGTGTTGCCTTTTTTCATATAATTTCTTTAAATGAGTCAGCATTTGTTCTATTACTTGACGTGCGCATGCGCACCACTGTTCTTTGCTCTGCATCTTATGGAACGGTCACTCTATGAGGTTATGCTTCAATATACATATAGAAATAAATACTTTAAAATCTCTCACAGCAATCTCATAAACCATACAGTCCATTTCAGGTAGCTTCTTTTCCCGCGTCGTCAGCTCTCTCTTCTGTTTCTCACCGCCATCTTTAGTTTAGTAAGTTTTGTTAGATTGTTCCCTCATTTTGTTGTTAAAGTCCAATTCCGCCTGTCATAAATGGCTTTTAGAGTCAAAGAAAGTCGTAATTTCGAGTTTGACTTCGAACTTGAACCTCCCGAAGTGAACACACCACAATCTACAAATTATAACTTTTTATCTGAAAATGATGCTTTTTAAGTTAAAATGTTGACTTTATATCAACAACTCAACTTTCTAAATCAAATTTTCGATTTTTAGTTAGCCGTTATATATTTTTAACTTGACCTTTCTCTAAGGTTAACCGCAAGAATGAGTTTGGTGGAGGCTTTGCTGTTGCTTTGAGAGTCCACTAACACCAGAGGAGTCTTTTGATGACTTTCAATGATGTCTGAAACACTGCTGAAACGCTAGAAAGAGACAGGGAGAAGTTTAGTGACTGACAGAGGCAAATGATAGAATTGCCCTTTTAAAATTCTAATTATATTCAGACTATTAAAAATACAACCCCTAAAAACCTAGCTCTCTGAATTTCTCCAAGCCAATATAAATAACTAGGAAGTTGGGACTTGTAAAAGTGTTTGTTTGTGGTAAAGTGAAGTTGACCTTAAAAATAAATGCTGAATGTCTAGCAACTCTTACTCCTTAATTTCTCCTTAAGCAATCTGGAAGCATTAGTAGACCCTGGTGACCTTTCTTCAGTATTCAAGAACGTGGTATGACAGAGATAGAGATGAAAAAAATATATCCCCACATTCTTTTGTACCTCCTCTTCTTGTTTTTCTTTCCCCAATGCATATTGTTTGGTGGAAACAATATATCGAACAGGGATGTTGTAGACTCGGCTGTTGTAAAGCACCACCAGAGTGTAGGGTTGCTGTGCATCCATACCAGAACTTTTCCTCAGCAGAAATGAGCCTTCCTGAAATACACAAAATTCATAATTAATTATGCTAAACAGATGCAACTGTGTTTTGACATGCGTATAACATGCCTCAGCTGATCTTAAGAGAGCGTCCTCTGCTGTTTTGCGGTCACAACTACTCGCGTACCAAATCTTGTTGTACACACCAGCTTCCTGTGAGAGAACAGGCTAGTTAGAACATAAAAATAGGAGGTTTTCAGGTTTCAAAGCATTTCTGAGATTAAAACTAACTTTCTCTTTTTTTTATCTCAGAGCATCACTCTATGTATTATAAAGTGGTCATGAACTTATGTTTAACTGTTTATATAGGCCCTACTGTACAGAAATGTAGAGATTTTTTTTAACAAATGATAACTTTGTAGTTTTCGCTTTGTAGGTCAGATTTGTACTGAACAGTTTTTGAGTCACTTCTGTAAGGCGTTCTGATTGGCTTACAGCTCACTCTGTTAAATTCGTTAGAGCAGCTCAATTAGATCTCACATATACATTATTGTAGCAAGCAATTCAGTCACTTTAATGGTAAAATAATTCATAGGAAATTTTATTTTTCTGGCTTATATCTGGTCATTTTGGTAAATTAAACATTTTTCAATAAGTTTGTGAGAGCGAGCATTTTTTCTCATATAAGCTAGCTTGAGTTTTAAATCATTCAGGACATGTTTTGCCTCTCCTCTGCTTGTGCTCACTCAAGGTTCACCAGGCAAAGAATGCGCATGGCTTTCTTAGTGATGTCGCTCCTTCTGTAGCTTACTGAGTAAGTAAGCACCTTACGCCTTACTTGCTATCTCTTGCCCCACTTTCTCAAACTGTTTGAACTGCCCTTTCTGGCTCAATTGCGCTAAGAAACCTTGTTGCTATAACCAATGCCAGTGCTTTAGTACCAAGTTATTGAATATATTCAATGGTTTGAAATTATCAACAGCCTGCTGCACCAAGTATCTCTTTATTGGCATTATTCAGCTTGAGCAAATAACAGTTTACTCCACATTTTATGTATCTTCTTTAGGTAAATGCTCTCAGATAGCTCACTGCTCTTGCCATGGAAGGTTGCAATCCCCGGAACATTACAGTAACATGTCCAGTCACTGAATCTTGTCTGTTACAGTTGACTCAGTCATCCATGCTTGATTACACTGCTGTCTAGCAAGTGGCTATAGTTAACATTAATGGACTGGCTCAGTCTCAGATCACATTGTCATTGGCTGAGTTTACAAAAGAAGAAAAAACTTTCAGGGTGGCTTTGTTGTGGCATCAACTCTTATTGACCGTAAATGTCAAGTCAACAACCTTATATTTCCTCAGTTCTTGATCGCTTTAGGGTAACAATGTTAGTTGCTACACTTTTGGCAAAAGTGTGCTTAATAGATTGTTGTTTTTTATTTTTATTTGATTATTATGCAGTAAAAGCAAAGATGAGTGAATTCTGAAATAACCTCATCAGCATTTAGATGGGATCTTGTTGAAGAAGGTCCACTGGCTTTACAAAAAGAAAAAAAAAATACAGAAATTATACTTTAACATGAGGTTTATCACTTTTAAATTGACAAAAAAAGAAAATCTTACTATGCGAGGGAAGCTGTTGAGGCAGGGGCATCCTATGGCACAAAATACAGTTTTATTTTTTATTTTAATGTACGTATCAAAATTCAATACATTTTAGTGCAAATAATTGCTTACTGGGCCCGATTCACTTGTGTTGTTGATGGAGTCAGGGTGATGTTTGGTGGACTTTGAGCCTTAATCGCTTGTGCCATTGTAGTAGCTGCAGCACAAATCATATGTCAGAGGTGACAGAGGGAGAATATTTGTAGGGCTGTAGTTATGATGAGGAAGACAGGTTTAGGATATGATGAGTGTGGGTACTGCAATGAGGGAAATTCCAAGAAAAACTTTAAACTGAAAAATCAGAGACATTTTTTGATGGATCAATCAAAAAACTTTAAAACGGGAGAAATTTTGTGTGTGATGTTGAATTCATAATTGTTTTGCTTCACATAAATACGTAATTGCTTTTGCTGTTGTTGTGCTTAAAACGAGAGGTTACCTGCTTTCACTCTGTGAGGAATGCTTGGTTTCTGCAAGAATAGACACACATTTAATTAATGCTATTGTTTATAATTCAATACTACTCTACTCTTCCAAAAGAAATAAAAAAGAAATCTCAATTTAATTCAGTGCATACCGGTATCAAACCTAGACCTGGTTTCTTCCTATAAAAAACAGCAATGACAAAACCATGGGTTAATACCTTTGAATCTCAGCTTGTACATAATGTTTATAATTAAATAACAATTCTAACATACATTTTTTTGTGTTAAATCATCCTCAAAACACACTTTCTGCTGAAGTGACTCATATAGTTAAATGGCATTCACAATATTTATACTTAGTTTTTAGGTTGAACCAATGGAGCCAGTTGATTTCTGGTTTGGTTGTGTGTTTCTGAGGATGAACCAAAGATGAACTGAAGATGGAATTAATGACAACATTTTTCCATGTCTTAGTTTCTGTTTTAAAAAGCTTGTAGTTTTTGTTATGTAATGAAATGAAATTTGTGCTATCATCTAGTTTGATATCGATCGTAAGGTCATTATGAATCTATGTTCTGGATCACATGGATTGATTGGTCGAAAAAGAGATGCTTTAAAGGCCTCACAGCTCTCGTGGTCGAGGTTTTGGTATGGATAGTCTCCGTGTCCCCATGTTATCCTCCACTTGTTCATTTGCACCTATCATGAATCAGTTTAGGTTAGTTGCTGTTGTGATTTTTGAAATTGCTTAGTTTAATTGGGAGTTACTCACTTTCATCAGTATCACAGCAAACGGCATACTCTTCGTCTGATTCAGGTTCCTGTTCAGTCAGATACTTATTTTAAAAACATTTGTCACATGCTTTTGTAACATAGAGTTTGTACAGTGTTTTAAAACTGTTAAATAGTTAACAGTCTATGTTCTGAAAATTCCCTGAATTCCCTTTTGAAAAGTTTTTATTATATTGTGCTACTAAAATATGTTTATATTATTAGTGCTAAACTTAAGTAAGTTATATGTATCATATGTTCAAGTCATAAATCATTTCATACATAAAAGTCATAAACACTCACTGGAATCATTGGCCTTCTGCTTTGTATTCTGTAACAAAAATGACGTAAAAACATTCAACAGCTTTTTAATTGACTGAAAATACAAAGAAAATGTAACTCAAAAGAAATGGATAGTACTCCTATTAATCTGATTTTGAAGCAGGCATTTTACATTTTATTTTCATAGATGTGTGACGATAATGTTTCATTATATAACATCTCATTAATAATAAACAATTATTAAGATAACTTATTGGTAACACTTTAAAGTTTTTAAATCATTTATTGTAAGGATTCACTTTACTGCTTTAAGTTTTAGAGTTTTTGATAGTTATTTAATACTTATAAAATCCTTCCTCAATAGGACAAGGTGCCCTCTAACAAACAGGCTGAGATTAATTTTAATTTGACGCAATTCAGAAATTTGTTAAGAAATAAAACAGAAAAAGCATGGCATTTTTTTCTGATGGTATGAATTTTCTGTACCTTCTGTTACTTGTTGAAAACTACCACGCACCTCATATAAAATGTAGTTTTTATGAGAGACTGGTTCATTGATTCACATTCACATTTTTAAAATAAGTTGACAACTTGATCTCTGTATATCATTTATGCATTTGTTCACGTAAACCATTATTCACCTAAACCATGCACCTGTGAATTTTTCTTTGTAAGCACTCACATATCACAAGTCACTTCACTACAAAATGACTTGTAAATGTTGATGCTGTTTTACTTTTTTTGTGTAATACCTTGGACTTGCTTTAGGGGGTGTCCTCTGAGGGTTGGGTTGTAAGCTGGAGGCCGTCCTACAGATCCGAGAAGATCATTCATGCCATAATTTAACACAGAGCATTACAACTCAAATATTTTTTGATGGTTTATTTATCTTAACTAACTGATAATGAAACATTATCATTAATAAATATTTCATGGTATAAAGGTTTTACCTTTTCTTAGTTTCAGAATGTTCCTAAAATGTAGATAAAAATCAGATATGTTGTTGTCATGCATAAAAAACCAATTCAGAAGTGATTAAGATAATTTTACACATTGTAAAGTGAAATTGTAATCATGTAGAGGCAAAGATAAAACAATTTAAAACCTTACGTTCAAGTCAGGAACTTCATAGAAGTCTGAAAAAAAGAACGTGAAGTGCACATTACAGTAACATTTGGTTCAAATAACCTAATCAAGCTGCATTTCTTAAATAATAAATATAAATCCCTCACCAGGACTTTTGACAGGAACATGATCGAATGGTTTAACATCTCTGTTCACCGGCGGCTCTATAAATAAACATAGCTCTCTATTAATGTTGGTTTAATGATTGAATCTGTGTTTAAATTAACATGGTGTGCTCAAGGCCTTTACTTGTTAAAATTTTCTGAGTGGGGCCGGTGTAATTATCGTCCTCCTCGTCGCCCTCTGGTTCAACATAATCATCCTAGAGAGACGAGAGTGCTGTCAGGAGTATATTATGTTGATTAACATCATTAGAAGAATAGATAGCAAACTATATAAATGATAAAATTCTCAAAACTTTTGTTAGACTTTGGGCGTAGTTGCGTCTTGACTCTGATGTGCCCATCTGTGCATGTGAGAAAACAGGACATATGCAAACAGCACACACTGACCAAATGATCAGGCTCACCCCTGAGATTCCAAACTGAGCAGACATGAAAATCTTCAACCAAGGAACAATACTGTAACACACTGGTTTTCTTTGTAAATTAGATGCTTTCTCGTTGCGCTTTAAGTCTGTTCTAAAGACAAATTATTCAAGAGGATTCTCACCACTAACCTAATTGACACAGATTCTCTTGTCTCGCCTAGAGGGGTTGTATTTAGAAAAACATCTATAGTCTGCAGCTCCCGAGTAGATTCCAAGGAAATAACCCTGACCATTGAAGAGTTATGAACCTTATTATTTGTTATTATTTTTGTTCCATTTCAAGCCTGAATATGCCTGCTTTTTCATTTTTTTTTTTTTAATTTGTGGATTCTCCATCTCAATCACCAATGTGAAGAGTTGAGACACTGAAATGCTGAAATCAAGACGGCGCTGTTTGTTTGATGGCTGTATGAGATTTTTGATACAGAGTGTGCTGAAGGTTTGCTGCTGTATTTGGATAGTGCAATTGAAACTATACCAGCCAGGTATTGTGCTGGAGTTTTGATAGCTGCATTTGGTTAAAGAATTTCTGGTGAGATTTAATAATTTTTGATTTTATGATTGCACATGGATGGACCATTACTGAAAGAACCATCTTTACTTCTTCTTCATCCTCTGGTCGGCTGAGGTGGTGCAGTTGTGGTAGTTTTTCTTTTGGATTATGATGAAGGAGGTGCTGGTTTTGTTTTGTGGGTTGACGTCGGCAGCTGTCTGGTGAAGAGAGTAAACATTTAGAAAGTTTGAACACTGTTCTCCTTTTTGAAAACTGAAACTGTTTTAAATATTTTGATGATTTAGGAGTTTACAAACCATAAACCAGAAAGCTGACCTCACAATATCTAAACATGACTCATGATTGGTAAGCAAACTATTGTTGTATAAAACATCAATGCTAATTATGCTTCTACTTACATTTACATTTACAGTTTATGTTTTCTACTGGTAAGTTTGACCAAATTATTATGTAAGTTGTAAAAGGGTCACAGGGTTCAGCTGTTCTTGAACAGTTCGTAGTGACCGAAAGCTGAGCTACACACGGGATCAGTTCCCCAGAAGGCCACAATTAATAAAAATTAATCACCGAATGCTATACCAGATGCCAGAGTACATGTTTAGAGACAAACGAATAAACCTGTTGTGGAATTGAAACACCTGTTCAGTTAAGAGTGTTCAATTTAACACTTATTTGTTAAACTCACCCACATACTCTCCTCTTGGGATTGTGATACCTGGAGCAATGGTAAACCCCTTCAGTCTGTGGCCTTCAGCTCTCGGTGGAGGCTCATAGCTGTCATCTTGATCTCCCTGCAACTCCTCATACGTGTCACTCTCCTGTCAGTAATTAGAAACAACTCATCTCTTTTCCACCTGCTGTGTTCCAGACCGAACCTGAACATACCCTGCCTAATCCAACTGGTAAAACCACATCTTTATTAAACCAGAGGGTCCTGTTTGTGGTCAATACTCATGACCTAAATTGTGGATTGATCTACAACTGGAACAACAAAACAAATGTACAGATATCTAGAGGCTGGAAACAATGCTTTTGCACATTTAGTTATTATTTGATCATATTCTAACAAGCTACTCAAATATCGTACAATTAAAAAAAAATCTTGTAAATGAAACTACTTGGTTGTCTTGTTTGGATAATTGTTGCTTTTCAAATATGCTAGATAATTTTATTGGGTAAATAACACTTAACAACAGAGTTCCACCTGTAAACATGTTAATAACTGGGAAAATATGATTTGTTAAACAGTAGAGTTGACTATTTTATAAAAAAAAAGGTCAAAATAACAATCTGCCAATGAATGTGATCATAAGAGTCACATGGAATAGTGTCTTTTAGAAGGAAAAGTCTCCAGAGAATTTCGTTTATCCAAATAAATGCACTCACAAAGTCTGAGTCAGAGAACTTCTCAACATCAGGAACATCACCTACAAAAAACACAACATGTCATGAGTTCAGAAGACCCTGGAAATACCCTAATTACTATAGCATGTTCATGAAAACACCAGATTTATGCTACAGAAACAATTGCTTTTAATTAATTTATGCTTGTCACGATTGATTTTCCTATTCCATAAATTAAAAAAAATCTGAAAAAAATCTTATGTCTTTAAGTCATCCTGAGACCTTAGTTTAGTTTTTTTAATTACAGTTTATTATTACAGTTAATAATAACATCACAATATTTTTTGTTTGTTTGTTGTTGCAGTAAGAAAAACAACTTGTTATTTAACAATAACGTGTAGATTTGCTATTTGATGAAGTATGGAAGGGATGTGTGTGTGTAACTTAACTACAAGAAAACATAGCTAAAAATAGCAAGACACTAACGACAAGGCTTAGACACTATGAAACATTTACAAACATGTAAAGAAATTTTCCTTAAACAAATTTTATTTAGCTTTTTCCTTAAAAACAGTTGGAATTATCAGAATTGTCAGATACTCAAACTCAAAAAATCTTGATCAGATCGGAACCAAAAAACATTTTGTTTCAACATGGGAAGAGCGGCAGCAGTGTGTCTGATATCAAGAATGGCAAAATGCATTAATTTGTAAAAAGTGTGAGATAGTAAGTAATACATTGTATAAATAGATTGGGTTAATATTGTAGATGGCCATATTCTCAAAAAAATCTTGAACTTTGAGTTTTATGTTCTTAATGCATACACCATATATCCATTTTTTACTCTTCTGTTTATGTATGATTCATTATTTAATCATCTGTGCACTGATGTGACACCAACGCCAACCCAATATTACATGCTTTGTGTCTGTTCAGCTTCTATAAATAGGCTTTTAAGAGTCACAGCAGGAAGAAATGCTCAGTTTCACACTTTAATTTTTTAGTGTTCAAATCAACAGAATGCTAGGAAAGAAGATCTTGCCTTTATAGTCTCTCGCCGGGACTTTGGGTGGAGCTTTCTTCTTCAGACTGAAATGAATCAGAAATGAAAACAGAAATATGGGAAGTTCACTTGTGGATGATGATGTGCTGAGCAAATAAAATGTTTCATATGTCAGCAGCATTTAAACACTACTGTGTATAATTGTATGTAGTTTAAGGAGCCCTCAGTGGGAGGAGGTGCTCATTGACGGAAAGATAATGAGATGTCTGTTTGAATTAAAAGCCTTTAATGACCCCACAAAGCTCATGTGTGGGTCAATGGCATTGACGGTCTGTTTCCATCACTTGCAGAATGCTGAATAAAACCTTTTACTGAAGTAAAATCCATTTACCTAGTTTATATAAAATGTAATAGTACCTGTTTTAAAATGTGAAATATATACATTTATATTATATTATATTATATATATATATATATATATATATATATATATATATATATATATATATATATTATATTATATATAAATTATATACAAAAATATATTATTAATGCAAGGCTTTGACTTGGACAGACACCTTCAGGCACTTGTGACTTTTTCATTTAAAACAATGCAATAAATAAACTTATGGATTTAGAGCGTTTTAAGAAAATGGTCATACCGATTGATGGTATTTCTCCCAGTTTTCAATATATTAGCTGTTTGCTCTGTCTGAAACCTTAAAAATGAAGAAGAATAAAAATGGTTAAGATTTTACACATTAGTAATGTATCCAAGTAATGTATCCAATTTTGGTTAAAATTCTCTTGTAGCAAAACACCCTTAAATTCTTGTGTTCATGTAAAGCATTGTGGTTCTGGTTCTCTTTCACTCCCATATTAAAACTGCCCAACTTTGTAGCTGGAAAAAGAATGAAGTCTTTCTCTGCTCAGATAAAGGAAGTGAAGTTAAATCATGAGCAGATGTTTCCTGTCTGATATTTAAAACTGGAAGATTAAATCCTTTTTTAATAGCTTAATCTTTTGGGGAGTTCAACGAAGAAGCACACAGGTTAATACATACCTTTTTATTCTGTTGAGAAGACTGTCGTCGTTCTTTTTGATATCCTGAACCAATTTTTGGAGCTGTCTGATAGACAAATATGAACAAGTTCATGATAGATGTGGCTGCTTATGTATCTGATATGGACTTGTGATGTTTATGCTCATCATCCTGCACTTATTTAATCAAATGTAGAGTAAATAAGAATGCAGGGAGTTCTCAGCAAAGATAAATATTTTTACAAAAACATACAATGGGTTACAAAATCTCCAAAAGTTTTTATTATTTTTAGGATATGTGCTAATAGGCCATAAATGTTTGGAAGGTGTTTGGGTACAAAATCACTCATTAGAGCAGTTTAAATCGTCCATTTTTGTTCATTATCTTTAATTAAAATGATTATTAAAAATTCAGAACCATTTTGCGATTAGGTGCTTTATTACATGGTAAGACTCTTCACATAATAACCAATAATTTAACAATTATTAAACAAACAATTGAGTGGTGCATTACAATGAGTTTGGTCGTTAATTAGATGGACAAAACAAATTGATAGCTTTCAAAATCAAATAAATTTTGAAAAAACACATTTTATTTGATATCACCTTAATTGATTATTCTCATACAGTGTTTAATTTCAGGTTGGCATTATTCATTTTTCAACCTTGTTCTAAATGAGTACTTCTTCTCAAAGAGTCCCACATAACCAAGTACATTAGACATACAAATATACTCTGTCATGTAAACATTATTACCAGTAGTTTGTTTAATTAAAGAGAAAGTAGCTGACATGTAATCAAATTTGGACCTACATAAAAAAGTAATTTGTCTCAGTTCAGACATTTCTTGTATTCTTTTAAAATACATTTTTTGAGGTTTTAGTCTGGTTGAGAGTCTGAACCGATGAAAGGAAGGCCAAATCATCTGATAATTGAAGCCAAAATGACTGGAATATATTCAAATTGCTATAAACTCACAGATAAAAGTGCATTAAGCTGTACAGAATTAACACAGTGCTCAAAAGTGACTGAAATGTAAACTTTTTTCCATCCTTTTACAAAGAACATTCTCCTTTTACGAAGAAATCATTTTATATACGGATACTATACTGAATAGAAATTAGAATATGACATTTGAAAGTTTGACATTTGAATTGTGAAAAAACTATTAATGCCAACTATTCTGAACAATTATGACATTTAATTCTTCTTTATTTCCCACTTTAAAATTAAATTAATGTTTCTGTATATATAATTTGTACTTTTTAGGTGTTTTATTTTTTTAAGCCATGAAAAATATAAAAAAGGACCCTAGTTATCAGAGTACATCACTGATGGAAAGAGTAGCTAAACTTAAACTTATGAATAGATCAATAGACTTTAATATTAACAGATTGATGGCAGGACAAGTAGATCTTACCAGAGAGCCAACTCCCAAAGGTAAAAATGTGTTGATTAGATCAATAAACTAATGCAAAAGAACAAAGTCATAATTTTTCTTTATTCTTATTTTTGTATCCATACCTTTTATACTGCTTTTTGACTGCATTGGATGTTTTAACCCCTAACATGTACTTTATTAGTCACATACGGATTTGCAAACGTCCAGTTTCCTTACTAGTTTACATTTATTTAATTACTAGGTTAATTAAACTGAAAGGATGAAACAAAATGTGTACAATTTCGCTGATTTGAGTTATAATTTGTGTTGAGCTGGGTTAAAGTGAAAAAGAGCAGGTTAAAAAGTTCCCCTTACCGAAGTTTAGCTTCAGCCGGAGCCGTAAATCTGTTCAAACTCTCCATTCTCTGTCAGTGTCCCTGACTGGCTCAGTTTGCACCCTGTCTAGTGAGTTTGAGTGCCAGTGAGGAGTGTGTGTCATCTGCGACTGCGATTTTCCAGAGAAGTGGTTGGTAATGAGGGTTATGAAACTGCTGCTGATCGTCACGTCATGATATATTTAGAATGACTGTGCTGCCGCCTGATGCAGTTCAGAGAATCACTGTTATTTATTGTTACTTTCAGTTCTCTGTGCTTTCACCACCTGTCTGATGAACAGCTTCAGTGCTTGATTATTTATTATTCTTTTTTGTTTTTTTGGACAAACCTAATCTGTGGTCAAAAGTTTATGTTGTGCCAGATAGAAATGTTTGTTGATTTCTGTGGAATTCTTTGATTTTGTAAATGTATAGGAGATGAAAAATGGGCAATAATTCTAAGTCAAGACCATTTTTATCACAGATTGTTGTTAAACTGCACATATACCATATTTAGTAGGTTAAAAGCTGCTCAAAAATAATATTTTGTATTATTATTACAAACTGAAATTTGTCATTTTTACTGTGGAAAGCACTAAACTTCATATTCACCATATTAATTACAACACAAAAACCAATGTAGATTAGTGACTCTTTAAAATAAATCTAATAATTTGTTTAGGCAAATCTTAACTCCCCAGTGTTCGGGATAAAGTTACATACTTTTTACATTTCAAATATAACAACATACAGGCATTTATCAAACACCCGCAGAGACTGTAGTGCAGCTGCATTTTCTTTAAAATAAACATTATTTCTCAGAAGTCAGTTAGATTTAGAATATAAAGTTACTGGGGAAACAAATATTTTTCTATAATCAATTTTGACTGGAGAAAATGATTAACATGGGATACAATGAATAGTGTACTCTTAAAACACACACACACACACACACAATCAAACTTCTTCAAACTTTCACTTCACCATACCCAATATATTTCAGATTCAATAAAGAAATGTTAATTAAAAAGTGTCCCTTTTATTTATTAATGTTTGAGTCTAAATCCTTAATTAGACTGACAGAAGAGGAGTTAGGAATTCAGTGATAGAATGTTTGCTTTGGGGGTTGTAAGTTAAACTAGGATTGTGAAAGCTTCCACAATCCACAAGCAAATCATTGACCAGTATGGAGAAAATCATGGGAAGTAACCACTGGGAATATTCTATTTTCAACAAACTGAGTTTAGATAAGAAAATAAAGAGTAATTGATTCCTTACGGGTGATGAACTAGGCTGAACTTGTTGAGCTCACTCTCTGATAGCATCTGAAATCAAACAGGGTTACAGCAGTTATTTCTTTCAGTTTTGAGGTCAGACTTATTCTTGATAAACACCACTGTGTATTTTGCCAAGATAATAATAATAATAATAACAATAGTAGAATTGATAATAAAAATAGACATTTTGCAGAGACTTAATATTACAGAGAATGAATATATTAATATAATGAAAAGCTGTTCATAATATCTTTATAAGGTTGCCTTTCTAATTAGTTTACTGTGATAGGTTACTGGCAAAAACAGAAACAATATTAAGCAAGGCAAGGCAATTTTACATAGACATTATCATAAACATTTGCATAACAGCGCAGATGTAAAAAGGAAAAAAATTAGGCATTACACATTAATTAATATATAATGTGGAATTAAAGAAAATAGTTAATGACCACAGCGTTGCTCGGCCAGCAGTGCTGTCATGAAATTCACAATTCAAGAGATAAGTTTGTAGTCTGGATTTAAATGTGACTAAAGTTTTAGCCCTCTAATCTCTTCCTGGAAGCTGTTTCCAACAGTGGGAAGCATAGTAATTGAAATCACTTTTAACTTTTAGATGAGCAGCAGCACTTTAAAATCTGTTTTATTTGTCACTGGCAGCCAGTGTGGGGACCTGAGAATGATGGCATGATGTAATCCCGCTTTCTAGTTCTGGTCAGGATTCATGCAGCCTCATTCTGAACAAGCTGCAGCTGCCTAATGGTCTTTTTGGAAAAAGCAGTTAGGAGACCATTACAATAGTCCAGCTTGCTGGTGATAAAATCTGGTCTAGTTTCTCTATAGATCCTGGCTGGAAACAAAGCATTTAATCCTTGCAATGTTTCTGAGATGATAATAAGTGGATTTAGCTATTGTTCATATGTGATTGATGAAGCTTAGATCAGATTCCAAAATCACCCTGAGATTCTTGACCTGGTATTTTGTTGTTATACCCTTTAGGCCTTTGCACATCAGATGCATTGTAAATTAACTTTACGAAAATATGAATATTCTCTTTTGTGATTAAACACAGTGATACGCCGTACAAATGTGATGTTAACATGTTCACGACCTCTCACTAATTTCTCAATCAAGCAGTCAATCAAGATTTTGGGTGTATTCTTTATTAAAACAGAGAAGGAGCTTCCAAGACCCGATTGTGACCCGATAGAGACTCTGGGTATGTGTCTGAAGCATTCAGTTATTTCATTCACAAGTATACTGGAGGGGTTTCAACACAAGTTTTCTGCATGGTCTTGAAAAGCCAACAATTTAAAAGTCCAAATTTTAGGCCTTAAAAGGTTTTAAATGTACTGTTTAAGAAAAATTTAAATTTAATAAAAAATGTACTTAAAAAATATTAACTTAAATAATTTTTTCACTGGTCTTATTTTTCTGATGTCCTCATCTGATATATAAACAACATTTTTTGTTGTTTGGGGTTGCCAAGCAACAACAAAAGAGACTGAAGATTGAGGAAATGCTCTTAAATGCACTTTTAAAAATTATGATTAGGGTTGTCATCAACGTTTCCTAATCGTACATGCATTAGGAGCGCGTACATGCATTTGGGTACAAGTCTAATGACATGAACGCAGTAAAAATCATAGGCATGATCTCGTGCTTGACTTTGCAACTACCCGCTTCAAATAAAACATTGGTGAAACTTAAAGTGCAGAAATGCAGTTATTACTGGTTATGGGACACTTGCCATTTAACTGTTATTTTTAAGTTCCTCCAGATCAACAATAAAACATGCTTACATTTAATCCCTAATTCCTCTTGTCTTTAAAATAAACCTTGGAGGGATATTTGAACTTTTCATTCAAGAGTGACCAGGAAAACTTGATTTTCACATGATTTTCATTAAGATAGTGCTATGTAAGAGTTGCAAAGCTCTTACAAATTTGTTGTTTAATATATATATATATATATATATATATATATATATATATATATATATATATATATATATATATATATATATATATATATTTGTTTGTTCAGACTCTTGAAAAATTAAAGGTAACGTTGGTTGTCATAGTCGAGAAAATGCTCAGAAACATAATTCAGGTTGGGGTTGGCAGAATTTAAGAAAACTTTTGTAAACCCTCAAAAACATAGTGATGTTTAGTGATTCCATAGTTTGAGAAAGACTCATATATACTCATAATCATAAAAGACTTAAGGCTCGTAAATGTTAACATATGTAAAAGTGATCTTAAATGTTGCCAGAGTTTGAGAAAACGCTCCAAAATGTAATAAAAAAAAATTAATGGCTGAGGCGGTTAGAGTGTAAGAAAGTGCCATTAAATGTTAAACTGATCAAGTCATGGACAGAGTTGCCAGAGTTAGAGAAAACCAATGTGTACATGAATCTAAATGCTTATCCTTTAAACATGCTACAGGACTGTTTATTTGCCAAGAATGTATTGGAGGACATTTAAAGGAATAAGTGGATATTTCTGATGTCACAATCTGTGTGTGCTGCAACTGCTCCTTCCAGCCACAGCAAGCTGCTTAAAAATATATAATATGTCTTAATGTTTTATCATTTCCAGAACACTAGGGGGCATTGTTATCCTGGGGCTGAAACAGAGCTGTGTAACACTCTTCATCTAAATGCACTGTATTGTTAATTTTTTTTTCTAGTGCTGACAGAGTGGAGGCTATTGAGTGCCCTGATAAGCTTCCAACACTGATAAGTGTTAATAAATTATTATGCAAGCATTAGAGAGATAAAAAGCATCACATTGAAGGAGAGGATAACTGGCAAACAGCCAACATGCAAGGGTTAGTTCTGCCTCTGTGCTGCATACCATTTAACCTAGCTGTATTTATAGAACACAGTGTATGCTTATAACTGAAATTCAAGAGTTCAAGAGCTGATAATACAAGTGATGCATACCAAATAGAATGTCTCTAATAATCGTATTTAGTTACAGTATCTTAAAAATGTGTCAACTCAACGTGCTTAATTAATTATTCCTATGTTAGACAAATTAAGCATTTATGTAAATTATAAAATGGAATTGAGTCAAGGTTTTGTGTTTTTTACCTGCAGATTTAAAGCTATGTTTAATGCACTTCAATCTGAAATTGTTATAATATGACTGATGTTTAAGTTGATTGACTTATGTCACTGTGCTTCTGATGTCACACAGAGGCACATTCAGCCACAGACTGAGACTGCCAAAGTCCAAAACCGAACGCCACAGGACGTCATTTATACCTATGGCAATCAAACTGTATAACTCTTCCCCCTTAACACGGGTGCTGTCATAACAGCAACTTCAACAAAGCCTTATCATGTCCTGCAATATATAAACTGTGCAATTAAAAATTCCAATCCTGTGTGCAATAACATACATGTGCAATAACTTATATGTGCAATATCAATAATTCAACACCTGTCTGTAATTCTACTGTTGTCAGTTTTCTATATATTTTTATTCTATTGTATGTCTGTCTTTTATAGTACATCCTAGTTTTATAGTACATTGTATTTATTTGTATTTTATTTTTTCTAAATTTCTTTTTTGTATTTGTATATTTATATTTTTAAATAAGCACTGGAAAAATAATTTCCTTCGGGATTAATAAAGAAATATCTTATCTTATCTTATCTTATCTTATTATTGCCAAACTATGTTTGTTTCTTGATTAGCTTGACACTCTGTATTTAAACCAAATCCTTTAAAATGTAGCTGTACCAATGTATGTATTCTTAAATTTTTTTTTTAAATAATGACATAAAATGTGAAGATCTTCATCTAAACAAAGCAATCCATATTTTTGAGCAGAGGACATGAACTGCAAAATAAGTCCAGTTTAATTAAGATAGAAAAACTGTTATAGAGACCAACTCTATGAAATCTCTATCAATCTCTGAAACTTTCACTTTTTAGGCCTGTCTGTATAACTAACAAGCTTAGCCTTTTGACACAGAATGAAAATATTGAATATTTCACTCGGGCACCTCCTTGGACGCCTCTTGCTGAAGTGAATTATTAATGCTGAGTTTCTCCAGCAGCGCTCAGTGGAATCAGAGCTGAATGTTAAAAAGCTCTGCTTCGAGTTAGAGCCTCTCTGAGTTGGCTCTCTAGTCCACTTCTCAACTTTTAAAACTCGGTTCAAGACTGACTTAAACCATCTGACAAGGAATGGTGTATTAGAGCGAGAGCACTTGAGGATAAAATATTTATCACTTCACATGGTATTATTTTTCAACAGTAGGACATCTAAACTGTGTGGCGATGAGAAAATGCATGCTTTCAGAAACACAATTTCTTGTTTCAGAAAAAAATTATAATTTCTTCACAACAATATAAAAAAAAAAAAAAAACTGAGGCACCGTGGTTTAAATTATGCAAGGTGTGCATAAATTTGGCTCAGGTCTTTTCTCTGCATCAGTTTTTTGATGTCAATAAGAACTGAAAATGGAATTCAATGTAGTATATGGCACTCTACCATCAAGACTCTGGAATACAGTGGGAAAATAAGGTTATTTATGTTAGCAGCTTTATTGTGTGATGAGCCAATAACACCCGGCTTTATGGATGAGAAATCTTAACATGTGTAAGTGCAACAATTATGAGGCCACATCTGAATATGAGAATTGATTAGGAGGAGAACCAAATAAGGAGATGCAACTAAATGAGCTAATTAACAGAGTAAATGTAATGACTAAGAATTAACCTCGGTTAACCAGTAATTTAAAACATGAAAAAAAAGTAAACTAGGCAAATGTAGTGTCAAAACTACATAACAAAAGGTAAATTGATTAAAAAACCTTGACAAATCTAGGAAACATTGGACAGAACCTGACGCCTGTGTTCGTGTTGTTTCCTGTTTATGCTTTCAGTGTCTTGCTTTTGGAGTAATAAGCCTTTACTGAATTTAGCTAGACTTGTAATAAAGCTCTCATTTATTTATTGCCTTTAAAAAACACATTTTAAATTGTCAATATGTTTACTTGTATAATTATAGATTAGTTCTGGAGAAAAAATTAAAGATACTGTTCAGTGCAGTCTGTACAAAGATGCATCACACACTCTCTGAGCCTGAGAAGAGATGTTGTTGTGATCTACACACTCGTTCAGCAGATGCTAACAGATTAAACACCTCATGAATATGCAAAGGATTCTAATATGCACCCCTGACAGCCATTTCGAGGACACTGAGGTGGTCTGAAACATACGGGATTGTGCTATTTTAACATAGGCATCAAGGGGAACATTTGGATTGCTCTTTTTCATCTCACCTTACATTTAGAGTTTACATTTACACCCATGCCACAATTCTTTAATTTAAGTATTGGAATTTTGTTGGTGTCAAGTACCAGTATGAGAACTTAATACCAATAGACTTTAGCTTTTTTTACATAAAATTTTCACCACTCTTTTTTATACACAAAAGTAAGCATTTTATTTTCTCATTAAAAGAAACAACCTTACAAAAATGATTCACTTAAAGGGAAACACAACAGCTTGACCTACAAAACTTGTGAAACATTTCAATTTAACACATCAGATTTAAGGGACATGCTTTTGTTTATGAAGATTAATGTTTCTGCATTAGTTAGTCTGTTGCAGGTGTGTATTATTTTCAACCAGCGTTCACAGTACTTCAGAAGCCCAACAATAACAGTAAGTCTGAGATTGTGTGCAACACTCGGTAGGCTGGTCAATAAGAGTCATTCATGGCTTTTTGTCATGTTTTTTTGCATTGTCATAAAGAATACCGGGGGCAAGAAGGTCGCAGCAAGAAGGTCGCTGATGGAGCATGTTCTCCCCGTGATCGCGTGGGTTTACTCCGGGTGCTCCGGTTTCCCCCACAAAGTCCAAAAATATGCGTTATAAGTCAATTGGGTGAACAAAATTGTCCATAGTGT
The DNA here is from genome assembly GCA_900490495.1 of Danionella dracula. Taxonomy (NCBI): domain Eukaryota; kingdom Metazoa; phylum Chordata; class Actinopteri; order Cypriniformes; family Danionidae; genus Danionella; species Danionella dracula. The sequence goes on from UELW01000778.1 coordinate 13,480,038, forward strand.
ATGGATGTGAATGAGTGTTCAAGCACAAAAAAATGCAGATTTTTGTTTGCTGCAAAGTTGGCCTTTTCTGTTAATAGTGAGCTTTTTGTACTCTTTGTTGTGCTGCTGTTTTAATATATTTGATCAGATTGCTGTCAGCTTTACTTTTGTCAAAGTGAGTTTAAATATTTTCCAAACACAGATATTTTTACACCTTTTTTTTTTTCAACCTGACTGCTCAAATCATGTCCCACTGTTATAAGGTGGTATCGGAACACTTCTATGAATATGAGTACAAATACTTAGACATGGAATTGGCAGATACCGATACTGGTTTTGTTGCATCTCTACTTGCATCAATGTATTAAAAATAGAAAAACAAAGAAAAAAATTGAATCAGAAAAAGGAAAAAATAACACAACAGAAAAGGGAACTGACCAGAAAGTTGGAACCGTTGATCCGGTTTCGCAGAACAGCATCTGCACACCCTTGCATGTTGCTCTATGAGGAAACAGTTGTGTTGTTTTATATATTACAAAATGAATGATGGCGTCACGGTGGCGCAGTGGGTAGCACGGTCGTCTCACAGCAAGAAGGTCGCTGGTTCTAGGCTCGGCTGGGGCAGGTGGCATTTCTGTGTGGAGTTTGCATGTTCTCCCCGTGATCGCGTGGGTTTTCTCCGGGTGCTCCGGTTTCCCCACAAGTCCAAAGACATGCGGAATAAGTGAATTGAATAAGAACAATTGCCCATAGTGTTAAAGTGTGAATGTGTGTGTGAATGTTTCCCAGCGATGGGTTGCGGCAGGGAAGGGCATCCGCTGCGTAAAACATATGCCAGTGAGTTGGCGGTTCATTCCGCTGTGGCGACCCCGAAAGGGAATAAAGCCGACATGAAGATGAATGAATGAAAATGAATGATTATCACGCCTGGTCAGTTTAGAAAAGAATGGCAGTTGTGGCATTTCTTTGTCTTGTAGTATGGTTTTAATATGTTATGTATGTTGATGAAACATTCAGGCAAATGATCCATTAATTAAATACTGGCTTGTTATGTCTTCATTCATATAGATGAAGAATGCTAACATCAAATTAAATCAAGATTTAGCAAATTTTGTATATTAAAACATATATATATATATATATATATATATATATATATATATATATATATATATGTTTTTGTTGAAAGTAATTATTTGTATTTTTAGTGAACTTTTCTGTAAACAAAGAGAAAGTTACAGTGTATGTACTTATTTGCAGAAAAGCAAACAGCATGATAATGAATTATGAAAGTTTGCAGGCAATCAGCTTATCACAAATTCTTCTCTCTGTGTGTATTCACACCAAGAATGAAAGTTGTGTGATTTACATGTTACGCCATTTGGAAGACACAATCTTGAATTGAAGGGGAGCAAATAGTGTGGCAGAAGTTAAAACATTTTATTTTATTATTCCGGATTTCACAATGGAAACGATTGAATTCTTACCAGTACTATAGACAGCTTTTAATGTAGTAAAGAGTGATTAACCCTAATTGAGTTGATTGCAAACCCACTTTAGAAACATTTATAGATTTAGAAAATGTAGTGCTGTGTCAGGCATGTATGATTTTCTTAACATTACCGAACAAAGTAGTGTTAAGGAATTTGCGTAAAGAATACAATGAAACAATGCTCCAATGCTCCTGTGTGGTAATAATGCTGATGCAGATGGCCATACGGTCCGAGTGCTTACCTGTAGAAGAAAGCTAGCGAGCTCCGCAGAGCTCCATGCTTCACATTGCTCTTTGCACGGTAAATTCATCCTGTGTTGCTGGTTGTCAGCTCACCAGCATGAATGGCCCCTGATAGTCCTTCTCATTAGGAAGACGAGGCTTTGTTGCCTGTATGAGGCAACATTGGAAGTTCCTCTTGCTGTAATTGACAGTAGCTTATGCTTTCCTCATACTAGTTTATGATTAAAAGCTGGTAAAAAAGATAATTTGTGAGGAAGATCAGTCTGTCATATTGATGAGTGATTTAAAAAACAACAACAACAACAACAATAATTCAATATAAAAAAACTGCAAGTAGTATGTTTTTATTTATTAAAAACTATAAAGTAGATGACTTCTCTGGTTTGTAAGGTACCATGAGAGGAAATGAAAGGACGTTTGACAACACTTCTTACTCTTAGGTTCTTGTTTGTTTCTGGAAGTTTTTTTTGCAATGGTTTCGTTTCACATGATTAAGAGAAATGACATAGAAAGAAATCAAGTGATCATTACAAGTTTTCTTAAATTCTGGCAACCCCAATCTGAATTATGTTTCTGAGCATTTTCTCGACTATGACAACCAACGTTACCTTTCATTTTTCAAGAGTCTGAACAAACACACCAACTCTCTGAGCAACTCTTAGGACAACTGTGAGCAACATCCCGACAATATCACACATTTTCAAGATCCAAAAATAAGTATATATATACACCTTTTTTTGCTAATCTTAACAAAACTAAAAATAAACATTACTCAAATATGTTGTCAAAGAATCTATAAAAGATTTTATTATGCAAAGATAAACAAAACAAATACTAAAATATCTTATATCTATAATATAGAATTGTAGTAGATTTCCTCCGATCTCACCCACCTGATAACATCAATCAATCAATAAAAAAAAAAAAGAAAAATTCCTTCGTTTTTTAGGAATGAGGAATTTGATTATTTAAACTGACCAGTAATTTCCGACTTTCTATAAAAGCAAGGTTTAAACAGATTTTGGGTGAGAAAAAAGTGACCAAGACACTTATTTTTTGTTGATGTGGGAAAAAACTGGAGAACCCGGAGTAAAACACTCACACAAATAAGCAGAGAACACTGGGAGCCTCGCCTGACCAAGGCAGGTGCTAGTCACCTCCCCAGCATAGACAGCACCTGAGAAAATATAAAATAGAAACAAACAAATCCTTTTATCACTCTATTAATCTCCTACGCCTGTCTTCCTCATCAAAGCCAGCTCTTTTTTATTCCCCTTTCAATTTTTCACTGTTTAAAGATTGTCAGATTGTCACCAACAGATGGCACAAGAGTACTCTCACCATCTTATTTAGACCTTCACCATCAATCTAGGACAACACTAAAAACTATTTTAAACAGGTGTTTCGGACAGGTTGATTAATTGTCTGGTTATTAAAATTGATCAACAAAGTGACTGGACATAATGTTCATGTAAGGATTGTAGTGACAAGAGCACAAAACTGAGCAGAACAAGACCAGGTCAGAGAAGTGCGATGAAAGAATTCAGCTTCTTATGTTTCAGAAAAAAAGACCTCCCATTAGCATGGAGAGACAATTAAAGAACCTTCTTATTTTTAGATCAAACCTCTTTAAAAATACTAAATAAAATGAGCTGTTGAAGAGTACTCAGAGTGTAACATTGTGTTTTCCTGTAATGAAGAAGCATAATGAAGATGTAAAAAGCCCTGGATGGCCAGTTCATCTCCACAGATGGCTCTTTGGGTCCATTCAGCGGCTAATGAAGGTTTTTCCTCTCCATTCGGCTCATTAACTTGCTTGGGCAGATGGTGGAGTACAAGAACATGACCATCTTCTGCTCTACATATGTGAGGAAACGGCTGGACACTACTGGACAGATGTAGAGCTGATCAGTGGGAGCGACCTAATGCAGTCTATGAAACTAGAGCAGGACTGCAGAGATGCAGCTAGAAGTAGAAGTTGGATGCAGATGAAGATTCTGTTTTTTCCCTCTGATACCAGTATCCGCTGGTACCTAACACCATTCTGATGCCATCATAATGATACAAGGATATATACAGTCACTCTGCTTAAAATGTATCTGAAACTGCAATAGAGCTGCTTTATTTTTATATTCTTACATAATTAGCATCTTTGTCAGCTTCAACTAAAATGCTTATTTTGTGTGAATGTTTAATATTTAAAGTTTGAAGCGTACTGTGGAAGAGTTGACCTCCTAACTCCCTTTCAAACGTATCTTGAATTTTACCACTTTTCAGAGCAAGGATGAGCATTGAAAAAAAGGCATTTGGTTTCATAATATATCATTTCCAACCCAGTGAGATTTTGAGAGCGTCCTCAGTGATGTTTATTCATCGATTCCCCTGCAGATGCTGATGTTTTTTTCTTGGTTTTTTTTGCATGACCCTGTGCTCTCCATCCATCTGTTCTGGGTTGGTTTGGCAGAGCCTGCGCCAAGTCTCCAACACCTGTTGAAAACGTGTCTACTGTCTGCCAATCTAGAAACGAACACACCACAGAAACATAACATCCGCCAACTTCTTCTTTGAGCTTGGTTTGGCTGAGGTTTATTACAGTAGCTCTCTGTGAAGCAAACAAAGACTGAGGATCATAGAGAAATGTTTCCTCACCGAAAGCGCAAGTGTCCCGAAGTCCCTCTCGCTCGAGGAGATGAAGAGGTTCAGTTCAGAGATGTGAGGGTGTATTTAGTGGAGAGAAGGATGGGCAAGAGCAGGAGAAACTTTCTCTCTAATCTGGCTCGGTCCAAGGGTTTCTGTGTCGACGACACACTTAGGTAAGAGAACACAACCACTTATGAACTGTTGGGTCAACGTGTAGCATTGAAATAATAGCTGGAGAGGAAAATCTTTCAAACTGATTCTAAGTAATAGTCTATCCTACACTTTTCAACAGCTTTTTTTTTACTATGTTTTAGTTATTGAGGTTCACTAATATATTATGTTGTGTATGTTTGTGGGTACAATGAAGGAGTCCGAGGACCCTATGTCCCTTTGTAGGAGGCTATACAGGAGTATAAATTAGCTTTATTTTTTTAATCTGTTAAGATAGTTGCTCGTTAAACTTGTCCTATTTACACATGTGTTTTTTAGAAAATGTTACAACCTTGCCCATTTAACATTTTTTTATTTGTTTTACAACAAATAGATACAAAAGTGAAAATTGAGCAGCGATGACATTTTTTTGTAATCTCACAGGTGTATCTGATCCTGAGACTGCATTAAATACACATTAAAATAGACAACCAAACTGCTTCATCCTCAGAGAGCCACATGACAATACTGACAGATTTGAGGGTTAGTTCAGGTCGTTATAAGCTCATTTTAAGCACGTTTTGTGAACTGATCCTGAACAGTGTAAACAATGAAGTGTTGGAGTCTCTGAAATGAACAACATCCACCGTACCTCGAAATACTAACAGTGTATGGACTATAACAAATTACAAAATCATTAAATACTAGTGGCCATTTAATTATTATTTTGCCTTTATTATGTTAACTACTTCCTGTATACAGAATCACTGAAAAAACACACCGCTTTTAGGAAATGCAACAAAAAAAATTCAACCTATTTAGATTGTTTCAAAGTTTTAAAGGCAGTGTGTTTGTGGATTAGACACAAGGTGAATCTTATTTATTTATTTTTTGGATTAACATGTACTCGGTGTGCAATGATCTTTACTGTTACTTCAATAACCTCAAGCTCTGAGCATTTCTTTCTTTGGTGTTTGATATTTTTGGCTAACTTTTTAACCAGATCTTTAATTTTTGCATGTTTTATTTATTTATTTTTTGTTGTAATGAGTATGAATGCAAAGCTAGTAACTATATTGAGGAGTGGAGGAAACAACAACAAAACCAAATCCAGACTAATCTTTTTAAACAACAAAAAACATCAACCAACTGGAAAAATGTAAAAAAAAAAAAATTAAAAAAAAATCTAACACTTTCAATCGCAGTTTGAATAGAGCTGCAAGTCATTTTCAATTCCATTCACTTTCTGAAATTCATTATGTAAACTATATCTGAACAACTTAATAGATTTACTTGACACTTCTGAAACAAAATTGTTCACACTCTATTTACATTTAAAATATCATATTCATATTATTTGTTCATATTTTTTTAGCAAGGAGGTTACAAAAACCATAACATGGTTACATAACATGAAAAATCTCTAGTTCAAAGATACATATAAAATAATCTTGTATATCTCTATTATCTCTATCTCTATAAATACCTCCCTTTGCAGCCAAACTTGTCATGACTTTTCAACCTTTCTATTTAAAAAGAAGGCTTTTAAATGCACTGCTCCCTTAACCTTGAACTCCAGACTAAGCAGAAACACAGAAACAGGTCTCAGGGTTGTTTTGAGCAAGAACTTACATTTTGCAGGATATCTGTTTGTATATGTTTTAATCCATGAATAGAAAACAACACATTACACTAAATTAAAACAGTTTCAGTATTGTTTTATTTCTACATTTCTGCTTTACAATAAGAATTTATGTCAAATCACATACTGTAATTCATTGTAGAACTTGAGCCCAAGAAAAACTAGTTGTGTGGGCCAGTGGGCCACAATAAAAAGTAAAACAAATATCCTCTTGGTTAAGTAATGCCTTGTTACTTCATGTCACTAAATGCTCATTGACAGGGGTTGGACAGTTTGTCAAATGTTTTTTTTTTTTTTGTTATTGCTCTGAAAATTTTCAAGCACAGCTGAACAGAAAATATTAAATTGGTATATCTTCCGTGGCCTTCAAACCCTCCAGATCTGCATGTTATTGATCACTTTGGCCTATTCTAGTCAAAGAAACAAATTTTTTTCCTGAAAACTCTTGAAGAGACCCGAGAGAGTCATCTCTCTCAATAAGGCTACAAAACCCGGTTAACAAAACCCAGCCAGTTGTTATTGTCCAGCCAAAATTTATAAACAAATATATAGTCTTTGTTACAGTGCTTGAGAATTTATTTGTCATTTGCATATATTTATATGCAAATTCCTCTTAATGATGAATTGGGTGGCCTGTGTCTCAATAACTTTCCATATAAATTCACAGTATTATAATAACACAGGAACCATCTATTAAAAACTCATCATGCAGCTCGCTAGCTATAATTGAAGAGAAAATCATTACTCCCCCTGATAGAGGACCAAACTTAACAATTACAAATAAACTCAGGATACAATTAAGTTTTTTCTGCTCATTTATTTGATAAAAACACAATTAAAAAACTGCTGATGAACAGGAAACCTTTCTTTCACATGCGCTAAACGAACAAGTAGCTGTACAGATAAAACATTTTCAACTCAAAAAGTGTTTCTCACCCAATTTTTTTTAGATGTTACCGAGTCATTCACTTCTGAAGGGTGCATGGTGTTTTGGGCTGTGGCCAGCCAATTGATGGCAGCGTTCCCAGAAATACACCTCCTTTTTTCCTCTGTTGCTGGAGGGCTGTTTCTTTGCAACCGCAGGAAACCGATCGCTGAAACTGACGCTGTCTCAGATCAACAGAGGTCTGATAACACAACAATTCTTACTAAATCCTTGGGTATTAAATGACATCGTTCACAACAGAGGGAAGCCAGACAGATGTAGAAACACTCACAACAGCAGCAGGAAGGAATAACTCAAACATTTCTTTCTAAAATGTAAATCACTAACTTAAAGTCACACAAGTCAATAATGTTTTTGCCTTCAGGAGATTCAGAGCATAGTGATCTGTTTGGTGTATAAACTGGTAAAAGTGACAATAAGTACTCAGGGCTTTGTGCTTGAAGTGCTTTGTCAGTGCCATTGGAACTATTTGAGAACAGCTGTTGTGTGTTCTTACACTCTGGACCACAAGAATATAGGAAAGATTGAATTCTGAACATACAGTAGCATGGCCATAGTTGACCTGGAGAGTCAAGCCAAAACATCACTACAGTAATCCCGATGCGAGATTTAATATCACACCAAGGTTCTTCATTATGTTCTTAGTCTCTAATGCAAGCAATCTAGAGACAAACAAGATCTGGTCCCTAGAGAAATCCTACAATGCAACAAGTCTGGCTCTTTGGCTCATAATCGTATAAGGGAAACTTTTTGGTGCTATTTAGCAGCAGTCTCCAAAGTTACTGTATAGAAACGATCTTCAAAGTTCCACTTAGGACCAACCATGTTTAGAACAACTGGCTCTTTATATGGAAAATTGCCAAATGACACATAACAAAATAAAATAACTCCCAAAGAACCACAGCATACATTTCTTTTTTTAATTTGGTTTGTCCTTGACTCAAAATGTTGGTTCTTAATGACACTTTTGAAGGTTGTTTCTAAATAACACTTTTAGATACTGGTGATAAATCTCCTGATGTTTATGAGCCAAATAACCAGTCTGGTGGCATTAACAAGGACTAGCATTTACAAACATGACAATCATTAATCAAAGTCATCATAGATGCTTTCAAAATGTTGTTGTCTTGGACTGTCTAAATGACTACTTGTTTTTCATCAGTGCTGCAGTGACTCATGTGGTGTCTGAAGGTATCTCTGCACAAGATCTCTGGATCTGGCTGGAGGAGCAAGGCTTTATGGATCTTCCCAGCAATGTCCTGGATGTTAGCTGGTTTATCCAGAGCATGAGTGCTGGATGCCCACTTCCTGTCCAGGACACACATCGTATACTAGTAAGTGAGAGCATGCAAAATAGTTTCTTAAAACCTCTGTATTTGTCAAGTCTATACCTCTGAATACAAATAATCAGTTTAAAGTGCTAAACTGAATTCAATTATTTATTTAGTTAATAATATAAATGAATGAAGCCAATGTCAGCTTTTCAACTGTCACAAGATGTACCAACCAATCTCATGGGTGTGAAAAGATTGTTCAAAATATTGTGTGGCCTTCTATATTTTATGTTCATGTCCATGCTGTTGCATATGTTTTTCTGTTTTTATTTTTGGCACATGTCCTTAGGGTGGAATTGCTCCACCTGTTAGACCCAGAGACCTGCTGCCATGCATTAATCTCTCAGTGGGACACAGACCAGCAGAAGTTTCCTGTGTTGCGCTTGAGGGAATGATGACTGTGAGCTTGAGTTTGCAGCTTTAGAGAAGAAAAAGTCCTGTCGTTTGTTTTCTTTTAGTTGTAGATGCTGTGGTTGAGACGTTTTGTAGGCTTTGATTGATTATGCTGGAGGACACAGTTAATGATGCAGAAGAAACTAATTGATGTGGAGAATAATTCAGTCTTCTGTTCTGCTTTACTCTAGACCCAGATGCTCGTTTTTTTAAGAAGCCAATGCATTGGAGCTGTGATGGAGGATATGGCCATTAAGCTCCTAATTTAGTGCAACGTTGGAGATTTAGGGTCTTTTTAAACAGGAACTTAGGTGATAATAGGATTACAACTGCAACCAGGCCTTAAAAACTCAGCCTACCCTGAGGATTATAGGAATGAGCTTGAGCCTGGTTTTGATTGAAAGCCTACCCTCAGCGCTACTATCCTTTTTGAAACTGTGAGCTACTTCTTGGGTACCAATTCATGTGAACGGCTATAAATTTCATATTAATTGATAATAATTAACCATGTTCATTTATGTGAAGAGACTAATCTAGTTAATTATTTTTTTTTATCATTTGAAATGTTCACATTTTTAAAAGATCACTTCTAATGATAACATTTTCACTAGCTACTAACTTTTTTTAAGGTTTTAGTTCCTTTTTATTTTCATTTTCAAGGTTTACATAATTAAATTTTGGAGGTTTGAAATGAGATGATGATGAGAAATGAGGCTTTGGTTACTTTTTGAATTTTTTCAGCTGGCTTATGAAAAATGTCAGCTTTTTGCACTAACCTGCCTTTAACAGGCTTTTCCAGCTACCCGGTGGGTAGTTAGCATGCTAGCACATTTTGCAATGACTGAATGATCATTGGCACAGTAGTCTCGCAAATAAGACAGAAGCAGAAATCTTTCACAGAGGCAAAACATTAACTTGTGTCACTGTAATAATAGTTTTTCTTATGTTTTCTCACTTTCACTGTGCCTGCTAGTTTCCATGGAGACCAGCTAGCGCTAATCTAATTTGAAACATTTGAAAATGTTTATACATGTAAACAGTGTAAATGTTATTAAAAAATGCAACCTTATGTGCTTTCTAGAACACTCTAAACATTTAAACCATGACAAGTTGCTTCAGGTTGATGATATTTATAAAAATATTTATAAAATTATTAAATTATGTTCAATCTTTTTCAAAGACCCCCTTTTGCAGCTATAACAAGCATTTTATAGGCATTCAGGCAACTACAATGTGTTTGTTGTCTGTTGGTCTCTATGTGATGCTCTGTAGAGTTTTCCCATATCATGAGTGATGCTTGCTGTCCTCAGAGCAGAGGCCTGATCGTGAGGGATGAGTGCATCCATGCGTCTCTGTGTGTCTTTAGAGTAGAGGCTTGATCCAAGATGTGAACTGTGACTGATAGAGGATCCAGGGTTTGATCTCATTAACCCGAATGCTGCTCATTAAACTCAGCAGATGCTTCTCACACCTGCGTCCACTTCAGTTTTTCACTCTGTTCAGAGAGGCTTTTAATAGAGACCAACTTCTACTCGCCGATGAACATATGTCTGAAGAGAAAGTATGCTTCCTCTTATCAAGAAATAGTCACAGAGGTAGACTCATCAACTTTTATTTAGGGCGCACTTTTACACAAACCAGGTTGAACAAAGTACTAACAGAATAAAAAATGGATTATATAATAGTAATGTAACAATCATCAGCACAATTTCAAAACGTGGTAAAGGTAGAACTCCACTAAAGACCTTAACATGTGAGATAACTATACAATTGAAAACTGTTGTAAAATGGTTGAGGAGCTGCACATCTCTGGTTAAAAGACAACCACAAATTAAATTATTCCTCAGTACAGCTAGGGCCTATTTCAGTGGTTCCCAAATGGTTACCAAGATAACTCTGCAATGATTAATGAATGATCCTTATTTTGTTTTTATAAATAAATAAATATGAAGTGAAGAAAAATAAATAAGTTATGCAAAGTCGATTAGTTCATTAAAGTCAGTCTTGGCACTTTTTGCTATGAACTTGGCTACTTAAAAAGAGCAATGTATTAAACAACTAATTATGATCAAAGCCAAATGCAAAATTGGACTAGAATGAAAATAAAGCTCTTACCATTTACTAAGATCAAGAACGTTTTATTCGCTGAAAACTAAAAAGTAGAGTGAGAGTAAGAGAACTTTAACCTGTGAACTGAACAGAATTTTGACAACATTTTCCCGTTGAAACTTGCGTCATATTAACAGTTGCTCATCTTATGCTACTCTGAATTCTGACATGTCTGTCTAACTATATATATAGCTGTGGAGGTGTAGAGCATATAGTACATGAATCTAGCCAACATTTTGTTGGTAAAAACCTTTTTAGATCAAAGGATTACTTTTGTTATCATTGCTATGTTGACTATTTGTCAAATTGACTTTTTCATTCGTAAGAGTAAGATATGAAAACAGACCTTTGAAATTTCTTATGCTGTTTAATTTCAAGGTCACTTGAGACAGTGACCATGCAGAAGAAAAAAAGCATTATCTACATGCAAGCTTCTAGCCATTGGCTAATTTACTGCTCACATCCTAGTTCCACTAGTAAAGTGAAAAGTCTTAATGTAAAATAAAACAGAAGGAGTAAATACAGACCAAGCATTATTAACAATTAAATAAAATGCACATATATGTATTTTGAAGCATTTTTAAGTTTGTTATTTTTATTTTTACATCATTTACAAAGTAAGAAAAAGTAAAGGCTGAATATGATTCTTTTGATCTTCCATTAAGTAGAGGGTGTTTATGACGCCTCTGGCAGAATTACTTAAGACTTGCAGCAGAGAGACGCTGTCATCTGCATTCGAGCTACTCACATGTCTCTTTGCCAGTATACATTAAAAGCTACTGGATTTGTTGCTATTCACTATGTGGCCTTAAAAGAAGCTAAATCTAGTTGGGAAGAGTACACTCAGTAAAATAAACATGTGAGTGGAGGGTTAGGGTTTAATATCTAATCCAGGATCTAATAAATCCATTAAAATGTGGTTTCTTTTGATGAAAATCCAAATTAACCAATAAAAATTGCAAATGGCTGCGACCTGCATTGAATGTTTCATCTGACCTTTCAGTGAAATCCACCCTAACCCCAACTAATTAGTGTGACTCTGATCCAAGTCTGTAGACCCTCCCCAACACCCAAGTCTGTAGACCGCCCTGCCATCCAAATCAGTAGATCACACTGATGCATGGAAAAACTGTCTAGCTCTACATTGGTTTAAAATTTCTTCTCAGATGTCTTTTCATTTTAGAGTTTGCTTTAATACGATCTTACTTGAAGATTTTAAAACTCCTTAATGCTTAGCGTTTGATGTCATGATTAAATGATTATAAACAGCTAAGAGAAAGTTATGTGTGGACAAGAAGACGTGTTTTCCTTAAGTGTTCTTTCCTGAGTGGCTTCAGGATTCAGAAATGCTTTGGAGATCTGATTTCACAGAATGGAAATTAAATCCCAAACTGCCTCAAAGCTTCCTATCTTAATATGGGGAAGGAGACCAGATTAGTTTCTGATTTGCCCTAAAACCGACATAATACGGGCTTTATATTCCTTCTTTTCATGCCGGTGAGGAAGCAGACATCCGACTGTGAGTAAATGGCAGTGATTTTTCTCTATCTCCTGATTCTCAATGCTTTCCCTCGAGGGGGGGAGCTGGAGATATCGAGGCTCTTTTCATTTTCAAGACGCTTGCGGTCAGAACAGCTTTCTCCTCGTTTCTCGATCGGCCATTATCACAATGTGCTGAGATGATTGCACAGGTAATTTTAAAGCGTGTCGGGGCAATTATTCCCAGGAGCGCCGACATTACCGCTGTAATCCTTCTCAAAGGCCTGTCAGCCCTGAGGAGGCTGAAAAACCACGCCGACATGAAGCGACGATTTATAAGGCATCACCCGGCCCTTCCTTATCCTGTGTGGGTCTGATTGTAAATGATGAGGCTGTAATTGATTCTGATCCGTGCTGTCTTCAACACCGGTAATGTCTGATCTCTGTTCTGGAGGTTAAAATGAGAGTTCCATCAAAATTATCTTTCCGTCATTTTCTCTGGGCTCACTTGTCTTAAAGCTTTTTTCAGAATTCGAAGAGTCTGAAAACAATTGACTTTCACAATCTGAAAATGTGTCAGTCATGTTACATTTCAATATGCTCAATATTTTTTACAAAATGCAAGTTCCTTTATATTCCTTTTTAAAATAAAACTTTTGGATTGTTATTTTGAACTCAACAACCTCACTGTTTTATGGAAATAAAATCTAAAACCTGCTGTGTGTAAAAATAAATAATGATTTTAATTACGTGTTCATTATTTACTGAATAGCTAGGTAATGTTGTCATGAAGGCTTTTATGTTTTGTTCACTGACTTTTTAGAGTGTTCTATAGAAATAAAAGCTGATTCATGGGTCTCTCCCTGTCTCTTCCTCTTTCTCTTTTTCTAAACAGAATCCTGCTGTGGATCAGAGATCTTGTTTGAATTTTTCAGCGAAACCAGTTTTTGATGTGTCTCCGTTCGCTTGTCAGAGACGGACCACTCTTTCAAACCACAATAAGATCTTCACGGTGAGTTTGAACCATGAGAGAGTACGCTAGAAATGTAGAAAACTTTGAAAAAGTGACAGTAGAAGTCTCTCTATAAATCTGTTCAGTACATGTGCACTTTTTTGTACTTAAGTTTGCAGTTTTATTAAGATATGTTTGTTTTCTTTTGAAGCTTTATTATAAATAAGGTGTGTATTAAAAACTAATATTTTACATTATTCCATAGAGATATATCAGCAAGAGCTATAAAGTCCTGGCAAGGAGCTATTGGTCTGGGACAGGGGTAGTCAAAGTAATTCCTGGAGGACATACCTGATTCCACTACTTAAGCTCCTATTGGCTTGTTATAAGCTACTGGTTTGTCTCTTGAAACAGGGTTGGAACAATAACCAGCACAGGCTAGCGGGGCTGCAGTCCTCAGGAATGTTTTGATTATTTCAGTTTCAAAACGTGTTCTGAGAAATCACATAAAGCATTTTGAAATGAAAATAAACCTATACAAAATGTTGGATGTTAGATAACACGAAAGAAAATCTGTGTTACAGTGGTAGATATAAAGTGAACAATGACACTTCATTTCTGGGATGAACTGCCCTTTAAATTAGGCCACAGGTAACGATTCCTTAAAATTGACATCGTGGTGCTCCTGTGATATTTTAATCTCTGGCCCACATGCAGCTCAGCATGAGGAGAACAGAAGGGGGTCAGACACTGATTGATAGATCCTACGTGACCTGTCCCCATTAGCAAACACATTAGCTTCTGTAGCAGGTTTATCCTCTGCTGTGAATCATACTAATTGGTTACTAGCAAGCTCCAGGTGCTTAACATGGCATTGATGTGTTGTTTCTTGGGTATTTGCTGTTGCATGGCATTTTTGATTTATTTTTAACATTTCTGGGGATTGTATTACAGGAGGAACCAAAAACAAGCATGCAACATGAGAACAATTACCCTATTATAATCAAGCATGCAACCTGAGAACAATCAACCAATCAGAATCAACTTTTCAACCTCACAACGACCTACCAATTAAATTCAAGCTTTCAATCTTGCATTGATAATCAGTCAATAAAAATCAACACTTTATTCTGAAATTGATCATCAGCCTATGACGATCTAATATGCAATCGAAGAACAAACAGCAAATCAAAGTCATGTGTTTCATCTGAGAACACACAGCGAATCAGAATGAAACATTGCACCTGAGAACAATTGTCTTATCTGAGTCAAGCATTCCACCTGAGCACAATCAGCTAATCAGAATCAAGCATTTCATCTGAGACAGTCAATCTAAATTAAGCTTGAACCTCAAGAGATTTAATATTATCAAAAACATATAAAATATTTGAGCATGAAACCATCAGAAAAGTGTATACACTATAATTGTAAAACCCTGTATATTGCATTTTTTCTAATACATTTAGCTAAAATAAATAATTGTTTCGTATTTTCCTGGAAAAATACAAAAACATCAATTAGTTTGCCCACCCCATTCAGTCTGAGCTCATAATTAGGCAGTAAGATGTTATAGAAGTGTAAAATTAGTGCTGGAGCTCCATGTTTACGGCATGAGAAAAATTTGCTTAATTTTAATTCACCCCGGTCTCTCTCGCTTTTCTGTTTGAATTGAAAGCTTTACTGTGTCAGAAGCAAGATATTTGTGCCCATATTAATAACTTAAACAAAACATCCTAATCTGCTATCATCTTGCTGCTATTCATCTAAATAATCATCTCTCCCACCCCTCTCAATAATGTGTTTGTATAACAGCTCAATTTCTACCCCAGCCTGTTTTCCATTCAGATATTAGATTAGGCTGTGAAACACTGAAGAAATTTTCAGTTGAGATCTCGGCTACGCTTCACCTCCCTCTACTGGGTTTAGATGTTCTTCGCTTTCATCAAAATTGATTTATTAACGTCGTCGAGCACAAAATGGTAATCTGGACAAATGTCAAATCTGAAACAGTTCATATTCGTGCAAGAGATTATTTATTTTCTGATTAATGTTCTTGGGATCTCATCAACCGTGAGCGTAAACACACAGACATTGTGGCTGCTTCAAAAAGAAGGTGTAATGTTCCCCTGAGAAGCTCAAGGTGAATTTGTTCACTAAATAATTAAAGCAGAACAAGCATGGCGTTTTTCTCGACAGCTGATAACAAGCCTCTAAACATACAGCGCAACAGACACAGCAACCAACGAGTTGATGGGTGATTATAGCCATTTTATCGACCAGGAATGAAAACAGTCTGTGTTTGTGCAAGGGCAGGGTTTTTTTAATCTAGCGAGAAAATAAAGCAGGTCAAGGTTTTGACACTTTAATAAAAACAAAGACTCTTCATATCCTTCCAGCTTCTCATATGATGTCAATTGTATTTGAGGAAAAACATAGACAAGAAGTGAAGACAAGAAGAAGACAAGACAGTGAAATAATGATTATGGCGTTCATAAGCAAGTTTAGTAGACAACATATTAGTATAAATCATACATTGTAAAATGGATGTAAATGGAGTGGTCTATGATTTTAAAAATGCTAATAAAAAGCCTTAAAATCATCAAGGATATTTTCACTTGTGTTTTCTTCCCTTTATATTTTGGTAATGAGGGAAGCAATGAAGCCAGAGAACAAACATCAGGGTTATAGCATTTTTCAATCAACTTTTGGTAATCGTATGTTTTTTGCAACTGTTTTATGTTTGTGTTTGTGTTTCCAAACACTTTAGTATCAGTTCTGAGTAGGCTTGATTTAGACAAGTCCCTAGATCAGTCTAGGTCCATTTGGTTGGTGAATAGAGTCAGACGCATATAGCTGATCGAACAGAGAGTTTGGAAAGCTCAAACTAAAGACTTGTTTAAAAGACAGATGATTGCAGAAAGATGAAGAACATAGGTTTTTTTCTGACCAATCAGTGAGCTCAATATTTGAACAAACGTTGATCAAAAGGATATTCCATCATATCTTACTTTCCAACCACAAAAGATTCATATAAATTTGGCTTGACTTAGCTCACTTCATTGAACCTCATCTTAGTGGTGAAAAATGTACCTGTACCTGGAACAGAAAGCTGTGGAAAAGTCCCAAAAGCATAAAAAGTCAAGTCTAACCACTACAAAACATCAGTGTAAAATCAAAATTGAAAAAATATCAAATTGAAAAAAAGTGTCATACAAACATTATTTTAAAACAGAATGCTGATTTATTGCACAATGTGCTTTTTATCTTTCTTTATAATGAGCTGAAAATAGCTGTATTTCCCCTCTAAAACAATTCTGCTTTGTGATGATACTATGACTGAAGGAAGGATCCCTGTCGAGACACACATGTGCATTTCCACAGGCCATAGTGCTGATGCATGCCTCCAGCACGTCTATGAACTGCAAAGAAGACAAGAAGGGTTCAAATCTATGATATGGATGGGTCATTACACAGACAGCATTGATTTGACTTTACTCCAGTGGTCTTTCATTTGACCTTATTTTTTTATTTCTCCTTCGCCTGTCTGTTCATGTCAGTCAGTGATGGCTCCATTCTCTAGAAAACATGGTTGAGCATTGATTTTAAAAAGGTGTTCTGAAAATAGTATCAATATGCTTTCTGAGTTTGTGTTTTGAGCTTGACAGCTGAACTCAAGAGAGCAGAAATTGTAAAAGTAAGCAGTTTTAAGATTGAAAACCAATTATGCTTTACTAACTGATTGACTAGTGGCAGATGGATAGTTTGTTTTTTTTTTCTCTGCTGAGGATGTGTTGAAGGTCTCGTGTGTCTGTGTGCAGGAATTTCTTTAATTGCTTTGTTAAAAGGATTAAACGCAATTCTTACCGTGCACTGGCGTACTTGGATACTTTTGCTTGGCACTATCACAGTGAATTGTGGCACCTGACTCGACTGAGTCAGGGTTTCGCGAAATGACAAAACTTGGATCATTAGTTGGCTTCTGTTTCTTCCGTGCTACATTCAAATTATATCTCATTTGCCAGACTCTCACCATGTTTGCTGCATTGAAAACAATATCATCCAGACTCTTGCCTGTTTGCCACATTAAATACAGTATCAGCCACAACAGTTGGACAAACCATGTTTGCACCACATACCATATGCCCATGAAAGCTGTTTGCAATTGCCAAATTCTCCTAGTTTTTTGCTGACCAGGAAACAATGCAATGCTCTACAATTGTTTAAGTTCTGCTTCCTTTTGTCATGGTGTTTCATGTTTTGGTGGAAAACCTTGGATGCTGCTTGCACCCTTGTGTATTTTCTTGTTTTATGGCAACTTGGAAAGCATTTTTCTGGGGTTGCATTCCCATCCATGCTTTGTGTCCTGATGTTTGAGGTCAATAATTAGAACATTCTTTTTCATCCTAACTTTATTTTGTTAATCTAGTCAAATGGATTTTGTCAAATCCTTTTTTTGTTCAATCCATGTTTTGTTCCTATGCCATTGCTTGTTGAGCACATTGGTTGTGATGATTTCTTTCACCATGTTCTCCTTTGTATAGTGTCTGACCCCTTTCCCCTCATTACAAAGAATTTTACTAAAGTAAAGTCACCTCTACCTGTTCCTTAATGGTCTCTCCCTTTACATTCTCTGGGGTTTACTGTTGGTTTTTCTCACCCTTCTGTGGTGTTGTATTATTCACAAAAGTTCAGTTTTATAGTTTTAGTTAGTATATGCTTTTTAGATTAGTATCATTTGTGGTTACATTTATTTTCCTCCAGGTTTTATAGTGGGCTGATTTATCTATTTCAAAATGTACATATTATGGCCCAGTAGTGGGAAACTACATTTCACAAGGAAATCTGAATTGCAAGAAAATTCACTCTTGAATGTTGTCAGGAATTCAGTGAGGCTTATGAAGAATCTTACCAGTCCCTTTAACTTGACAAACTTTCTCCTGAGAACAATCACAGCCTCATTGAGCCATTACCATGCAGCCAATCCCCTGAATTCTAGTCCACTGTCCAACTCCGAGCATGCTCTACCAATTGGTTCAACTTTCTGCTGCAAATTTCCTCTGGAATACTTACATCTATTACGCTTCATCTTCCCTGATTCTTTGTGTTGACATCTTCTTTGTTGGTCCAGTAGTGATGTGAAGTCTTCTGATTTCTGTCACAAATCTGTCATTTAGTTAGTTTAAGTGGACTGTCCCTCAGTTAGCACTGTGTATTTAAGTAGCTCTTTTTGTTCTGTTCTTTGCTTGGGGATTAACGTGAGAAGCCTGAAAGTTGTGAGTATTCTGTTGGTAAATTCTGGCATTTAGTTTTTCTCCCTTGGAGTGATTTTTATTAGTTCCTGATTTACATTTTTGTTATGGAGCTATGTTTTTGAGACCAAATAAATCCTCCACTTAACCAGAGAGATTTTTTGTTGGT
This sequence comes from Danionella dracula, assembly GCA_900490495.1. NCBI lineage: Eukaryota > Metazoa > Chordata > Actinopteri > Cypriniformes > Danionidae > Danionella > Danionella dracula. The sequence goes on from UELW01000778.1 coordinate 13,498,815, forward strand.
TGCCTCATTTTGGATCCACTCACACCTGTGGCCTAGTGGTTAAGCATTCATCCATAAGACCCGAGTTCGAGCCCCGGCTCTGACAGATTTCTGTCTTCATCTACAGAAAAAGTCTAAGTATTGTTTTTATATAATTCTAGTGTATAGAGTTATTAAAACCAAATTCTAACTACCTTTCTCCTGCTTTTTCTGATGGAATAAATTAAGCTAAAATGTGTTGCTATGGAGATGCATTATCTCTATCATAGTCTAATTTTAATCTGGAACTTAATGAAGGTTAGCCACTTCCTTGCATTATTGAAATAAATTGATGTATTTTAATTATCCCCTGCAATGAAATATGCAAAAACTGATTTGAGATTACAGCTCAAGGACAAAGAACCAGCATGAAATGAGTCAGTAGAGATGTTGTTAAAGTTAATTTGTACAGTGCCTTTTTGAGTTTGCCACCCAGTCACAACTTGTTCCTGTTTCTGGGCATTTTTCACAATCATTCTTTTCTACACAATTTTCCAACAATTTTCATTTTCTTTCTTTTACTTTTGTTGTATAATTTATAATTATAGCATAGTGATGTTGTGTTTGTGTATTTCTTTCTCTCCTCACCCAGGGTGCTCTGGAGGTGTTAGCAGAAAATGCAGAGCTCTCTGGGTCTTCAGGTTCGAGTCTGGCCTACCTCAGGGTGGCGTCGGTATTGAAGAGTCTCCCGTTTGCTCTGAAGAGTCTGAAAGAGACTAGTTGTCTCCCGGGGTTCGGGGAGCACAGCAGAGCAGTGATAAAGGTGTCTCTCTCACAGCATCCTAATTAATTACATCTTTAATAACTCAAATGAAAGCTCACTGCGCTGCTTCCTGTCGGTTCATATGCTGTGGTGCAGTCTCTGAGTCTGTGGGAAACATTAATGTTAAATTAATCTCATTCAGCAAGTGTGGCTTTCACATTAATCACTCTAATCAAAACATTGAAGATACATGACGTGTCTATGTAATAATATGAGGAGCGTGTGAGCTCTTATTTGGTGTTTAATCCCTGTTCATAGTCCAATTTTAGTCCAAAGTATTTACTTGCGAAATTTGGGGCAATTAAATGGGCAGAATACTTGCAACAATTGTTATAATTTCAGGGATCAATTATCCATATTTTTGTCTTAGTCAGGTTTATTTTTGCCATCAGTCAAATGTTAATTATGACGACTTGGCCTTTTTCTGTACATTTTTTACACTATTTTAATCAGAAAAGTGATTTATTTTTGGTATTTAACAGACTAGTTTTAGCAGTTATTTTGCCCTCACACATTTAGAGCTTGGCCATTAAAAGGCAGATTTCACCCTTTTTGGTATTTTTAATGAATTTTTGCCATAAGTTCAGTCAATTTTGACATCTATTTTCTGCACATAGTTTAGTACTAGTCGTTATTCTTGAATCTATAGGCTCACTTTATTATTACAATAAACATTTTTGACACATCACTCAATTTGGCAAATTATTTTTTATCTTAGAGATAATTGGTTATTAAAAAAAACACATTTTTTGTGATCAATGAAAAATAGGCTAAATGTATATTAAATAAGAGATATTAGATAAGAGTCTTCAAGAAACCCATCCACCTCTTTTTTTTTTGTTTTGTTTTATGAGATGAAAAATAGCCAAAAACCTTTATTATTAAAATCCTCCAAAAGATTGGAGATTATTGAAGAAACCTGTTCTGATCAAGATTCAGTATTACCTTTTATGTTTCAGTCTATTTATTACCACGATATTCATGAGGTTCAAAGCAATCAAACCGATCCATGGATATCCAGATGGCAGACTGATTGTGTCTGTGCTTTACAGGAGATCTTAGAGCATGGATCCTCCTCCAGAGTTGAAGAAATTCGGAAGGACCCTAGGTATCGCACCATGAAGGTAAAGGCCATTAAAGGTCCCAATGGGGATCAATGTGTGTTTGTTGTTTGTTTATTGGAACCTCTCTTTAAGCTCTTCTGCAGTGTTTTTGGGGTTGGAGTCAAAACGGCGGAGAGTTGGTTCTGTCAAGGGCTGTGTTCCTTTGAGCAGGTTTTGGCAGAACCTGGAGTCAAACTAAACCGCAGACAGACTGCAGGTAAAAAAAAACTAAATATCACCTCTTTTCAAATCGAATGAACAATTGCAGTTGTAAAACCACCAATGTTTTACTCAACAGCGTACTAAAGTATTTTCCTAAGTAAACAGCAATCGATAATTCTCTCTTTCTCTCATATTAAAAGCAGGATAGATGTTGTAAATGTCCATCCTCATTTTCTGTTAATTTCTCTGCATCTTTCCCTGAAATCACACAATGTACCTCTCATTTCTTCAGTCTTGAAATATATTATAGACAAAACCCTGAAAATTATTATTTTTGCTATTGATGAGCAAGTTGCTATACATTTAAACCCCCATGAGCTTTTTTGGTTATAGCTCATAAATCCAGAGCTCATCAATCAGGCTGAGAAAAGGCCAGCCGTGTTCCTGCCATCAAAACTCTAATGAATTATGATCTAATTGTGATTGTTTCGGTTTTAAAGCGATTGCCTTCATTGACCTGTTGTTTTATGGCTTGGATTCTGAACATGGCTTTATGACATGATATTAATTAATCTTTAGTGAAATCAGCAGCACAAGCAAAGTTTAATGAGGCTCACGTTGTTTTCTTTCTCACTTCAGTGCTGTTTTTCATACATCGAGGCTCGTAAATGCATAATGCCTTTTTTATTATGTTTTTTTTTTTAATCAAGTACTCATTTACATTCCTGTCTAGCTTGAGGGTTATATTGAAAGGTTATTGTTATTTCATCAAAATGCTGCTTTTATGTTTGGAACGTTTCCATTTTTCCTTTTTTTATTAAATTTTTTTTCTTTTTTTTCTGTGCAGAAATCGCAACAATTCTGCAAAATCTGTCTGGCATGGACACTGCAGTGTAGAAATGTATGGGAGGCATAGACGATACTTTTTTATATTGAAACATTCGCTATGGCGTCCACAGTTTAATATATGTATGTGAATTACAGTTTTTTGGTTCTACATTTTAATACATGCCTTATTAGTTTGATAAACCAGGAGAAGCGTTTGTTTATGAGTGTGAATGTGACATGGAAATGGGTCCATCCGAGCAAATACCTATATGTATAACTAATAGGCTCCCTTATATAAACATCCAATAACTAAGCATAGCAGACTACTCTGAAACTCATGTTTTACTTGATGGCAAGCAAAGAAGCAATAGTCTTGAAGACAAGCTGTTGTTTGGAGACTTTTTGGATATGCTGTTGACAACACAGAAGAAAAAAAAATTCAGATTATTCAGATTAGTTATCTAATTCAATATCCATTACATTTTGCTCTATAGAATAACAAAATGAAGTCATACAAGCACTAACTTGACAGCTGCTAACATGGCTTTTAGGCAATGCCCCAAAATAAATCAATAGCAAATAAAAGGTACTTGGAGATTTTATTTACACAATAACACCCAAGTTTTGTTTGTATAGCTACTTTATACATCCACTGATTTTTTGAAATGTAAAAAGTTTATATTTTAGGTATATTTTAGGACAAATATAAATATTTGTGATTGCTTAAGAATGTGAAATAGAGATCCACAAATATAAATCATGGGATTAAAAACCATTATAAATTTGCAATTTTTTTCTAGGACATCAGAAACTGTGTACTATTATATTGTTAGAAGGTGGTGCCATGGATGGTGGCACTTAATTTCATATAATTTATGGAAACATTCTTTTGAATACAACATGATGTCTGGGGACACAACTCCCAAAATCATCTTTTGTCTCCTTGAACGGTGATAGAAGGCTGTTATTGCTCATATTTTAATACAAATTAAGTCCTCAGATTCACATTTAGAAATATTAAAATTATCGTTAATAAATCATTATATTTATTGTGGTTGAACAGATAATCAACCAAGAATGAAGAAACTTTATTGTAGCAATTCAACATCCACCATCCTCCTCTCATCAACTAGTCATACACAATACATACCTCTTTCCTAATTACTCAAATGTGCTCTTCTTAAACATCAGCACAATAAACTCAATTAACTTTCAAGTGACAGATGTTGCTGAAAGCTAACCTTTGACCAAGTTACTTTATTTAACAGTTTAATTTAGAAAAATTTCAGCTGGAAAATCACGACTCTGATTGATTTATTTTCTCATTATGATTTTATGTTTTTTCTTTTGGAAGATGCTTTTATGCAAAATGACTTTTAAGTGGCCTCAGGTCTGTCACTCAAGCTGCTTTATCTCTGAAATCTTTTTCTGGCTGGAGGAAACTAATGGGATTCTTAGCTGTGGATGCATCACTTGTGCTCTCTGAAGTGTGACAGGTTTTTTCAACGGTGAAAGAAATAAAGCAGATCAAAAACACTGGATGTGAAGAACGGTATTTTAATCTATAAATGTGGCACAAAAGTTTTAATGAGGTGCCAATGCCATTCGGTAATAAGCAGAAAAAAAGCCTTTAGAAATTGCCTGTTAATTTGAAGCATCATTTAATTTTTTTAAGATAGTTTGTACAATGTTCAGTTGTAATTTTTTGTCTCAATTGCTGTATGATTTGTTTAGGATAATTTCCAAAAAGTCATCGCATGCTATTTTTCTTACTGTATTTAAAACGAAAATACTCCTAAAATACCATGAAGAGTATGCCAATGCAATAAGTGCCAATCAATTCTACACCCTGAAATAATATAGGCTATGAATCTTATCTATACTACACACCTTGGATTTTCTGGATACTATCTAGGTAGGGTCATACGTTCCATGGGTTTAAAGAAAGATCATATTCTTGCAAGGCAGAGTCTCTGGTCATGCACCTGCAGTATGTGTAATGCTTTTGAATTGGGTGACTCATTTTTGTTTTGTTTTTGTTTTGAAAAAAAAAAACATCCTAATAACAACATGGGGGCATAAGCGACCAGTGACATCAGGCATGAAACAAAGCTGACAGAAAATATATTTTATTTGTTCAACTTCATGCAAAAAGAAGGTAATTACCAAATGTGGGTATTTTGCATAAGTCAGCTAATGATATGCTGAAGCTAACAAATATTTAGTGTTAAAGTTACTGTGTGACCATTTAAACAAGCATAGAATAAGACAGCATTAAAACATTGTTGGATCTCTCTGACTCTTTGTCTGCTACACCATGCAACAAAGATGCAACTCCTGATTCAAAGTAAATTGTTAGAAATTCCTCCTTTTGATGAAAGGACAACATTGAGATTGAGGTAAAAAAAGAGGAAAGCTAGAGAAAGCTGTGTTTCTCTTTTAAACCTTTATTGACTCTGAGAATGTTTCTGATACTGAAGCTCAATACATTTTTTATAAACTCAACCTTTGGTGAATTTGAGCCATATTTGTTAGATTGCACAGCAAAATCCCAGTAAAAGTATCACATTCTGCTTGTTCCAATTCTCTAATGCTAGCCCAATTGCTTGCAATACTATGCAATACCAACTAAGAGTGAATTAAGAAATGGAGTTTGCCCCTGTGTTTTTAGGGTTGTTGTTTCATGAAGATCTGGTGGTGCCGGTGAGCAGGAATGAAGCCAGAGCCCTTCAGACGATAGTAGAAGAAGCTGTTTTCAGCATTAACACATCTGCCTCGGTCACTCTCGCAGGTGGATTTCGCAGGTGAAAAGTTTACACATGTTATCAATACACTATTGCCATTTTCAAACAGAGCATCAAATTATTGTGAGGATTTTATTATTGTGTTGTCTGTCTTTCACATTTCTCTAGTTCTGAGTTGAGAGAAGGGAGGAATAATATTCAAATGATCATGATAGCCAGCAAAATACTTGAAAGGCATGATTGACACAAGCCTTTTCTCAAGGTGGGCAATGAAACATCAAACAATCTTTTTATAAGATATATGAGTCACACAATGTAGATAATGTGGTGTTAGTTGTGTCACTGTGTCAGCTTACCATTAGTAGTTTGGTCATACATTTACATGCTGAAATATTAAATTATGTACTGAACGATGTACTGAACAATCTGTGGTAACCTTTTTTGACCTTTTTTCCACCTTGCTGTTTTGTAATGATACAACTACATTTAACTTTACATGCTTTTGGGTGCCTTTCCATTAGGTTCTATACTTGGTACAGGTACTTTTTTGTTAGTGTTGAGATAAAGTTAGATTAAACGGGCTAAGCAGGATGTTTTTTTTCATCATAGCCTTCAATCAGAGTTGTGTGCAAACAGATTTTTGTTTTGTGTCTGACTCAATTCCACAAATGAGTGGAACTAGACTGATGAAGTTGATTGACACTGATGTGGTCAGATTCCCAGCTAGATTTTCAAATAATTATTCTTGCTTTTGTGTCTATCAACTATCCTGTCAATAAGCTGTCACGTCACCACTAGATTCAAGTTTTCTATCTTTTATTTCTCCTAGGTCGGATTTTACAATTAACATTGCTCTATATTGTACATTTGATTATAACATCTATTTACACAAATAGTTAAAGAAGTCCCAAGATATCATTGAAGACTCGGCTTGAGGATAAAATTTAGTGAATTCACTCAAACACTATCCAGTGTATCGCATTTCTGTCATGTTCATATAGGGTTCTGTGCAGTACATCAAGGCTGCTCATTTTATTAATCTAAATAAAAAGAAAAATGCCAGACTCCCTGTTGCTCAAAGTCTGAGTCTGTTTCTGATTGGGATCATCAACTCTGGGCCAGATGCTTGGTGCAGTTGAGAAGATTTTTGCTAGAATGCTAATGCTTTGAGGTCTTCAGCTCTTCTGAATACCTGATAGTGTTTACAATTGTGTGAACTAAGGCTACATTCAGAACGCGTTTCAAAGTGACACAGATCACATTTTTTTTCTGCCCATATGCATCCTGTATAAGATATTTTCAGAACAGTCTGAATAGCTCAATTCAGATTTTTTCCAAATCTGACCCAGGTCGCTTTCATATGTGGTCATGATGAACCTGGTCCTGGAGGGCCGCAGCCTGCCCTTTTAGCTGCAACCCTGCTGTAGTATGCATACAACTCTAGCTTCAGACAGTCAGAGGACCCTAATTAGTGTCACAGGTGTGTTCATGATAGTTGAACCAAAAGGTGTGCAGGTCTCCAGGACCATGTTTGGAGACCCCTGTGGTAGAGTGACAGACGTCACATTTTTGGGCTTGGAAAGGAAGTTTCACATAAATCATGGCTGAGGACAGAGCTGAAAGCCGTCAGTCCTTGTCTTCTTTATATGATTTGGTTGAAATAAAGGCAGCTCAGATTGGAAATGAACTGAAAAAAAACCACACACTCACCTCGACTTACATTTTCATCAATGTTTTGATCAAAGACATTTTCTGAGCGTGCGCACCTCACAGCTAGCTTAGGAGTATGTTCATCAACAGGACAGATATAAGTCACATATTGTGTGTAATGTGAACAAGTAAAATTGTAAGTGAGCATCAAGACCTGCAGTCTGAACGTATCCTAAGAGTTGATGTAATCATCAACAGGATTTGGTTATTTATTAGTGAATTTGGTAAACATAAGAGGTTTAATGATTCACACGTGTCTAACCCTGAAACAATCCAAAAAAATTCAGGATTTCAAACTGTTGAATTATTTTAACCTGATTTCAATGTTATTCAACCGTCTTTATTAAACCAATCTTACACCGGACCTTTTTCCAACTGTCCCATGTGTTGGTTAGGAGGTCCATGCAGTAAGTGTATTTTTACTTGTGCTAGGCTTAAATAAATAATGAAATACACAATTTTAACTCTTCATACATCAAGCTGAGCGCACACAACATGACTTTTATAATCCTATAAGGAAATCTGGTTTCAGCACACACATATGGCTGTTTACATATTATCTTCCCTCAAATTCTTTTTTTTTTTTTTTTCTCAAATCTTTACCATGCACCCAATACAGGATTCAACAATCATGTGGAACGCACACTAGAGGATGTTACTGCAATATTTGTACTAGACTCCCACTTAAAATAATAAAGATTGCAACCTGAAGTTCTATTGACATTTTACTGCATTTGTCACAAGTACACCTATAACAAAATAAATAATTCATAAAACAGTACGCCGACATTAGAAATCATACAGTGTAAAAGTAAGTATGTCTGATTTTCCTTGTGAACACGTTCCTGAGAAACCTTTTGTTCTTGCGGTTTCTAGTATTTAAACTCTGTGCCAGACTCTAGTTTACACATATAAGGTACTGTTACATCATGCATATACATGTCGAGTATAATGTTTTAAGACAATAAAAACGTGTTTAAGGCGTCCCTCGTTGTGTTTGTTTTTGCTCGATTTGGACTAACAGGAGAGCATTGGTCAGTAGGGGTGTGCCGAAAGCATGTCTGTGGGAGGGACTGGCCAAAAATATGAGGTGATTCAAAGACGTTTTTCTATGACAAATTTTTGTTTTTAACAGTGCAACATAGTATAGAGGGCTGAAATATTTATAGTGCTATAACAAGGGCATAATATGGGACCTTCAAGTTATCTCTAACCCTCTCGCTCCTTTTAACAAAGAACACCCCAAGATAGTCATTAGCCCATAAAAATGTTCTGCTTCATAAAATAAATAAAACTAGGAACTATAAGACTTCTTAGAACTTGACAGAAGAGTGATAATGTAGAGCACTAATATAATCAAACAAAACTAAATGTGCATAATAAGAACTACAGTTGACAAAGACATCAGACATATCAGAATAAGAGAATACACTGAAACTAAGAGAATGTGTACAAGCATAAAAGTATTTGAGAGCATGAAGTTACAATACTTAAAAACAATTAGTCATTAACGTAATACATTCAAACATTATTTAGATGTCACTGGAGTCAGGTGGATTGAATAAGTAAATATTTAAAAAACATTAAAGCATTTAAAAATGTTAAATAATACAGTTGCGCATTAAGTGTAAATAAGGAACCTTTCTTACATTACAATGATGTAAATAAAGCTAGACCCAAATAGATTTTAAATTACAATTACATTTGAAAATGCAACATACTGAATGAATATGTATCCCAGTAAGCACCAAACAGAGCAGAATAATATTGAATCACAGTCTGCTAATTGACAATACTTTCACTAATGAGATTGAAAACAAATTCAGATAATGGAGTTTTAATTAAGGGTATCAGTGACCACCTGCTTGAGTCCTCAGACCAATCTAAAACCTTATGATTCCTGAGAGAAACAATATTGTAGAATTTACTGTAGAGTCCACAATATCAGAGGAACAAAATACTAAATATATTGAGATTCTTTTTAAAAGTAAGAATATAAAATAGAAATTAAAATCCTACAAGCCCGATCATAAGATTATTTACCAGAAAGTGTGTTCACCAGGAGCAGCACTTCTGGTGCCAAAATGCTCACACAACTTTTTGATCATTGGACTGAAAAAGGGTCTATATGAAAATGATTCAGTTATGATTTTGCCAATTAACAAATGAACAAATAAACAGTTCACGTCTACGTTGTTCATAAACTGAGTTTACTCTATATATGTGCATATATGTGTACTGGGCCGTGTATTTTTCAGATGCCTCTTGGAAGAATTACAAAATGTAAGCATAGAAAAAACACTGTATACTGTATCATTGATTTCCTAAAACAAAACAACAAATTAAGTGACCTCTAAAACTAAACTAATAAGTTAAACTAATATTGTACATTCTGAGGTTAGACACAGAACACAGATCGAGTGAATTAAAGCTATGCAGGGAACTGATCCTCTAAATAAGACAACAACCGTCCAGGTGCAGAGAAGTGAAAACTTGTATTCAGTGAGTTATTTCTATATCCATATATTACATATTTCAGTTTTTTTTTCACAGGCCATCTGGCTGACACCGCATAATGCTGTCTTTTAAGTCCTGGGGTATTTTTAGACTCTAGTAATGCAGCGAAAGTGTGATGAATAAGATCAGTGTTGAATCTGTTTGCTGTTGTTCATAGATAACACGCTCCCGACATTCAGATAAGAGCGAAAGTCAAACAGTGATATCTCTGCGCACCTTAACGTCAGGAAAAGCTCTTTATCTTGTCGGTAGTGGTTTATTTCAGTAGCTTTTCTCACATCTGATTTGCTTTATAACTCTCCCTGATGTGTTTAGTGGAGTCGGAGAAGGGTATGTGATAATATTAGCATAGGAGGAACAGATAACAGAGCCATGACTGATGAAACAAAAGCTTTATTAAGATCCAAATGTGATTTAATAATATGGCATTGAATTGTATATTCACACCTTAGCATGCACAATACCTAGAAGACAAGAAGTATACATATAATAAATTTAAAAGAGAATTAATCAGGTTTCTGAATTAACTGAATTAAACAGGACCGTGAATTTTATTTTTAAAAAGAAAATAATCAGTAAATCCTGCATATCACTTTGATTTCTGGTAGACCACTCTTTGTTTCTAATCTAAATGAAAAATACTAAATTAATCATGACCAATAACAATTAATTTAGGAAGGTAATCATGGTTTTGAACAATATTTAGGCATGAAATGCAAATGGATGGAGGGAAAAAAAACATACAATCATTGTTTGCTACTCATAAAAACAAAAGTGCAATTGTTGAGACATTTTTTTTAACATGCGGAGATAGTGTTGCTCTTTTTTTAATCATATGACAGGAAAAGGATAACATGCATCCAAAAGGCAATCCACATATAGCCTGAAATAATCAAAAGCATTGCCTCTTTTGGACACTAGCTATTTAGGTTTTACTGTTTGGAGTTCAAAGCTGTTTGAAAAACTGTCATCATGTTCTTTGTCATGTGTTTCGACCTGATTATCCTTTCACGTCTCCGGTCTCGCTGAGGTTTTGAAAACAGATGTTTTTCCTACTGTCTTGAATTTTGATCCAAAGCCATTTTAATTATATATTTACTGATCACATTATTGCTTTAAATTAGATCCTCTGCACAGATGTTTCAGTGAGTTTTGACAAACATTTTGCTTAGGAGAGGGCGTGGCAAAACATTGGATGTGAGCAGAACCAAACAAAAGTCTAGAGTTATTACAGAAGGTGCTGTGAATACAAAGTGTAAGCAGAAATCTAGTTTGAGCAGAAGGCAAGCTGGAGAGTTCCCTCATGTTCTGAGATTTGCTGATTAAAAGAATGCAAAGAGATGGTCCAAAGTGAAATCAAGATTTTAGAGTTAGTTTTTCAGTTAGTTTGGATAAACCCATCAATCAAATGTGTGAATGTATAATTTAATGTCTTTAAATCTTATTAATGTCACAAAAACTTTATTTTGATTCTTGTTTTGTGACTGAGAACTGATAACAATGTTACTTTCAGCCCCTTGGTTCTTAATGGTGAATGCAATGAAATAGTGAAATGTAAAAAAAATATATATAAAAAAACGGACAAACATGTTAGATATGGTAAACTTCTCAAACTCTCTGTAGAAAAAAAAAATCAGGACAGGCCACAGATATGGCCTTGTACATAGAAAAAAAAACCTGACCATATTTAAAAGCAGGTGTCACGGTGGCGCAAGTGGGTAGCACGGTCGTCTCACAGCTAGAAGGTCGCTGGTTCTAGGCTCGGCTGGGGCAGGTGGCATTTCTGTGTGGAGTTTGCATGTTCTCCCCGTGATCGCGTGGGTTTTCTCCGGGTGCTCCGGTTACCCCACAAGTCCAAAGACATGCGTTACAAGTGAATTGAATAAGAACAATTGCCCATAGTGTGAATATGTGTGTGAATGTTTCCCAGCTGGGTTGTGGCAGGGAAGGGCATCCGCTGTGTAAAACATATGCCAGAGAGTTGGTGGTTCATTCCGCTGTGGTGACCCCGAAAGATGAATGAATGAATATTTAAAAGCTCCTGTACTATGAGCACACTATGATTTATGGACTTTAAAAGATCGCTTTGTGGAGCCAATCTTGTCTTTTAGGATTCAGACTTGGGTTTGGAGTCTAAAAATGTCCTATTGTTCACCAAATGGGAAAAATAAATATCACAGTGGCAGGAGCATTTCATAAAAGCAAAATCTTTTTATGAATGAATTAAAAAATCACCTCTGAGTGATTTGTACCTTTTTCATTAATGTTGTTTTTTATATTACATGTTTGTTGCCAGCTTCATAAATATTAATGCTAGCTTAGCTTATTAGGGAAGGCTACATGCTGTCTTAAATTTCTGATATGTTTAGTAGTGGTGTCTTAATGTATTTAAATATAATCTTGGTTTCCAGCTCTTTGCTTTCTATATTTGCTTTCTAAAACTATATTTAAGCACTGTAAGGGGACTTGTTTGATTGAAAGATGAAAATAAGACACCTACAGTCAGCAAAAAGCAGTGCTTGAAATGAACAGGATCTTGCTTTATGTATCAGACCAGTTCATCTTGGTTTTGCCAACCTAGTTTCTTACACAGCACATCTTTTTAAGGTATTTAATTTGTTGATAATATAACCATTACTGTGTTTAATGCACCAGAAAACCTTTTAAAGACTGTTAAAATCTATGTTCAAATCCATCACTTTCTGCTGCAAATCTTAAGCTGGGGCATGGCCTCAAGGTGTCCATATCCATATCTGAAATGAAATCAATGCTTTAAATAATATAGCTTTTTTATTGTGGGTAAGGTCCAGGAGGAGCAGACTGACCTCAGACCTGCTGTTGTATACACAGAAACCCCTCAGACTTATATCGATGGACTGATATGAGCCGTGGCTCTCTGTCTGTGCATGTATCAGCTGCTTAGCAACTATTCTAAGCACCTTAGCAACTGCATAGCAACCACAGCTGCCTTACACGAGCTTTTAGAGATTTTATACTGGTTTAACTGTCAGGCAGTCAAGGTATCAATCAAATCCTGCTTAAATATAAAGCTGGAACTAGAGAAATTTGTGTGGAAAGGGTTAACTGTGCGAGTCAGTAGTGTGATTTTTTTACTCCATAATAACAGTCTTCCAATCCATTCAAAGATGCTAATTTTGAATAAATTCTTCTTTTTCGTTAAGTTCAATATGAAAGAAGAGGTTTAATATAGAAGGATTAATCACACGTCTTAATTTGTGATACACTGCAATTAAAATGCTGATGTTTAATATTAGAAATTACTAATGTAAAATAACCAGTTTTGCTTAAATTCAAATTGAATACTATTTAGATTTTTAACAACTATAAAGATGAATAAGTAACCCAGAGGGTAGTGAGACAGTGAGGTCCAACTCTCCTTCGATTAACCTTCCTGTAGACTTGCAAGGATGCATACTTAGCATGTAGTATTTTTCATTCTTCACAGCACAGGTTCTTTCCTGTAAAGAGTGTAATGAGTAAGCCAATAATTTCCAAAGTGGAAATGTCTGGTGATCCCAATAAAGTGGTGCATCATAGCACTAGTTCATAGTTGGCCAGCCTGGGAGAGAGTGAGGTTCAATCAATCAGATTAAACCATCTGATCAGTCAGTCATAACAGCCTTGTGATGAGGTGGTTTCCATGAAGCTGTAAGAAATAGTGTGTCTGTGATTGCATGGATGATTGAAATATCTACGATGTGTTTTTTGGTTCTTAGGGTGTTAGATGTGAGTTATGCTGTTGCCAGGTCTTGTCTGAAGAGATTTGGTTGTTTGTGGCTTTCAAATGAAGTGTGAGTTCATATGGAGAGCTGTGTGTGAGGTAGACAGCATACATCGCTCTTCTCCTGCCGTCTCATTCCTCATTCTCAGTCCTGTATTTATAGCTTGTGAAAGTGACGTGAGTCAGACAGGATTAATTTAACATTTCAGCTTCTAAGCTCTTCTAAAGATGCATGGTGCCTGAGAAGCAGAAACGGGGTCTCCAACACAAGCAGATTTCACTAAGACATCCAGTAAATGGCTGTCATGTAAGATCTTGGAAAGCCAAAAGAGATTTTATAGAGCTCTGCATGAGTCTGTTGCAGGTACATGTTTTGCTATCGTGGAATAATGTAGGGTGAATTCATTTGATGCTGTATGAGTTTAACAAAAAAAGCTGACCACCGTGAAAGTTTTAATGACATGTCTTTGACCCAACCCTGTTATATTGCAGTCTGTATTTTAGGTGATAGAACAAAAATCAATTGAAAAATATCTTCATTGTAAGATAATTGAACAAAAAACAACAACACTGAAACAGTTTGTCATGGGGTCTTGCATATTTTTATTGGTTCTCACTTTTAGTGGTTCTCATGTCGATCTTGGAAAGGCAACAGAGATATATGTGTCTGTTTCTGCAGTTTATGGGTTGTTCAGGAGAATGTATAGCAAACACCCTGTTAATGAAACCTGTTTATGGATTGACATTATAAACAGATCAAAAACATGTTTCATAAGTTGAGCATCAAAAAGACACAATGTGCTTTTTCCTCAAAAATTTCCAAACAATTTGCTGAAAGATTAAATGGAAAGATTTGACAAAACTTAAAAAAATTATTGGTGTGATTTTAGGTTTAATTACAGTATATTCTCATTACATTGCACAAATTCAAACCAGAGTTTGAACATTACATTGCAGGGTCCATCAAGGGCTGGAAATTATCCATAAGCGATGGCAAATGTTCTTGTTTCTGTTCAGAAGATGAGTTAAGTCTCTTGTTGAAATAAAGTTGTAAGTTAGAGAGAACTTTCTGTGTTTGGATGATTGTGCTCTAAATTTTGAGGAATTTGTGGTGTTTTACTTTCACAGTGAAGTTCTGTCTGTTCTGCACTACTGTAATCCTGCAGCTGGCAGCAGAAGTTTTTTCTTTCTTTTATCAGAGCCTCTTATGCATCTGCTGTGCCTACGCTTGTTATTTTCACTTCTATTAAGCCCAGAAGAAGAACATTCTCTGTGCTCAAATGTTCAGCTTTATGCCCTTCAGATGGCTTGAAGTAATGTATTCTGCTGATCATTTAAACCCAAAATTTAACAATTGCTTCAAAAGACAAAATTAAAAAGTTACTTTTTTAGTTTTTTTTCTTTTTACAAGAGAAACTAATATAACTAATAGTGTTTTGCATGTGAAAGAGAATTTATATCCACAGTGCAATAATGCCTTTTAACGCATTCTTTATAACCATATTTTTACAATCATGTTTTCAGAATATCATCAAGAGCCATTGAGCTCTTTTCACTTAGAAATAGAATCCGAATTTGAATCCGAATCCAAATCAGAAAAATCTTTATTATCAAGTGTGCATGTGCACACACACAAGGAATTTGCTGTGGTACAGGGGTGCTCCCCAGTGTTGATACATTAAATGACACAATAACATTGAACAGTGAACACAGGTTATATAAGTAATTTGCTACAGTTAAAAATAAATGCAATAAGGTGCATGATGAGTGGCGGTAGCAATCATATAAAGTAATAGAACTATAGCAGAAGTGCAAGGTGCTTAAGAAATGTTCTTTGGAGGTAATGTGCAGACCAAAGCGTAAGTGAAAATAAAGTCCAGCAACAGAACAACAGAATTTGGAGCAACTAGAAATGTGCAAATAGTCTACATCAGAGTCCTATTGCTAAGTGCACTATTTGATGGAAATGTTTGAGAGTGTTGGTGAGGAAAATTATGGGTTCAGGAGCTGAATGGCCTGAGGGAAGAAGCTGTGTTGGTGCAGTTCTGGTGTTTAGGGCTCTGAAGCGCCGGCCAGAGGGTAAGAGCTGGAAGAGATGGTTGCCTGGGTGAGCAGCATCCAGAGTGATTTTGAGAGCTCTCTTTCTCATTCTGGAGTTGTACAGTTCTTGAAGGAGGGGTAGGGGAACTCCAATAGTGTTGTAATTGTCTGCAATTAGTGTCAGAATTATCATTTTAATGTAGTGTTAAAGTAGAAAAATAATGTCTTCTGTGTGAGAAATAATCTTTGAGTGTTCTGTGCAGGGGGAAGGAGTTTGGGCATGATGTGGATTTCATCATAAAAACTCCTGAGTCTGGACAAGAGAAGACGATTTTGCCTGCACTGATCAAGAGATTCAAACACCAGGTATAAACTACTCCTTATAATCTCTGTTTAACTTCACCATTCAGCTACAACGGACACATATTTCAAGAAGCTTCCATAATTGTGAAGAACTTAAAATGAAAGTAGCATCATGAATTGACATAAAATTGTAACTTTTGTTTTATATCTGCAAAATGTGGTGTGCTAACGTGCAAAAGGCAAAGTGGCGAATTGTGTGAGAGTCCAGGTGCAGGAGTGGGGTGCAACAGTGGGGTGGTGGGGAGCTATGAGTTCACCAGTCGGACAGCTTGTGGAAAGAAGCTGTTTGTGCCGTACAGTCCTGGTGTTAGTGGATCTGAAGAGGCGGTCAGAGGGCAAGAGCTCAAAAAGGTGGTGGCTGGGGTGAGCGGGGTCCACAGGGAGTCCTGTAGTGTGTGCATGTTTAGGATTTGAGGGAAGATAAAAAGCAAAGAGGCAGAATTCTTTATAGGATTATAAAAGTCAAGTAGTGTCCACTCGACTTGATGTATGAAGAGTTAAAGTTGCATGTTTCGTTAATGTATTTAAGCCTAGCACAAGTGAAAAAAACACTTCCACTGTGTGGAAGTCTAAATCAATGAACACAAAATAGTTGGAAAAGCATCTGGTGTAAGAGCCAGCCTCATCATAGATCCTTTATGGTTTAACCTGGTGATTTAAGAAAACAGGACCATGTCATATAGAGTTCACTTGTTCCGCCAAATCCTAAAATACACAAGAGATACGTTTATAGCTGGTTTTATATGCATACAAGTTTGGAAGTTTAACAAATCAGTCCTTCTTAGATTAGCTGTTTAAGCTGTTTTAGCTTAGATTAAATGTTACGTTTATTTACATGAATTTTCCATTTCATTGTTTTTAAGTTTAGTTAATTTAAATATTATTCTATTAAGGCTAAAATTATTTAAAATCACCTACGAAAAATAATAAAATTTTAAATCGCTTTAAATTAATTATTTTCCAAAACCGTTCTGCCCTAATGTTTTACTTCCATTAACAGTGCGTTCAGGGTGACCTGGTTTCCTCTTCTATGGTTTACTGCTTGATTGAGTAGTCAATCCGTTGGCTTAATGGTCATTTGTTTAATAAGGCATTTTTTATCATCTGGAATTTGTTAGTTAAATGAATGATTTGTTCACTTTTTAATTCATTGCTAGTGATTGCTACCTTCTCAAAACTCACTCCAATGCCTTGATGATTGATGTCCCATCAATTTTTTTCAATGCTTGATTTGTTGGCTGGCTGTACAGTACCAAAGATTATTTGATTGGTTATTTGGATGATTCTGTTTTTTTGTTGTTGTTGTTTTTTAGCCTTGAGCATTGAGTGGATGTTTTTTGTTGTTGTTTATTGATTGGACAAGCAGATGTAGTAATTGATAGTTTGAAGTTGTTTAATAGTTGTTTCCATGATTGAAGGCATGATTCATCTCAGTTTAGTTGGAAGGTGTTGTTGTTGTTGTTTGATGGAATTTCTCGCTTTGAAATTTGTCAGTATTTTTGTTGTCGTATGAATGCTTCATTTTTCTTCCAGTGTCTCATTAGATGTGACAGAGTGTGTCTAAAAATCAACTTGTGTTAGTGTTTGAGGTTTGATTGAGCAGGTTTGCTTTGATGGTGACTGTACACAATCAGAGTTGATCATTCACTGCGGCTCCTGGAGAAAACTTCTTCAATGTTGTTCATTATAGAGCTGGAAACCAGACGAACTGATGACTGAATCAAACTCACCCGGATTTACTGTAATTCAACGTGACAAGCGTGAAAGAGCAATGCATGAGGGGGTTTAATGAGCTTATAAGTATTCCAGTGCTTCAGGCTTACAACTAAAAAAATCTAATGACATTGTTTTGCATTTCATATGTTTAAATTGTATTATTTACAACTTATACAACATTTGCTGTGGGAATACTTCATTTTTTTGCCATTGGCTCAAATATCGTTCAGGGTAGGTGTGTAGGAATGCATGTGTAATCCCATTCTCTGTTTTTGGCATCAATAGAAGTTTGTAAGTGACAGTTGTTAGTTTGCTTTTTCTTGTGATGTCTAGATCCTTTCAAAAGGATACCTTTACGTAGCTTTTAAAGATCTATAGATGAGTTTACAAGTTATTTGGTCATTTTTAAAGTTTTGTTACATTTAGAAGCATAATAACTATTAGGAAAATGCACATTTTAGTCTTTGTAAACTCTGCATTATTTTCTAAGAGTACCACCTCTTGGATATGTACACTTGCCTCATAGGGTTGTCCCCTCTTGTCATGTATAATAACTACATTTTATTCATAAATGTTAGAATGAATTTATGTTATACTGTTTATATATATATGGTCTGCCAAAAGTTAAGAGAAATGTATACTAAATGAAAGCACAAATAAATCAAAAATATAGTGAGAACACAAAATAATGTCCTAAACTCTTTTGTTTTCAGTTACACAAACATAATTATCATTCACCAATAAAGAGCAAACACTGGGGCAATTAACTTATTGTAGAGGTTGTTGAAATCCAAATGGAAAGTTAGGGTAAACACCAGTCTATTTTACTACTTTTACTAAATTGTACTAAATTGAGGCGCAAATAATCACAAGATATATTACATTTTGATGCTCCTAGTTACAGGAAGAGATATCAGAAGTGGCAGCCAGAGGAAGTGGTGGCAGCTGCCAGTAAATTAGTGATTGTTAGCTTTGTAGCACATACCACAATTTTACTAGCAGAAGAGACTAAAACTGCCACAACCAAGAGTAGCATTTTCTCTCCACTTGTTGGCTTAGCAATTTATATAGTTATTAAAAGAGGTCTCATTCATGAATTAAGAGGGAGAAGGAAATGCAAATCTTTGGATCTGCTGCTAACTTTATTGAAGTCACTTCAAATACATTTCTTATCAAATTAAATAATCTACTAAATAACTAAAAAAGGCGTTCATGACTATACCTGTGACTGCCCAGGCCAGACGACAAAACTAATCTCTGCTGAAAAACTGTACCTGGAGATCAAGAACGTACGTCCTAAGTTCTTACAGTCAGTAGTCTCGGGCTGATTCCAAACCAAGGTATAGTACATTATGGTGGATTTAGTGAAAACAGTTTCCCAAAATGATTAGTATTATCATGATATAAATCATCTTTTGTCCTCCATGCAGGCCTGTGTTTCTAATGTTACACTTGTTTTTGGTCATGGAATGGAGGAATGCTCATTTTGAACAGTTTTATGCATAATAAACATGAAACAGGATCAAGACAAAATGTATATTTCAAGGTGAAGCATTCAGATGGAGCGGGAGTCTGAGCTAGAGGATTAAATACATCATAATCCGTAGCATGTGGGTTTGCTGCAGATGCAGGTGTTTATCTCATGAGAAACAGACTGAATCATCAGTGTGAGTTCAGGGGTCGGTGATAAAACATCTGGAAACAGGACGACATTTACACCGCAGAAGAGAGGACAGAGCGTGTGTGTCTCTGTCTGAAGCTTGTGTGTGTCTGTTTACTCACACGTATGCTTGCATTAGTTTGATGTGTTTGTGTGTGTCTTGCACTGGTGCTCATACGATTGTGTGTGTTCCACCTGCAGATGAGTAATCGTAGGCACTGTGTGTTGAGTGTGGATGATGGGTCGCCTGTCGCTGTTCTGTCATTTCAGAGATTAAAAATAACCCAGCGCAGCTCTGACGGTGTGTATCACTCGCTCTCTGTTAGATTGTGTTTGCAACATTTCACACAGATCGACCTGCTTCAGATCTGCTTCACTAAGCTCTAAAATCAGCTCAGACAAAGATAGAGCCTGTGAAGTGTCCCTCTTTCAGTGTACAGTCAACCCTCCCAACGCTTCATTTCAGGGTTTGTGCTTTTAGTTTTCAAATTGCTGATACCTCACAATTTAAGGGAATGAGTAAATATCTTCCCAACCAATGGGTATAACATGGTTTGTGATACTGCTGCATTATAATGATGACTTAATGGGGTCATGAACACGGACTACAAATAGTTTCTCTTTAAAAACAAAACTGCTTTACAAGTGATTCTCTGGAAAAGACTTTCGTATAGCTCTGCATTCCATTTTATACAAGTAAGCTAAGTCATCCATGATGAACAAAGGATTAAAAGAGAGTGAGAGTGTGACGTACATGAGAAGCAAGGGGGTGACTCCCCAAGCTAGGGAAGAAACAAGAGATGTGTCTGGAAGTTCTAGGGGAGAAATAATCACAAGGCATGGACCCAAGTGGTGGAAGGTAGAGAATTACAATTTCTTCGTCATTTTAATGGCGAGTCCAGACTGCGTGATTTTAACACCAATTTTGACTCGGTTGACAGGTTTTGAGAAATCTTCAACAAATGGCAGATATCACATGCAAATTAGGGCTTGCTCACACAAGTGACTCTAACGCAGTGTGAAGTCTTTTGCAGTACAAATACAGATCTCGCAGGTCTTACTGTACAATTACAGCAACTGAATGCTACTCCAGAGAGTCATGCTGTATGAACTGTGACACGATTACTTTGAAAACTCTGCTTAACCTAGTGATGCTGTTTCAGTAAATTGCAAACGGATTTCACCTTCTTTATTACCCAGTTACCTGTTCGATTTCAAGAAAAAGAGATGTATCAGCTATTCTAAGCAGCAAAAATTTGATGACAAATGTCGACAAACCTCATTGCTTTCTAAAAAAAATTGCAAACAAACTTCTGAAATGATGTTTAGGTAAACTAGTTTAGTTAAATCTGTTATCCCTATTTTTCCTGAAATTGGGATTTTCTAACTGACTAAAGTTAGTATAAATATAATTAGAACTTTTTGGCACTATTCTTGCTTTTTTGCAATGTCAATTTGATATCTTGTACTTGTTATTTTTTTAAAATAATAATTTTTACTGTTTATAGTTTATAAAATCATTTCTGACAGCATACTATATTTTGTCAAATAAATTTTTTTAGCTATTATTACAGAAGGGTATTCTGAATCTGTACCCCTTTGGAAGCTGCTTAATCTCGTGGAGAAAGAGAGCATCCAAGAAATTTACACATGATTATCTGAGATATATTCAGCTACAGCGCCACAGAGCCCCAGAATTAAATCACCAGTGTAAGAGTGATGGGGCAGAGTCAATGACAAAACTTTACTGTCACTGTAGTCTGCGAGTGTTAGGTTTGCTAGGTTCACTAGAATCAAACCACCTTTCCCGAACCCATCCATGACCCCTTTGTCCTTACCCTAACACGTCTTTCAGCTGGATCTTACATCTGCTGAAATATTACATTTTTATTTTGATGCAAAGCTCTAGAATTCTACTCTCAGCAAGAAAATAGAAAAATGTTTCACTCTCTCCCTCCATTCCTCCAGGGGGCGAGAGACACCCGTGATTGAACGGAGGTGTGGAAGGTCGATTTTAAGCAGAGTAACCTTGTCATGCTGGTGCGACCCTGGAGGCGACACCATTTTAGTCATTCGGCCTGCGGAGTGAGAGTCAGTCGGCAGTAAAACATCTCAAGAGGATGAAATATGTCCTTGTGAAGAGAGGCTGGCGTCATTTTTTATTTATCAAGCTTTTTGACCCAGGCAAGGTCAGACTAGAGCTTTACCGGAGAGCAGACTGATGTAAGACAGTGAAGCAAAGCCAGGACGTGATGTCAGATGGCTTCCTGTTTGATGGTCGAGTTTGTGTGTTTGTGACCATGACTGAATGAGTACATGTGTCTTAGAGTGCATTTGGATCTTTGTCAGATATGTTCAGTTTTTGATACTGTCTGAAATCAGAAATGCACTTTTTGAATTCTTTTTAAGAGGGCGAGTTTGATTTTTAGAAATCATCAAGCTCATTCTTGTAACTCTTGACCTTTATATACGTCCACAAAGTCTAGCATCCGCAAATTAGATTTTATTGTTGGTTCTACTCACTCAGTTTAAGTCTAGAAGCTGTGCTATTCTCCGCTGCAGTATTTCCGGAGTAAAACTTTATTCAGAACAGCTTAATTCTGAGAAAACGTTGTCACAACATGCTTTTAGCAAGGCATGATTTTTTTTTTTTTACAAATTAATTGTTTAATGAATTGATATGTTCTTTTTACATTAATGTTTAATAATTGATCTTTTTCCTCAATACTTCCTGCTATAAAATTCTGAAAATGCTTGTTTTAGAAGCATTGGTGTTAGGTTGGCAAATAAAAGGTTTGCAATTGAAGGTGCTCTCTTTCCATGCAAACTATTGTTTATTTCACTGAATAAACAATACAAAATAAGTTCTTAGGATTAAATTTATGTGTAATCAGCAAGTGTAAACAAGCCAAATACTCAATTGAAATTTGATCTTAATCTTGAAACTATATTGTTTCTAATTTGCATTCAGAGACAGACGCAAGGATCATTTTTGCACATTACCCTTTTGAACTGAATTAGAAACACAAAAAATCATTATCAATTAGTCATTAATGTTAATTGGGTATGAAATAGTGGAGAGTGATTATGTAGTTTTTGTGCATCCAAAGTAGTGTGGTTTTGGTTGAAAACAAATTTTGTACAAAATAATAATAAACAGTTTTATGATTCTTTCTATAAAGTGTTCATATTCACTTATAAGAAACTGAACTTGACCTCTTTTCAAAACCCTTTTAAAGTTAGAACCTGAGACCTGTGTTTTCACTAGTTTTTATTTTAGTCTGCAAAATGGAAATACGAGGTGATCTCTTCCAGTGCAGCAATTTACTCTAAATGAAGTGAAGTGAAAGTGAGCAGTTGGCCAGATATGGAGTGACCCATACCTGGAATTTGTGCTCTGCATTTAACCCATCCCAGTGTACACACACAGCAGTGAACAAACACACATCCGGAGCAGTGGGCAGCCATGGCTGCAGCACAAGTCGACCCCCTTATCCACCAGCCCACAACTGCTGACAACTAAATAAAGAAATCATAGTCAATTGTTAACATGAACTTTCTGTTGTAAGAAGTCAACGATCTATTACATTGTGGATAATGCTTGAAACTTTAATGCAAATATAAAATATTTGTTTTTGTTAAAGTCGGCTCTGTATTTATTCATTACAAATTTGCATCCATACCTAGACCCATGCATCCCCTCACACACTGTGAAATTGGTGAAATTGGACCTCTGAACTGAAATGGGAACTCTTTTTTCACTTGAATTAGAACACTTAACAATTCTATGATTGGGTTTCCTTTGGATTTCTGTCGTTCCTTTGCTCGGAGGTTCACTATGTATGTTTTTGCAGTGGATTAATTTTAAAATATACATTGACACATGAGATTCCAGACTAGAGTTTTCTAGCGTAGGCTTTCTACGCTCCCTGTAAAAAGGGAAAGAGGATCCGTTTGACTGGAACTTGAGAGGTAGTGCATCAGGCCAAAAAGCAAAATGTAACTTAAGCATCAAGCTGGAGATCCAGAGCCACACTCTCAGGTATGCTCGCTCAGCTCTGCACTCCCAGGTCAAACAGCACGTGTGGCAGGGGTGTGTTACTGCAGCAATCAAAACCAACCTGCCCAGTCAGATGCCTCAGACTCAGACCAGCACTTCCATGCCAAACAGTGCTAAATGCGGCAAGATATATAAGTTCTATTTGTCATTATTTGTGCTACATTTTTTACCTTCAGGACTTTTACTTGTTTACTCTGATACTCAAAGCAGCTATGTCTTTCATGAATGGAGGTGACATCCAAACGCAGACGTCATGCTTTTCTTCTCTCAGATTCATGTCTGTATTAAGGATGTTGCTGTACCACTTATAATCGTGCCACTGATCAAGGGACAGTTTCTGATGGGTTTGTTTCTGTCCCATCAGCTGCTAATGATCAATTAAACACCATCAGTCCTCTTTAACTATAAAAGCTAATGGAAGTATGAAGGGCATAATTATCTGAGGTGAACTAATAGTGACACATGATGATACATTTTGATGGTTCTTCCATAAAAATAATTAGTTTCTCATTTGGGTCTTTGGTTCATCATGGGAACAGAGCTGAATATCATTTAAATGGTCTGACATTTAAATTGGTTTTGACATATGATGCTTGTGACATATTCGAATTGTATTGACTGTGGTGTAAATAATGCACAAATAATGTTGGTATACAGCACAAATAATCGTGCTGATATGGTATGTCAAAATTTCAGGTTCATTTCATGCACTGACCTCTGAAAATTGGAGACCTTTGGTCTTTGGTCTCTGCAAAAGTTGTGTTTAATAAAGGGTGGGGCTACCTGAGTGAATTACACCAGTCTTAGACCAGGACTGAGATGGGCAATCTACTGACTTTTCTCATCAAGCTTTTTTCTTTTTTTTTTCTTATTTAGTGATGTTTTGGCAAGAAAAGGAACTTCCTGTGCATCCATTGCTCATACATTTGATTGTCAAGATGGACACCGGCTGTCCTATATAATGACAGTTTTTAAATGTAGTCTTCAATGCTGAAGTAAGCTGTGTTCAGTTATGTCCTACTTTTTTCTTGCTCGCTGCTGGTAGAATTCTTCAGATCCCATATGTATTTTTGGAAGCTCGTTTGTGCTATTTGTGTGGACTTTTTGAATGTTCCTGATGTAAATTATTTCTTTGTTTTAGTTGGAGTTGGTTTTTGTTTGCCATCTTCCAAATGTGAATTCAAGCTTTGTGTATTAGTAAAAGTAGAGTAATGCAAGAAATACAAGTGTTTTTTTCCAGGTTACTTAAATTCCAGATAGCTTACCACACAGGATTTTATTTGATTCTGACATCGCTTGTTAAATTTTCTCTTTAGACACAATAACAATTAAGTAAAAAATAATGAAAAAGACAAGATTTCACAAAATAAAATGCACAATTTAGAAAAATAGAACAGCCTAATTTACATATATAATTTGTTTTATGTTTTCAGGGCATCCTGCTTTACTCTGAACACCAACAATCAACTTTTGATCCCAGACAGTTGCCAAACCTTCGCTTCCAGGCCATGGATCAATTCAGCAAGTGCTTTCTTATCCTCAAACTGGAGGTTCAAGAGGTGGAGACAAGGGTTCGAGGCTGGAGAGCTGTGCGGGTGGATCTGGTGGCACCTCCTCTTGATCGATTTGCTTTCGCTCTTCTAGGTTGGACAGGATCAACGGTAAAAGACTTCACCTTTTGTTTCTCTGTTAGGTTAAAAAAAGACCAACATCAGTGAGTTGAAAAATAAAAATAATTTAATCCATTGTTCAAACCTTCACTAACACTAGAGGTGCAAAATTTTTATCCAAATATTTTTCTCTACCATTCTTGGTGATGTAAGACATTAATGCTGGGTGGATCAGTGACAAATGAGCTTGGATAGGTGCAGCCCAGGCATCAAGTAAGTTAAGAAATAGTACAAGACTATTGACCAATAACTTTTTTTTTGTCTCAAAGTATCACTGAATGGTTTAGAATTCAATTGTTCTACAAGTTTCACCTGGATTTATGTATTCCTCAGAAATTCAGTTTTAGGCAAAAACACCTTTTTTTACTTAGGTAAATGCTACTGAGTCCTAGTAGTTTCAATACCTGTGTTCTATTGTGCTTTGTAATGGTATTGTTCTTCATGATTGTTTTAACATTAAGACAAATAATGACCATTTTTAGATTGACACTTCAGCAGAAGAATGAATCTAACTGAGGTTTCTATTCACTCTTTTCTTCACACTTACAAACATTATATATTTCATTGCATGATGACAGCAACCCTTTGTAAATGATTCTCTTACCTCAGCAAGAATAATCCTAGTTTGATTTTAGCTCACTTTATAGAAGTTAGGATGTTCTCCCTGTGTTCCGCAGCTCCAATTTTCTTCTTTGTAGGGTTGAGCTCCAGAGTAATACCGAATTTTTTTTAGATGTTTGAGAGAGACCTGAGACGATTTGCAAGAGCGGAGCGAGGAAAACTGCTTGACAACCATTCGCTCTTCGATACAGCCACGGTAGGAAGCAGAAACGTAAACTACTGTGTTGCTCCATAAGTCTAACTACTTGACCACAGCATGACAAAACCCAAGAAGGATTGCATTTACAACATCTCACATGCTTTAAAAAATAGCACACTTTATCAAATTGCAACTCCAAAAAAACAGAAGGAAGGTTTTGCATCTTATATTATAAACAAAATTAGTTTATTAGGAGCTGCTTAAACTCTTCACCTCATGCAGAGAACTAAGCTTATGGAGCTGAAAGTTTATCTGCACTTATGTTAATGTTTTAGAGCCAATTATGGGAAAGCACTTGAATGTTGAAAGATTTTAGGGAAATATATTGGAGTATGTCAGGAAACCAAAAACACTGCATGATGGAATATTACCAAAAACTTTTAATTATTGTCTAAAATTTATTGATTTATTCCGATTTAACACTTGCTGCCTCTCTCCGTTTTAGTCTATAGTGGGACACATCATCATGTTTAAACAAACAAAAATGTTTATTTAGAGTACAAATTTAGATTAGATCACTGTTTGGTTTAAGTTTTAAAGCAAAATAATTCAATACAAATGATTTATTGTTCTATCATCTTGGGACGTTTACAGAAACAAAATGAAACCTAATAGTTGTGTCTTAATGTAGAAATCAGTTGTTCTTAAATAGAGTAGTTGCTTAGATTTTTTTTGTGTGTGTGTGCAGTATCAAACAAACTACTGGAGGAGTCAAAAGACACGTTTGTCTGTGTGATTAAGAAATTCACTGAATGAAAACAAAGATTTTAACATGATTTTTCTACTGTTGAGATTGTTTTGAGTTTTCTCAAATCAAAACTGTGCTGTGTGATTTAACATAAGACAGGTTGTACAAATAAAAAATGTGATGCCATCTACAGCCATAAGAGCAAATTCTGAATTCAGTTGTTTACCAGATTGGAGTCTATACGAGATCCAATTGGAGGTTTATTAAGGAAAAGATAGACAAACAGGTCCAAATCTGAAGCCCAGCCAGGTACATGTAAAAGGCAAAAAGTCCAAGTGGCAGGAAAACAAGAGCGCAAATCAAGACAAGGGTTAGAAAAATAGAACAAAAACACAAACAAGCTGAGAGGAAAGAGTAGCTCAAACATGAATCGTTAATCAACAGCTATGTTTGCAAAAGATCCCCAATACACTTGGTAAAAAGTAAAACGTTTTGTAATCCTACAAACTTTTTTTCACGTAAATAAAATGTACAATTTGGAATAATGTCATTTTGGGCATTAGGCATTCAAGCAATCTACTTCTCAACATAATCTGCTAAAATTTCAGCCCTGTGTTCCTGGAATTTCTCCCACAACTCTCCATACCCTATGCTCAAACCATACCCACAACTGCTCAATGAGGTTCTGATCCACAGGCTGTTTGCTGACCCCCTGCTTAAATGACCAAATTTTAAATTATAATCGCGGCTACTTTTACTTATAATGTAATAATATGACTATTTTATGAACTTTTTTAGGCTATTAGCTATTTTGAGTTCAGACTAGAACTGCAAAGCTTTAAAGCAAAACTTATTTCATTGAAAAGGGTTTTAAGTGGTTTAAGCTTTTGGGAAAGGTAAAGCAAGGCATGTTCTTTTTTTATTTGAAATGTTGATGCTCTACAGAGACAAATTCAAATAAAATCTCTATACAGGTAACAGCAAAAACCTGGATTATTTCCAAAATATGTTAAAAATTTGATTGTTTATTAGAATGTTTACCATCGTTTATGAAAAGCACCAACAGTCAGACTCTAATCAAGTAAGGGGAAAACAAATAGTGAGTGAAAAGCCAAATTTATTATGAGCAAACAGATTGTGAAAAAGCAAGGCAACAAAGGATTTTCTTAGATTAGAGTCAATGGTATTCAGATGGTTGTTCTGACAAGACCAGATAAGGAGTCATCAGGAGCTTGGTGTAAAGGTGAATATATAGTATTACCGATGACTAGGGATTATGCAAGTTGCGCCACATAAAAATAAGATTGAAACACAAAAATAAGCAGAAACACAAGAAATACGAGAAACTGCATTTTTCATTCAAGTTGAAAACAATGCATTAAATTAAAATTCTGCCTTATTTTGTAAAAGAGGATATTGAAAGAAGTTCTATTGCTGCATCTGTTTAATAAAGTTATTTCATGATCATGATTATATATATATTTTTTCTTCTTTAATAAACCCACTTTTAACATTGCCTTGTGATGCATCGATTCAAGGTGCATCGATAATTGATTAATAGGCTAATTGTGATCATAATCAAGTTCAATCTCCAGCTCTAGTGATTGAAATCTGCACAGCTGCTAATGTACTTTTCCTGTTTGTTTGCTTTTGATGGATTCTGCTATTATTTTATTAAAATATGTACTTAACGCTCAAAATTCACCCATTAATACATTTTCACACACACTTGAGAAGTAGATGCACATTAGCAGAGCGACCAAAATAACACCCACTCAACATGCTCTTTATAATGAAAAACACAATTTCTGATGGAGACGGGAAGTAAAATACCAACTGATGGAGAAATTATTTCTATGGGGAGGCAAATAAACTGTCTGACTTAAAAAATATAGCTTTCCTCAAACAACAACGAATGTCTGACAAGGAACAACTTATGACACTCGCCTCGTATTAACATGCATTGATTTTTCTGGTGATTTTTCCAAAAGGCATAGATCTGTCAGAGAGAGGGTGTTTCTCTGGTGGATTTCTCTGATGAGGCAGCAATCATTCTCAGAGCAAGAGATTGATAAATGTTTTTCTCTCTGATCAGTTCTTGCAGTCAAAAACAGATTACTTTACAAATACACATGAATGTTAGATGTGTAAAGCTAAATATGAGGGTTTTTTATGTGGTAAAAATAGTTTGATCATTGTTTGTAAATACTTAATATGCCATGTCTAAAATTTGAGCACTCTCATTTTTTGTAGCCTCTGGAGCTAATCTTACGTAAAGCCAGGAAGATGATACGCTTGACTAAAACGATTAAGGCCCAATTTGTGTCCCTCTCTCGTTTAAAATGCACATATTAAAATTTGCTGAAAAAGAGCAGTAATTCATGCAACGTTCTCAAACAGAATGAAGCATGCCCAAAGCAGAGCTAGCGCTCTAGTGTATTTTCATCCCCCTCCAGGTTTTACATGCATTCTGATGTAAAGCCAGGATCACATGCTTGGCTCTAGAAAACAGGAATCCCAGCAAACACAGACTGAGAAAGAAGTTTTTATGATGGACGCGTGAAACTCAACCTCATCGCCTCTCGGTTTGTCTGCATGAACCTGTCAAACGTTCTTTTGACACACGTCAGAATAAAACACATCCTGTCACTCTCACTGTTGACAAACTGACACAATTTTGAGTCTTAAATCACTATTTTAAGACATTGTTATGACGAGTGAGGGCAGGGAGTATGTTGAGGTTTTGAGGAGATGCTGAGCTTGTGCATGCCAATAAATCCAGCTGCTGAGACTTTTATTAAAGTAATAGTAAAAGCATGCTTAATAAAAAATATATGTCTTGTAGTTGGACAATAAACTTTCTTTCTCATTGGCTGAGCTGCTCTGAGACCAAAAGCTTGTTCACACCACAAAAACTGCTCATCCTAGAAAAACCAAAAACATTGAAGTTTGAATACACTGTGATAATTCAACATGTTATATTGTTATAATATTGGTCAATTAACACTAAACTACATATCACATCGCCAACATTGCAACATAGCATTCTTAATATTCTTAATAACAATAGTGCTGTTTGGGTCTCTGGCGTATATGTTTTACATAATGAATCAACTAGCTTCAATAATTCGAATTGTTCTCCTCATGAGTAGATTGTCTCTTTGTTGTTGAGAGATACAGAAAAAGTTAGGTCTTTCTTGAGATGGCAACACTTTTTCTGCTCTAATCATTATGTGCACTGAAAGTTTATTTTAAGTAACATAACCTTCTTTCCCCAGTAAAATTAATTTCCAATTGCTACTGCTTAAAAAGTCTTAAACATGATCTTGTCCCTCGACGTCTGAATAGAGGCTAAAAGACCAAAAGCCTTTTCATGCTACCACACAGTAAAATAAAGTATTGAATTTACTCTGTTCTGAGTCTTTTTTTCAATTGAAAGTTATTAAGCTAAACATTTTTTTTACATTGAGAAAGAAACAACCAAAAAAACCTGTGAGTATGAGTTTTTATATGGCAAAATAAAAATTTTTCTTCCAAAGTTTTATGTGAAAAATTAGTTGTTTGTTTACTCTATCCAGGGAAGGACCAAATACACTCTGAAAAGAGTTAATTTGCTCTTATGATTTTGCTTTGCACGCAAGAAATACTTCCTCTTGACAAAATATTAATGGTGATTAATAGGGATACAGTGAAAATGTGACCATCTAAATGTTTTAAGTGAAACATTTGGTCACCTAAATGTTTTAAGTGAAAAATTTGGCCACCTAAATGTTTTGGGTGAAAATTACATAAAAGTGCAGTTTCTGTTTTTGAGCGAAAGAGTTTCTTCACTGAAACAAAGCGATGTAACCTGGTGTTTCTCTTGCTACTGAGAAGTGGAACTAAAGCAGCTGGCATGAGACATTATTCAGACCGATGCGATGAAGGCTGAGAACCAGTGGTGAGATAGGGAGAAAGAGTAGCACGCAGCAGATCAGAGTCGGTTTACCTCAAGAAGATGGAGTGTGTCTAGATTTAATCATTTGTTATCCATTTTACACATCTGCAATTCATGGTACATATGTTTTAGTTTTTTATTTGATTCACTGTTATGATGTGAGCCAATAGAGAAAATAATGTGTCTTTAAGCAGTTGCAGTTCTAAATGTATGCATTCATATTCCTACAGAACATTTTAAACTTAAACTTAAATGCACTGTTGTTTTTATGAGAGAACATATTTAATTGTACAACCTATTAGCATGCCAGAGGGCCTATACATTACAATTTAATGTACAAAAGAGTATGGTTAGGTTATAAAGCTTATAAGTCTTAATTTTTATTTAGTTTAATCTGTACATTGCCAGAATTAGCTAAAAAAAAAGGTAAATAATTTGAAGTTGTTTATTCTTTGAAATTGTAAAGATAATGCATTATTTTAAGTCGGTACAGGCATTGCTTGATGCAATTTTACTGATAATTGGCATATTTTTAACTTAATTAATTGAACTTGAAACGTAATTTTCTTCACTTTCACCCCTTTGGTTCTCGGCATTGGTTTTCTCAATTTCGGCCCTCGGTTTCAGCCAAGAATTTTCATTTTGGTGCATCCCTAGTCTACAATTGTCTGTTCTCCCATCTCAGGTGTCCACCCTCGCTCTCTCCCTTTCTTTCTCTCTTCCTCTATTCTTTTCTCTCTTTCCTTCTCTCTCTCACTTCACGGCACTTGCAATGAGATCACATGAACCATTGATACCAAGGTATGATTTTATGATGTTTGGAATGAATTGCTGTTTGCGGTTGTGTTCATAAACCAAATCTCTTTTTCATTACTCAGCCACTGACAATTTAAACTCAATTTGAAAATACATATTTAGTCAAAAACTTTTCAACAAAAATTGAGCTAACAAAAAAGAGTCAATGGACTCTGGTTTTTTACAATTTAGTGACCATTCATTCATCTTCATGTCGGCTTTCTTCCCTTTCGGGGTCGCCACAGCGGAATGAACCACCAACTCTCTGGCATATGTTTTACGCAGCGGATGCCCTTCCCTGCCACAACCCATCGCTGGGAAACATTCACACACACATTTTAACACTATGGGCAATCGTTCTTATTCAATTCACGTATTCCGCATGTCTTTGGACTTGTGGGGAAACTGGAGCACCCGGAGAAAACCCACGCGATCACGGGGGGGGGGCATGCAAACTCCACACAGAAATGCCACCTGCCCCAGCCAAGCCTAGAACCAGCGACCTTCTTGCTGTGAGACGACCGTGCTACCCACTGCGCCACCGTGACGCTCAATTTAGTGACCATTTAACCATTATAATACATGCACATAAAATCAAACCAACTATATTATTGTCAATCATATCTACTTTAACTGTTGTCATTAATTCATTTTGTAGACATTGATCATGAACTGTCTCAAAAGTAATAGACGAGTTTACAAATTGGACAATTTGGTACTCTTCGTTATAATCTATGGGTTTGAAACTGTAATAAAAGACAAAAAAACACTTCTAGATAGAATATGATAGCTATTTTAAACAGTTGAAATAAATCAACAACACTTCAATTAAAATTTGTACTTTAACAGAGAGAGAAAAAATATCTGAGTAGAGATTTGTGTCCCTTGCTCAGCTGGTCTCTTCACAAGCACTAAGAGTGTGTCCATCAACACGACTGCTGTTTTTTTTTTTATAGCAGAAGATAACCTGTCACGTCAGAGCAATTATCTGTCATCACACAGACGCTCACAAATACATTTTGCGGTCACACACACTGACTTTCAGGAGCGTTTATGACCAAAACAATCACAATTTTTAGCCCTGTGTAAAAGAATCTGTGTGTGAGCAGCTTCGTCCTCTGCTGTTGAGCTGAAGGTGGACGATAATTAATATGTGTTCTGGGCTGATGATGAATGAGGCCCATGGAGCTCCTCATCAGCTATAGAGCCGCGAACACACTCCCACCCTCTCTCTCTTCTGCGCCTTGTGCGAGACAGAGTGAACCATATTCTCTAGACTTGGACCCTCTTTCTATTTTGATCATCTCTGTTTCATAAGGGTGTGTTTTACCTCTCTATCTATTTCTGTCTATATACCTGAATGTCCATCTTTCTAATTGTTCATTTCATTTTTCAAGTTCTAAACATTGCCATTCAACTCTAGTGTGAGGTGTTTGAAACAGTGTCACCTGTGATTGTTTCATTATCAATATCCAAATACAAAAATGCATGTCTTTGTCAGATTTAATCTCAGCAGTCTATTTAATTGTCCAAGGAGTGGACATGTGGGAGAAAACACGTGTGAGAGTACACACCATGTACGATTTGGGGGTTAGCTTTTAGCTTTAGCCATTAGACCACCCTGACTACTGCCTTTTCCTTACATGGCTTGTGTTGCTAGGCAAGACTGCTGCTCCATGGACCTCTGGGGCTTGTTGTGGTAACATGAACTTTGTAGTCAAGACTACTCTGTTATGAGATCTTTTATTTTATTTTACTTTTTCTAAAAACACTTTCATGTAAAAAAGTATCTGATTTCAATTCCTATCCTTTAGGATATTCATCTAGGGTGTTCTAATCTATTTTGCATAAAAAGACATTGTGCAGAGCTTTTTTATCGAAATATTAGCAACAGCTAACATGACAACTTTGTCACTTCTCACTTAAGAACCTCATCTGTCATCATTTTGTTAATCCCAGTTGCAGGCTATCTATTTGATTCTTCAAAGAGTAGATATATGAGAGAAAATGCATCTTATGTTGGGTTATCTTTTAGACTTGAACACTTCCATCTCTGCTTGTTGCTCCCTCAGCTTGTGTTGCTAGGCAAGTCTGCTTTACCATGGGAGTCTGGGACTTGATGTGGTAACATTAAAGGTGACATCAGATACCCATTTCTCACAAATGTATTAGCTTTTTTTAAGGTTATTCATGAATTGATAATACAGTGATAGAATGTATAATTATGACACGTGATGTCCCAATTAAGGAATTTCAAAATGCCTGATTCTCAGAGAATGTTAAATATTTGTTGCCTGGATGTATACTATGTGTTGTTACCCTTTTTAAAGTGTTGACTCATTGGAGTGAACCCACATTGACACTGAAAACTTGTTCAAATTAAATTTAAGAGTGTTTTACTCAATGTGAAGTTTTGTTATTGCTCTTAATTCTGTCTGTTTGCCATTTGTCTGCTAAATATATCTATTCACACTAAGGTATTCATAGGTTAAACTGGCATATTGATAGTGACGTGTTTACATTTTTTTTTACATTGTCAAGGTTAAAATGCCACTTTGAATGCGTTTAAAATTATTTCTCCGTAAGCTCTCCTTTAAAAGCATCTCATACATACACGGCTGTCTAGGTTTGGATAGATTCTACACACACTGAAGTGGCGTCTGAACGGACAATAACAGGGCAATTGCTTTGGGCTTTTGGGAGGCACACGTCTGAACACTCCCAGCTGGTGTGATGGCAGGCTGACACGTGTGCTGGTTTTAGGAAGAGAGCCTCCATAAGAAGAGACAATGTGGCTGGCAGGGGATGTGGTTTAATTTAGTATGACATTATACCTGGGTACCGTTGAGTACCAGACACCCTCTCACATTCACACCTGGAACTTGGCACATTCACACCTGAGAGAGGACACACTTAACACCCCATTTCCTCCTCTGTATCTATTCACCTTAATGCAGTTTGGCCCATTATTCATATTTCTTTGGTAGATTTAGATGTTACTTTTCTGCTTATATTAAAGAAGCAGCAACAGACTTACCATTAGGCATAAGCAGGTGATAGCTCTCTGACTATTTAGGGGCCCTTTGCTCAGGTACATATTGAATACATAAATATGTTTTAGATTATTTTTTTTACTCACAAAAAACTTTGTTTCAAAAAAAATTGACCAGAGTGTAAACATGTCTCTGTGCTCCCCTGTCAACCCCCCATAACGGCATTGACTTGCATCAGGACGGACCGTCAGAAAATATTCATGTGATAAACAAATAACCCTGCAGGGACACCAATTGCTCTATTTCTCCTGGACACTAAAAATGCTAAATTATACTTTAAGCGATGTACTGAAGTGTTTCTGTGTTTTTTTTCTCTCTAAAATACGAGCATAAAACCTCCTACTTAACACTGAACCATGTTTCAGATTCTCCATCCACATTCAACCATCAGAGCTCCAGTGCTTTCTAATA
Source organism: Danionella dracula (assembly GCA_900490495.1). Classification (NCBI taxonomy): domain Eukaryota; kingdom Metazoa; phylum Chordata; class Actinopteri; order Cypriniformes; family Danionidae; genus Danionella; species Danionella dracula. The sequence continues at coordinate 13,533,615 of UELW01000778.1, forward strand.
AGCTGCAGGATAAAATACTTAGCTATTTACCAATTATTTCCTTTTAATGACGTCTGTCATTCATGTTTTGTTTGTGTGTTATACAGTTGATTGATTGGTTGAAAAGTTCTTAATCTATCTTATCCAGTGTCTGAGACTTTCCTTGTCTGCTGTTTTCACTTTGAGGGTGTTTCTAAGGTTATTTGTCTTCTGTTGTCCTGCCACTTGTCCTCGGGGATCGGTTGTCTCTGTCTCACACACCTACAGACATCTACACACACAGGGTCACACCAGAAGAGGACGAATGCCTCTCTCTGACTGATTAGGCTCAACACATACCAGATAAGATCTCCACTCATCGCTCATGATCCTCAGAGGAGCTTTAACCTCTTCATGAAGCAAAGCTCGAGGTCTCAAACACTGAAACTCTTTGGTCATGCACTCCATCATCATGTAAAAGCCTTTCATTAGAACCGCTGCTTAGCATTAGCCATCTGTTGCCTGAATAGAGTTTTATCAGTGTCTGAAGGTTAGTGTTCTGGGTCAGGATTGAAATGAAACTGAATGGTTTTGAACTGACGAGAACAAGATAAGCTTTCTGTTAAACTGAATGAGTCTGGTATAGTGACCTTGTTTCAAAATGATGAATCCTTGTACTGATCCTTTTTTCATGACTTTCTTAGAGAAGTTGCTCTTATTGAATTAGCTTTGTGTAAAGTGCTAAAACATATCCAGCTGATACAACACATGTCAAGGTTGACTAAATCCCTGGTTATTGTGTAATCAGCTTTCAGGTCACTTATTAAGAGAATCTTTTCAGGTTGAGCATGTAAAGGTCTGAATGAAGCTTCTTTTTGATAATAGCAGCAACACATGAAAAAACAATGACTGAGCACAAACTTGAGCAGCAACAGCCCATGAATAAGGGGAAAGTCATAAAACCAATCTCAGTAACGTGAGTTGTATATCATATCATATATATTTCATCTTGGAACCAAAATACATTTTAATGATGTTTTGGTCTCCTGGAATCTTTCCAAAGAAATGTCCGGCACACATGGAAACTTTTAAATGGCCCAGATGACAATGAGATGCTTACTGCAGTAGGGTATGGACAGATTCTATTACTGGCCTACCAAATCATCAAACAAATTCACTAATAACAGACATTCAAGACTTGATACGAAATAAATTAAATGTTATCAAAAAATGTGGTAACTTATTCATAATCTATTGATGATTTTAAAAACAAGGATGACTTAAATACATACAATTTACATAACACCCCCATTACAGAGCTTAACAATTTTTAGTGAAATGTTTATTGTTTTAACTAAGACTACCCAATTTAAAAAATATGCCTGAGACATTTACTTGGGAAAACCTTTTCCAAGTGAACAAAAATGTCAACAAAAATTGAATAGACCAAGAACTCGAAATGATATCAGAGCCCTTCAGCTCAAACTCTGAGGCCACAGAGTCTCTGGAGAGTGTGAAATATTACCATCGATCTGAAGATGTTTGATTTGTCAATAGTAAGAGAGGGAAAAGCCAGAGCTACGTGTTGTTGTCAAGCTCTGACTGAAGGACGAGTGTAATCACAGAGTGAGAGAGAGAGATAGCTCGAGTTATCTTAGAGCTTGCTCAAACATCATTACAATCGCCTGTGCTTTCTTTACTCTGAGTGAGTAATCTCAGAGCTCACAGAACCCATCTCTGCTCTGTTTACTCTGTGTGTGTTTGCACAGAAGTCACTATGGCACACATTTCACAAATTTGGCTTTTCTTCACTAATTTACTCCACTAATCCGCTGGGGTGGAAAAATGGTGGGAAAAATCAGGTTAGCTTGTTAATCAGGTTTAATCTGGAAAAATTGAATGGTACTTGCTAGTCCTCAAAGATTCTTTTTTTAATGAAAATGAAAATGTGCTGAATTTTTAAAAAGCTGACATCTTCACATTTCCCAAATTGTTTCTAGTTTAGAACATTCATTAAAGTATTTCATTCATAGTTTCTCCACAAAAAAGGGAAACAAAAGTTCCAAATACTTTTTTGATGAATTGATTGATTTATTTTTGATGATGTGTTTTTTTTCTTCATCAGATGACATCACTTCCTGATCCTGTGCTAATGTTTCACCCTCGCATCGGGAGAGTATAGTCACTCTCTTTTTGGTCCTAGTGTTGCCTTGGCTCCTTGTCAAACCCTCAGCCGTCACCATAAAAACCATAAAATAGTATGCGGCTTTTATATAGTAGACTTTTGTTACAATAGAATCGATTACTTTTCGAAGCAGTGTGCAGTTTCTGCAAGTTTAAAGATTTACTTCAGGAATTTAAATGTTTTCTCTGTTGAACTTCTTTTCTTCTGTTGTGTTTTACAGTCTGAACACTTTTTGTTTTCTTTCTTTTTGTTGTGCAGACTGAACAGTTTTGGTAGCAGATAAAAGCAGTTTTTACATCTGCATGGTATTAGCATTTTTTCTGCTTTTTGAAGTGAACACAACATAAAAAATGACACTTCCTCATAATTGAAAGGGTTAAAGTAGCAGTATAACTCAATCAAAGTTTGCAACAATCTGTAAAGGGCATTGTTCCATGAGGTGTCTATAGGATTGAATCATCAACTATTTTTATCTTCACCTGGAAGTTCGGAAATTTGTATAATTGAAATTACATAATCCAAATTATTGCATAAATGATTGTAAAGTGAAAAAAGTAAAGTGAGAAAATCTGTCAGACTGAGGGAAATGATGGCCATCCTCTGAAAAAAGCTGAAGCTGTGCTGTGATTGAGACGCTGATGGCTTTTATTGATCAGAACGCCTCTTGCAGGTGTTTGACTTGCGCTTGAGTCCTGTCGTATTAATTGTCTTGTGATTGAGGTGCCACAAACAACCCCACCGTTTCTCCTTTTTTTTTGTCTCTGGTCAGAAGAGCAAAGGACAGGGTAGGTTATCTCTTGGGGTAGGAATTTTTTAAAACTTCCTCAAATTAAAATGTCGTATCTAAATAACATAAAATAGATACAACTTATTTGATTTTGGTTTTTTTTCATCTCTGATTTGTGGTTAGGGTGAAGTGCCGCTTTAACAGAACCAGGGTGATTAGATGTCCCGGAGCTACTTTTCTACCTGATTTGTTTGAAAAGCCATGAGAAGACAAAGATAAAGCCTGGTAATTAAAAAAATGCTTGCCACATAAGAAGAAACTGCACACGTGGCTAATTTTCTGCTTGAGATAACGATTTCTGAAGAGGAAAGGAGACATCAAATGAAATCTACATTCTGCACATCAAACCATACCTCTGGTACAAGTTCCTCATCTATGGTGTGTCTTGGTGTGACCTTGTTGAGCTTGTTTGAGTTCAGACATGTTTCTCCTGGAGTTTGTGAGCTGATCTCTGAGGAATGGCTTTGATTCTATGACCTGTACACCTGCTCAGAATCACAGGGCACAGATTTATTATTCATGTAGCGGATGGTGTTTAATTGAGAGCGGTTACGCCTGCTTAATCACAGGACGTTTTCCTTGAATCAACCTTTAACTCTACAGTATTTACAGAGCAGTAAAGTTCCTTCAATGACTTCCAGACTTCATGAACTGAAAAAACCTTAATACCTTGTCATTAGTTATTCTCCCTGACCGTTGAGAGGATGCACTTTACAGGATTAAAAGTGTTTTTCCTTGAGTGAACTCATAGAAGTCTTTTACACTGTCTGATCCCCTCAGTATCTTATTCATTGTATATTTAAAGGTAAAAATGAAATGAAATGCTTTGTTAACTTTGTTTTTAACAATTTGTGAATTTGATTTGATTATTATTTACATATCCTGTAAATATTTAGCAGGAAAAAAGTGCATCAAACACCAGACAAGAATGAGCGTTCATGTTTATTCACTTTTAAAATGGCTCGTTAAATCAAATTATCCAGTGTGTATCAGGCTGATTTGATTGGAGAGGACACTGGTGCGTCTGTGGGATTCAGTCTGATTCAAACATCAAACCTTGCACACTAATTAGCATTGAAACTTTCTCTTGAGTTATTACAACATGTCACATGCAGTTATCTACTAGCCACTTTCCGATGGAGGATATTAATATCGTCTCTCACTCATGCATCTGAAACATATTCTTCCTCATTTCACGGATCATCGGTAATAGTTTTATTATTCAGCCATTGCTGTGGTATGTGTGGATTTTCCAATGGTTTTATCCTAACTGACTTTCAACAGCATAAAAAACAAATATTTTATCAATGGCTACATTTTAGGTGCAATTGAAACATAGAAAATTAAATAAAGTTGTATGTAGGGTATTTTGGAGCTTTTAGAAGTTTGCATTGTTTTGTTGTGTACAGTCTAGTTTTTGCTGCTAATATAATAAGTTGAATTCCTTGGGGTTGAGCTTAATTTGAGGATGTTTTGAGAGGTTGCTTGGGATTCTATAGGTTTTTCGAGATGATTGAATCATTCACATGGGATGTCTATAATATTGATGTGTGCTTGAGTGGTAGTTAGTGTTGTTTGAGTGGTTGCTGATGCATTGATTTATTTTAGTACGGTTCCTAGATGTCAGGCTCTGTGGATTGTGTTTTGTTGATTTTTTTTATCTTAGTTATTGTTTAGTTTATTTTTATGCTTGGTTTTCCTCTGTCGGGTTGTTTTTGATTATTGCCAATTTTCTTTGTGATGTTGGTATGTCAATAAGCTCCTTGTAACTAAAATTGGGTCTAGAGAGACCGATTATTGGCATAGTACAGGTATTTGATTGCCTGAGGGTTTCAATCTTAATGTATAATAAACAAACTAATTAGTAAAAATAATTTGAGTATTCATGAATGTTAAAACTAGCGTAACATATCTTTTTCAGCTCCAAAGTTTGGCCGTTTGTTCATGGGAGTAAATGAGAACCTGGTCACTTCTGCTCACCCCCTTGCGGCCAGTTGAGGTACTACAGTTCAGTCACTTCCTGTTGCACCGCGGCCGGGAGAGCAGGAGGTTGCCCCTTGATTAAAATTTCTCAAAATTGACTAGTTTGTTAAAAGCTTACATTCATATGTTTTTATTTTATCAAAACAATGGATGAAAAACTTGATTGCAAATTTTTGGGAGCGCCACTTAGCTCTGGGCGGCCCCCCTAATTATCTTTCTCAGATATTCCTTTATCAACCATCAGATCACTCAAAGAAACAATTTAAAGAAGACCAGTTGAGTTAGTTGGAATTAGGGTAAGTTGTTGAAGATTGTTAGGGTAAGTTGTTGAAGCCTTTATAGTGATTAATTTGAAAAAAGAAAATTGAAAGTGACCTTCTTCCTGTTACATCTGATCCTTTCGTCCTTCATCTGGCTGGCATGTCGGTGTGCGATATCAGATTCACACGACCGTACAAATCAGGGTTTATATACACAATAATCAGCTGCTGGGTTAATAGATTTTTTTGGGCTGTTTTCATGATTAATATTCGGTCACACTGGTTATAAGGTTATTACATCTTAAATGGTTGCTAGGTGATTGTATGGGTGTTCAAGTGGCTGTTATGGTGGTTGGGGGATTTTTAGATATTTTTTGGTACAGTAGTCAAGGTGATTTCAGCAGTCCACTGTGATTTATAATGTACTGAATGGCTGTTGAGTTGATCATGGGTTGAGTACTTCTTATTGCTTGCTATTTTTACAGAATGTTGGCAGTTGACAGAACGGTTTTGAGGGGATTACTTGAGGGGAGGGTTGGTCTACATCTAGTTTTTCGTTGTTTTAGGTTGAAATCTGGGTGATTTAGGTTGAGAACTTTGAGCCCCAGCCTTGTCTCAGATTTTTTTTTGTTTTCTTGCAAGGATTTTCTGCCTGTTAACTGTGTTGTTCCTGAAAAGCTCCCTATTCACAACAGTTTCTATAAAAGACAAGCAATTAATTTCCAGGAACAAAACGACAGGATCGTGACTCTAGAGACAATGAGAGATTCTGACGCATATTTCCATCCTCTTCTGAAACAAAGCAATTAATTATTTACAGGCTTCAACAGAGCAAAGAAACTTCATTTATTATTATCTTTCAAAATTCAGTTTATGCCTGACGACAGCAAGACCGAGCAGGGAATGAACAATAACAGCGAGAAACAGACACAGAGACTCTCTAATTGAACTCTTGGGTTTCCACTCAATGGAGTTTTAAGTGTTTGAACAGAAGTTGGATTGGTCGATCAATGAGTAAAGATCTAAATCTTCAGTTTGAATTGTTTCTAAGAGACTTCAGTGATATTTAGTGGTTTCTGTGGAATTACAAACTTCATGTAGTTGATTTGATTGTAATTTGAGTTGTGTTTAGGGAAGCACGAGGCTTAAGGTTGATTATATAATAGAAATAGAATCGAAAGATTGTGAATCAAAACGAATGTGTTGCTTTTATTCCAGCAAATATTTGGTGAAGCTTTTACCTTTCAACAAGTTTCATTCTCTCAGAGCATGTACATTGCTATTATTTAAGGTAAGATGAATGAAAAATAATCTGAAATCTTTCCATGCCTTTTCTCCATGTTGAAGATTTTGCTTTCTTCTGTACTTTTAACAGTGAATGTCTTGTAAAGTAAATTGACTGCTTTAAAAATTGAAGAATTTGTGCTCAAAAGGCTGGAAAATCGAATACTAGGAGCTATTTAGAAAAATAATTTATGGCAGAACTGTGTGCATTGATTGACGCTGTGATCTTTATACTTGACAAATATGAACTCCTCTGCTCAATATTCTTGTTTCCTGTACATTTGAAGGTCGTTTGGGTTCAAATTCTTTCATTCTAATGGCCTGTTGTCAGTGCAATCAAGGGGAAATGAATTCTGGCATCTTGGGATAGGCTTTAAAAAAATGAATTCTTCTGCGATGGACAACTTGACACCCCTGGCTGTTTGATTGAGAGCAAGATGTCCATCTTTTTTTTAAGAGATGAAAAAGATGTTCTTGTGATTTAAGGAGAAGGTTGATTTCTTTCCCGTGTCTCCTTGCACAAAAAAAAATTATTGTCAACGTTCAGAAAATTACAAATTTCATATTATTTACACAAACTAAAAGTTTTGTAAAACTGAATCTGAAATCTTTAAGGCTGATATGCACAATGTATTCCTTAACCTAGCTCTTTACACTAATAATAAAAAAAAGGTCAGCAGCAGGCAAGAGTATACAAATAAATTATATTCTTTAGACTACAACATACAATCAGTATTTCCAAGACATTTTGTATTCATATGTTACTCAAAGAAAGGTAGAAATGTTAAGTTTATTGAGAGTTAATGTATAGATGAGCTAAGCAAAGATAATAATGAAGAAAATCTATCTGAGACAGACACCAGTGGACCCTTGTGACACTAATTATATGTTATCAGAGAATGAATGAACCCTGTTCTGTTTCTCTGCGTCAATCTGACTCCCCATCCTTCTCAGTCTCTCTTTCTCTTTAACACACATCCACTGATCTGGGCTCATCTTTGATAATTGCTCATATCCGCTGGTTTGCGAGTGTCCACCTGCAGAGCACATCTCAGTGGTGCTTTAAAGAAGTACTTGTTTGACAAGAGGAGCTGCTATTTCCAGTGTGTGCGTGTGTGCATGGCAAATCATTTTACCATTTCAATGATTTTACACAGACGTTTGTTGGGTTTTTTTCTGTCATGTAGCTGTAATGTTAATTTTTTCAAGCTCTGCTTTTTGACTTTGTTCTGTCTTTTTCAATTCTTACACATAGAACAAGTACATAAAGGACCCATAATAGGAAAACATTAATCTAATTTTGCCATAGAGTGGGATGCACTAGTGGTGCACAACCAGGAATGCTAAAAGGGGTTGCCAGAGGTAGGCCGCGATCAAATCAGTGTGACTACATAGTCTGTTAGTTCATATTTTAGTTATATTGTGTAACAATGAATGTTGTATAGAAGCAAAAACATATCATCAATGTTGAATTTTATCTCTGACCAAATTGCCATTTTGGGGGGCCTTAACATGCTTGACAACTTATATAACTTTACACAAAGCTTGTAATCAAGATTTTATTCTCGGCAATGGGAAAGTGCCATATCTCCTACTGTTCATTACACATGGCGTTCCACAGGGCACAATTTTACTTTCATTCTATTTTCATGCTTCATATTTCAGTGGTTTTAAACAAGCACCATGTTGCTTTAATCTCAGACAAATTGCAAATTTCTATGTCAATTGATGAATCTGATTCTGACCCCTACTCTTACTCTGTACCGATGTATTGTGCAGAGGAACTTAGGGCATGGCTTTCTAACAACTATTACCTATAAATCCCCCAAATTGTGAGTTTATTGCCTTTGGTAAACATTTTGATGATCATACACCTAAATCATTCCCCACGCTATTATAACCTTTGGAGATTAAGTCAGTAACATAGTGAGTGCATTGTTTTTCCAACTGCGACTAAGTAAGACAGACGAGACCTTGAACGTATAATCCATTGTCTTGATTAGTTCTTGGCTGGACTATTGTATCAACTATTGCCTTAATAAATTTATGGTGGCCGGGCTGCAGTTGGTTCAAAATGAGGGCAGCCCAGTTCTTTACTAAATCAGAGAGTCACACCACTACAATCTTGTACTCTAATATACAATATTCATTCATTCATTCATTCATTCATTCATTCATTCATTCATTCATTCATTCATTCATTCATTCATTCATTCATCTTCTTGTCGGCTTAGTTTCTTTAAGTTCAGGGGTCACCACAGCAGAATGAATTGCCAAATCATTTAACATATGTTTTATGCTGCGGATGCCCTTCCAGCTGCAACCCACCAGCGAGAAACATCCATACACACCAGTGATGCACGAGTCAATGTATAAACAGCCCGCACTTGACCGACGTTTTCTACTAACCCTATCGCAACTCTGGCCGAAATTTTTTTTAGAAAATAGTGTACCCGACTCGCTACTGATCCATACTGCTACTGATGAATGAGTTCGCAAAGTAGTGAAAACATCAGGTAACTTGTTAAGTGAACACAGTCAAACCAAATCAAAAACCAAACAGGTGCAGATGATGAGTGAATGAAAGGATTCTGAAAGCACATGGCTAGTGAAAGTAAATGCAATCCACACCCATGTGATATTCCCAAGACCACAAATCATCTGGTCATTACAAAACAGTAATCTCTGGAGCGAGGCACCATGAGGTTTCTGTCTCCTATCTCAAGAAGAGACCATTTCGTCCCAGTTTAAAATGCCAGAATTTAGTGTTTCAATTCATGTTTAGAGCTGTAGGCAAATAGGTAAATATAAGGCTTTTTATTTAATTTACTTAATTACAGTTTTGTTATTTATATTATAAGAGCCTGAAATTAATTAATTTTGCAGGCGTCTCTGCTTTGTTAAAGTTAAAACTAAACCTCAGTTTTATGGAAATCGGGTGGTGCATTGTATGAGGAATAAAAGATTTAAAGTCTCTGTGACTCTGACAGAGTCCTCTCAAGCACTGAACAAAATTAAATTCTAATACAGGTTTAATTAAAATCTAATACAGCTTGAACTTATTTCATAGGTATCTGAAGCATTTCAATGCAGCGTTAGTGACGCTAGTGAAGAAAGTATGTGTGTATCCAGCTCTTGCATTCATCAGCAAACCCAAGAGAAAGATCTTTAAACAGCTCATTTATTTATAATTTAAAGCAGACCTCTAACAGAAGTAATGTCACTGGCTTTCATCATGCATGAGGAAGTTAATTTTCTGCCGTGGGTGAAGTTATGCTCTTAGTTTATTATTTCCTTTTTTTATTCTCTCTTTTAAACAAGGATGCATATGCAGTAATTGCAATTTAAGTTAATTATATCATGTAGACATTTGCGTGGTGTTTGAAAATTTGTTCAGTGGAACTGGATGACTTGTGACTTTAGCAAAAAATAAAAATCTGTTCATTGCACTCAATATCTAATGAATATGTAACTAAGTTTAAGTTTAATTAAATATTTGAACTTCACATAATACATGCATTATAAATAGTTAATTAAATCTTGTTTTTCAGAGATAGATGTTATGTGTAGCGCTGAAGGTTTAGAGCATCTTTCTTTACTTAAAATCCACAATCTATGACCCCCCTTTAAATGAAAAAAAAAATTGTGAAATATTTTTAAACCTCTCACCATCTCTCTCTCTCTCTCTCAGTCGAATCTTTCCCTTAGTTTGACACTGACTCTTTCCTCTCTGTCTCACTGCAGAAATCCTCCCTGACTGCTGACACAGAAGAAGAAATCTTTGCTCATTTGAGTTTAGATTACATCCAGCCAAAAGAAAGAAACGCCTAGTTTTGGTATGATAACATCACATTACACATTAAAACTCAGTTAAATAACTGCATCATACAGTGCATGTAGGATTGATATTAGATTTTAGCAATAATCAATAACATCTCAAAATAATCTGATTTAAATTATATATTTTGCTAATATTTAAAAAAACAAAACATATCATAACGTGTGTTGTGTGTTTTCATATCACTAACATTTTCTTCTGGACAACTGATTAGAGAACATGGAGTGTCGTTTTTTGTCAATGAATAAATGTTGTTAAAAACAGTTTAACTGTCAATACTTTCATAATTAAAGCAATGGTTATCTATCCATCCTTTTCTTTTCTCCTCTCTCTCTTTCTCAGTCCTGCTTCTTTCTGGCTCCTTCCCATCTCATACTTCATACTTTTCTTCCCTCCATCTCTTCATCTCTTTCCTTAATCTCTCTTGCTTTTCGATCTCCTCTCTCTCTCTCACACATTCTCCTTCCTTGCTCTCTTCTCTCTTTTTCTGTTTTCATGCTCTCTCTCTCTCTCTCTCTGTCTCCCTTCTCTCTCTCATTCTCTTTTACTTTGTTTTAGTGTCTCTTTTTCTTCCTTCCTTTCTCCTGTATATTTTTCTTTGTCCTCTCTTTCTCACTTTCTTTGTTCTTTCCTCTTTTCCTTACACTCTCCTTCTCACACTTTCTTCCCCTTCTTTTTCTCTCTTTCATTTTTTCAATTTGTTCTCTCTTCTTATATTGTCTCTTTTTCTCTGCTCTCTTTTGTCTCTCTTCTTTCCTTCCTTCTATCCCCTTCCTTTCCTATTTTTTCCCTCTCCTTCCATCTCTTTCTTTCTCTCAACTTTTTTGTATTCTCTCTTATCTCTTACTCTTTTTGTTATTCACACTATGTATTCCTTTCCCTCTCCTTTCTCTCTTGCTGGCTGTCCTCTTTCTTTCCCCCCTTTTTTATTTTTCTTTTCTCTCTTGTGTGTTTCTCTCCCCTTCTTTCTCTTTTCTCTGTTTCCATCTTTTTCCCCTTCTTCCTCTCTCTTTTTTCCTCTCTCTTGCTCTCTCTCTCTCTCTCTCTGTAAGTGGATCAGTTCTGTTGTTTCTGGGACTTGACCCGAGGGTTTTACTTCAAAGTCAGAGTTCTGGGAGTTCAAACTTTTCGATTGAAAATAAGCGGTTTCACCCATTCCCTTGCATGTTTTGTGAACTATAATTGACCCCTAATGTACCACAGTTTGTTGAATTCAATCCCTTGTGGTTAAAACAATAAATCTTAGCTCAATTCTGAAAAACAATGAAGACTCGATGGTGCTTCTCCTCCATGATTGATCGGATAATGGTGGTTTAGCAGCGAGTAACATGGTTGTTTGCCAAACACAGCACTGATTGCTCATGAAAGCTTTCTCCCAACGGTGAGCTTTTCCTCCAGCTCTAAACCTGATCAGATGAGAAGCAAACCCTTGCCGCAATCACAACAGGCTTTCAGTAAAGATCCATCAGAGTGTCAGGAGAGACGGAGAGGAAATATACATTACCTTCATTCAATAAGCGCTCTCCTCTCTGAGCATTTCTCTTCATCAGCGCTGGATTAGCCATGTCGGGATCTCGGATGTTCTGGTCTAGCTGAGCCTGGAGGCTCTGCAGATGTCTGATGCATGCTTCACATGCTGTATTCTGCTGGTATTGTGATCACATTGCTGCTCATACACACGCTGTCAGCATGGATCACGCTTGATGTGTATCTTCTCCGGAGCAGAGCTAAGAAACATGAATATGTGCTAAACCCATTCTGCCTCTGAACAGAGACTGGCTACGGGTTTTTTTTTGTTACCTCTGTGTTTGCCCTTGGATCACAATTCCAACTATCAGAGGGTTGTGTGTTTTAGACAACATATTATTAAAAACAGAAAAAAGCAATAAAAAAGATACAATTAATAAAAGAGACCTTTGCAATCTGTATTTTTTACCATAGCAAAATTTCACATATCATTACACATCATTTTGGTTCAATATACTAATGTATACAAAATTAGAATAGTGTTAGAATTGACACAATTCTTTTTCTTTATTGCAAACAAGAGAAATTGCTGTATTTTTACAAGTGCACTCTTTTTCTGTTATTTTGTCTATGAAGCAATACACACACACACACACACACACACACACACACACACACACACACACACATACAAACTAATTGATACCCCAGGCCTACGTTTACTGAATTCAACACTCCCTCAATTAAGTACTTATAAATAACATTATCAGCAGTCCACATCTATGACCATTTTATGAGCGCTTGGTATGTGCCAGTAGGTTGTCTATTTTAAATCTTGTGTAGGGGATCTTGAGTTCTGGGGTAGCCTATGCAAGAATTTTTCTGCTTATTGCTCTAATAAATGAAAAGTGTGCAGAAGAAGCTTTCCTCTGCATAGTTATAGAAAAACACGGAAAACTACAGAAATTTGTAATATAAGCCATTCTGGACATACCCAAATATGGAAACAAGAAGCAAGTAAATCATTTCAAGTCTATGTAGGATGCTTGTGCAAATACTGACATTACATACAAATTCACAGCAAACAGACATAACCATTTAAATTAGGGAGACATGCCAAATGCAATTGGCTCAAAAACAGGAATTAACACAACATATGCACTAAATCCAAGAAACAACTTTGTATATAGAAATGTGCTGAAAAAAGGAATGTGCTTAGATGATTCTAGAAGCACACTGCAAACTAAAAATTAAACACTAAATGAATTTATTATAAATAGAGTAAACATGCTGGAAATATACAAATGTGCCCCAAAACAAGGATCCAAAGCAAAAAAAAATTAAACACAAATCTAACGCAAGGTAGCTAAAGAAATTCTACAGAATAGAAAATATATTTCAATGAAATAAATACAGGTAACACAGCAAAATGCTGTAACTTGAGAATTATGCAACAAATATAGAAACACACATCAAAATGTAGTCATATTCCACAAATACAGAACTATGTCCCAAATACAGTAAGATGGCTCAAATATATAATACAAAATTCTAAACTGCCCCACATTACATTTTGGGCATTCTTGAAACAATCTCAAATAATGTGCAGGATTTGCTAATAAAAAGTAAGGAAATTTTGAAAGAATACTATAAACACTGCCCAAAATAAACAAATAACTTAGTCTCACTTGTAAAAGCCAGCCATAGAAATAACATGTTGTTATTTCTTAGAAATGTATTATTTTGAACACATTGATCGGCTACAAACTAACATTCCTGCATAAAACACAACAGCCTTTAAACGCAGGCTCTAAAACACACAATGAGGAGAGCACAGCCTCATTTAACCTCCACTTCATCCTTCAGCACTCAGAGAAACAAGAAGAAACGAGGGATGGAGCGCAAGGAAGCGGATCATGGGGGCCGGGACCAAATCTAATGGAGAAAATAATAGAGACATTAGTTTCCATGAGCCTCCTGCACAGTTTCGGTCCATCCAGAAAAACCACTGAGCCACTGAACGACAGCTACACACAGAGCCATACACACCCACCATCTGGCCTGCTGCTCACATGCGTGCGTGTTTGTGACTGTGTGTGTGTATATACTTTCAACACTCCCACAGATTGCTCGGAGAACTGGAGTGCATCAGCGAGAACTACAATCTGCTCAAAGCCAAATGCAGATACTTTTCAAGCATTTTACTTTTTCATATATCATAGTTGGTTACGTTCATTACTTTTATTACAACCTTGAATTGAATATTGAACTTGAATATTGAATCTTACTATTTAATATTTATTATATAGCATTTTTAATATTTGATTGAGCTACATGTCTGTTAATAGGGGGGATTGTGGTTTGCCAGCCATCTGATGTTATTTGAATATTTACAGTAGGCTGCACTAATAGTACGGGAGTCTGTGCTCTGGCATATGTTTCAATCTTACAAAAACCTAACAGTAAAATTGACGTGAATTCCAGCTTTTCTCTATGCAAGAAACACATCTGACATATGTACAGTTTTCTGTGCATATGGTTAATGGCAGTCAGCAGGCAAAGAAGAGAAACCAAACCTTCACCATACATGTGATTAAAAACAGCATTTTTAGAAGTTATTCTATTTTTGAAGTTTTGAATCTTTTGAACTAAGTTTCTCCCAAATTAAGTATTTTGGCTGTATTTTTCTTTTAGTACATTCATTAACATATTTTATTGTTTGTTTATGAGGGCTAAAACTGGGTGATTTGTCCATGCTCAGATTCTGAATGTACAAATAAAATGTACAAAAAATAGGTTTATTAAATACTTTTGAGTGCTCATACAATCCTAGCTTTGACCGTTCGCAATGGTTTAGTAAGAAATTAACACAAATGTTATTATGTTAGTAGATGAGAAGCCCCTGGTTAACAAGGTTTGACATTGGCCATGTTCTCTACAATGTGCTATTGAATAAATGTAAAAAAATATTTTAAAAGAAAGATTAATTTAATCTGGATGGATGCAATTTGGAAGTACAAGAAACAAAATTAATCTGTTGAAGCCCTTTCACTTGCAGTCCATTTTTTCCTCACCTATTCTTTCTGCTCTAATTCAAATGCATCCTAAACCCTCTTCATTTGGCCAAAGAACAAAGCTTTGGCTCACACACTTTTTGTTTTTTAAAATACAGTTGTTTTTTTTTAGGAAACTCTGGAAATAAAGTTTCACTTTAAATAGTTCTAACCTGGCATAAACATTTCCTGCATTTTGGTGAGTTTTTGGAATCAAACCATTCTTAGAGTCAATCAGCCTCTATTTGGCCCATAGGCTCACATGGTTTACCTAACCAGTCATATAAAAATATTGTTTTGGGGCCTAGCAATCCAAGGTCAAGTGGGAAAATGAATGAAAAATAAGCTCTGCTGAACAGACAGAAATTCAGAGGATAAAGACTAAAACAGATTCTCAGATAACTAGACAAACACCTTGTATGTTTACACAGTAGCAGTGTACAAAGCAACAATCAAGCTGAAAGAGAGAAAACTGGCTGAAAAGAATCTTACTGACAGGATGGAAAACAAGAGGGACAGGGACACACACGAGACAGTGAATCGGGTCAGAAGCTCACACCAGTTATGTGATCTTGTCCATATCAACTGACCGGCAGCAGAATACCAGACAGGACACAAAAAACAAGGTGACAAAACATGGAGAGGAACTACCAGAGAGCTGTAGGGAATCAAGGAATTGCTATCAGACCAAAATCAAATCCACCTCTTTCAACCAACCTTAAATACAAATTAAAAAAGAAGCGTAAAGAGATAAACAGTACAACTAGCCATTTTACTCAAAACTCTCTCTGTAGGGACAAACGCATAAAAAATGATGAAAATAATATTTCATGTTGTCGCATGCTGTGATCAGTCGCTGTCAGCGTATGTAATGCAAAGACTCAGATGCTGTTAAAGCCTCGTTTAGTTTGGCTTTGAGGAATAACACGTTGCTCGTTGAGAAAGCTTGTGCAGATGAATCGTCTCTGGTTGTATTCACGTCACGGTAGAAAATAAAAAGAAACCAAGCTGCATTATTTATGGGCATTGATGGAGGAAGACAAGCCATTAAGTCTCGTTCTGTTTTTCTTAAAGGAATCATGATCATTCTGTGTTTGGCCAATGAGAGAGAAAATCTCAAGGTGATTGTTTCTATAAGCGCATGATGAAACAGCCAGTTTCTTTCTGATTTATAAGCCAGAGGTCGTGTGTGTCGGAGATGTTAAACAGGAGAACTGTTTGTTCTAAAATAGATTTATTTTTAAATGAACACTGTGTATCACTAGATATCATTACAAAGATTTTTACAAATTTGTATTGTGACCAAAGTCTTTAATCCTGTTACAATAGTAATGACCACAGAGTCCGAGTAGACGAACACAGCAATTAACTGCCTTTATTAGAGATACCCAAACATGAATCTGACACACATTGGGATTGGATGGTTGTCTTAATGGATCGGAATTGCATCCCTCCATTACATGACAATAGGATGTATCTGATTGGACAGAAGAGCAACATTTTTCATTAGAATTCTAAGAGAAACTAACTTGTCGTGGCGCTACGCATGCACGAGTGGAAAGGGATTTCCTTTTCTGGAACTTTATCTCTGATATAGATGGTCGGGACTGCTTTGTCATTTCCGTAGGCATTCCGTCTCATCCCGTTGCTTGCCCGCGCACGCACACACACACACACACACACACAATCTCCTATAGACATTAAAATCTTTAAATTATGTATAGTATAGAAATTGGTTTTAAGATTTGCCAATGAAAATTTACCAATAATAGATAAATAAAGAGAAATTAGCAAATATTTTGGAGGTCAAACAGGCTGAAGGCCTCATGAAACAATAACTGATACACCTGTTTTTATGTGGGCTTTGAAGATGTTTTTTAAGCATTTTTCCTTTTACAAACTGAAACCGAGATTTAATTTCAATTTCCATTCTAGCATATGTTTTCAACATGAACAGAATGTGGAGGTAAGACTTTGTTTCCACAGCCTTTTAATGTTGAAATGTTTTGTGGGTTTTTACTGCATAAAAGTCTAAAATCATCGATACTTGGTGCCAGTATTCCAAATTGGCAGTGGAGTCCATTTGTTACTTTTCCAAATTACTTTTCCAAATGTCTGCTGTGAATGTCAAATGTTGGCCCAACAGTCACCTTTAATATCCAGGAAATCACAAATAGAATCAGCAGAGATGTCCACATTTGTTCAGTCAATCAAGGTCTACATGAGTTTTTATGTCTTTCACCACCTTTTTAAAATTTTTGATAACATTTTGGGCTTTCTTTTTCTGGCTGGAGGGATGTTTTGGGAAGGTGTTTAGCAGCTCTGCATCTCCTGATTGCTTTCATTGGGACTGGTATTATCCTCTCAAAGCATCTGAGATTGAACGTTCGCTGATAAATGCCAAGCTTCTTGTCCTCTGAGATATGAACAGCACTGCAGCAGATATTGAAGGAGATATTGAAGCCAATGCGCCGCTGGGAAGCCATTAAGCACACAGCTGCTTGTTCTCTGCATTTCATCATGATTAGGAATTTCAGGTGGGTGCTGAGGTATCTCCTTGAAGTCAAAAGGTCAGGGCCTCCATGAAAATATTCAAGAAAAAAAGATGCAAATATGATCGACTGTCATTCAACAGAGGTCCGGTTCCCACAAGTTCAGCGCTTTAGCTAACAGTGATTAGGAATGAACCTTCAGGATGTACAGTATTCAGCTCAGTCCACACTCGTATGCTAATGATTTTTTGAATAGGATTGCCTAGTCTTGATTTTGCTGTTTAACTGCTTGTGTGCTTATTTAAGACGTTTACAAGCTTGTTTAGCTGGGTTATTGATTTAGTCAGCTGCTAGCAGGACTGACTTCAGATTTATTTTTCATGAGCTCTTATCGTTTTACTATGCAAAAAGTTAATTGGTTGTAGTGCATCACAAACTGATTTAGAATTGTGCTGGTATGATCTTCACATCTGTCGTGAGCTTGCTGGTTTTCACTGCTGATATTTGATCTGGTTTGTTATGTTCTAGTTTAAGATTTTAACAAGTATTTATGCTATTAGCTTGTTTAATATTGTTTGAGATTTCCAAGTTGCAGCCAATCTCCTTTTTTGGTGATTTTTGACTTTGACATCTTGCTCTAGAGATCTATAGCTGGTTTTAAACGTGTTTAAGCCATTCTGAAAGTCATTTTAGGAAGAAATTATGTAAAGTTAATATTTTCTTTGTTTAAACAGGTTTAAAGCTCTATTTAGTAAGTAAGGTAGAGTTTTTGTCTTGTTTAAAATTATTAAAAACTGTTAAATGGTTTAAAGAACTTTGTCTGAATTTAACTAGTAACATGCTGATTTTATTTGAACATAGGGAGAATTAACCAATGTAGAGAACAACTTCCCTAAAACATTTGCAAAGCCAACAAATAACTTTCAGGTTTTAAACTATTGCTGTTTAATGTTCTCGATATGACTTTAGGGGAACATCTTTTATAGGTAATTTCTGTAAGCACATTTGTCACAAACATACATTTTGTAAAAAAAAAAATGTGTTCATACGGTTTCTGTTGGTCATATAATTAATGTCCCTCTGAGAACTTACAAGGAAATAGTCACCATTCGGAGAAGTTACAATTTCTTCTAGGGAAAATTGTCATGCACTGGTCATCTTATTCAGACTGGTTTTATCCATGTTGTTGGCTTTTTCAAAAGTGAATAAACTGATTGGATGTGAGATGGTTTTTCTAGCCTGAGGAATGGGCTTTAAACAGCATCAAAATGCGGCCTGTCAGAGAGTACGAGGAGGAATAACAGAAGCGCTTGCTCTTCATATCTCTCCAGTGGATCAGGTGATGAATTATTATTATCATCCAAGGCAGGTGATGAGTCACACACGCAAGGCATCTCTCCCAGCCACATTCGACCTTTATACTCAACCCTGCACAGAGCAAGAGGCAGGAAAGCGGATTTTATCATGTTACAAGATATATTTATGCTGTTCTTTGAGCTTCCTGTTCATTTTGTGCTCTTTCTATTTTAAAGCTAAATTTTGCATTGCTTGAATTTAGTATTTAAAAGCCAAGTCTGCTGTTAAAATCGATTTCTGAGAGATCAGGTGACTTTTTACATTAAATATCATGCTAATTAATTATTTTTTTCACTAAAGCCTTGGAGAAGAGAAGGGATGATTAAGATTGGCTGGTATAACAGGTTATGTTCAGCAGTTCCCCATTAGTCGGTCCCAACGACTTATGTCGGTTGACGACTATGGGAACTCTACAAGGAGCTTTCTGCTCTCTCCATACTCTTTTTAAAACGCCATCCAGCAGCCATGCTGATGGTCATGTGATCACGTCGCACACATTAAATAGGTGCAGGCGTGGCACTCTTTTTGTTTACTCATACTCTGAGACACAAGCGACTGGTGAAAGATTTCACATCGTTGTTGGATTATATTCCCCCTTTTGTGAGATCTGGTGTTTACGGAAACCAGCGTGATCTCCTGGCAGTTCACAGTAGTCTCGAGTCGCCGACAGCACTAGGCTCTCGTCTTTCACTGCCTTTCATCAAATCAAGTAAGACTCCTCTTTGTAGTAGAGCACTTTTTGCCGGTCGACTATTTGTAGCGTGTGTCCAAACATGTCAACCGCACAAATCTGTGGATGGGGTGGATTGATTGCAGCGGTCAATCCACACAGCGGTCTTAGGATCAGACTGTGTATAAGTTCACTCTTCTGTCATATAACAAAACAGAAAGAGTGCCACACCTGCACCTATTTTATGTGTGCGGCATGGCCACGTGATCATAAGCATGGCCACTGATTGGCGTTTTAAAGAGTATGGAGAGAGTGGAGCACTCCTATAGTCACCACCGACATAAGTCTCCGTTCCCTATTCGAAAGTAACCATTTTGTTTTTAGGCACTCTGAAAGAGTTTCAATCATGTACAGGGGTGTTTAGGATCAGAGTTTTACCTTGGCATAAACTTGGTAAAACTCTTAATATTTTTAGACTTTCCAGAGAACTTGCTCTTAATAGAGTACTAGGCAGTTCTCAACAGTTTTGTTGTTGTGGTTGCACCGTGGAATGATCTTCACTGTTTTTCATGTTCTTTTCATGATCTTCATGTTTTAATTGGCGCATTAGAAGAGTTGAAATAAAAATGGAGGGTCTTTTAGATCCATCAGAATTTTTTGTTGTACATTTTAAGGTTCCATGTTTAATCACGGAGATTTTTATGGTAATGACTGGATTTTAAAGATTCCTAAGAAAGTGTTAAATGTTCTGGTTAACAGCATTCTTTATAACGATTCTGTTTCACTCTGTTATATAATATTTCTAAAATTATATAATATTTCAAAAATTTCCAAAAAAAAAACTGTGGAACAGGATCATTCTGAAAGATGAATTCTGCTAACATCTAAAAAAATGGCAGCATATTAAAAGAACTTTTACCATGGCTGTCTTATATGGTTCATTTATAAGAACTTTAATTTAAATGGTTTGTATGAGACTATATTTTTGATTAATATTTCATCTTAAATACATACAAAACAAACTATAAAAAAGAAAGCCCACAAATACCTTCCACCAGTTTTACCCATTACACCAGCATTTTTCACATCTTAGAATCTTAGCTTTGAATCTCAGTTTTTTATAAAGTAACTATCCTACAAACTATTTTTCAGCCCCTTTCCTTTTAGAACATCATTACACTACTCTTTAATTCTATACTTAAACAGATTTCATCTTCAGTTTTCATTCCAAACATCAAATCTAACACCTCTTCCAGTATTGCAGAATACTGGGAGTTTGTTCATTGAGCGTTTCTTCATTGAATGAAAAGACATATGTGAAATAAAACTCAACGATGAAGCATCGGTAATATACAGAGCCATTGTGTCCTGATGATGGTTGCAGAAATTGCTTCTAACCTCCTCCTAAAACTGCTTGCTCTGCTCGAAATAATCTTAATCGAATTTCCGTCTGGCGTGGGTTAAAGAGCCCCAAAGTAATACTATCTTTATGTTGAGAGAGATTCATGTTAATGCCAGAGAACGCAGATGCTGGAGGTTCCCCAACTAAAATCAGATTTTCGTCTATAACACAGATTATTATTGAACGTCCGAAATCATTCATGAGGGCTTACGAGTAGACATTACATTTTTAAAGTTTCTCAAGAAGTATGCCTGACATGAGCAGATGACCTACTACTATAGTGTTTAAATATGAATCAACCTGGCTTCAGGGTTGAGCTTTATTCATTAAATAGGATTTGTTGAGTGGTGCAGTCTCTCTGTTGAGGCGGTTAATAATTAAGTTAATGTTGTTTTAATTAACAAGGGAGAGGAATCCCTTTTCACAGATGCAAGTATTTTGCTGTACATTACACAGTTTTCTCACATCAAATACTGTATTTGTATTGGTTTTCAAATGAAGTGCTGTGAGCAGTTGTTTTTGGAATATTACAAGGTCTTCAAAAATACAGGAAATGCCTGCAAACAGATTTTTTTTTGTAAAGAAAAGTGTATCTTTCAATGTTAAGTTGAATTAAGTTATATTATATATTTAAGCTATTATCATAATACTCCAACTCAGCTGGTTTTTACTTCCAATTTGGTTTCATTAAGCTTAATGGTTGGTTTTCAATATTGGTTTTCATTATGCTTAAAAGCAAACTTTTACCTGCACATGAATTAAATTTTGTGTATTTTTAGTAGACATTCCTTTAATGTCCTTGCAAAAGAACTAATCATGTCTTTTCAAGGGATTTTAGGAACATTTACATTTTTATTTTCAACTAGGCTGTGAATGAAAAAGTAGAGCGAGAGAGAGAGAGAGAGAGAGGAGAGAGAGGAGGCTTGACAAAGCAAAGAGGAAGCACAGCCAAATTAAGAGAAAATCGACTGCATTAGAAAAATACTGGGAAATATTTGGTTAAAAGCAACCAAAGACTCATTAGTCAGTGACTACTTTTAAGCTGAAAAAACTTTTTCAACCTTGATTTATTCATAAAAAAAACGTTTTTAAGGTGGATCTATTATCGCTAAAGGTTCATGGTTTGCTTTCTGAGTCTCCCAAAACCATTCTTTTTATATGCATTTCTTCATACCTCCTTTCATGACACGAATTACTCCTCCAGAGTTTTTTTGCAAACATTTTCTCTATTTCATGCTTTCTGCTGCTAAACTTTAGAGTGTATTTGGTGCTGCTTAGCACAACCCCAAAAAGGTTTTTTGAGCCAACCACATTTTAAAAAGCTGGTTCTTTACATGGAAAAAGTGCTATAGTATCCCTTTGAAGCCAAAACAACCCCCAAAGTACAGTACCACAGATACAACCTGTTCTGGTCTTGTTGCTATTGGTATTACTTTTTTGCCATTCCCAAATGAACCCACACTATCAGGTTTCTTGGATGCATTTCTTCAGCCAGCAAAACAGAACAAAGCTCCAGTTTCCTGTTGACTATGGTGGCATAAATTAACACACCATTTCATCTGCACATCTTCACGATCCTGCCTCGACATACTACATAAAACTACATCTCCCATCATCAAGGTTATCATTCAAATATGTTCATTAAAGAATATCTGTGCTCAAACTGTTCACAAATGGTCATCTTTCAACAGTCGGACCTGACCGGTGAGAGAGGTGCTTCTCTGAAGTGTGTGAGTCTGGTCAAAAATGTAGCATCCCGGTACCAATTTCCTTGTCAACTTCTTGCAAGAATTAGGAAGAGAGAGATGGTAGTGGGAGGTTCAATGCTTTTTAGTGAATGAAAGTTTCTGAGTAGCGTGTGCAATATAAAGTACATTTATTCACACTTTTTTCTCGGTAAAATAATACAGACATTTATTGAGGGGTGATGCTGTTCTTAAATGTACCCCTCTTTTGAATAGTAGGGAAAACACGTTTAAACACTCACCTTTCACAGCCTTGTCTCCAAACACAGTGAACACTAAACTGCCTCTAAACACACTTTTCCCCCCAGTTTTCATCAGCCTGTGCATACAATGACTCACATCATTGATTTAACAACTGAATAGTTGTCAAATTGCAATCAATATAAATGATGCTTCGACACTTTCTTTTTTTAGAAGTAACAACTAGATTTTCTGAGAACATTTTATAATTTGATGTTTTCATTAACCTAGAGCCTTGTTGCACACTATATGAAAGGTCATTTCAATAATCCATGATAAGGTCTCTTTAAAGTCTTCTTATTGGAGATCAATTTGCTTTCAACGTCTGCTGGTGCAAGCTAATGGGAGCATGGTATGGAGAATTTATTTTTATTTACAGAGATATCTTGCTTAATATCTTCAACTATAAGACACAAACTGCTCTAAACCACTGCACTAATCAATGATGGGGATTGGTTCACTAATGGATTGATTCCCGGAAAAATTCACTATGATTCACCAATGTGTATTATTCATAAAACATCTACAAATAGAGATCAGTTTCCATTCCTAAAGGCATAACTGTACTTCTGCCCTCTTTTCTGTATAAAATCACTTCTTTTTGCTGTCATTTAATAGCAGCCCTCTGTTTTGACAAAGTGATTTCCTGAATCGGGGCTTTAACAGCGTGGAACAGACGTGTGTTTTTCTTTTAATCTAGACCTGTCCATCACCATGCATCAAGAACACGCGAAGAAATCCTCCCCTCGGGCGAGTAACCTGCATTTTTGACAATTCAGTTTCTTTCTAATGGATCAAATCAAGCCCTGACCCACATTCCCTTTCAGAAAAGTCACATTACAGAAGAACCTTGTGTTTTGTAAATGCATTTTTCCCCTTCTTTTAAAACACTTTCAGAGGACGAATGTGTTGAAACCATTCAGTGATTTTAAAACGAGCCTGTTTCAAATTTCATTAAATGAACAAGCAGGCGATTCGGCTAAAATTGGCAGAATTTCCAATGCAATCGTCTGAATAAATGAAACTCTCAGTTTTTGTTTTGCTTTGATCTCTCGGCCTCTGCCCGCTCTTTTCAGTGATCTCATTCCTAATTCTAATAAATGATAAATAATAAATTCGGATTTTAATTCTGCTCCGTGTTCTGCTCTGAACTCGACCGTGACCAGAGCAGCTCCATCTGCTGTGATGCACAATTCATCAAAAACAACAACGATGAATTATTCAAAGCCTGCAAATCACACTCGGCCGCACGCGCACAGTCCTCTGCATGCATACGGAGAGGCGTTTGCATGTGTGAGGCATCTTGAGTATGTTTGTGCATTAATAAGCATGTAAATCTGTTTCACAGGCTTTCACAGAAATGTTTTCTGATGGAGTGAGATGTTCAGATCTCAGGTTCGGAGTTTAAAGGAGATGTGTAATCTAGAAACTAACCTAGAAAGACTGGTAGTACGTTCTTTTAAGCATTCGTGTTTAGCTAATAAATTACAAGTAGCTGCTTTTGCTAATAATAGAGATCACAAGTCAGAGTGAGATAAATGCAGTGAAGGGGCAGGGGAGTTTTATTTCAAATGTTATACATGGTGTCTTTGATATATTTAATATATTTAAACATGAAATATCACAGGATTCTTCCAAATAACCGGCTTCAGAATAAAAAGGATGAAATGTTAGTTCTGTCTCAATTGTCTTTGATCTTCATAGCAGCTCAGCCTTTCCTTCAATTCAACCATTTGCTGAGAAAAACAAGTTTGTTTAACATCTTATGGGATATTGTTTCTCTTCTTCTGGACGATGTGACAGCAGAGGCACCGACTGTGTTAGCAGCAACGCCTCCAGAATCTGTGTTCAACTTCCTCAAAGTTTTATACATTTCTGGGTAAAGTTGAGATAATAAGGCTGTTTTTCTCTATCTTACCTTCACAGGGTCTAAAAGTCTCCAAGCAGCTGTAATTAAGAACAAATGACTCCGTTTGAGGCCAGAAGATCACATTTTATCCTTTCATTTATCTCTGGAGGAACCATAGCACTATTTATAGCTCAAAGAATATGAAAATCTGCAAAAGCAGTAATGATTAGAGTCCTGCTCTCTCCAGAGAGCAAAACGAGGCATTAGCATCTCTTCAGTTCAGCGGTTAATACAAGATGGAGCCCCAGACCTTTAGGAAGTTAACACACAGTCACTTGAAGCACTGCTGCGAAGGGAAGGTTGCGCTGGTGTTTTTCTGACTCTTAATTGTGGTGTTAGTTGAAAAGCTGTTAAGGACAGTGATTAAGCCTCGTTCTGAGCGTCACATTCGTTCATTCAAAGGGAAAATTGCAGTTCTGCTGGATTGGAATGAACAGAAATAGCACAGGGAGATGATAGAATGTTCAATTAGGGAACCGGAACAATCCAAATCTCCAAGAGCCTTGAAAAGGAAGAAAAGAACAAGAGGATTTACTGGAGATTAATATAGTTAGTGACAGAAATCTCATCCAATCATCTCTAAGTTATTGGTTCTAAAACTATGCCATACCTTTCTTGTTTGGGTGAATTGTTGTTAGGTTTTCAGAATTTTTATTTTACTTCTTGACCACTGTATACTTCAATAACCTGATATATTTTTTCTCAAACATTTTATTGACTGCTCCATTTCATGACCCACACCTACATATGAGTTAACGCACAGAAAGTTGTTTGACTGCTATGACTAATTTTAATGCCTAGTGCTGAGTCTCTTAGCTGTCTTTTAGCTGTTCAGGAGAAAATTAGCAACTTGAATGTTCTCCTCTTAAAAATTCTCCTTTTCAGTCATCTTCATTTTTAAAAAGCATCTCATGTGCATATACTTGTTTACTTTTTTCTCTGCCACTACACAAGTCACACCGAGGTGGTTTAGTACCAGCCAACATTTCATTGCGATATGGCAACATTTCTGAAGTGGTGGTCAGAAGCTGATGGGTTCCAAAACAAAATTCACGAATTCTTGTATACATGTAATAAAATGCAGTTTCTAGAGGAGAGCTGAAGAGGAGCTAATTTTGGCTAATTTCCTAGTGCTCCGCAAAAATTCATAAATTTTGTGGGCTGAAAGTGTTCAAATGTGAAAATAAACTGTCTAAAACCAAAAGTTACTTCAGCTCTCAAAGGGTTGTTAGGAAGGTCTTTATTCACATACATTTGAATAAAATGGATGAAGTTATTTGAACACACTTTTGGTTGCTAATAATTTTCTTCGTTGTATTCTACGCGTCTACTTTTCCCATCGCTGGATGTAGAAAAGGGTTCTGATGAAATGAGCGTGTGTAGATGTAAAGAGCCCTCATTCTCGTCTTACACGCACTGATACACACTTTCTCTCACACACATCAGCACTTTCACGAGAGCTAGAGAGAGAGAGAGAGCAAACGCTGATAATAGAATAATGGAGCATCTCCTGAGCCCGAAGTGCTTATTTCTGCTTCTCTTTCCTCTTTAAAAGGACGCCTCACATTGTTTTCTCTCAAAGATAAGAAAATACCAAAGTAAAAATTCAAAATCAAGCTTGTTTTAAACATGAAAAAGAAATACCTTTACACAATACAGACAAAAACTTAAACATATTGATACTGTTTTGAGTTTGATTCCGAAACACTCATCCTTTATTTACTTTAATGAAGAAATCTTAGAATGAAAAATCCTTGTGTATGTGAAAAATATATATTTCAAAATATTTTCTAAATATATATATATATATATATATATATACTACTTTACATGGTTTTTCTGTTTGGTCTTTAGCAACTCTTTGGCGCTGTCCCAAATGGCACACTCCTGCGGCTTGTGGACTTCACTCAAGGCAACATGTTGTGAAGGCCAGACCTTATGGAATAGGGAAGATACACTGAAGTTGTTGACGTAGTATGTAGTATGACGTAGTTTCATACTGTTTAATTTACCATGATTTTTGCTAATGAGGGCAAGACCGCTTTAAGGGTGCATATAGGAGGTGCTGATGAGCACACCTTCGAATAAAAAAGTGGCAGCTACAACACTCTACAGAGTGGATGTGAGTTCACAAGTTTGCATTGAGTAAGTGAACTGGGACTAAGCCTTTGTCTATTTGGAGTCACCTGTTTGGAGTCACCATGTATTGCTTTCCTGTGTATCTAAAAACCTTCTTCCCAATTTTTTGAGTCAACTTCATTGTCTCTGCTGTTTCTGTTTATTAGTAGAGTTTCTGAATGAAACTTACATCTCTGAGTGTCTAACATACTGTACCCCATTGGAACCACCATGAAATTTGCAACTTTTTTGCCAGATTTACAGTGCAATTCCAAAGTTCTGAGTTCAATTCCCTTTGAGGTAGTAGAATGATAGATCTGCAGTCTGCGCAGCCAACATGGCAAGAGATCACCTTTTGGGTGGCCCCTAAAAGTGCTCTGCAACTGAGGAGAGCTGAGTCATCTCCAAACTGTCCACAGCGATCTCCCAGAGAGGATTCAAGCTTTAAAACGCCCCAGGCTTCAACTCTTACAGCCTCAAGCCCTTCATCATTGTTTGCACTGACTGACCCACCAGAGGGTCAAACCACTGAACCTTCAGAGATGTGTCAGAGACAATTGATAAATGATGGTAGAAATAATATGTTAAAGGCATGAATGGAAAAGAAGTGCTTTTGTACGTTCCATTCATCCGCTGTTTGTGGAAGAAGGAAAGAGATGGTTGTGTTTAGGGTTGATTTCTGTGATCTGATTACAGCGCTCTCCTCCTGTGTTTATTGATTTCTCTGTCTCTACACATCCCATATTCACTGGAGACTACAGCAGGACTTACACCGCTTCAGCTGTGTGGAATTATTCACGAGCCGCATCCAGTTGTTTCATTGATGCTGATTTAAGTGCTACACGTGTGGTGATTGAATGATTACGAAGGATTGATGTACAGAGTTGCTGATTCATGTGTGATCTATGGACTGTTTGATTGTGTTCAGTCACCAAACGAGAGCTAAGAGGAAGGAAGTGTGCTTCAAATAAGCTCTTATACCTGAACAAATCTCCCTGGAGCCTGAAATAAACACTGCTGGGTTTTCATCAAAATTGTTTGACATTTTCACAGAAGCACATTATTGAACGCGAGGAACAGTGCTGTTATCTGAAAAGAATCAGGAAAAACAACCTTATTAAACTCTTGGGATTGAGCAGGAATCCATAACACATCGAGCAGTCATACTGTAGATATGAAAGCAGACGTGGTACTGAGTTGTTTTTGGATCAGCGTGTCTCCGGAGTCAGTCTTTGTCTATCTTCAGTCTCCTCTGCCGTCTGCTGTATGTATTATTCAGTGTTGTGTTGGGGTGCTTTATTACTAGAGTGTTTGGGTGCATTCACACGTCCGTGTCGCTCAGAGTTCATGACCCAGATTTCATCCAACAGCTACAACGAAGTTCCTCTAGGACTTCAGGCAGTGTAACCTACGTTGTGCTTGCACTTTGCAAGAAAGACTTGCTGCTGCTAACGATGCATTTGAAATGCTTTGGGTTTTAGTCAGTCAAATGGAAACAATCTATGATGCAATGATAAGTTCCTTCAATATTTTTGGGGCTCATAACCATTTTTTATTGTTTTGTTTTGTAATGACAGAACAAAACTCTTTGCTCTAATAGGAGTAATACATTTCACGAGTTTACTTACAGAAATTAGCCCAGAAATTAGCGAGATTTCTGATTTCTGGGCAAGCTGTCCAAGGAAGGACCCCAGCACCAGGGTGGAGATAGCAATGGAGGAATTTTGCATTTAATCATCAACTTGGAAGTGTAGTGGCTACTGTTTTATATCTTAGGTAATGGATAAGTAGGATTGGAATCAATTGTTAATTGTTGATCTACTTATATGATCGCTCCTCCTGAAATTGCTTTCACAGAAATACACTAAATTGCAACTATTTTGTCAATAAGAGAAATGGGAGGAGCTTTGATTGGGATTTAATGCAGATGATTTGGATTTGTTTAACAGATTGCTGTGACTAGTGTGCTCTTGTGGGCTTTACTTTTTTACTTTTCCACCTTAGGTCATGCTTCTGCCACACCATTTAGTTTCAAATCTCACACACACTTTTTTATTTGGAAGTTTCATACCATGCTGTCTTTTGGAGTTGAATACTTTACCTCACATTTTCACTTTGACAAAACCCTGCTTTTTGGCCATTTTTTTCTCTCTGATAGCGCTATACTGCCAAGAAAGAATAAGCTGGCCATACCAATGTGAGCCTCAAACGCTGTTTGATAAAACCTATAAGTGACTTTATTTTAAACAACCATTAGTTCTCATGGACATATATTTTTTTTTATTTTTGAAACTGTCATTTTCTTCCTGTGTTTTAAAAATGTATACACACAAGCATTCCACGTTGTCAACAAGCAGGTAAAAAAATCTGAAAAATCTATTTGATAAGTGACAGGTTCCAGGTATGTCAAAAGCTAATTTTTTATGTCCATGTATCAATTCAGAAGCTGTAAAAAACCTATAAAAATTAACAGTTACACAAATGTGAAAAATTAAAAAAATAAAAAAAATCCTCATAACTGTTGAATGTAGAGTGCATGGGAACTCGAAAAGGGAGTCTGGCTGAGTTGAATAATTACATATTATGCTAGTCACCTGCTTGTTATTCACATAACAAATGTTTACCTTTGTGACAACTCTGAGGAAGGTTAATTGTTGTTACTCATTTCTTTAGGTTATAATAATATGTTTTTTAAGTTTTGCATAATTAAGGGCTGGACTGCTCAAATGAGAATCACTTACCAAGTGGTGAGTGGTTGTCATTTCTGATCTCCCATTATTTACCCAATCCCTGAGCCTGTATTGTCTTCTGCTAAATACACTTCGCACACCTTGTCCATGTTATATACAGTCAATATTTGTGACATATAGCAAGAACTACTTATATACGAACTCTTGATTAAGCAGACATGTTTAATCTAGTTTTAAACACCATACACTGTAGGAGTTTGATTACAAAAATGTACAGTTATGTCCACAACTTTTCGTATTTATTTGAAGGGGAAACAACATCAGGACATGGTAGAAAACTAAAAAAAAAATAAAAAAAATGTTACTTAAAATTTTACTTAATATTTTACTTTATTTTACTTAAAAAAATTACTTTTATATGGGCTTCTTCAATATTTGCTGTGTTTATTTGAACAAAAATAAATAATTGTTGTTGATCGTGTTAAGGCATGTCCTTTAATCCCTCCAGTCCCTGCGTCCTTTCCACTGGACACTTACTGGTTTTAGAAAATTTACTTCAAATTAAATGCATTTTTCCTGACTTGTTATAAATAAAACGTAAGAAAACATCAGTCTGCTTTCATTTTCAATGGCGGTTTTGTTTAGTTTTTTGGCAAAACGTTTTTACACATACACTGAACATTAATTCATATATTTCTTATAATTGTTATAACACTTTTGTAAGATATGAAAATTGCATCCATTCATCCACTGGAATAGATGAAAAAACATCTTGACTTTATAATAAGCTTTGACTTAAGATGAACAACTTATGTTGTGTGTCTTGTTTGACCTAGAAAAAAATTCAGGCCTGAAAGGGTTAAAAATTGGAGGTTTTTCACTCTAGAATGTATCTACATGACTTCTGATTCAATTTCAATAGATTTTGTAAGAAGATTTTAGTCACACTAAATTCCTTCAAATCGGCTCTTTAGGAAAGGCTAAACAAGAAGAGTCATACTGTCATGAACATTTCCTTCTTTGAAGGCTGTCAGTTTTTCTCTCTAGGACTCTTGAATCTCTCAGCGTGCTCATCTGCCTTTGCGTCAGCTCTAACCTACCACTCTGCTGTGAACTCTGAGTCCTTCTCTGTGCATAAGTTAGACACACACAGAGAACAAAAGTTGTGATTTTTCAGTTCTTCAGTGATGCCTCGGGCCTCAGAAATCATCAAAGCCTCCATGCAGCAGAAAAGCAAAGAAAACAGATGCTGGAGAGTGTAGAAAATGCTTGCCAGCGACAGAATGAATGTGCTCGGCTGGAGCTTTTGTTTCATCTTCACTTATTAATTTATTTTGGAACAAAGAGCTGAGTTTAGTGGCTTCGCAGAGGCCGTTCACAACACTGAAGGTGATGAAAGCTGTGTGAAGCACTGCCAGAGAGGAGCGGCGAAGAAGTGGAATCATTTATAATAGGAACAGATGAGGGGTTGCTAAACAGTCATCATTAATTCCTCCATTTGACTGAGTGTTTGCAAACGAGCATGCTTAAAACATCACTAGAGCATGCTGGGAGCTGAACACATCAAAGAAATTAAGAAAAAAAATGTCTGTAAATTCGTCTTATGATTGTTGTGAAAATTGTGTTTTTTTAATCACAAGAAGATAAAATCGGAAAGTTTAAACTGGACGTTTAACAGCTGTATTTGGAGTTATTGAAACAAGCGATAACCTGCCTTTTAATGTCACAGAAATAATTCTGACTTGTTGACTTTCTCATATGTTCCTCTCATTTTTCATTCCACATTCGTTTAGAAAAATCTCTTAAGCTATTAAAACAGCAGAAGGACTGTTCAGAAGGTCAAAATAGAGCCATTTGGTTTAGCAAAGAAACAGATGCAGAAAATAATTGCTGGTTAGTAGAACTGAAGAGACTTAATTATGTGTTTCAGAGCTGCAGTCGCTGCACACTTCTGAGCTTCACCAGCTCTGTTACTTGAGATAGAGGAAGATTTATTATAAATAAAAACCATCATTTTTGTAAGTACTTGATCTGTCTCGTTTGAGAGAATTTAGTTTTAAATCTCTTTAATTCCCTTCCTGAGACTCTAATTCATGAAGCAAATCCAACAGAAGAGATTTCAAATGATGCAGCGTTTTAAAAACAAGAAGTTCGCTCTTTTAAAACAGAGATGAACATTTGAAGATATTAAGTCACCTAAGAACCTTGAGCAAAAAATGGGGCGAACATGCAAACTCACACATCAGACTAACGGATATGTGAGAGTGACAAAAAGTTAAGCTCTGCTGTGTCGCACTGAATGACCTCATTATCAACCAAGGAAAGCTGGCTCTTTAGATCACTCGCTCAGAGTACTTTTGAGATATAAAAGAGCAGCTAAGTGGCGCTAAATACACACTCGCACGTCAATTCGAAGAAATTGCGAAGAAGTTTAAGGAAGAGATTAGACCCTTTTACAGGTCATGTAATAAAATAGTTAAGCATGCAATTAGACAAAAAAAAATGTTTCCCATTAAGTTGGATGTGGAAGCAAGGTTTTAAAACAGTTTCTGTTAAAATGTCAGTTAAACATGAATTAAAACGTCTGCTTGTTGCGTTTACAGTTGCACGGTTACAACTGTTTTATATATAAATGTATGTGTATGTATAAAATAATTAAAATGTAATATATAATTTATATGAAAAAATTGTAAATAAATATTTTCACGCTCTTTGATAGAAAACCCACTAACACTAACTGTTGTTTTGAAAGAAATATTTGTTTTGGAAAAATGTTTTGCTGTTTTTAATATTAAAAAATCACGTCCTCACCATTGTTTTTTAAATATGATTTTATTCCTTGTAAATATTCTGAATTGGTTTCTTAATAAAAAATATGTTCTATCTTTAATCTTTAAGATTTTGACATCTCTTTATTCCTCACATGAGCATCTTGTGAATTTTTCAAGTGAACTCTAAATTGAAAAAAGGAAATGAAGAGCCAGGCAGAAGAAGAGACGAAGAGATGCTTGTAAATATGGAGAGGGATGGAGGCGAGAGTAGGCGATGATTATTGTACATTTCTTACCGTCGAGAGGTTGATTCTCAAGGCAGCACATTGTTACAGAAGGAAGCGAACGAGTCTCTGGAGAGAGCAGCAATTACCCTTGCGAAATTACCCTCGTCTGAGGCGCCTGGGCAGAGAGACACACTGTCGGATGCAGAGATAAAGCTCAGGATTTGTTGGATGGGAAATTTAACGCTCCTCGTAAAATTAATCACATGCAAAGATTGAGCACTGAATTGTGTTATCAATATATCTCTACAACATTATTTATATTAATTTGCTTATTTCTCTTCAGTGGATGATGGAATATGTTAAAGCTACAGTACACCATTTAAGATCGTATTTTTTTTTCTTATTGTGATACTTTTCTTAGTTTAGTGCTTACTTTTCCAGATGAGTTGTAATTAAAAACTTACAAACACAAGGATTTGCACATTGCCTTCTCTAACTTAACTTAATGTGATTGGATTTCATGCATTGAACCTCATTGCTTACCCCAGAGAGAATTTGTTATTGTTCTCCTCCTAGTGGACAAAACTTACAAAATCAGATTTGTCTTCTTCATATTAACCTGGTTTGGGTTTTTAAAGACTCATGACACTTCCAAAGTTTTTAGTGGATGTTCTTTGGATGAAAGAAATAAAATGTTCATATCTTAAGTTTTTGGGCCTTGGAGCTGATTAACATGAAGCTCTCTTATTCAGTTCAGGGAGGTTGTCCAAACCATATCATGCACCTTTTCTTTTTGCATTTTCTATATATCAGCCCCTAAATGAAATAGTTAAGTGAATGAACTCAAATAAACTTTTTAAACATTTTACCTTTGCCTTGTTACTAGAATACCTGTCAAATTGGGTAAAACAACTAAGAAGAGAGACAAAGCATCCGTTAATAATGCCTAGTGTAAGAGGCTTGTATGTTCAGAGAGGCGGGGGGCTGTGCATTAGAAAAATCCTGGGCTCGGCGTAACAACATCAAGCACATCAAACACACATGCTAGATAACCGACTCCTTCTCTCCCTGAGGCGGATTTCAGAGATAGTGCTGATGAAATGCTCTGGCCAGAATCTGAGCAGGATCCGGCATGCTGCTGGGTGCTCTGCGGGAAGATTCAGTCTGTGTGGAGCGATACAGAGACGCTCACTTTTCAATCCTTCATCTCGCTCACAGTTTGTCTGGGCTTTAGGGAACACACCCTGCTCATGATAATGTCTGTTCTGGGACAAACTGATGGAAATTATACAAGAAAACCGAGAGAGCACCTCTAAAGTAGTACCAGTTCAATCGAAAATATATCTTAAGCACAACTTTTACTTTTTAGCAGGGGTCTAACTCTGTATTGTCAAGTGATGTTGTGTTGATTTCCATTTGGGAAATGGACAAATTCCATTTATTCATGTTCATACTCACATGAAAAAATAAGTAAGGATTGGTTTTTCATTTATTTAAAAAAAGAAAAGAAATCTATTTAGTTATTTTACAATGGCTTCTTATAATTTTAAATACAGTTTTAACTTGGCAAGTTACACTCCAGATACTTTATTAAAACATGTTAAAAAGTGTAGGGGTCTATCCTTTCAACTCTGCTTTAAGGCGTGTCCCTGATATGTAAATTAGATTCACTAGCAATGGCATTGGATTTTTTTCCGACAAGGTTCATATTATGAGGAAAATTATTGTATAATATTTACAGGCGCTCTATATAATCATATAGTTAGAATATAAGTATAGAAAATATTTCACTAAATCCAATCAAAATGTGAAACTTGTATATGATATTCATTCATCACACTATAAACTGATATATTTGTATCTTTTGTTTTCTTTTATTTTGATTCTTGATTTTGATTGAACTCAAAACCACAAAATTGGTACTTCAGAAATTGTGAAAAAATATATTGAAGACACCTGGTGATCTGAAAAGTCATTAAACACCAGAAAAATAAAGGAGTTGGTGCTTGACTTCAGAAGACACCCTCCAGTACACCCACCAGTGAACATCCAGGGCCTAGACATTGAGATTGTGGACACTTTTAAATATCTGGGTGTTCACCTGAACAATAATCTGGACTGGAACACCAGTAAGTATGCCCTGTACAGAAAGGGCCAAAGCCGCCTCCATCTAAGACTGAGGTCTTTCGGTGTGTGCAGGAATTTATAACGGACTTTTTATGACACGGTAGTAGTCTCAGCAGTTCTCTATGCTGTTGTGTGCTGGGCAAGCAGCAGCAGGGACAGAGACAGGAAGAGTTTTAACACCTTGTAAAAAGAGCTGGTTTGTCCTGGACTGCAAACTGGACACCATCGAGGAGGTGGCGCACAGACAGATGTTAGTAAAATTGACATCCATTATGGACAACCCCTCCCACCCTCTGCATCACACCGTGGAGGCTCTGAGCAGCTCTTTCAGCACAAGATTGTTACACCCCCAGTGCAAGAAGGAGCGCTTCTGTCGCTCTTTCCTACCTATAGCAATTAGACTGTATAATACCTTATTAAAGTAACACATAAATGTTGGAACACACAACTCACAGGTCAGGTCAACACAAATTCTCAGGTCAGGAGCCATAAATGTTTGTGTATAGGATTTTGCAACTCTCAAATGTAAAAATTGTGTACTATGAGCAATATATTTTTTTTCAAAACATTTGCATTTTCACGTTTTTCTTTCTCTTGTTTCACTTATCGATCCCATGGATCCTTCTGTTGTTGTTGTTGTAGTTGCCCTTATGCTGCTGTACTTACAGAATTTCCCCATTGTGGGATTAATAAAGTCTATCTTATCTTATCTTAGAAGGTTTCTCAGTCTAGTTCTGTAGGCTACAAAAACCGCGGGGAAGACTGCTGCCTTGACAGTTGTCCACA
Source organism: Danionella dracula (assembly GCA_900490495.1). Lineage (NCBI taxonomy): Eukaryota > Metazoa > Chordata > Actinopteri > Cypriniformes > Danionidae > Danionella > Danionella dracula. The sequence goes on from UELW01000778.1 coordinate 13,568,963, forward strand.
AGTTGAACATTAACACCTTGCACAAGGAGGGAAAGTCACAAAAAATTTTTTAATTGTTTTAATTACTGGAAGGAAAGGAAAAGATGTAGTAGAAGTAATAGGCATAAACACACCCTTGAGAGGATCATCAAACAAAACCCATTCATAACATGGGGGAGATTCACAGAAAGTGGTCCAGAAAAAAGTTTCTAGAGTTTGTAATGGTTTGGGGCCATCTACAGGGAGTTTTTAAAGGACTTTATGCTTCCTGCTGCTGACCAACTTAATGGAGATGCAGATTTCATTTTCCAACAGGACTTGGTCGCTGCACAGTGACAAAGCTACTGGTAGTTGATTTAAGGACAATGATTTCCCGGTTCTTCACTCGCCAGAGAAAATCAACTGGGTTTTGTGAAGAGGAAGATGCGATATCCCAGACACAGCAACGCAGAAGAACTTTTTTTAGATTTTCTTTTGTCCTTTGACTAAGGTGTCAGCAATGTTTTAAAACTCAAGACAGTTATAAAGTATCAAATAAGTCCATGATTTGAGCATTTGTCGGTGAGAGTGAGCTTAACTTTCTTCTAACTTTCCATTCTTGCGGTGCTCTTCAGCAGTAATGCTGTGTTGAAATACAGCTCTAATTAGAAGCCAATTAAAAATGGATGGTGTTTGTGGCCAAAGAGGGAACTTTTATCCAAAAGCTCCTTCACAGATAATGACCAGCGTTTAATCTTATATTTAATGCCTTACTTGCGCCTCAGAGAATGCTGCTATTTTCTTCTTCAAGATGTTATGTTTGGAGATGATAAAATCAGGATTTACTGGGCTCTGAAAGAGGCTTGCATTCTGAGCTTTGACTTTAATTTTAACATCCGAACATTTTTTCATTACAGAAACAGAATGTTTTAGCTTGTTTTCGCTAGAACAGCAGTAGAGAGCTTTAAACCTACACTGTTTGTAAGAGCAGATCAAGAATCTGTGTGGATGTCACTGATGACATCAGCTTTAACCGGTAAACAGAAGTGTGCCCTCCGTTTGCCCTGTCGTCTCCTTCCACCCGTGAGCAACAGATCGCAGGGTTTTATCTCTCAGATTCGTTTTTCTACAAACCGCTGAGCAGAGCTTTCAAACCAGAGAGATGGCAGATCACTCCCGGCTGCGTTTGACCCCGTTTTAATGCTTTATTCATGACTTTAGTGGAAAAAAGGTGACTATAAATGCATCGGTACTGAAGAATACATCCTGTCTCTCCTGAGGGCATTTACAGTTTCTGAGTTTACTGTATCTGAATAATTCACTAAAGAGCATGAAAGAAAGAGGAGGCCGGTGCTTTACTCTTGATGGATGCCGAGAGAGAACCTTAAAGGAATTAAATTGAGGAGATTGCGCAGGGAAGAGTTTTTGTAGTTATCGATTGAATTTGATTCACACAGAGTTAATATTTCCCTCTGTGAAATGGTGTGAGAGATGCCAGCAATGTACAGAACTGGTTTAAATGTTGCAACCCAGCATTAAAAAGAATAAAAAATGTAATTGGGAGGATAATTCATGTTTCATTCTTATATGACGTATGTGTTTTTGTAAAAAAATTCGATCATACTTTATGGCATTTATTTTTTGCTTTGCCCATTAGATTAAAATATATATATATATATATATATATATATGTACCCCTCCTAGAACCGCCACCTTAACGTGGTGGAGGGGTTAGCGTGCTCGAAGGATCCTAGGAGCTATGTTGTCGGGGGCTTGCTGCCCCTGGTAGGGTCTCCCAAGGCAAACAGGTCCTAGGTGACGGGTCAGACTAAGAGCGGTTCAGAAGCCCTGAATGATGACAACAACAGATTCCGCGACGTCGCCCGGATTGGCATCACCGGGGCCCCACCCTGGAGCCAGGCCTGGGGTTGGGGCTCGCAGGCGAGCGTCTGGTGGCCGGGTCTTTTCCCATGGGACCCGGCCGGGCCCAGCCCGAAAAGGCCACGTGGGATCGCCCTCCAGTAGGCCCACCACCCGCAGGAGGGACCGTAAGGGGCCCGTGCTTTGTGATCTGGGCGGCAGCCGAAGGTGGGGACCTCGGCGGCCCAATCCATGGACACAGAAGCTAGCTCTGGGGACATGGAATGTAACCTCGCTAGGGGGAAAGGAGCCTGAGCTTGTGCGGGAGGTGGAGCGCTACCGGCTAGAGATTGTCGGGCTCACCTCCACGCACAGCCTGGGCTCTGGAACCCAGCTCCTCGAGAGGGGCTGGTCTCTTCACTACTCTGGCGTCCCCCGCGGTGAAAGGCGGCATGCTGGTGTGGGCCTGCTCATAGCCCCCCAGCTCAGCCGCCATGTGTTGGAGTTCTCCCCAGTGAGCGAGAGGGTCGCTTCCCTCCGCCTTTGGGTTGGGGGCAGGTCTCTCACTGTTGTTACGGTCTACGGGGCCGAACAGAAGTGCAGAGTACCCGGCCTTCTTGGAGTCCCTGGGAGGGGTGCTGGAAAGTGCTCCAACCGGTGACCCCATCATTCTCCTGGGGGACTTCAATGCGCACGTGGGGGATGACAGCGTCACCTGGAGGGGTGTGATTGGGAGGAATGGCCTCCCCGACCTGAACCCGAGTGGTGTTCTGTTATTGGACTTCTGTGCCCGTCACGGTTTGTCCATAACGAACACCATGTTCAAGCACAAGGGTGTCCACCGGTGCACGTGGCACCAGGACACCTTAGGCCGAAGGTCGATGATTGACTTCGTTGTCGTATCATCTGACCTTCGACCATGTGTTTTGGACACTCGGGTGAAGAGAGGGGCTGAGCTATCAACCGATCACTACCTGGTGGTGAGTTGGATCCGCTGGCTGGGGAGGAGGCCGGAAAGACCTGGCAGACCCAAACGTACGCTGAGGGTCTGTTGGGAACGTCTGGCCGAGCCCCCTGTCAGAGTGAGCTTTAACTCCCACCTCCGGGAGAGCTTCCACCAGATACCGGGGGAGGCTGGAGACATGGAGTCAGAGTGGACCATGTTTTCCACCTCTATTGTCAATGCCGCAGTGCGAAGCTGTGGCCGTAAGGTCTCTGGTGCCTGTCGTGGCGGCAATCCCAGAACCCGGTGGTGGACACCGGAAGTAAGGGATGCCGTCAAGCTGAAAAAGGAGTCCTATCAGGCCTGGTTGGCTTGTGGGACTTCGGACACAGCCGACCGGTACCGGCAGGCCAAGCGCGCAGCAGCCAATGCTGTGTTAGAGGCAAAAACTCGGACCTGGGAGGAGTTCGGGGAGGCCATGGAGGAAGACTATCGGTCGTCCTCAAAGAAATTCTGGCAAACTGTCCGGCGCCTCAGGAGGGGAAAGCAGTGCCCCACCAACACTGTTTACAGTAGAGGTGGAGAGCTGTTGACCTCGACCAGGGATGTGGTCGGGCGGTGGAAGGAATACTTTGAGGGTCTTCTCAATCCCACTGTCACGTCCTCTGTCGAGGAGGCAGAGGCTGGGGTAGTTGAGGTGGATTCGTCTATCACCCAAGCCGAAGTTACTGAGGTGGTTGGTAAGCTCCTCAGTGGCAAGGCACCGGGGGTGGATGAGATCCGCCCTGAGTACCTCAGGTGCCTAGATGCTGTGGGACTGTCCTGGCTGACACGTCTCTGCAGCATCGCGTGGCGGTCAGGGACAGTGCCTCTGGAATGGCAGACCGGAGTGGTGGTCCCTCTTTACAAGAAGGGGGACCGGAGGATGTGTTCCAACTACCGGGGGATCACACTCCTCAGCCTCCCGGGGAAAGTCTATGCCAGGGTACTGGAGAGGAGAGTTCGGCCGCTAGTCGAACCTTGGATGCAGGAGGAACAATGCGGGTTTCGACCTGGTCGTGGAACACTGGACCAGCTCTATACCCTCTGCAGGGTCCTCGAGGGGTCATGGGAGTTCGCCCAACCGGTCCACATGTGCTTTGTGGATTTGGAGAAGGCGTTCGACCGTGTCCCTCGTGGTGTCCTGTGGGAGGTGCTCTGGGAGTATGGGGTCCGGGGCACTCTGCTAAGGGCTGTCCGGTCCCTGTACAACCAGAGCAGGAGCTTGGTCCGCATTGCCGGCACAAAGTCAGACCTGTTCCCAGTGCGCGTTGGCCTCCGGCAGGGCTGCCCTTTATCACCAGTTCTGTTCATAGTTTTTATGGACAGAATCTCAAGGCGCAGCCGGGGGCCGGAGGGGGTCCGGTTCGGGGACCTCAGGATTTCATCGCTGCTGTTTGCGGATGATGTTGTCCTGTTGGCTTCTTCGGGCCTGGACCTGCAGCGTGCGTTGGGGGCGGTTTGCAGCCGAGTGTGAAGCGGCTGGGATGAGGATCAGCACCTCCAAGTCTGAGGCCATGGTTCTCGACCGGAAAAAGGTGGCCTGCCCTCTCCAGGTCAGTGGAGTGCTCCTGCCTCAGGTGGAGGAGTTCAAGTATCTCGGGGTCCTGTTCACGAGTGAGGGGAGGATGGAGCGCGAGATCGACAGGCGGATCGGTGCAGCATCTGCAGTGATGCGGTTGCTGTATCGGTCTGTTGTGGCGAAAAGGGAGCTGAGCCGAAAGGCGAAGCTCTCGATTTACCGGTCGATCTACGTCCCTACTCTCACCTATGGTCATGAGCTCTGGGTCATGACCGAAAGATCCCGGATACAAGCGGCCGAAATGAGCTTCCTCCGCCGGGTGGCTGGGCGCTCCCTTAGAGATAGGGTGAGAAGCTCCGTCACCTGGGGGGAGCTCGGAGTAGAGCCTCTGCTCCTCCACATCGAGAGGAGTCAGCTGAGGTGGCTTGGGCATCTGTTCCGGATGCCTCCTGGACGCCTCCCAGGGGAGGTGTTCCGGGCATGTCCCACTGGGAGGAGGCCCCGGGGAAGACCCAGGACGCGCTGGAGGGACTATGTCTCCCAGCTGGCCTGGGAACGCCTCGGGATCCCTCCCGGGGAGTTGGAAGAAGTGTCTGTGGAGAGGGAAGTCTGGGCATCCCTGCTTAGACTGCTGCCCCCGCGACCCGGCCCCGGATAAGCGGGAGAAGATGGATGGATGGATGGATATATATATATATATATATATATATATATATATATATATATATATATATATATATATATATATATATATATATTCTTGTTTGTCTTGTATTTTAGTTGGATTACGTTTTTATTTTTTTATTTATATTTGTATTCCCTTACTTAGTTGATAAATTTCCCCCTTATTTTGTCCATTTTATATTTTTGTATTTTTGTCATTCTCTTATATTCAGTTTTCAATATTTTTTTTTTGTTGTTGTTGTTTTTGTTGTTTTTGTTGTGAAGTGTTTTATGTGAAATGTTCTTATTTTCCCACCAAATAAGTAACCTTAAATAGAGGTTCATATAACGTCTATATAACATCTTTTGGTTCAGAACTGGTAAAATTGACACCCTGTTCACATTGACTGCTCAGTAGGTCAATTTTTGACTCAAACTGAAACTAAGTAGTTTTTTTCATTATTTGGATTTGGAAAGTCAACTTCAGACTCAAAGAGATTTTGTGAAATACTGTTGATTCATCAAAACCTTTTTGGAAGACTCATAAACAAAACGTTCTTGTTACATTGGTAAAAAAAAAAAATTGGTAAATTGTAAATAACGAGGGTGACTTGTAACTGGCTCTCGCATGATCAGCCTTGACTGGATGTATTTTCTTATGGACATATTATCCAGATGTATTTTGGATATAAAACTTACATTTTTAACATGGATGTCAATGGAAACCTTTTCAGTTCTGGGACCAACCTCAAGTGGTCATTTGAGGAATTACAACTTCATACAAATTCTTATCAAACTTCTTTATTAGCTGACTGATGGAGATACCTTTAGAGCTGTCCCCCTGAATATTTCACCCTTCATTACTCATAACAGCTACATTTATTTTCCTTATTCACAGTCACTTTTATAAACTATTTGTCAAATTGATGAAGGCTGTATAAGATTTGTTTAACGTGTGTTCAAATGTGTTTAAGGTGCCACCACAATTGATTGTAAACGAACTTTTTGCGTGGACACGACTATGTTTAAACTGACTTATGGATTTAATGTAAAATCATAGACTAATCATACAAATAAAAGAGAATAGATGTGTGTGGTCGTCAAAGGGAGTCTTGTATATTCAATAATCCTGAAAATCTGAAAACAACATTCCTGAAAATCCTGGAAGCCAGCGACTCCTCCTCTGACGCACTTTCTCTCCTGCTCATACACGCTCACTGGCTGACGGCGGCGGCGCGCCTCAGTCTCGGGTGCCTCGCGTTCGGAGAGGCAGCATCGTTCCTGTGTGCTTCTCACAGGACTGCAAATAGCAACAAACACGACGTACCACGAGAGCAGAAACTAAGCGCGAACTGCGGAGGTTGCAGCGAGGAGCCGAACTGACAAGCTTCAGCGGGCGCGAGAGAAAGTCACGCCGGACAAGGAGCGATGGATCCCGGCTGCAGCTCCACTCAGCGCCCGCGAGCCAGCACCGGTGGGTGATAAGGTTTACTTCTTTTTTCACTGGATTCTTAACTTAAGGCGATCTGAAAGCGATAATAGACTATTTTTTTTTTTATTTAGCTTCAATATATGTACATATATATAAAACTAACTCTCCAGAGAAGTTTGGAATTTGGTTAACAAAAGATAATAAAATGCATTGAGATTTCCAATTAATGGTTTATGCTTTTACATATTTATTCTAAATATACTAATCGACTTTCACAATGATTTCAACAATTTCTCAATATTTAAAAATTTCAGTGTGTGGTACAGTTTAATTAGATTTAACATAATTTCATGTAGGGTTATTCCATTTTAAGTTCTTCTAGAGCAATATTTAGATATATATATATATATATATATATATATATATATATATATATATATATATATATATATATATATATATATATATATATTATATATATAACCGCGTAACAATAAATTTAGACCACAAAGTAAACTATGTGGTCATACTAGCAATAGATTTCTGCCAAAAAGTGAACCTTGTGGCATCCCAATGTCACTGAAACATACCGAGCACATCAGACAGGAAGTTGCTTTTCGCATACCCTAGATACATGTGGTTTATTAATGCACTGCAGGCAATCCACCAATAAACTGTTACAAACAAAACAATGACAATAAAATAATTTAAAAATGATAAATAATCTAAATCGATTTAGAATGAGGACAAAGATAGAAATTATCTGTTTACTTATTATTCGTATTGTGTGAGAAACATTTTAAAATGGAGTCTAAATTGCAAGGGAGTGATATTGATCAGGGGTATTGATTGATTTTGATATACTCATACATTCTGAAGGTTTAGCTCTAACTGTAAATGAGATCTGAACTGTCTTTATCTTGTTTACTGTCAGTGAAGCCTGCGCCTCACCGAACAGCCTCATAAATTACACACCAGCCTGAAATGAACTGAAACATTTAACTCAGAGGATGATTCATAATTTACCATAATCAGATATTGATTTAGAGAGAGAAAGAGAGAGAGAACAGTAGTAAAGAATCAATATGAAGAAATGGGTAACATGCACTTAGAGTTTAAGACGGATTTTATTTGAGTTTCTTTCACTCCAAGCATTTTTTTCCACCAATATCTGAACTTATGTTCTTTTCCTGTTCTTTTGCTGTTGTGCTTTTTGAGTTTCAGATTTCTTTCATACAGAGCACAGGTTTTATTAATGCGTCTGGCTAGGTAACACTACTTCAATGCACACATCCTTTGATTTTCTGAACCACCTCAAGTATTGTAGTTTCTGGGATCAGGGTTGTTTTGTGACAATAATCACAATTCCTCCAGTAGCTTACATTCAGAGAATGAAGCACAATTTTGAGCACTATCTCGGAAATGATGTGTAATCCTCACCAAAGCTTTCACATTTTCGCTGTTCTCAGCTTTTGGAATAAAATCAATCAGAAAAACCAAATGCTTTAACTTTCAAAAATACTACTCTTTCCTGTTAGCACTTAAATAAAAAAATCTCCACAGCACATCTTTGTTTAGATGTGTTCGCCAGAAACATCTTTCAAAAAGCAACTAAAACTCTCTAAAATCTTTCTGATTATTCCTCCCTCCTTTCACTTCTATGCTTTGTTGATTAGCTGAGATCTTTTGTGATATACCCAAGTTAGATTTGCCTTTGTAACAAACTCTGTGCTCTGGTGACCGATAAGTTCATTTTGATAAAAGCATCTGTTGCATAAATGTAAATGTAGATACACTGTTAAAAAAATGGGGCAGATATTTTGCAAAATATGTAATCATTTAGCTGACATATATTCATTGTAAAATGTTCCATTTATATTCAAATATATATTATTTGTTTGCATAGACAGAAACAAGTTATCTAACCATATTTTTTAGTAAAGAAGTGCAGGATTTACCTTCTCCACTGACCAACTGTAAAAACAAAACATAACAATAGTCAGCAGGTGTTCAGGAAATAATGATGCCTCCTCTTGCTGGAGATATGGTAAGCTATGCCCGAATGCATTGTGATAATCAAAATATGGATTAAAACCTGTGAAACAGACCGATTCCACAAAATTAGCACATATTTTTAAAATATTATTTAAAAGTGTAAAACATCACCCAGTCATCACCGGCAATAAAGCTTTAACAAACCTAAATGCTTTAAATGAACAGATGCAAGCAGTAAAATAAGAGTATCCTAATAATGACAGTTTCAGAAGATCATATCAGCAGCCAACACCTACCAGATGAGAGAATCCACGCTTTAAGCATCTGGACTCAAACCAAGATCCTACATAATTGGCCATATTGTATGTTTTTGTTCATTTATTTAAAGCAGGAATATTTGTAAATGCTTTTGTTGCTTTAGTCGTTATTACTCTGGTTAAAAATGTAAATAGATGTTTCCTTACAAATTTTATAACACAATATGCTTATTAAATTTACCAGCATTTTTTTGTTTGTTTATCTTGTCCTTTCAAGCAATGTCCTTGATGTTTCAGCTAAGATTGAACTAAAATGCTTCAGAAAACAGGATTTTTCTGAAGCGTAATAATTGGTCCAATACTGACATTTTCAGTTTCAAGCACAAACAGAGTCCTTGTCTGGTCTCTTTATTAATGTCTCAGGGACTCATCAGCATGGAACTGAAATCATCAGAATTAGAGAATGTCAATTTTAATGATTTTGCTCCATTATATAGAAAAGTGCTTATTTTAAATAATGTTTGAAATCGCTGCCAAAGATAATGTCATGCTGTACCATTTTTTTTATTCAAAGTTTCAAGCACAAATATAAGAGTGTCCATTTCACGGTTAACCTTTTATGGGTATGTACAGAAACACAACCAACAGAAAGCAGTCTGCTTGCGAAGAGCTGCTCTACTGCTGAAAGACTCGAGCAGGTGTATCTTCATTATCAGGAGACATAAAACCTGGCACACATTAAACCCTTGCGAATGTCGCTGTGTCACCGTGATCACTTGTAGACCTCCTGAGGGGAAGACATCTCCATTTTCTCTCCTCAAAACCGCAGAGTTCATTTCCATGCTAAAAGGAACACTTTTTAGTAGTGCGAAGGAAATGAGCCCATAGTGAAAAAACTCAAACATTAATATGATTGAATCAAGGACGCACGGCTTGCATCTTTATTAATGTCGCTTCTCTCTCCTAATCATGCCGTACAGCAAATACATTAGTGTATTTTCAATTCAAGCCAAGGCTGCATGTTCTTTTAAAACGAAGTCGGTTTAATTGTGTAATGGGCTAATTAGCGCTTTCTAATCTCAAACTTTTAATCTAATAAAGCAAATGCTTGCGTTCCAGAGCAGTTCATTTTCCCTCGATGGCTGTTCTGGCACTCATGCTTCAATAAGTTCTGTCTCTTTAATGATGGAAACAAAAATCTGACAAGCACTTGGCAAAGCATGGTGTATGTAATGAAGGAAGTTTAATCATTATTGAGCAAAGGTTGTGTCAACTGTACTAATCAAACATAAAAAGCTATTTGTGATTCATTTGTATTTTCTGTATCATTGTAGACAATGTAGTGCTTTCATTCACTTTGAATTGAACGTAAAGTTTCTATCCCAATGTACTCCACCCCAAAACGTAAATGTAGTCATTGTCACTTATTCTTATGTTGTTTCAACACCATAAAGGCTTTGATTCTCTGCAGAGCACAATTTTAGATGCTCACTTTCATTGATGATCAAGAACTTGTACTGGTTCAAAGGGAACCGGTTTTTCTCTGACCGATACCAATATTTCCAAATGTTGACAGATGGTCACCAATTTTGATCTACATGAAAACACATATCTTACAGTTTGATACAAACATGGTTCTGTTTAACTAAAAAATATACAGTATTAAACAAATTCCTGTCTATGCACTCTGCACAGGTTCAAGGTAAATATATACAATATACATTAATTGCTAATTAAGTAGTCAAATTAATAATCTTCATGAAAAAAGTCCACTTTAAACGTTTATAAATAAAACCATGGTAGTCTTGGGGGTTGGAGGTTGTTGAGGGTTGGTTGGAGTTGGCAAGGTTGTGGGTGTTGATAGTGATAGACTGGAAGGATGATGTTTTGATGTGCATTATCACTGTAAATTGTCACTTTGGCATACTGATGTTGAATCAATCTTGCCCTTTTATACTGCCAAAATGACAGCGCTTTTCTACAAATTCATAGACAACAGCAGTATGCATGCAGGCTGACGGGGTTCAGTTGCTACGAAAACCATTCCTTGAATCTCGTGTGGTGTTTGTAACATCTTTGCTTCACTGTGACTGGATTATTAAATAGATAAGCAGTGAACAATGTGTTGTTAACATAAAATATTGAATGGAGTTGCTTTTATTGCAATCCATTCTGCTTTCCTGGTCACAAATGCTTTCACATCATGACGAATTCACACATCTTCACATCAAGACACCCGAATGGCGACTGGAAAATCGTCCGATATATTGATCTACCTCTACCCAACCAATATTTTTATCTATTTTATTTTATTTTATTTTATTTATTTTATAACACTTATCAAAGTCTCTTAATTGCATACTTATTATTAAACAAATAAACAAAGAGACTCAATGTTTGTGAGATGTGAGATGATCATAACAAAATGACTGAGCACAGTGAACCCAGCAACTTTGTTAAAGGGTCAGTGACATTGTGTTATTTTCAATATTATGTTGTTCACATTGGTCTAATTGTGTGGGAGATGGGATTCTTTTACTTATAAAGTCTCTATTTTTAATTAAAATCGTATTCAATGTGCTCATTTTCTAGCTTATTCCGGAAATGAGCTGAGATTTTAATTTGGCATACTTCGAAACCACTCCCCAGTTAATCACTTATACTTGTATGTGTTCTACAGGTTCTACTGTGTGGATACATTTTTGGCAAATATTTAAAATAAATATTTGGTTATTTGACCACAAGAGTCTGACTCCTAAAGTGAGAAGGTGCTCATTGACAGACATCTTCAAAATGCCCAAGTTTACAGCTAAAAACATGTTTACCTCTCATTCCATTAGCTTTTTCTATGAAAATTGAGTATATAAACTGGGGGCGTGTATAGTTTTATTCCTGTTTTGTCAAAGTTATATTAAGAACTTTTACATGATAACTGAGGGGACTACTCAAGCGAGAGCCTTTCCCCAGCACTGAGGTTTCGTTCTGGTCAATTCTAATCCCCCAAATCACAACGTTTGCCCATTTTTTTTCTCTGGTAGAGATGCTTTGCCAAAAATGGCTGATTTAACCAAACCTATCACAGTTTAATTAAAACATAAGAACGAAACCAAATGAAAGCAATGGCTCCTTCATTTCAAACTGATATAATCTTTTGATTCAATAAATACAACTTTAGCAATTAAAATTCCTTATCAAGAGCTAATCAGTACTAAACAGTGTTTTGAAAGATTTAGCTATTGTACCATTTAGCCCTGTTGTGCTGCACAACACAGAGACAGAATCATTCTGGACGTGATTTGGATTCTCTTGTTGGGGCTGTTTTAAAAATCATCTGGTTTGTTGAGATGGGTGCTCTTTACCTCAGAATCAGTGATTCGGCTTTAATTAGCAGAAAGAGTGTGTGTTTATCTGTGGACTCCTCCCATGAGAGTGTTTTTATCTGTGGACTCCTCCTGTGAGAGTGTGTTTATCCGTGGACTCCTACGGCATGCATTGAGGAATCTGCCAGTGAGTGCTCTTTTACCGTAGCAGCTTTTCAATTAAATGCAAATGTTTGTCTGAGCACGCAATACTCGTTTCAAGGGATAATCTGACTAATGGTGAAACTCTTTCTGCTTAAACAGCCTTCAGTGGGAGGTAAATGTACAGATGCCAATCACTTTTTATCTGATCGTTTTTCTTAAAGTAACAATATGCTGTAGCTATAGATGGGCACACATTAAAGTGCACAGTGGACTAGCACATTAATTTGTACAATTAAATAATATCTCTAGATCAAAATCAGGCCCGGGCTGAAATTAAATTAATATGTGGCTAAGCAAGGCTGAATTTTTAAGGCCAAATCACTGCTTTAATTCCTTCAGAGACATTGTGCAAGGAAATGGTAATGCATATCTGTAAATCAACATTAGTGGGTGGGGGTATTGCACATTGTCACTGTGTGGTTGATCTCTAAAAAGCTTTGATTTGGATCTATTTAACAGCCTACAGTGGTGACATCTGCCTTGGTTTTCTGGTGTCGTTGAGAATGTGTTTGTAACAGCTAAATATCTGGTTTAAATTAAAGTAGAACAGGAACGCTTTGGAGATTCAACAAAAAGCAATTGATGATGACATCTGAAAGAAGCACAAAACAAAGGGTAACGCAGAACAGAACCGACATATTGTGAGCATATGTGTGACATTTTCATGGTTTAATCCAAACTTTAGACAAAACCTGGATTTGTGCTACCCTTGCAGGCCTTCAGAGAACTGACACCTATTCTGAATCCAAACTATCGCTAATACAAACAACCAATGGCTTGAATTTAATGAGAATTATTTTTGTAATTTTACAGTAGATTATACCTTTCGACTCTTCTGTTGCTGTTTAGTGCTTTTGGCGGATTATCTGCGTTCCTGTTCCTTTGGCAGCTGTTCTCAAAGATCCCAAATGAATAAAAGATCAGACTCCCTTGTGTTAAAGAATTTGTTCTGGCACCTGCTTGGCATCTCTGAGCAGGAGTGTGTGAGAGATGAGACGGCATGGAGCGAAGGAGACTGGCACTGTCGTTTATCACCAGCAATGCAATGCTTTCGCTAGCGGCATTGTGGAAGTCCTTGCGCCTCGGGCCAACTCACGACAGTTTAGTATTTCCTCTTATTGAACCCAGCCCTTCCTCTCTCTCTCTCTCTCTCTCTCTCTCTCTCTCTCAAACACACTCACACACTTTCTTTCTCTCTCTCAAACACACACACACGCACACACACATTCTCTCTTTCACTTTCTCTCTCTCTCTCTCACTCTCTCTCTCGCTTTCACACACACATGCACACGCACGCGCACACACATTCTCTCTTACTAAGCCAGATCAGGCCTGGAAGGAAGCTCTTTCGTTCTGATCTTACAGTGCTTAAATCAGTGTGTCTGATTTATGAAGCCTTTACTCGATCTCAAGCATTTTCTGCACCTTTCCTTTTTTTGTCTGAGATTTCTGCTCTATAAAAGATACTCTAACAGGATTTATGAGCTAATCTTCCAGGTTGAGTGCAGTCTATCCGATTGTGTTCTGATTTAATCATGCTTAAAAATCATATACAATTATAATAAACGCATTCAATAGCAGTTCCAAGCATTAAACTAAAAACGTTGACAGTGGATTTTAACAGAAACTGTTTACTAAACATTAGGTTTTATTATCGTTTGAAAGGATATAAGGCATATAGAGGTTTCCCTTTTTGAACTAAATTATTGAAATATATAGACGTTTGCTTGATATTTAAGTTTTTAGCACATTATATTTTCCGTCACATACATTTAGTGGTTGGAAAGTAATTTGAAAGGGTGATGTGAACATATACGCTACTCAAAAAGAGTAATCGAAGTGTGAAAAGAGTTGATGAGGGAGACAGGTTCAAGTGATTGGGCAATAATAATTTTAATAATAATAGTGCATTCTGAAAGCTCGAGAAAGAAAATTTTAAATACAAAACGTATATCTTTTTGACAACATTTTTTTCAAAACCTTATTTCACATAACTTGACAGCTACAATAAATTATATGACTTGAACATATACAAATAAAGAAGAAGAACTCATTTTAAGAGAAAGTCTTAAGGATTACAAAAAAAATATTTTTGTTGTGTTAAACTTATTTCATAAAAGCAGAACAATGTTACTTTTGATGAGCGATTACTAGATGCTTCTAGGTTCTTCTAATAGTTTGAAAGCAGAACTAAATACTTGAGTACAATTTTCGTGAAATACTTTGTACTCTTACTCAAGTAAATTATTTGGTAGGTTTTTTTTTTACTCTTACTTGAGTCAATTTTTTTTCTCACCAGTTTGGTAGCACTGTTTTGATATCAGCAGACAAAATAACTCAACAGAACTCCAAACGAGAAAGTACAATGCATGAGGATGTGCACATGCCTATACAATCTGCTCATTTGTGCACGTTTCTTATCTGTGTATCTGAATAGTTTGATTTGCTGTCGGAAGTGTTCCAGGAGCTGAAAGTGCACTTGGCTGTTCTTAGATCGGAAAGCACAGTTTGTCTAGGTCTCTATCTTGATTCCTTGGCTCTTTCTAAATCCATGAATATCAGCACACTCACAGATGCTTTGGGTCGCAGATGGTAGAGAATTTTGCAGTTTGCAGTTCTTTGAATCAACAAAAGCTGTTTTGGATGCTTTTGTTCATCGGACGCAAGCATTGCAAACATCCAAATGATTATGAACTCCTAATTCGTGTTAATATTACCGTCTTGCTTCTGAGTTTTGCTGACAAATATGATACTTTTGTAATGGAGTGATTTTTATCTCCTAGAAATATTGAATGGTCTGGATCCAATGCTGGAATGATTGAAAGAATCTGTCAAACAAAAACTGAAAGATTCGGTTCTTATCTTCTTTCTCATTTTGCATCTAATGAAGATGAAAGTTACTGTCAGTTGTATGATCTCAGTCTGCTGAAGGGTTGTTTTTGCTGACTTATGGAGACTCTCCAAAGCCTAAAAATGCTCAGGAAATATTTTGGTTCCAAGAAAGCTGTTTATCAGTAATATCAGTGTTTTGGAATGTCACTAAATTCGTTATAAACAACACCTGACCCGCAAGCTAATCCTCAAGATAACAGCCACTTTTCTCCCAGAACCAGAGACGTGGATGAATTTAGTAAATGTTGCAGGATACAATGAATCTCCTGGCTAGAGATTTGGCTCTTTGTTATAGACTATGAAATAGTTTTTTGGGTTATGTTACTTATTTTAAGAATTTGGTAGCAAAAAAACATCGAAGATTATACAGTTCTTTCTGTAGTGCCTTTAAATTATGTTTTAGTGTATTAAAAAGAAAGCAAGTGGAAAAACCCACAAAATATTTTAAAACAACAAAATGTTTACCTGTGTGCTTTTGGGGGTGGGTGAAATTAGTATATAAAAATCTGTCCCACGCAAGTCTCTAGTTTGAGGTGTGGAAAAGTTTTGACCACTTACATAATACAAAAATTATATGGTATTAAACATAAGAAATACATTTACAATGTCTACAAATGATTCATTTTTAAACATCTGTGTGCATGCACTCACTGAAATATTCAGAGGCTCAGGACAGGATCAAGCTAAGATTTTTAGCTGCTACGTTCCTATTGGAGGAGAGCTACTGTGATGTAATCACTGAAAATATTATTTATTATTATTTTGGTTCTATTGATTCGAGTGTTGTTCATGGTTAAAATGTGTGACTTGATTCATATGTGATCTTTGTCCTGTTCCTGTTTTGAGATGGAGAATTTTATTGTGAGGGGCGAAGGGTGCACTCATGTGAATAACCTTAGGTGAATCATGGTTTACTACTACCTTGTTAAAAATTTTTCAAAGGCCTGATTACAGCTTCATTTCATGCATCTTAAAGCAAAAAAATGCACAAACCATACATACATGATTTTTAATGTATTCTTACCAAACGTCTTCCGAAAGTAGGTTTTTCCATGCATAATTTAAGCTCTTTGGTTTACTAGCAATCATAAGTTGTACATTGTTAGCCCTAGTAGTTAGGTAATGAAGACATTTACAATTCAATATCGGGTCAAGAGGCAGCTTAAGCAAACTTGTCCTACCGAACTGAACACCTTTCTTCTGTTAGTGAAACCAACCTTGGGTTTTGCATTGAAGATTACAACATTTAAGGATAAATTCGCCAACATTAAAATTTTCTGTATATAAAATCTCTGCAGTGTAGGAGTAAAACCCGATCGATATGAGTCAGCGACCGCTGATTGCTCCTTGTCTTTTCAACCATTGAACAGAGATGCATTTAACCCATCACACTCTCTCAGAGCATCTAATCATCATGCTGCAGGGATCCCCATGTTTACACCAGAGTGTATGAGAGTGTGTTTATGTGGGCATTATCTGTCCTCCAGCGGCTGCTTCTCCAGCATCCCTGCATCTATAGGAACATAATAAGCATTAAATTGATGATTAACCTTGGTAATCCAGGAAATTGCTGTGCTTTTGTCGTCCAAGGGGCTGGGAAAGAGATGCTCTGGTAAGGTCTGGTGGGGAATTCAAGACTTTGAGAGTAAATGAGGTTTCTAGCATTATCGGTGAGAGCATACACAGGCTCACGGGAACGAATGGAAAAAACTGAAATGACTGATTATTATAACAAGTGGTTTATTTCACTATTACCTTTAAGAAATGAACAGCTAAAAAAAGTAGCAGTTTGGCATATTAGAGCTGATGAAACAATAAAAAAACAGTGAAAACTTCAGAACTCAAAATGCTTCAGACTGATCCATTTTACGCAGAACTAAACCCCAAAGTCATTATCTGGACTAACATATTGTGACGGATTGGTGCAGGAAAGAGAGCCTTTCTGGGTTGAGGTTGTGATTGACTCGTAACCTTTATTTTTAGCACAAAGTCCAAAACTCACCAAACAGGCACGCAGACCATAACAGGAGTATTAGCAGCTCAGGATTGAAATGTGAACTGAAAGATAAACCAGCTGTGACCCTCCCAGAGATCAGGGGAGAGTTTGCAGGAGAAACACATGAATCCTTATGACTCACTAAAAATTAGAAAAGACGATAAACTGATAGCACCTTGCAAAGGTTTCTGTTCTCTTCATTTTCAAATTTGTCTTTCTGGTATCTTCCACTTGTTTCAGCACACTTTAACTTCAAATACGCCTACTCGTCAATGGTACAATGTTAGCTTAGTGGCTAAAGCTAATACATTACTAATGTGATTAGTGATTATAAAACCAGAAACTTATTCTCATGAGATGAGGAATGACAAACCTCAACCAGAATCAATTGAGAAATTAGGTAAATGATAACAGCTGAACAAAATGAAGGGGATGAGAACACATTGAGGCAAATAGTACAAACACATCAGGCAGTAAAGCTCTAACATAGAGAATCCTTAATAGTAGAATTTCCAGAGCCTTAACACAGTTAAACTCAGCAGGCCGAAACATCAAGCTGGATTTATATAAACTTAATTCATTTACTTGTGCACTCATGCTGAACAGTGCAAACTTGTTCATAAAATACAATTCAAATGGTTCCAGCTGTCTATGAGATCCCCAGAATAGGTGTCTTTCGGAAAAAATTAATCGCTAGATTCCAAAACCATCATAAATCTTCAAAAACAGCTAGGATTCAAGACTGGGTAGCATCTTACCCCAGCAGCCAACTGAATTTGTGAGCTTCATTTAATTGCCACTTGAATATGCATGACTGTCTTAGGATCTCCTCTCTTAGCGCCTGAACTGCAGTCTGTTCTAGGTGCAATGAAAAGACAGATCAAATCTGCACACTTTTTTTCAGTTTGCATCTGAGATAACATGTTGAGTCCTGAAAACTTCAGTGTTGGTTTTTGTGGCTTAATTTCTTATGTAAAAATGTCAAGCACTGTTTGGTGCCTTAGTTCCCTCTCCTTTTAAACAAATATTAAAATAGCAGGCTAATGTAACCCAAAGGAGAGTTGGAGAAATACAACAAACTGTTTTCATGGTCTATAATGAAGACCAAATCTCCAAAATAATTGTTTTTTATAAGCTAGCCAGCAGATTCATTGTTTCGTGCAGCATTTATTAAATTCATCCACGTCTCTGGCTCTGGGAGAAAAGCGGCTGTTATCTTGAGGATTAGCATGTGTGTCGGTCGTTGTTTATAGCGCTCCATTATTGAGTAATCAGACACTAACTGAGTCATTTCTCCAGATTTAGCTGCAAGCTCTGCGCTAATGGCTTCCTCTGAGCCCTGAACGTGATTTACCTTCTGTTTACTCCCAATCAACATTAGCCCTAGTAAAATCCTGACCACAAATGAAGCATGAAACAATCTCCTAAAATGCATGGCTGACCAATCAGATGGCATAAATCTGCATCATTATGCGATTGCTCTTGGGGAGATTGTTTCATGAAGGCTTATGGGTTAATGGTGTGAATATTTCAGCTGAAGGTTCCTGAATGACCAGGGTTGAGATTGCTTCTTACTCATTAGCTGTCAGTTCTCAATCTTTGGAGAGGAATTATATTTATTGTTACATTTACATTTATGTAATTGGCAGACACTTTTGTCCAAAGCGACTTACCGTAGGGGACAGATAATATGCATTTTGTTACACATTCAAAGTCTATCTCCGCTTGCTCATAACAGAAATTGTATCAATTGATCAAAAAACCATAGTAGGAAGAAAATAAAGGAAGAAAAGAAAGACAGAGGAGGGAAAAAAGAAAGTTTTATAGTAGGTTTTCCCTGAAGAGAAGAGTTTTCACTTGCTTTTTGAAAGCTGTTAGTGTTGCTGCTTTCCTGACTGGATCAGGGAGTTTGTTCCACCAGCCAGGGACAGTGAAAGAGAAGGTTCTGCTGAGAGATCTTCTACCTTTGTGTAGTAGAACCAGCAGGTGATGATAGATTTGTGGCCAAAATTTTACGATTGCATCGTGTTTATGAGAAAAGCTTATTTTTATTATAAACACTAAATATATGCAAAAATGTGTTCTCAAAATGAGTTTTGGTGTTTGTAGATTAGTTGTTTGTTTTATGTTTAATTTTGGGTCTAAAGATGGTCCCCAGAAAATCTTCTCATACTTTGTTGTGCAAGGAGAGCATTGTATTTTGGAGAACGTGGAGTAAAGTATATTTATACTAAAGCTGCTATATAGCTTGTTGCCTACTTTCCAAAAAAAAACATTTAGCTTTTTTAATCAAGAGCGTTTAGATTAAATTTAGTTGAGAACAGCACGTCATTGAATGGTTAATTCGTTTACTTTACTGAAGTCTTTAACAATTAAGAACTTCCTGCTGTGGCTGACTGTTAACGTTTCCACATTTGTGTCAACTCTGGATTTTGATACATTTCCTTTTCAGTTTCCGAACATGCACATTTGCATTGACACTTGTAAAGTGTTAGGTAAATTGTATATGGGTCACTGCAGTAAATGATGAGTATATTTCAATTGAAGGTTCACGAATGACCAGCATTGAGATTGCTTATCATTCGGTAACTGTCAGTTCTCAATCATTGTAGAGGAAATGTATTTTGTGTTTGGTTTGATAGATGGTTATGAGTTATTAGGCTTTGAATAAAAAACATATATATACTCTAGGTGTGCAAGGACTGCTGCAAGGACTGCTGCAAGGATGGTTCCTGGCTCCGGTTTCACACCCTAAGACTCAGACCCCTCTCTCAGACAGCTTGCATAGTGCGCTAGATCCCTCCAACTTTGCTTACGCATCTATGGCCAATTTCTTGAGTGTGCACTTGTGAAATACCTGAATGAAATAATTAAAGCTGGTGTGCCCCTTGAGATCATCAGGGGCTGTGATCCAAGAAAGGCTTTGCACACGTCTGATAAAATTAATCACCCATTTTTTCAGTACAACTACCAGGTGATAAGTGATTTCTGACCCAAATTAGGTGATTGCAGAGTGTTTAAGACGGACGCTTTTTTTTTTGCACATTGTTCTTGTAAAAAATGTATTTATTCTTCTGTAAAATGTAATGCAAAAATATGAAAAATTCTCAAAATTAGTTCTGGTGAAGAACCAGCAAGAAAACAGAGATGGAGGATATGAATTAGGTGTCACATGAGTGTTTTAGAATATAGCTTTTGGTTGTTTTATGCTGTAATGTTTTTGGGGTTAACACATTGGGGTTCTCAAAGCTGCTTGCGCCTAAAGATGAATGTGTTTCAGGGAATAGCATATTTATACTAAAACTGATTTATTCTTGAGTGGCTACATTACACAGATTAAAAGAATTCTCTCTGAGTAATGAAGTGTGTTTAGATTTTCAGTAATTGTTCCAGGGAATGTGAGTTGTTAAGTGTGTGGGTAACTCTAAACATAGGTTTCTGAGCATGTAAATATGGTTCAGAACTTTACATTATAGATATTAGGTTTCTTTTATTTGGTAGCTCTTAGTTATCAATCTTCAGTCTGGGGAATCTATTTAGATTTTTATCAGAGAGATGGTTGTCGATTTAAAAGACTTTGAATCGTAGTTTTTCATCACTGTTCAGCACTGTTTCATCATTCTTTAGCAGATGCACGATGAAGTGGAACTCCTTGTAGTATTTTCCTTAATTAATTTTTCTTGGCCAACTCTGCTATACAAGAGAAAAAGTATAAGAATAAATACCGAACTTATTATATTTTTATATGTACTGTGATGACTCTTGAGACCATACATGTGTTCTCAAGCATTTCAAGAGATGTCAGTTTTTAATGACGCAGTGATATAAAACATTAAAATGTGCATGAATCATCGTTAGTTCATGCATAAAATACTCATTAATTTATTATGAGTTTATATTGCACAAGAACAACATGGAATAACAAACATACTATACTAGGATAATTATCTTTACTATCCAAATTTCATCCATTCTAAAACTAACATGTAGCCAATCAGAAGGAGGCATAAAATATAGCCCTGCTGACTGATATTGCACAGTGCGGGAAGGCAAATTATTTTAAACTGAAAATAATTGAGTGGTTTGAAAATGTAGTGCTTCAGAAGACCAATAAATTTACAGTAAAATACAACGATTTTAATAAAAACTTAATTGACACAGAACATAATCTACAATAGAAACGGAATCAAAAACACGATATGAAAATGAGGGTAGAGAGGAACAGATGCTAGAGATATTTGAGCTTGAAGTGTGAAACAACAATTGTTAAAAAATAAACAAAGTTTAACAAACTAGAGTCAGCCAATGCGTGACCTCGATATTAAAATGTAACTCTTGAATGCTCAATTGTTTAGTGAAAAACGCTCCTTACAGGCTCCAGCTTTATTTCTGGCAGTGTTTGTACAAGCACTCCATGTCATCATTCATCCCGACAATCAAACAATGCATGTTTGTTTATTGGCTGTGTTCTCAAACACCTGCAGAGGAGCGAAACATTGTCCCAGAGTTTAGTAGAGCGTTGCATGAAATGAAGTTACAGCTCATAGAAAACGCTGTGATTTGATTGTGTGCTTACTTTATTATCCTGAACCTCTTAGAGTTTCCATTCAGAGCACCTAGTTTATTATTTATTATTTTGTGCTGTTGTTTCCAGGCATTCATAAAAATAAGCTTTTCAGGGAAGAGTGGTGAAAGCACAGCTAAGAGAGGGTTTGATTCTTTTTCTCAGAAGCACTGAAGATGTAAGATGTTAAAGCCTTCGTGTAGAAACTAATGATGTTACACTTGAGCAGAGACATGCGAGTCGTTGGAGCTGCAGTAATACTCTGAGACAGTTTTTCAAAGGAGCTCAACACAAAATATTACATTTTACCAGGGTTTTATTTCATAAACACCTAATACTTTTTCTATGATTAGTGGAATCGCTTGAGCGTGTTAGATGTATAGTAACAGAACCACTGCACTCGCTTGTCCTTTTAAAAGTGTCTACTAGATATTATAAATAGCTAAAAAACAACAACTGTAAGTGGTTTTAGTGAAGTCAAGAGCTACCTTTATTTTAAATGTAATTATAGTGCCTTAATAGTGTGTATTGTTCCCTTTTGAATGATCCAATTGCATCTGACATTTTGGTAAGTTATTCAAATATTTAGTAACACTTTCGATTACTGCTGGTGGTACATATATATATATTTAGACATTTTTTGGGATTATGAAGTAGTGAATTACGTTATAGAGTAATTACCATGATGTAACTACACTGGATTGGGTCTGTTATCTAAAGTGACGCGTGTTCTCTGTAGTTACACTGTAATTACCCACTAAGTACACAGTAATTACACAGTAACTACCATGTAAGTACATAGTAATTCAACAGTAGTTATTCTGTATTACACAGTAATTACTCTAAGTGTACACTGTAACTACCCTGTAATTAAACAGTAATTACCTTCACGTACACGGTAACTACCCTGTAATTAGAGTAATTTCCAGATAAATATACTGTAACTACTCTATAATTACACAGTCTATACCAGATAAGTACACTGTTACTACCCTCTAATTGCAGAGTAATTATCAGATAAGTACACTATAACTACCCTGTAATTACCTAGTAATTATCTAAAGTACTTTGTAAATACACAGTATTTAATCAGTAAGTACACTGTAGGTGCCCTGTAGTTACATAGTAATTCCCCTATAAGTACACTGAAATTACCCTGTAATTAGCGGGCTCTAATCTATTTTGTTACCAAATATTCTGATTCTTTGAGCTCTTATTTACTTAATGTGATATGTTTTTTTGTTTTTTTTTACTTTTTATTAAAAAAAAACAAAAACAAGAAATATCAGCAAATTCATGCTTAATACTAGCAATTGTAAGTGTATATTTGATGAGCCAATCAGCAGATCAAATGCTGACAAGTTGGCCAATCATGTCACTCTTCTTTGCCATGTTACTGCCCAGATATGAAAGAAAACTTAATATCTCTCTTTTAAGAGACCTCACAATCGAATTGTTGGATTCAGAGCTTTTCACTAGTTGTTAGATGGCTGTTTTGATGACCATGCAAAATGTTGCTTAAGCCTGCAAACTTTGCTGTTGGTGCAGTACCACGACCATCTGGAAAATAGTTTGGCTCTATATATTAGATAAGAAAGAAAAGATATGTTACACAAAGTTAGCCTGTAGATTTCAGGATTTAAAGCTATATATGTATATAGTCTTCTTGTGATATGTTATTATGTCTTTGTATATTATCACATAAAAATTGTATTATTATTCACTATGCTTATTTAATTTATTATCTTCTTCCATTATACTTGCTCTTTCTTTTTCACATGCTTTACATTTATTTACAATTATTAGATGTTCAACTGTATCATTTTGACCACATTTGTCACACTTTTAATAGAATGTTTTCAGTTTGGTTTGTGATTATGAACTGGATAATTAACAACCTGATTTGTGGCTTTTATAAGACAAGGTCCTCCTGAACTTGTGTAACCTGATTAATTAGCCTCAGTTTATGATTTGCAACAAAACAGTTGTTCTTATTGGGGAGTCTGTAACACAACTCAGATTCAACAACCATCTCTCAAATCAAATTCTAACATAGTGTCCTGATTAAAGAGGCCAGCGATTGATAGAAAATGCCGCACAAAGTGGAAAACATGCCGAGTTTGTCTCATCGCCTGATGCCACTGTATGAGAGGGCGTATATAAGTGAGGAAATGCAGATCAATATTGTTTCCCATCAGCCGTGCAGAGTCATGGAGAGACTGCAGACGGGAATCACTGCAGTTTAATGATTCTGCTTCCAGTTTCAATGTGCTGTCTTTAAAGGAATCGTTCACCCAGAAATACACTCATTTACTCACCTGCGTGTCTGTTTAAGGCCATTACAGCTGTCCAATGCAGACTGAAAGAGATCGCCGGTCCTCTCATTAATTCTAGCAGAGTCTCTAGTTCACCCTCAGAAACCATCTGAAGATATTTGATATTTAAAGATATGTCGGCTCCTTTGTTGGCATTTGTGTTTTATAAAAAAAATGTTTTTCTTCAGAGCTCCCCAATCAGTCCTCTGTGAGCGAATCGTCTGGTTGTAGCATTAAAGAGATAACTCTAACTATTGAAACTCAATATTTGGAAGATGTTTGGGCATAAATGTGAGGAATAACTGGACATACCCCCAAAACAATACTCTTTAAAGAATTATATTAAAACACCTGCTGTGTGATTTTAACAGAAACTTGGCTCAGGAATGATATTACACCAAGTAAATAAGGCAGAATAGGTGCATTTCAAACGGTTAAAAACCCCTTAATGTTTTTAATGAAATGTATTTCTGAAATACCTGCTAGGACACTATTTTGAGTGACATTCATTTAATTTAAATAGTTCAAAAACACAATTTATAATATTTCTGTCCATTTTCATGTAGCTTTTTTGCAATATGTCAAAGTGAACACTTAACTATGTGGTTGAAAACACGAGAGTGGTTTTTCGAGGCTGGATTCCATGCTGGGTGAGCATTTCCTCCAGTTTTGCTGAACTTCCAGGGCTTAAAAGCCTCTTGTTTCATGTACTGTATGCGCTCATAATGTGTGCTGCAATAGAACGACGAGTTTCATTTTTGATATCTTGCATGCATGCATTTGAGGACCATATGTGGAGGCATTAATTAAACGAACATCAGAATGATTCATTTATAGTGTTACAAAAACATATTCCCTGCTCCACTCACAAAGGTGAAGGTGGCAAAGAAAGAGCTCATGAATAATTCAACTGGACTCCAGTATGCAAATCTGTCTATTAGCCTGCTTCAGGAACTTACTGCAGGCTGGCTATTATAAGTGGAAGCAGAGCTGACCTGGTTGACTCGTTAGCAGCTTTACAGTTGTGTTCATGCATTTAAATGTACAGCGATCTGCTCATATTCACAGTTTACATGTGAGAGGGGGAGTAAAGTACCAAAACAGTGACTACAAGTAAACATGACTAGTCAAACACTGATTGGCTTGCAAGAGATACAAACACAGCATGCAAACTTCTAACTGAGCCTTGCAGAGGCAGACAACTGCAGCTGAGAACAGGAGATCCATGCTGTGCTTCACTGTGGATGTTTTCAGTGTTGTGTTGCGTGTTGCTGCAGTGTTAGATTTTGCCACCATCATTATTTCATTGGGTTTTGTCCATTAAGCATAGCATCATCCCCCTGATTCAACAGGTTCACTTGAAAATCTCAGAGAAAAGGGGCATGGTCAGCCTTGAGTTAATGAGATGCCAGGGAATGCGTCTTGCATAATGAGAGGAGTTTCAGTGCATACACATTGCTAATTTGCTTACATATATCATTAGCAAGAGTGAGTAAACCAATGTTTGGGACCATAGTTATACAATGCTTGTGCCCCTTGGAACTGAAAGCAAACCTATTTTATCGCTGAATTTACGAAATGCACATTTGTGCATCCAGTCTCAAAACAATGAACTAACTTCACACAGGAGGACCGTGATCAGAATCTGACAGCAGATACGGGGAGACTCCAATCTTGGGCATTTGCAGTTTTAACACATTCACCAAAGTGCTCCCAATTTTGGGGTCAACATTTTCTTCAAACCAGCAAGTCAAAAATCAAATAAAAAAACAATAACAATTTTTTAAATTAAATGAAACGGAAAATAAATTAATAAATTGTTCAAGTTTTAATTTGCAGAAGACTGAGGCCAATGTATACATGTTCATGTCTCAAAAAAGTGGTCTATGGATTTATGGTACCTTAAATGACAGACACATATTCAGTTTGCATCGTATAATGCTCAAGCAATTGAGCATTCTCCAGGAATATAAATCTGCATTTTATTTTAGCAAACGTTTCTTAAAAAATATCAAATTTACTCAATTACGCTGCAATTTTTTATCTACGCATAGCTGTAACAGCTTGGCACTGAATAATAGAGATTAATCTTATTTTACTTTTTTGGTGCACAGATTATTTGTCTAATTTTGACTTGAGCAAAATACTTACTCTGATCATGTATTGCTTAAGTTAAAACATTTGAAGAGCTAGAAATTAGTTTTCTCTCATTCATTCTCTCAACAGATGACTGAGTAATGTGAAAATATCATTATTAATTGTTTGTTATTAAAACTAAAGACACAATGTGAATGTTTGTGAATTGTTATTATTTAAAAATGTTTTATAATGATAATAATAATGCCTTCAGTTTATACTGAAGTTTTTATACTAAGTTTAATGTTTATACTCACTGTTCACATACTAGAATTACTTTTGCTAATACATGCTGTAAGGTTGATCTTGAGCACACAATAGTTGTTTTTAACACCATTTTTATCTTAATTCCTACCAAGTCAAATTTGCCACCCCGTTGCAATGTTTTTTTTTGTTTTGTTTTTTTGCTTGATTTAGGACATTTTTTTTCTAAGAGGAACATTTTTGCAATGCACTTTTATTATTTCATTGTGTTTATGTGGCCTTAAGTAGTATATAAACCAATGTTAGCTGCAAAGTCTTCTCATATTAAATCTTTTTTTTTATCTTTCTGAAATGGACATTACAGTCCACAGAATCTCTATTTCATGTAATTGTTTAAATCATCTGTTTGCTTAGTCAGAGAAGTAGAAATTTCATTATGTTAGTATATTATTATACCAGGGAAGAGCCCCTCCTTAAACTTCCTTTGTACTCAAACCCAAAAGTTTGGCAATGAGTTTTTGGAAATCTAAATTTTACGCTAGGTTAGCAATGCTAATTAACCTGTGACAGCTAGCTTCAAAATGCTAATGAGTCCTAACTGACGTCCTGGGGGAGTGTGAGAGACTGTGTGTGTCCTCAGCTATTATCGACGATGATGAGCTTGTGTTTGGGACGGATGGAGGCGAAACGTTAGCGCTGAAGCTAATCCTAGGGTTTTCCCTGAAGGGCTAATCAGGAATCTGCCTGGACGGATCCATCCATCTCCATCTGAGCTCATTGAACAGAAAGAGTCCACAAGAGTCTCAGTGGAGCAGCCAGATCTAGGGCAGACTGTTAAAGACATGTGAGGAAGAGTTAATATGTGGGCTGTGGAGGAGGAGGCTTTGAGTAGCAAACACAGAGAAATGTTCACTAGGGTTTGAATTAGCTGCACGGATACACCCAGAAGAGAGCATAACGACCACAGTAAGAGCTTGAGGTTGAGTTTATAGAAAGAAAAATACATGCTGTTGATGAAGTGCTTAAACTTGTCAGATACAAGCTAATTTACTATCTTAAAGTAAATGATTTTTGTTTTGTTTTTAAACATTTAAAAAAGCTGCACTAATAATTTTCTGTGAAATATCACTGTCTCTGCAGTGTCAGGATGAGGGGGCAGGTAATTTATCATCTCATAAGGTGATAGAACAAGAGTCTGAAAAAAAGTGTCACATAAACAATCCAAGAGAACAAAGATGTGGCATTTAGGAGAATGAGGAACAATGATGAGCTGATGTAAGAGTGTGAGAGTCATTGTTTGGTTTGGTTTACACTGTAGAGGTGTTCAGGGGATCCAGGTTCAGGTCGTGCTGATTATTTTCAGAGTGGAGGCAGGCCAAACATGACATTTTAATTCATCTCAATAAAAGTGAAATCAAGTTTAGTTTGTTTGTAAAGCACCATACTCCAAAGTTTGTACTACAAAAAGGAACAAAGTTTTATAAGAAGTGAAGAACACAGTCACACTATAAAGAAAGGCTCAATTAGAGAGGTGAGAACATCTAATTTAAAAGGAACTTTTTATTTAGTATGACTTTGGTTTTAGATTAGAGTGAACCCTGATGCTGATTTTTAAAAACATATTGACATCTGATGAGGGGGATCGTCACTGCTATGCTGCCATTCATTGTCCCTTCAGATCTGTTAAAGTTAGTGAAATTGACAATTATATTACCTTAAGATCTTAAAAAAGAACATGCAACCCTAAATGTATATATATAACATATACATGATGTATTTGGTTTGAGATCTATTTTACTTGGTATCTTACTAACATTTTGTGCTCAGTGAGAAACCAACCAACATAGTACAAAACATGAAAACAATTTGAGTCAAAGACCTACCATTCCAGCACTTTGTGTTCCCTTTCAGTATCCTGAAGCCCAGTTGACCAGTTGCCACGCTGTAAATAAACATAGCATTCAGTGCACAATATAATATGACATTTTTATAGTAGAACAGTAAATGTTGTTTACTTTAAAATTTAAAACTGCTTTTTTATGAGATTCCGGTGTTGTGGTTAATTGTGACTAAGAGAAAGGTGTGATGTGTTGCAGTTGTGATGCAGTGTGAAGTGTGAAGCGGTTGATATGTGGGAGCAGGGATAACGGTTTAGCAGTAAAATCACCCCAGAGCATGCTTGTTGCTTGCGCACCTGATCTCAAGCACGCAAATATAACCAATTAAACACTGAGAAAGGAAATCTGTGAACATAGAATGAACATGTCATGTTATCTATATTCAAAATAAATGCATCTGCAAAGCCTAAATTTGGTGACAAGTAAATAAATATATCAAGAAAATTATTCAACACCAGCAAACACGTACTATAGATTGACTAACATGTGACAATTGGCCCAAGTCAATTGCCAAGGTAGGACTTATCAAATATCAATATCTACTTTTGTTATTTAGTTACCGGGAATCAATTTTTTTTCTCCCAGATGTAGTCTCCTTTTGGATGTGTGTAGTAAAAGGGATTTAACATTGTGAGAAACACATTTTCATGCAAGACGACGTTCCAACAAGTGTTATTTGTCTCCTCCAGTGTTGATTTCTCGTGTTGCACCCAGGCAGCTTGTACATTTATACTTACTGTTTTACAACATTCTCAAAGTTGATATTTGCCTTTACAGAGAATGTTTAAAGTCTAGGACATTTGTTACGCCCAAGAGTGTATTTTATTTAATTATATCAAGGAAGGTTCTTTTCCTTTGGGGTTCATCTCTCTCACTCAGAATTACCGACCCTCTGCAGAGGCTTGTTAGTGGAGGTGTGTTGGGTCTGGAGAGATGAGTTTAAAAGGCACTCATTCTCATCTGGAAGTGAGACATTGCTCCTCAGCTCCAGACAGAAATTGTAAGTAAAGATACTTGGGTAATAACTCTGCTTGATGCCTCAAGGGTTGGTTTGTTTGGCTGAAGAGAACCAGGTGGGGTTGTCCTTTTGCTAGGTGTTCTGTCCTATTGAGTGATTAACTTAAAGTTTAGATTTAAGTCAAGTTTTCTCAAGTTATTTTGTTGTTTAAAAAAAGACTAACCTATGCCTTTGTTGTGAATTATGTTGTCTTTTGTGAGATAGCCAATCCACATATGTTACAGTTTTTATGTTTGACTCACTGTAAAAAAAACTTTCTGGGACTGAGTACTAGTGTGCAACCTTTTCAATTGTTTGCACCATTTCCAATTTATTTCTATTATTTTTCTTTGTTACCTTCTTGCCAAACCCCTAGACATGGGCAGAAACATAACACATTTGATGTTTATTACCAGATTTCAACCGTTCAACCGTTTGCTGGCTTATCAACCCTTTGGACAGATCAGAGTGTTACCTGCTTGTCACTATGCCACCTTACAGCTCAAACAAGGCATTGTTGGTCCAGGGGTGTCTTTGATTTTTTTTGGCCTTCATTGTTTCATAAATGGATCTTTTTAGAAAACACAGCTTTTTAGTTCTTTTTAGCTGCTTAAATGCTTTCTTGAAATACTTACTGTTATTTAGGAACAG
Organism: Danionella dracula; assembly: GCA_900490495.1. Lineage (NCBI taxonomy): Eukaryota > Metazoa > Chordata > Actinopteri > Cypriniformes > Danionidae > Danionella > Danionella dracula. Next base: position 13,598,809 of record UELW01000778.1, read on the forward strand.
TGGTGTACTTTAGAAGAGGTACGTGTAAGTGCTCTTACACCTTTCCTTCACTGTGTGCGTAACACATGAGTCATTCTGACATCTGTTTCATGCTGTACCTTAGAATCTTCTGTTGTTTTCCATTGCAAATACACTTTTCCATTGCAAACACTGAGAACATAGTCTGGCCTTTTTCCCTAAATGAACCTCTGGCTACAGGAGACTGAATGTTTTGATGGTGGAGTAATCTTCTTTTTTTTTGCATTCTTTTTTGTGTGCATTTTTTCACTTGTAGAACAAGCAGAACAAGAGAGAATACAGTAGATTATAGTTACTTATAAATATATTGAAAAAATCACTCATTGAATACTATATTCAGGGTTTAGGCATCAAAATGAGATCTGACCTCTTGAGATGGCTTCAATTTTACATTTTGGAGTTACAAAGAGAGTAAATCAAAGACCTGAGAGACTGCTATGGCGATGGATTATATTGATTTCTTTATAGTGTTGCCAGACAGACGTGGTTATCTCTACATATTCTCATCATTCAGCAATTTTAAGGTTCCAGTTGTTTTCATCTGTATTTTTATAGTGGAGAGGTTCAAAGAGAGCCAGGTGGTATGACACCAAAGCTCCGGCCGTGAGTTACAGCATCACACACAGCTTTTAAAGGTCAGGACTGGGAATAGAAATCTAAATGAGAGGCTTTATTCATCAAACTAAATCCCAGGAGCTTCTGTAGAAGAAAACATTCTCTGCAAACAAGATTTTGTGTCTCTGTAGCTGCAGCCTCATTGGGTACATCTCAGTAGAATTTTTAAAAGTGCACTAAAAATACTTTACTTCAAACCACAAATTATACAAATTGTAAATTTTCAAATCCACTCAGTTTACTCCCAAGTTATACATTTTACTTTTTTAAAGGGTGACATTCATTCATTCATTTATTCACTAATTCATTTCAATGTTTCTTTATTTAATATAAATTAAAAATGTTTCTCTATTTTTTATTAACATTTTTGTTTTTGTTTTTCTGTCTACTGTTCCCTGTTATTACATTGTTCTTACATTTACTATTTGCTCTGTTGATTTCATAAATTCAATTACTTGTTTATTTGGTAAAGTTTTGTTTGTTTGTTTGTTTATATGTTTGTTTGTTTTTTTCGGTACCTACCAATTAATTTAATTAAGTAACTGTTTTGCTTTGCTTTCATTTTATTTTGTTAAGTTTAGAAATACATTATTTGTTTCGTAAATTAGTTTAATGTTGTTACATTTTGCATAATTTTTTTAAATGCTAATTTAGTTAGGTTTTTTTTTTCCAGATATTTATTTAGTTTTTTTTGTTGTTATTTTTGTCGTATTTTTTATCTGGTTTTTATATTGTTTCATTTGATCTTATTTTATTCTGTTTCACATTACTTCAACTGGCTCGACTTCATTAGAGTTAACTAGATCGGGCTTGTCTTGATTGAAATGGATTTTCTGTTGACGTGATCAAAATTAGATTTGCTCAGATTGAAAGCAGACCCAGAAAGTTCTCCTGTTGAGCTTGCCTGAGTCATGCTTTGAGCCATGTGAACATGAATCACGCTATGGTCTCGGTTTTATTCTGGGTTTACTTCTCTTTAGTCTGAGGTTGAGCATTTAATAAAGAAGATCATTCACTCTATTGATCGTCTGAGTCGGACAGGAAATGATCAATACGTTCTTCTGATCAATTGAAGGCTTTAGTTTCCGCTTGCCTTCTGCTCCGCCATTAAAGCCACATCAGACTGATTCAAGCATCCAAATTTGGCTACTTATTTAGGGCTGATGCTTGTTTGCTCTTTTATGAAGAAAGTATGCACATTTTGTTGAATAAATAATATAGCAAAATACGTTTTTTTTGCCTAGCTGTTTGAAGAAACTTAAAAATATGAATATTCAACTCAGGCCTGGCTCTATAAGCTGATAAAGCAGCTGCTCAGGGGCCATGGTCACAAGAGAGAAAAGAAATTTTCATATCGCGGCACTCTGACGTTTTGACGTAATGACGTCCTGCATTCTCAATAAGTCACAGAGGTCATGTACGCGCCACCCAAAACGTAAAGGAGGACGCTAAAGAACAGCGCTGGAGAGCTAGCAGGGCTTTAAGACGTTCAGAAGAAGTATTACATTTCAGAAAATTTTGTTTTATGTATTTAGTGCATTATAATTTAAGAAATAAACATTTTTTGGTACATGATTTTTGTAGTCTCTTTCGAAAACCACATTTGAGTATATTCATATTCAATTCATAGAAAAATAGGAAAACATTCATTTATATATTGAGATCAAATATATATTGTATATTTTAGCATGTTACACAAACAGATAATTTATTTTAAATGTGAAGGATTCATTGATTCAGAAAGTGCTAAAATGAATACTATGTTTCAACACCTTCATAGATTCCATGCTAACAGTTAAATTGAGTTGGAAAAGCAACAGAAGAGGTGAAAGAGAGGATTTTCTCATTGAATAGACTATCTTTCAAAGTGTTTTGAAGAAGATTTTGTGAGTACCAAATCTCCTCTCTTCGTCATGCTGCAGTGCCACTTAACACCGGACGATAAAAGCAGGATTGTTCAGGCGAGCGCTGGATCTCTCATAAACCCCTCTCACTGTTTCACAGGCTTAAAATAATAAGATCTTTTTAGATAGCACACCCAAGGAAGCTTTAGTTTGTCAAAAAAGGAAACTATCTGGAGGCATAAAAACGGGTTGAGTCAAGTAATACAGTCTCATTATGTCAAGAATACTACTAATTAAGCACGTACTTGTCCAAAAATGAATCACAATTAAAAGCATCTTACACGGGTTTGCACAATTGGTTAGTTAGACATGAAACTCAAATAAATGAAGGGAAAATATTGATTTTGATTGATTGGTTGACCTTTATTTGTCACTACACTGTTACATGCAGCGAAATTGAACCTTTTTGGCCATATTTATATTTAACCATTTTGAAAATATGAAATCAATGTTTAGTGCTCATAAAAACTATAAGTAAGCTATTCATTTAAGTATTTAAATCAGAGGCATCTATCTCACGGGATTCTTTATAATATAGAAGATAAATGTAGGTTAAACTAATGAAACTATTTTCAAAATAAAAAAAGACTAAAAGTTCATCACACTGCGAGAATTGTCTCTTAAACCTCAGACAGCTCAGTTTTTCTTTAGATTCTGTTTACCATCTATAGATACTTTTACACTCTTTTTTATGTTTAAGATCATATGACAGGAAAGTGAAAATATACTTTCACAAGACACTCCTAATCAAAAGATGAAGCACTTTACACAGCTGATGACACACAACTTTATACACCTTCTTGTTCGGTCGCCAATTATTTCGGTTTTACTATTCATTGCTGTTATTTTTTTAGATTCGATGCTGTCTTGAAAACTGCCTATACTTTTTTTGTTGATTAGTTTTTTACTAAATCGGCTTTCCATATTCTGTATGGCTGCACTGAGTAGCTTTTGTTGAAGTTGGTGCTTCTTAACGTAGAAAAACAGTACAGATGTTTATATTTACACATTTCTTTAATCTTTCACCTGTAGTGTTGTGCAGTGTTGGGTTTATTTCTTAGACCCTGAGATATGAACTTCCGAGCACACCGCACAATCAGAAAATTTTCATTCTTCGTCAGCAAGTGATGCATATAAAAAAACTCACATTCTTTACACAACTTCCTTAAGGATAACAAAATTGTGCCGGTCTAAGGTAGCACCCTGCCAGATTTTCAATTAAATAGTTTGGTCTGTAGTTCCAGGTTCATATGAGACAGCTTCTGAGCCACCCTCAATCTGTTAGTGCTGTAGATTGAACAAGGATCATTATATTGATGCCTGATGTAAAAAGGAGTTTAGTTAAATTGTAATGCTATTCATTTGAATTATAACCATGTTAAAACACAACAAAAAAGCAACAAACAAAAAGTAATGTATATACATATATTTTTGGATTGATTAATTGATCAGGTTTGTGACCATACATTTGAACAAAAGTACGTTTATTGAAGATGAGGTTTTGGTGAAGTTATCAGCTTAGTCCGTTTTAGCTGTGGTTTCAGTTCAAAGGAGCATGCCTTCCAAATATTTAAATCTTTTAATGAAATTCTTCGACAACAAAACCTCTCAACTCAATTGAAAAAATACAATAAACATATTCTATGGTATAAAATATATTCTATAGTCTAATGTTTCAATTAGCTTTCGACTTTAAAATTGACAAATTTGAGACCTTCAGGAAGTAATTCCCATATTTGAATGTGAAGAGCTTTAATCATGAAATAAATGGGTTTAATCTTGCCTATAGGCTACAGTATTTTAATCAGCACCCTGTTTTTAATTACTTGACTTAAATGAAAATCTGTACATTTTTCAGGCTGTAATATTTATCCTCACAAGATAGAGGAGTTTAATGCATCAGGATGTGTGACTTATTCTTTACACTGCAGCTGTAAGTTGGACTTATATCTCTGAGTCGATGGTTCAACCTGGATAAGAGAGAACCTGCTCTGATTTGATCCTGGAAGCGAGGTTCAGGATTTGAATCTTGTTTGAATTTGTCCTACTGGAATTTGAATAAGACTCTCTGCAGCCGGAGTTAGATTGTGTGTGTGCGTCTGTGTGCTTGGGAGTTCTGACCTGCGTGAGGACCTGAATCCTGATGCTAAACAACAGTGATGGCTGAACTCACAGTGGGGCCGGTTTAATTCAACTCAAGAGTCTAACAGTCCGTTAAAAGTGCCATTTCATTCATTTAAGAGAACTAATGAACAAATATGTGATGCAAACCAGTGTTGTTTTTGGTAGCCATCTAAGTTTTAGTCTTAGTCTTTTCGAAGAAAAGGATTTTAGTTTTAGTCACATTTTAGTCATTTCCAAATATAATAGTTTTAGTCACGTTTTAGAACCTAAAAATAAAAGGTTTTAGTCTGATTTTAGATGGATATATTTGATTAACAATGCATTGTAAGAAGTTATTTTAACTCTTTTAATATTATACATTGTCTATTTACATTTATTTTATGTATAAAGACTTTATTTCACATTGTGAGATTGTTGATAGGCTTTTAATTAATAAAAACAATGACACATATGCATTATCAAGTAAGGATTATGCTAAATAAAGTCACAATGGAATTGATCTACAAAAGCCAAGAACAAAAACATTATTATTTTGCCAACTCAGCGTAATAAGCATGTATGTATGACCAAAATATGAGCGCTGGAGGAACAGGAGCCTATTTTAACAGAACACCAGCAACATGTGGTTCTGCTGCTAAGAACACGAGTCCGTTCTGTCGTCATCTACAAACCTGAGGAACAGAAAACTGGCCTGAATAAAATACTGCGTCTGCATCTGAGTTTCAGACAGTCATTTTTAGCTGTGGTAATAACACACACGCAAGCTAATAGGCTGCAACGGACGTTAGCTATTGAAATTAGCAGCCTATTTTGGCCTGTAGTTTACTTTAGGCTTGCTGAGAATTCATCTCGCTAAATCTCAAATAAGAAGGAGAATTCTCGCGCATGTCACTGTCACTGGGAGCGCAGAAGTCTCGTGCTTTGCTCAGTGTGTTAGCTTACGTGGGTTCTAAGTTTTGTCCTCAGGGAAGAAGGGTTGCTGAAGAAAAGCCCAGAACAGACTGCTTCAACTCCTGCTTCATTTATTTGACACTTTACTAATAACTTGACCATCATCCAAGCAATTACCGAGACTCTCTTCTCTCTTTCCCGCACTCTCTCATGCACGCGCTTCTCGCAGTCACTCCTTTCTTGCGCGATATCTAACGCACTCGACACTTTCATCATTCATATTACGTTCCTATTTCTATCCTTACAATTTGAATGACAGATTCAGTGTGTGTGAACCCATTGCTTTTGCTTTGTGAGAGGGCAGAGCCTCTCTTGCAGAAACTTCAGGGTGTGAAGATGCATGAGAAACTTTGTGTCCCCTCACAAACCCTGTAGATCCCTTAGACAGCTTTTATATATTTCTCACTTTTTAAGATAATAATATGTTAGGACACCGATATCCCGAAATATGAAATTAATCCGTTTGTTCCGGGTGGCCTTCATATGCTGAATTTTTTTATGTTTTTTTTTATGTAAAATGCCTATTCTGTTCCAAGGCCCACAGAAACAACACTAAAGATTGAAAAAAAAATGGAAAACCAGAGATACCACCTTACAAATCTAATAAATAATAATAAAACAATTAACACAGAATAAAATAATGGTAGTGGAAGAGAACTGACTGTAGTGGAGGAGAGCCATGGCCATAAAAATACAGTTTACTAAAAAAGCAACACAAAAATATTCACAAAATGAAAATGTGCTGTGCATTTGCTCAGGCAAGTAGACTACATCTGCCATTTTCCAAAACGAAGGAGTCTTCTTGAAGCCCCTGCCCCGGGAAGCTTGCGCCTGGGTCTGCGGCATTCATGTAAGCGAAGGGAGCGGACGTCTTCATGTAAGTAAAGCGGTAAGATAGGCACAGAAGAAAAGCACTGTCCCCGTGATTATAGCAGAACATTTTGTGAGGCGTTGAATGCAGTCACGTAATGCGCAGTGTTGTCTTCCGGCCGAATTTCAAATACTGAATATGTATTTTTCATGCGCTTGAATTTTTCATCTTGAATTTTTTTCCTTATCAAGAAGCAAAATATTATTCACGTGGCCTTTTGTATCTTGACTTTTCCATAACGTGAAGCATTCGTAACTCGTGGTATCACTGTAGGTGGAAGACAAAAAAAAAGAAAAGAAAACTATGTGAGGAATTAAGCTTCGTTCAGTGAATGCGCACTCAGGCTGGCACTTTTTCGTTGGTTGTTCTGTTTTAGCTCAAAGGGGCATTTGTTGCATGAGCACCATGAAGCTGTGAGTCACAGAACTTCAGTCACGGGAACAAAAGAAGGATGCAGAAAATCTAGCAACGTTAGATGAAACCTTTAGGGTTTCATGTTTCTTTAAAAAAAAAAATTGTGTGCAGAGTAATAATATTGCTCTTTTTATACAGAAATGAGGTTTAGAGTGAAGATGCAAACACTCTATAATGGTATAAACCACCCAAGCATTCTATTTCTCAATTCAGAATAGAATTGTTAAATCTGAATTATGCTTAAAAAATAATATTTTAAATGAAAAAGCATGTGACATGCTTTGATTGTGCATCAACTTACTACAAAAGGCAAATGCAAATACAGATTCTTGTCGTAATATGTATGATAAACAGATTAATAGTTGTCCAGTTTCCCATTTTACCCCTCTCTCCCACCTTCCTTGCTTATTTAACATTTCCCATAACTTTTCAGTATAATAAAACAAACTGATTTCTCACACACAAATATTATGATACTTCCCATTAACTTGTAGCACTCAATTTTAACAGCATGAGCACCGGGAGACTGGGTAAATGTTTGTTTCTGCAGTGTAGTTGGGTGGGATTGTGAGTAACTTGCATTTGATTATACACCTTAATGTCCAATGTCCAATTTTGCTGCCAATCAAACACACCCACTGACGTCCGGAGGCAGAGAGTGGCAGTAATTCATTGCAACAGAAGAAAATGTATGCCGTTAATAAGTGCTAGATTGGTTGGGGAAGTTATTCCTATTCACATTGTTGGGTATTTCATTTGTATTTTTCTTATTTAACTATAAAGCTGTCATAACATTAAAACATTAAATTATTATTATCTCTATTCTACATATAGAAAAACATGTAATAGTAAAATAGGAGCAAAATTGTTTAATATACTTAAATTTGTTAATTTTAGGTTTATTTGAGTCTATAATAATAATACTAAATCATTAAATTTATATAGCAACTTTCTAAACACTCAAAGGATGTGAAATGTTGAGGTGCTGTCTCTGAATCCATCTCTGCTAATGGTGGACAGGAGACATGGGGAGCCAAACAGAGGAATGTAACCAATCAGAATACAGGGATTTTTAGGAGCAGGCAAACTTGGCCAGGTACTACACCCCTTCTCTTTTCAAAGAAATGTTCTGGAATTTTTAATGATCACTGAGAGTCAGGACCTCGGTGCAATGTCTTATATGTTGGTGCTCCTTACAGTACAGTGTACTTGTCATTGCAGTGGGGCGCTAGAACCTACAGAGTTTATAGGGTGTGCACCCCTTTCCACTGCAAACTGGTTTCTCTTTAAGGCTAACCAGGGTCAAATATATGGTGAATGGGTTTTTGCAGAGAGCATTCAGAGTCGACAGTTGATATGATCAAAAGGCTTTCCTTCTTGACAGTGTGTGCAACTGGAGAGTTAAAAAGGTGGGGAACAATAGCTGGGTTTTTACACTGTTGAAATGACAAAACCAAAAGCTATCACTGCCCTCCTAAATGCTGGTGCCTGGCTGTAACTGAAGTAGCCCCACCCATCCATTAGACTCAATCAATTAGTCAGTCGTCATTAAGGTCAAAACCAGTAAAATAAACCAAAACCAACTGTCTGGCTTTTAACATGAGGGGGATAATTGGAGTCTGCTCACATCTGAACAAAGCCCCATAGAAGTCAACAAACACCAATATCCATCACTTCCTATAATGCATCGGGAGGATAAGCAGAAGGTTTCTGCTCACTCCAGACCCTAGTTTGAACTATTTAGAATGAAAAGAAGCTCCTCAAGTATTTCCAAATCATGATTCATCTGCAGGAGCTGTAGTTTATTCCATCAGTTCTTTCATTCATTATTGATGAACATAAAGAGCAGAATGAGAAACTGAATGGGTGACAGAAGGAAGAAGAATGATGGGAAACGAATGTTTAAAGGACTGGGGGATGCATGTAGAGAGAGTAATGAGGTGTGCAAGCACCACTAAGAGCTGTAATCTGAGTTGAAGCGGATTGAAAGATGAACGGAGCTTTAGATCATCTCCTCGGGTCGCAAGGGAGGCAGTCCTCTCAGGCTCCAGCTCCAGTGTGTCTTAAGTTTTCTGCAAGGGTTTTTACCTAACGGAGACTACCCAGGACAGTTCCATATCGAGGCACCCAAGAGGACCCCATGCATATGCAGAGCCACACACACTGCTCCTCTGGATATTTACTGTTCAGGAAAACACTTCCAAAGGTTTCTTGACACAGGCCATTCGGTGGAAACAGGAAATATCGAGCAAATGAAATGCAGGCTTTTCTCATTCTCTGTACTGCACAGGGTGTTATGCAGCACATTGGATGCTTAAATTGCTCTGTGTTGCCTGCTTCAATTGATTTCTTATGATTCATATGATTGCATATGAAAAAGCATTAAAAAAGTTATTACTCAATAGTATAGATTTCTTCATTTTTTTCAGTTTCAGATCATTAAAATATCTGTCTCAGATAACACAACTAATTAAGTTAGGCAGTTTTTGAATGGTTGCTGCTGAAATACAGAACTTGTGAAGAACATTTTTTTGCCCCTATACCCTTATAACTAGAAGGGCCACCCTTGCAAGAAACAGCAGCAATCAAGAGTCTTTGAAAACTTGCACTTCTAGGAACATCTGTGTTTCATCTATACACCTTTTGAGTCTTTTAATTTTGCAATTCAGATGTAGACATCCCTGTGTCCTTTAATAACTCATTTTGGATCCTCATCTGGGTCCTTATTGCTCCATCTTCAGGTCACAAACAGATGGCTGGAGGTTTATTTCTTCTCCAGGATATGAGGCTGTATATATGTTGTACAATTTGACTGTAGATACGTTGGTCCGGAGTGCCACAGCTGTATTTCTCTGAATGGCCGACAAATTCGACCACGGTGGCTACATTGGCTGGGTGTAAAATATTTGAATCACATATAAATCTCCAAAATTTACTGAAATCTTAGTGTATTAACCAATACATTTTTTTACATTTTTAACATTGTCGACAATGAGAACCTCCTCACTTCTGTAGTCAGCCCCTAGTGGTCACATGACCATTTTGGTAAAGCTGAGTTGTATTTGTAGGGCTATTGATGTTCTTTTACTGAAAGAAAACAGGTTATTTTCCCAAATATTTTACTAAATGGAGATCATTTAGATGTTAAAACTGCGATAAGATTTGTAATTTTGACTCTGCAGTGATTGCTGTCATGAAAATTCTAATTCTAATCTAAAGATGAAGTCATTAACTGGGAGAAGCAAAGTCTGCAGCTTTTTGCATATTATTGAAGTGTTGTTTGTAGGTCTAGGGGAAGAGTTGTCATTATGCTCTCGGTGGTCTGCCAGCCACTCCTGAAAAGGTTCTCTGATCTACAGTGCTGATAATGAGCATGGCTCTCACTGTGGCTCCCAAAACTTGAAATACCTCTACAACTTTCAAGAATGTTTTGGCCTTCTCCATTCGTTTAAGTGATTTCTTGCTTGTGAACATTTGTGGCATTAAATGAGGCATGAACCTGGCTAGAAAAGTGAAAGCATGTGATAGAGCACATTCAGGTTCTGTCTTTACAGGGAGGCAAAACACATTTTCACACCACTTCAAATGTATAAATATATATATATATATATATACTGTACCTCTACGCTGACATTGACATGGCTCTGAACCCCCAGCTCTTGAGTAGGAGGAGATAATATTTTTTATTTTGAAGCTGTTTATAAGTAAAGAAGGGTTTATCAAGCTAAAAGAATGCTTATTTATGTGTTTAGGCATCATTTAAAACTCTGTAAGGGGCAATATAAGGTTATATACTGACAGGGATATACAGTAGTGTGTGTGAAGGTGTCAGACTGTGCTGGTGTGAGAACAGAAATCTTCCATCTCCTCTGCATCGTTTCTGACACACTCTCTCTCCTGAGAATAATCCAGAGCGACAGAGCGGTTCCCCTCAGGAGGAGAAGAGGATGAGAACATCACACATGCATACGGCAGCTCAGAGGCCTCAGCATGGCAGAGCTTACGCTCCTTAAATTATGAAATCATTTTGAGATGCGTATTTAAAAACTCTCTGAACACTTTAGTTTGGTAAAGTGAATACGGGTGGCCAGCCCTGTCCTCCTCTCGTCAGTATGGTTTCATTCTGAACGAGAAAATGCTCATCGAAGCGGCTATGCAAATGAGCATTTAGCAACATTAGCATTTTTTATTTCCCGACCGCACCTCTAATTGCTTTTTTCCAGCGTTGAAAGGGTTCGAGGCTGAATATAAAACACAGCTCTGGATTGAAAATAGAATTTTTCATTTGAATTGCAAACATCTGTTTTCACTGACACGCTGGGGGACAAAGCTTTTCTCCTGTACACACTCATCTTCTGAAGCTTGCATGCGTTCAAAATTGCTCTTCTGGAGTTATTTGCAAATAAACTAATGAAAATTCAATCATAAAGGGATATTTTTTAATTTTATTTGTTGTTCCTCCTCAGAACACATCCAAAGTACAAACGCAATCTAAAAACCTACTCTCAACATTTATTTCTATGAAAAGATAACAATCCTAAAACTCATATTTTTTATCTCCCTCTTGCTGTTTACCCAAAATGTTTAAGCCTCCTCGAATGATAGCATCCTATTACAAAGCATGACTGAAAGTAAATTACAGATATTTAAATGTAATTATAAAACATAAACATATGGATTTGTTTGCCATAAGCTTGTTTTTTAAACTTTACTTTAAAACCTACACTTTTTTATAAATTTGTACTTTATAGCAAAGGATCACCAGTATTCTGAACATAAGCGAGTTTTCTTCGAATGCTTTTGATTTGACAATTAATTAGCTAAATAATAGGCTGATTGATTTTCTGATTAGAATTAAACATTTTACTTAAAATTTGTTCTACCAACACTTGCTCATATGATCTGGTGTTCGATCAGATTTTGCTACCCCGTGAGATATGTCTACTGTGCATGCACAAACACAAACATTGTTTTATTTAATAACTTTTACTATTTTTGAACACCACAATTCTTTTTCGTGCTGTACTTTATCAAGGTAAAGTATTTAAACAGCGTTTATTTATTTTATTAAAAACTTTCATTTTAACATTTTGCTTAATAGAGCATTTAATACAAGCATGTATAATTGAGTTAGATCCAATACAGTGAGTAGTCAGCATTTATTTTAAACATGTACTACTCAATTTAAAGTGAGTGTTGGCAAATTTCATGAGGTAGCCAAAATCAGTCCAGGAGAGATTATGGTTGTTATATTAATGACATCATTACGTTACAGCATAAAAGAACTGGTAAATCATTTTTTTTTTAATAATTTTAACAAACTGTCCGAAAGAAGAGCCAGGAACTTCAACAAGCTATTAAAAACCTGACCACATAGCTTGAATTCTCTCAAGTTTTATGATAGAAGACTAGAAATTCCAATGTATGCTCTAATTTAAATCTCCTAAAATGAAAGGAAAGACACTTTTTTCTGTATTTGGACCATGATTATGGAAAACTCTCATGATTGTGGTTGCTCTTCATGTTAAGTTGGCTCCTACATTCTTGTCTTGTGAACCGGAGGTCTTATCTTGAGTTGAGTGGGCCTCTCTGCATGGTTTCTGCTGTGTTTTTACAAATGTATGCTTAATATATACATATTATTTTAAATCTCTGTCCTGCGTTTTGAAAACCATTTTTGTCTATAAATTCCTTACTCTCCAGTTGACCTTCCGCTTGTATGTGAATAGCTGAAACACAGCGTCTCAATCCCCTTGTGGCCACTTCGAGAGGGCTTTTAGTTATAATTGAGTCCCAATTTTAATTTCAGCACTTTAAAATGAACAAACAGGAGCATCCGGCATCCAGACGCGTGGATCATTTCTAATCATCCTAATGAACGTGGGCTGAAAGTCTCCTTGACTCAAGTGGAGTGCGCATAAAGTGTTTCTCCTGAGAGCGAGCAGATGGCTGTAATCTGTGATGGAGTCGTAAGGTTTAATGAGTTATGAGAGCGCGGAAAATGCCACAGAAATGACCTTTTTCCTGCTACATGTTACAGCTTGTGTTTGGTCAGAGGAAGAGTGTTGGATTTTTCTTTTTGCTCTGGAGTTTGATAGAGCGTAAAGGTCAGGTGACGTTTGTCGATTCACAGATTTACATGAAAAGCACTGAACTCAATCACATACTCCGCTCACCCAGAAAGAAAATTTCATCATTAGATCCTTTCCTTCTTTGGTTTATGTGAAGACTACAATTGAAGCAAATGCTCGAGATGTCCACCCTTTCCTCATCTGGTTGGTCACTCAGCATCAAAAGATAACTTCCTTCGTGTAGTGAAAAGAAAGTAGATGTTTTTGTATCAAAATGTGCTAAACCCAATCCAAAACCATTGAAATGTCAACTCAAATTTAACATGTTGCTATAAGGTGCGTTTTCATTATTATAAAAGTCGAGAATATACAATGTTTGCTTGATGTATATAAAGTTTGGTTCCAAATGAGCAGTTTTTGGTGACATTTCAACATATTACAATTTCACACTGGTGTTTGTGTTGGTGGAGTTATCTTTATGAAAAATAGATTTCAAATGTCAACATTGCATCCCAAATGTTGCACACGTTGCATTTTCCCATTATTATTGAAGGTGTTTTCACCAAACATTTCTACTTTGACAGGCCACTGAAAACATTTCGCTGAGTGAAAACATGCTGAAAGAATTGAGATGATGTCTCAGGCGAATGGGATTTCAGTGGGTTTTATCAGCATCCCTGGATGAGACATTTTCTCAACACTCAGATACTGAACACTCCTACTGAAACACAATATAATATGGCATTTATCAAAATAAATAATCGAGCAGTTACTGCAGAGTCTCATACAGGATATAATGTTGAATTACTTTTATCAAGGGCTTTACTCATGTTTATGCATCAACTTTCACTCAGACTCAAGCAAGAATAAAAGTCATACTGTCATTGATCCTTGATGCTTTTGTTCGAGAATGCAGCATATTTTTTTCCTTTAGAAGAGAAAAAGTCATTTAATTGACATATCCAGTGTACTATGTTAACTATCAGTGCAATTTAGCCTTGCATCTCTATAAAGTGTCTATAAACTAACTAATCATTGCATTTGGGCAGTTTTACAACTTTTTCAATTTCAATGCTTGTATTAAATGCTGCATTAAATAAAATTATCAAATACATGTTTTTCAGTTGTTTTATAACATGGCTTCATTAATTATAGGTTATAAATAAAATAAAAAGGTATAAATGTATTATACAATAATATTGTATACAAAAAATTGCAATAGTGGCAAATAAATGCTATGGTAGGTAAATCTGACAGGGTAGCAAACTATGACAAAACACCTGATTTAAAAAAAACTACAACAACAAAGCTCCCAACATATAAATATATTTATGGATATTTAGACGGTAGCTTACTCACCATAAAATGTTTTTTTCACCATAAAAATCGATTTTTATCCAGGACATAATAATTGAAAACACTTCACCAATGCTTTAATGGGATTAAGAAGGTTTTTTAACGTGGCACACCCCCGAAACCACATTGCACATCTCAACCTCAAACTCAATCTTTGTCTCAACCTAGTTTGGAATTTTTTTAAAAGTGAAGGTTAAAGCATAATTTTTTGACTGAGGAGAAATGTTTTGCCTAAGAGTTAATTTATAAATCGAATTATTATAGTTAGATAGGTTACATATATTTGGGCGTTACTGATTTATAGAAGCAGCTCCAAACATCTGCAGACATGCACACTGACAGATTGATGCATGTTTATGTTCTACTCCGATCCTGATTTGACTGGATCTGCACATGTACTTAATATTATGGTCAGTCAAACGTTTTGTGGAAATGATTATGAAATTGTTCTGGTGAATGCTTTTCATATAGAGCAATTGAACACAACACTGTATACCTAGAGGCTTTTGCATCTTTTCATATTAATATTTCTTATTCCTGTGTTTTCCAGGTGCGCTGTGGATCAATGGCTTCAACTCTGAACTCAAAGATATCGTATAATTTAAGACCTTCAATAGCACCCTGAATCCATGAAGTCCTTCTCCATGGCATTCTTTATTCATCATGTTCTCCTTTTGGTTTTCCAAACTCATGCTGTTGCTTGTGACACCAGCCACATATTTCCCGAAGCCTCGTCTGGAGACTCTGGTAACACCGCTGTCTCGCCTTCAACTCCTCCTCCAGGAACCTCAAAACACACTCCTCACAGCATCATCATTGGTGTCCGAAAAGGGGGCACACGGGCGCTACTAGAAATGCTTGATATCCACCCGGAGGTGACTGCAGCTGCCACGGAAGTCCACTTCTTTGACTGGGATGAGAACTACTCTAAAGGCTTACAGTGGTACCAGGAGCAAATGCCTTATTCGTTCCCAAACCAGATCACAATTGAAAAAACTCCGGGGTATTTCACCTCCCCGGTAGCTCCGGAGAGAATCCACGCCATGAATCCTTCCATCAGACTCTTACTCATTTTACGGGACCCTACGGAGAGAGTAATTTCAGATTATACTCAAGTCTACTTCAACCGTCTGGAGAACCACAAGCCCGTTCAGGCCATAGAAAGCATGCTAATTAGGAACGGCGTGTTAAATTCGCGCTACAAAGCCATCCAGCGAAGTCTCTATGACGTGCACATGAAAAACTGGCTTCGGTTTTTCCCCCTAGACCAGATTCACATCGTAGACGGAGATACTCTGATTCATGACCCCCTCCCGGAGCTTCAAAGGGTGGAGAGATTTTTAGATCTGCCGCCGAGGATTGTAGCAGATAATTTCTATTTTAATCAAACCAAAGGCTTTTTCTGCATCCGCAGCGAGGGTCTGGAAAGGTGTTTACATGAGTCCAAAGGTCGCCCGCATCCACCGGTTGACCATGCAGTGCTGAGAAAACTCAGATTGTACTTAAGACAACACAATCGCAGCTTCTTTGCACTCATTGGACGCACTTTTAAGTGGCAATAGTGGGAAGGTCTACAAGTGGATTTCTGACCAATCGGAGCCTTGAGTGGGATGACTTGCTGCTGATGGACTTCTCAAACCAAGCCCCTAGTTCTCTGAGGGTCTGTGAAAAGGGATTTTGAATTTCCAAAATGTGTTTTTTGGCTTTATGGATGATTTTTTTTTGAGCTGTTGAGATGAAAAAATTTATTTCATGCCTTTACTGTAAGTGATAGCTCTCCCAAAATGAAATAGGGAATGGACTGAATTTTCAAGAATTCTGTATCCTCATCATATCTCATTGCCCAGCACAGCTGGTTTTGAGGCCCATGTCCAAAAAGGAACAACTATACATAACTCTAAGCACCATCTAATAAATTGTGAACATTTCTGCAGCATAAAACCATTTTAAGTATGAATGAATGAGATTTTTAAATGGATTCATATTTCCTTAAAAAGAACTCATGATCTGTAGTAGTTATGGAGGTCCTCTGGGATCTTAACCCCATGCCAATCATCCTTGTGGATAATCTGAAATCAAAAAATGAATTAGTCCTGCATTTCACTTATCTAACAGCTTCTGATTGAAAAAGAATGCATTTGCCGTCCAAATGCAGAGTTTCTAACCCGTGCTTGGCTCATTTAAGTACTTTTATTTGGTCCAATAACCATAAAGATTTAAAGTATGTGACTATATCAAGTCTTGACTCCAGACATTGTTCTTGGCTGCATTGAAAGTGATATCTCTTTTGGCAAACTTGGATCATATCTAGTCTACACACTGTGATGGAATATTTTTGCTGACTGGGAAATGGTGGCAGATAGAGAAAGATTGAAAAACAAAGCACCATTAGTCTAGAACACTTGAGTTCGGCACCAAGCTCATGTGGCTTTCATCTCCCCTTCTCTGCGTCTAACTTTTCTGTCACATCATCGGAAATAAAGCCATATAAAGGCAATGAGATATTTTGAATTATATGACAACTATAGTTTATATATATATATATATATATATATATATATATATATATATATATATATATATATATATATATATATATATATATATATTAAAAACTTAGTTATATAACCTAATTCATGAGCTACAAATGAAATTGAGGCATTGTGGTGCTTAATTGTGGCAAACAGGCTTAAGAACAGTTAAAATGTGAAGCCATGTTCTTTCAGATGTTTTGAGTACTTGAGGATGGGGAAATCACACAAGACCTCTTGTAACTTGTGTAAATTGGGATTTGCTCAACACAAAAAAACACTCTCACTGACTCGTTGTTTCTTTAATTAAAGAAGTTATGAAAAGAGAAACCAACACCTTATGTATTGTTTGACAAATAAGAGCTGTTGCAACTCAAATCATGATTATTTTTGCAGGGCTTTGGTGAGGGTTGATGGGTTTTGAGTTACAGAGTTACGTCAAAGGCTAACGTCAACCCCTTAATGCTTGTTTGCTGCGCAGCTGGAATGCCTGTAGAGCTTTAAAAGCTAGTATGTCTGACTCTAGCACACAGACTGTACACAAAACATCTCATGAAGAAGCGACATAAATTATAGGCATTCAGGCTGGCAGACATTTACTCACTCCCTTTTCAAAGAAACAGAGGTTCAGATATCCTTCCAGTAAACTCTCTGGGAGCAACTGCCAGCCAGTCTCAGATATTGGGTGGAGTTATGGAAATTCCCAATTTACTAGTTTCCATCATCAAAATGGTGTTTAAGACTTCATTCAAACCGACATTTTATGTAAACATCTGTATAATTGAACATCCATGACTAGAACAATGTTTTATATGACTCAGTTAGAATGAATTTTGCGAGTATTTTGTTCTATGGCTCATTCCAAGTGGTTTGCTTATATAATGTGAAAACAATAAAGCTTTTTGAACAAATAATTTTATCTGATTGTTTTCATGCGTGCGTCAGTAAAAAAGAGATTTCCTGCCACCTGCTGGATGCTTTTATGCAAATTAATACAAATCTAATTTATGTATCAAGGACAGTAAAAGAGCTGAACAACACACTTTTAATATTCCATTGCTTCTAAACATTTTTTTATGTTCCGTCAGCTCTTATTTTGAAGCCTGAGTTAATATGTCTGATACTGTAAGTTCTGTCATGATAAAAGATCAGAAGAGGTCTAAGACACTCAAGATTTTAGTACTCCTAATCCTAAACAATGCAGAGAACCTGAACTGAGTGAAGAGTTTAATGTAAAGAAAGTTAAAATTATTTAGCATTAAACAGCTAACCAAGGGCAATTCTAGAAAGAGAGATTTAGGTGTGCGCAGCCGCTACTGAGATCATGATATACACTGTTCTCCTGATTAATTCTTCTTCAGCTAGCATAATGCTCAAATGCCACTGTTAATGGCTAAATATTTTAGGATTTTTATGGGCTGTTTCACCAGTAACCCACAAACCCACTCACATATTTCAAGCTTCTCTATGGTTTTTTTTTCTTCTACCTTTTGTTTAAGAAAGATTACAAATATTGCAACCTATTTTTGCCCAAGAAATCAATGGATGTGAACCAAAAACCTTCTTGCTGAGAAACAGCTGTGCTTATCACTTCAAAAAATTAATGCGAGATGCATTTTTCCTGATGGCTCATATTTAAGAAGCGTAGCAAGAAATATCCGCTCATTATCTCCCCATCTATTTCCCTTCTCCTCTATCACTCTATCGCTCTTTCCATCTCCATTTCCTTCCAGCTCATCATTTTCACCTGTTTTCTGAACCTCTGTTCAGTGTGTGCGCACGTCTGGCATGAGCTGATAAATCAGTGGTGTGTGTTTCTGGCGTGAGCTGTCAGAGAGAGAGAGCGTGTGTGTGTTTCTGCCGTGATCTGTCAGGTCTGCTGAGTGTTTTTCAATCGTTCACCTGGAAGTGAACACAAGCATCCATCAGAGAGAACAGGGACGATGCTCAGGTCACACACTCCACGCCACGACGCTTCAGGCCAGGCAAATAGCACACACTCTCAGTTGTATAGTTTTAACCACACAACTGGATTCTCACATCTTTAAATATAGTTGTGAAACATGCACTCACTACCATATGAAGAAAAACAAATGCATTGTTAGATGGCTGCAGCAAGTCTGAGAACTATCAAGTTGTGCACTAAGATTATCAAAAACAAGATCACATTAACGATTCTTTCAAAACAAGCAACAGAATCATATCAACCCAATTCTTTCAACTGTTGGTTCTTATTATTTTCATAGCCACACAAGTAAAAAAAAATCTATGAAAGATTTGCTTTATTTTACACTGAAAAAAAAGAACTCTTGGAACAAGAAAAAAAACAACCTCAAATGTAGTAAACAGAAACAAATAAAAGCTAATTGTTAAGCTAGAATGTATATTTTTAAAACCCCAAACTCTAATTTAGGTCCCTAAAATGTTTGCAAATATTTCTAACTTCAAAACCAAGTTGTATTATTCTTAGTTTAAAGTCATATTTACTTATTTTAATGCTACATTTTCTTTAAATCTTTTTTCTGTTAATGTTCCTCTTTTTAAAAACATTTTTTTTATCTTTAGTCTTAATTAAAACAGAAAACAACCTAGTTGTAAGACCGATTATCTAATTTTAAGACCACTAGTGACTAGATACAAGTTGAATTATTATACAAAATATAAGCTGAAAATGCGCTAAGTAACCTATACCATAATAGTTTAAACTAAAAAATAATAACATCAAGAGTTACTATCTGAATTTAAGCATTTTTAGCTTTGCTTAGATTCTGTTTTTGCAGTTTATTGTGTAGATATTTTTCCCATCTACTTTTTTGGACCATTTTGTAAACCATATATTTTAAACGCTTTGGCCATCTTTCCCTATATAAATTCAGTCTAACCAAGCGTTTCTGAAAACCCTAGACATAGGGAAGTTCTTCAAAACGGTGAGTTTTTCTCTGTAATGTAGCTGTCAAGCCCCTTTTTGAGGCTTCTGATTGGCCAGCTGTGCAAGGATTAAATCTATCCTTTGAGATGATACTCTTGAAACACCTTTTGCTGGTTTTCAAGAGAACAAAAGAGAGCTGACCTCATTATACTATTCTAAAAATTTCTGTATACAACTCAGCATAGCTGAATCCATGTGAAAAAGTGTTTGTCTCATGGAAGAAATAGCAGCTTATTTGCTTAAATAAACAAAGAACTAAGCCAGACTACACCACGACTTTGAAGTATGCTGCTGTTTTGCATGTTTTTTCTGTCCTTTAGCTCTGGCTTGAAGGGCGGAGGATGAGGAGAGTGGCTTTGTGTGTTATCTCTCCATCTTTTCTGTAACTGAAGCCATGCTGATGATTCTGAAGATCATATCTCATGATGATGCTATATCCATCCTGTCAGGGGATTTGGGCCAAATCTGATTTTCTGACACAAACCTGCGAGATCAGCTTGGGATTGTTAGTGTAGTTAATAAAACATATTTATTAGTGCTGCTAAATCAGGTTACCCATCATTTAACTGCTGTAAACTAATGGTATCTAATAAAAAGAGGGTCCCTGGTGGGACACTAATGTGCATTGTTTTCGACATAATGCTGAATTAAAATTTTATGTAATAAACTTTAAACTCATATACATGAAAACACTAGATGTGGGATTAGTGATGACAAAACAGTAAATGAGATAGATTTCAATTTATGTAAAATTTTAAAGCGAATTATTTCACTATTTGTTCATAGGAATATGCACTAATGAACCATTAATTATCACACCGAGTAGCTGTTACTATATAGTACTAAGATGTATTAATGTGCTTTCATCTAGTTGAATAATCATATGAATAATCTTTTTTTTAATTATCTCATGAATCATTAAGAAATAATAACTAACTGTATTTTAAATAGTGAAACGTTTCATTTATAAATGACTACTGTTCCTCAATTAAACATGAAATTACTGTTGGTAAGCATATTATATAGATGCTAATAAACCAAGAACAAAGCCTTTACAGGTATATTTTAAGATGGCTTCCAAATGTGCATTAACATGGAAAAAATGCTTTATAATTAATTCATGCACTATTTGTAATGCCTAATTAATGATTAGTAGTGTCTGTTTGTTGTTCATTTTGACCAATGTTTGCAAACACACTGTATGTTTGGGTGGTTTATAGTTTGAATATACACTTGTATTCACAATTTAACACTAAATATGTAAGGTTAATAGTTAATTACTCTGTTCAAAATGCAAAGAACCACTCAGGTTTGTTTTTTTTATTGGGGAGACATTTTATTTCTGAGAGAGAGAGAGAGAGAGAGAGAGAGAGAGAGAGAGAGAGAGAGAGAGAGAGAGAGAGAGAGAGAGAGGTCTTAAGAGTGCTCGTATGCTTCATAACATTACACCAAAAGCAAGCCAGGATTGTTCACATTTTTTAATTCACACAATTGTAGTTTATTACTTCTAAATTCACTGTAAAACTTAATTTAAAAACTGAGCTTTATTCTTTATTTAGCGATGTCCATTTACTTTGATCTGTCCATTCCCTTCCCATAGTATGCTCCGCAAACAAACAAAACTCCAAAGTAAACCTTATCACAATCTCTTCAATGAAAGGTGTACAAATACAATGTAAGCAAATCAGTAAACAATTACCGAACTGTTCAGGGACTGGCTAATGTTTGTGACTATAGTTACTAAGGTCTTGCAAGGATAGAGTAAACAAACTATTAATTGTGTATAGAATGGATGCTGTGTGTGATGTCACCCATACGTTTTAGCTGAAAGAAAACAAGGCTTAGAGTTTGGGTAAATCAGCCTCTTCTTCCTTTACAAAGCAAAACTACAAAAGACCGAGAACAGTTATCTGGTGGATCAGAAATGATAAAAACGAAACCTCAACATTTGGAAATTGGCTCTCACCTGATTAATCCAGCCCTTTACCATGCAAAAAGGTAAACTTTAGTACAACCTAAAGAAAGGTGTTATAAAAGAATGTACCCCCTGAGAGTTTTCATGAAAGTCAATACTAGCGATGGATCAATAAAACTTGAGGACCCAGGCATTTGTTCAATCTGTTCAATTCCGATCAGTCAAGGCATTACAAATCCAGTCACTTCCTGAGAGGGGAAGTTGGGAAAAGGGGTTGCCGCTTGGAACAAACCGATCTGGACTACCTGTGGGGTTGTTCAGAATGAATCATTACCTGCCAGTCAATCAGAATTTAATATTCAGACATTTCTTTACATAGTGCCTTTTGATGTCAATAAACTGGCAAACTCTGGTTCAAGTTGAATGCTGTATAATAAAAACATTTGCTTTATTTTAGATCAAAATAATGTTTGATTAATCTTATAATCTATTTAATCTGGCAATTGTAATGGACTTTTTAATAACAATGTATATTTTGCGCTAGATGTAAATGTAATAACTTTTTTTAAATAATTGCGCAAGAAATAAAATAAACTTACAGTCAAAGCTCATCAAAGCCTTTAGATTTTGAGTTTTAATCTTCAGCATTTGTATCTGCAGCAGTGTATTAGATTTTATGACAATCAAATAGATTAGTATTAAACCTCCTGCTGCATGTTACTCATTTAAAACTCCTAAAAAGTATTCAATAACATAGTTGCATGTTTAAACTTTTCTAGTTTACCCTTCCTTCAACACCTCATGAATTGTTTATGAGGCAAAGAGGCAAATGATGTATCCAGCTTACTGAGAGAGAAGGAAATGATACATTGTGAAAAATATTTCCAGTAGCCTCAAGAGCACATTCACTTCTGTTGAAAAGTTGGTGACACCGATTCATCTGACTGTTGAGGAGTTTGAACTGAGAAAATCACTGATTACTAAAACATGATATCTTAAAAAAACCTTCCGGATTTAAAATGGTACAAGTGTTTTCGTTATTAGGAGAGGTCACAGGTTCAAATCCCGGGCGAGTCCCCGATTTTGTTATATCCTGTCTAGGTATCATAGGAATAGCAGTAAAAAGAAAAGAAAAATATGGGGTAAAAATAAATGTCTTGCATAGACAAAAATACATTTAGCCATAACAACAATAAAAAAATAGGGCAATGTTCAGGAGACGACCTGCCAAAATATTAAACCAAAACATATATTTCTCTATATTTATCGCAAAATAGCATTTACAATCCAACAGAAAAAGACGGCCTAACCTCACCTAACTCCCTATAAAGCAAAACAAAGTTTTCAAGTTCCCTTACTAACCCTCTAAATAACAACCAAACAACCAAGTCTATTAACCACCAAAAAAAGTCAGACAGAAAACCACTTGTAGAAAATTAAACAGGAGATTAGCAAGTGTCTTATAAAAAAGCCACTGGGTACAAGCAATGCAACGGATCTTTGCTGTCCTGAATGTCCAACACCCAACCGACAGATCACTTCAGAGGAGTCCGTTTAAATAACTCCCAGGTGTAGTCGATCCCCTAATAACCGGGTTTTTGACTCCTTAAAAGGTGCTGAGGAACCAGTAAGGACCAGCAGAGGGTGGTGCTGAATCCACTTCCACAGGAACATCTGGAACTCTGCACAACTCAAAGAAATAAGCATAAGAACACTGAAAATAATCTCCATATGATTTTAGAGAATTCTAAAAACAGCTATACAATCAATGGGGAAGACTGACAGTTTTTGACAAAAATGGCAATCGCGAATAGAAATAGATGGGGTTACCAAAAAAAATTAGTGTTGACTCAACTTTTAAGCAAAACATTCCACCAAAATTTTGCTTTGAGTTATTTTTGTCTTCCCAAAATTGCCCTTTCGCACAGGCTTCCAATGCTGTTTGTCTAGAGATGGCTGAGATGGTCCTATAGACCCCACTTATTCAATTAAGGCACAAAAGGTTTGTGAAAAGATTTTTGACATGAATCATTAAAAATAGGATCACAAATCAATTTTTTTCAGTCTAATGGATTTGTTGAGCGTCTATGAAAAGATCTGTTTTTAGTAAATATGATGCAGAGTTAGCGAAACAACTCATTAGAGCAAAGCTGGATCAATGTGATATTGAATGTGTTTGTGTGTGTGACGGCAGCATTGATGTGTTTCCTCCCGAGTGTCTCTGAGAAGCTTTGTTTCCTCCGGATGCTCAGGGACACAATGCTTCTGAGTTAATGAACATCTCTGTTGGGTCGCCAGTGATGAAGCACCGGATGCTTCCCATCTTTCATTCATTCATTCTCTATCGTCCTCTGAGCTTCGTTAAGAACTCCATTAGAGGAAACAATGGGTGTGAGGGGAGACTGCGCGCTCTGCCTTTTGTTTGGAGGGTTTTAAACCTGTTCTGGCCTTCAGCTGTGAGCAGAGAATTGATTGGAGGAAAACAAGCCTGGGTTTCCATTTAGTCTAAACAAGTCTAATGCTTTGAAATCCTTTTTTACCTTTAAAAGTTTGTGTATGGGATTTTGGACGTATGATAACCTTGATTAAAAAATATCATAGTCTGATTGTTTCATAGTACTGTGCTTGATAAGATGTGTTATTTTTGGTTCTTCCGGGTGGACACAACATCAACAAAACAAGAACACTTTACGCATAGAATAGTAAACAGGCCTGGTCAGAAATACTCTTCTGTTTTAAATGAAAATAATTGCCACCCTTTCTCTGGCTGAACTTGCAGCTTAATAAAACATTCAAATAAATATGGTAAACTTGTCTGTTTGGGATGCTTTAGGAAATATCAGTCAGAGAATGAAATACAATCCCAAAAATATATTTTTATGTGAAAGTTCAAATAATGCTAAGATTAAAGTTTGACCTAAAATTACAATTGAGTATTTAAGAGTGAGAGAGAGTGTCCTGAACACAAGCACGAGTAATACTTGGAGCATTGGGGAACAATATGTCTGGATCGTGAAAAGTATAAAGGTAGACAATTGTTTAAATATTGTTCTGCCACATTTAACTTTCATTGTCAGGGTCGTATCTGCTCGGGGGTTTATGTTAGTGAGGGAGGAAGAAAACTAGACTCTGGCCTAGCAGCCTCTCTCGGACATGAGGGGAGTGAGGAGTGGCTCATAGCCAGCTGGAATACTCTCATTCTCACTTTCTCTGCCTGACTTTGACTTCACGTAGGGCTGGGAGATATGACCCAAGTTTATATGGCAATCCTTTTTTATCATGTCAGTTGATTTCAATAAATATCCCAGTATTGTCAAATCTTAATTTCTCGTACAAAAAAGCAAGTTGTACAAACCTGATCATTAACTGTGGTTTTATTATCAAACCAAGGGAAAGACATTCTAAACATGAACATTTTAAGGTAATATTATTGTATAATCAAAAGCGTTACTCTAAAATTAATTTAGAGAATGTTTCAGATGAATTGTAATTAGAAGGTATTGATAACATTTAAAAGCACAAATATCAGCAATTGAGTACTTATTTATAATAGTATTATGAAATTACTTCATGAGATTCAAATACTTTAAAACATAGAGCTGTCAGTCTTCTCCTGATGTTCTGTGTTCTGTATCTTCATGATGTGAAAGAACTGTTTCTGAGTGAGTTGGCTGATACACTTTAAATAGCCCTCCTTTAAATGTACATTGATATAAACCATGGGGCTAAGCCATTAACTTGTAAAACCAATGCCACCGCAGTAGATTTACAGACTGAAATCAGTGAGCAGTAGCTGTCACCGGTGTATCAATCGTTCTACTTTCTCTTCCACTTGTGGGTGAACGGGTGTTTCTGAAAAGCTTTAAAGGTCAATGAGCCAAATAAATTACCAAATAAAACCAAGAGTTGCCATCTTCTTTGTGAAATACAGCTTCTGATTGGTCCCCAGAATATTAAATAATGTAACTGAAAGTCTCAACAGTAGAAAAGCAAAGATGGACAAAATATGTCGTTTTTTTTGTGGAAAACTAAGAGAAAAGGGGCGGTTTCAACCTTCGAGCAGAGAGTTTGCTTTCACGTGACAAGAACAACACATGTTTCAAAATATATATATATTGTGATACTTATCATTATTTAATTTTATTTAATTATTCAGTTTCACATTATTTAATTATTGACTCACAACAAAAGGTTAAAATAAATGAAAACCTCCAACATAGTATTACTGATTTTTTGGGGTTTTCCTGCCTTGGTGTTTCCAGCCCTCAAAACTTATTTGTTGCACATGCTGAGTGTCGATGCAGCTTGTATTATAAAATTGTATAGTAAAATGACCGCCAGCAAGAACTCCCCCAGAGACAATGTCCTCTGTGAGTTAAAAGCAAGTGGTGCATGTGACCTCTTGAGGGAGAGTCAGACTGAGCCGTCTGGTGCTATTCAACTCACAACCGTGGTGCCCAATCGGACTTAATGATTCTTCAAAGAGCAGCTCACCAAACAGGACCTTCAAACAGAATAGAACATCAAGAGAGCAGTTATTGCAACAAGATATTTACATAGTTATCAGAATATTTAAAACTAAAGGAGGTAACTTGTTTAAATCCATTGAACCATATTGTTGCTTCATTAACTTCTACGTATATCGCTCGCCACCATAAGGGGTTTTACAACCACTGTTTCAAATCTAACTTTAAACTCTTTTTAGGGTTGATAACCAGTTATGTTTACTCAAATAGGTGGTCTGAAATCCACAGGCGTCACACACAGCATTTTGGGTGCATTTCAAGCCCTAATGCTGTTTGCTGTTTTAGGTCCTAACATATATATATATATATATATATATATATATATATATATATATATATATATATATATATATATATATATATATATATATATATATACTGTTTGAGTACACAATACTGGTCACAAAAGGATGAGAGGTTTAAACATAAAGGCTTTTATGAAAGGAAAAGGAAAAACTGATTTAAGAATCAGAAGGTTTGGCATTGTACTATACAAAAATCTCAAAAGCAGTACATAGGCTAGCTTAATTGATTTTCAGGGTTATGGTTAAGGTTATTTTCCCGGTTTGAAATAGTGGAGTTTCATCTCATTGTAAAGAGCAGGAAAGGGTCCTCATGTGAGATGTCTCAGTGGGCGAATGATGTCATCAACTTGTCGTTTGACACACATTCCAATTGGCAGGAGACTGGAAACTTTAAACAATAAAATATCCCTACTAAGTACAGGAGTTTGAAAAGTTCTCTGTTTGCTTTGGTTCTGTTTTCCCTTCTGTGACTCTAGTGACCTCAGGAGGAGTGAACATGTACAAGAATGTGGCCCTTTGATGAACTTGTAAGTTTTTTTTCCATAAGTGAATTGTGAAATACATTAGCAGACAACTCTAACTCTGGAACAACTATGGAAGGACACACAAGAAATAATGTTCAAAAAAGCTTCCAGCAGGGGGTGCTCCTTATTCAGTTGGCAGTTTGACCTCTCCCTGACTCTCATGGTTCAGCTTTACTCAGAAGTAGAGTCAGAGAGAGTGTGATTACTGTCAATTGACTACATCAGGGGTGTCAAACTGAATCCTTAGAGGCCAAAAAACCCTGCACAGTTTAGCTACAATAAACCTTAAGCTTTCAAACAGCCCTTTATGGGGCTTTTCAGGTGTTTCATTAAGATAGCAATGAAAATGTGCCCGGTTCCTCCAAAGAATTCACTTTGTCGTCTGTTCTACACTTTGAATTAGTTTAAGACCCCTTGGTTGTCATTGTGAGTATAAATGATCATGTTTCAGCAGTTCAATGGATATGATTTAGTACTATAATCTAAATGTAAAAAAGGTATATTTAGGAACTCTTTCTGGATACGGTCATTGTTTGTGTTTCTATAACTTTAAATGATGGCAGGACCCTAGTGGAGAAGTACTAAAATCCCAAAATGTATGTGTTTACAGGAAGTTTTCTTACTTTTTAAGTTGTATTACATTCTTTAGTAAACAATTGTTAAGTCATCACATAAACAATACTAATAATAGCATATTCATGTAAATTACTTATGTCTTTGAGAACGTTAAATGGATAAACACAATAAATCATCAGCTTTTGAAAAAACAATAACAAAAGATGTTTTTATAATTTAATGCATTATTGACACTCAGTTCCTGGAAGCTTACAGCTCTCAACAGTGTCTCATCAACCTCAATGAAGCACACCTGATTCAACTAATGAAGTCCTTCATGCTTGCTTGAAAGCTGTAGGACTATGTGCATTGAAGGAGGGTTAAAGAGAAACTATGCAGTGCTCCAGCTCAGCAGAAGTTTAATTTGTTTTGTCTGTAAAGTTATTCTTTAAGATGTGTATCCTTACTTTGCTGAAATGCTGTAAACAAGTTTGACTTTTCTTTATTCCGTTATATTCTCTTTAAAAAAAAAAGTTGATACAATGTTATATATAACTTGATAAAACTAAATGGATCCTTGTTTCTCCTGTTTGTACACTGATTTGATATTTTACCAAATGGTCCTACCTCTGGTCGATAGTGTTCATCTCATAAGTGTGTGTTTCTGGTTGATTCTCTTCTGCCAGCCGGCCATACAATGTTTCATGTAGGAGTGTGAGTAAGTGAGTGAGTGAGGGAGTGTGTGTGTTCAGCAGGTCATTCTGACCCATTCGTTTCCTCCTGTGGTTCTGAGCTAACGATCCGGAGCTCCTTGAGAGAGAGAGTTCTGAATTTAAAGAAAGAACTCTCAAAATAGAAATATATTTGTCTCTACTCTCCTTTTGCACGGAAGCTGCTGGATTTTTCTTTGCTATCAAACACAAATATATTCTGAAGAATTTTGGATAGCTGTTATTGTTGACTTATATTGTGTGTTTTCTATTAGGAACACCAATATCTTCAAGATTTACATCTTACCCTAATTAAAATTCTGGATAGAGTTGAATTGAATCCTTTTGGAGAAGCTAAATCTTAACAGAATGTGTTTGTAGTTGTAGTTTGTTATTCAAAAAATTACACATTGTATTTAACCTTTTTATCAAGTTTGGTTTTGGCTCAGCATTTTGTATTTAGTGAAACTGATACACTCTTCCATTTAGTGCTATAGATTTGGACAGTAAAACTGAAACACTATTCAGTGTTGCGCCTCAGATTTGGACGGTGACACTGAAACACTGTTCATTGTTGTGCTGCAGATTTGGACAGTAAAACTGAAACCCTATTCAGTGTTGTGCCTCAGATTTGGACAGTGAAACTGAAACACTGTTCAGTATAGCACTGCAGATTTGGACAGCGAAACTGAAACACTATTCGATGTTGCGCTACAGATTTAGACGTTGAAACTGAAACACTGTTCAGTGTTGTGCCTCAGATTTGGACAGTGAAACTGAAACACTGTTCAGTATAGCGCTGCAGATTTGGACGGTGAAACTGAAACACTGTTCATTGCTGCGCTGCAGATATGGACAGTAAAACTGAAACACTATTCAGTGTTGTGCCTCAGATTTGGACAGTGAAACTGAAACACTGTTCAGTGTTGCGCCTCAGATTTGGACGGTGAAACTGAAACACTGTTCAGTATAGCGCTGCAAATTTGGACGGTGAAACTGAAACACTATACGATGTTGCGCTGCAGATTTGGACAGTAAAACTGAAACACTATTCAGTGTTGTGCCTCAGATTTGGACGGTGAAACTGAAACACTGTTCATTGTTGTGCTGCAGATTTGGACAGTAAAACTGAAACCCTATTCAGTGTTGTGCCTCAGATTTGGACAGTGAAACTGAAACACTGTTCAGTATAGCGCTGTAGATTTGGACGGTGAAACTGAAACACTGTTCATTGTTGCGCTGCAGATTTGGACAGTAAAACTGAAACACTATTCAGTGTTGTGACTCAGATTTGGACAGTGAAACTGAAACACTGTTCAGTGTTGCGCCTCAGATTTTGACGGTGAAACTGAAACATTGTTCAGTATAGCACTGCAGATTTGGACAGTGAAACTGAAACACTATTCGATGTTGCGCTACAGATTTGGACGTTGAAACTGAAACACTGTTCAGTGTTGTGCCTCAGATTTGGACAGTGAAACTGAAACACTGTTCAGTATAGCGCTGTAGATTTGGACGATGAAACTGAAACACTGTTCAGTATAGCGCTGTAGATTTGGACGGTGAAACTGAAACACTGTTCATTGTAGTGCTGTAGATTTGGACAGAGAAACTGAAACACTATTCAGTGTTGTGCCTCAGATTTGGACGGTGAAACTGAAACACTGTTCAGTGTTGCGCCTCAGATTTGGACGGTGAAACTGAAACATTGTTCAGTATAGCACTGTAGATTTGGACAGAGAAACTGAAACACTATTCGATGTAGTGCTGTAGATTTGGACGTTGAAACTGAAACACTGTTCTGTAGTGCTGTAGGTTTGGACGTAGAAACTGAAACACTGTTCTGTAGTGCTGTAGATTTGGACGGAGAAACTGAAACACTGTTCTTTGTAGTGCTGTAGATTTGGACAGAGAAACTGAAACACTATTCAGTGTTGTGCCTCAGATTTGGACAGTGAAACTGAAACACTGTTCAGTGTTGCGCCTCAGATTTGGACGGTGAAACTGAAACACTGTTCAGTATAGCACTGCAGATTTGGACGGTGAAACTGAAACATTATTCGATGTTGCGCTGCAGATTTGGACAGTAAAACTGAAACCCTATTCAGTGTTGTGCCTCAGATTTGGACAGTGAAACTGAAACACTGTTCAGTATAGCACTGCAGATTTGGACGGAGAAACTGAAACACTGTTCAGTATAGCACTGCAGATTTGGACGATGAAACTGAAACACTGTTCTGTAGTGCTGTAGATTTGGACGGTGAAACTGAAACACTGTTCATTGTAGTGCTGTAGATTTGGACAGAGAAACTGAAACCTTATTCAGTGTTGTGCCTCAGATTTGGACGGTGAAACTGAAACACTGTTCAGTGTAGTGCTGTAGATTTGGACGGAGAAACTGAAACACTGTTCTGTAGTGCTGTAGATTTGGACGGAGAAACTGAAACACTGTTCTGTAGTGCTGTAGATTTGGACGTTGAAACTGAAACACTGTTCTGTAGTGCTGTAGGTTTGGACGATGAAACTGAAACACTGTTCTGTAGTGCTGTAGATTTGGACGTTGAAACTGAAACACTGTTCTGTAGTGCTGTAGATTTGGACGGTGAAACTGAAACACTGTTCTGTATAGCACTGCAGATTTGGACGGTGAAACTGAAACACCTTTCAGTATAGCGCTGCAGATTTGGATGGTGAAACTGAAACACTGTTCAGTGTTGTGCCTCAGATTTGGACGGTGAAACTGAAACACTGTTCAGTATAGCACTGCAGATTTGGACGATGAAACTGAAACACTATTCGATGTTGCGCTGCAGATTTGGACAGTAAAACTGAAACACTATTCAGTATTGCACCTCAGACTTGGACGGTGAAACTGAAACACTGTTCATTATAGCACTCTAGATTTGGACAGTGAAACTGAAAAATTGTTTATTATAGTGCTGCAGATTAAAATATAAGGAGGGAAGGAATGTGATGTGGATGTACCCTTTGACCCTTCACCTCCAGATGGGCCTCTCTCCTCCACACATGAGCTGAGTGCACATCTCCCACTCTCACTATAAGTGCAGTGTGTTTGGGGAGTTTCTGTGACCCTGAGGCTCTTTCACCTGCAGCATTAGACATCCAAGGGAGGATTTCAGACCCTCAACAGGGTAAATCATTTTTTGATTTACGAAATATTCATCTACCCTCATTTATGATTGTCATGTCCATCTACCAAAGTCCACATTGAGGGTACACCGCAGGGGGTCACCTTCCTCCCCATACTAAATCTAGTGTGCATTCTTTATCCCTGTGAGTCATAAAGCTTTTATTGTTCATGCATCGACTCTTAATCTATTGAAGTGACAAAAGAGATTGAGTTTTATTTATTTGTGTCTCTCTGAAAGGCAAAGAGAGAGAATGTGTTTAGTCTTGGCTTTATCGGAGCTGCTCAAGGCCGAGTTCCTATCAGAGATGGGCTCAAAAACATGTTTTTTACAGAAATGTGGAGGACTCGTTCACACACTTGTCTTGAGAAAATCATTTCAGTCAAAGTACTATAATAAGGAGAGCTGATCATCATTAAAAGGACAGTAAACTGTTTTTTTTTCAATATACCAAATACTGGTAGTCTTTACATTTACCTGCATAAAAATCAAAAAAAAAAAAAAAAATAATGTTTAATTAATTAAATGTTATTAATTGCTCCTTGTTGACCTACAGTTAATTAGCTTAAAAAATCCAATAAGGTCATGTAAAAACAAGATACACATTAGTGTTTATATGTGACTTTTATTTTTCAGTTTTTAATCATTGGTTGTTAGGTTTATTTTGAAGCTATCAGTGTCATTATGTGGCAAGTTTTTCCATCCCCAACAAAACAGCTCCTAGATAGCAATGGATTTTTCAATAAATATACAAGTGACATGGAGGCTATTGTCTTTTAGCATATAAATAATTCTAATTGTACATTTTATTCCAGATAAATGTATGATGTTTTGTTTAAATATGACATTATACGCATGACTTGAGCGTTATGATTAAGAACAAAACTGGATCCAAAGGTGTGGGGGGGGGGGATCCCTGCCAGGCTCCTGAGCCTTTCCCCAGACAGCTCACCAAGTGTGCATTCTTCTACGCTTTTCACAAAAATGCTTGCAACTGGGCAATTGTATGTAAGCAAACTGGCAAAATACAGCAAAAAACATTTTTATCTACTTTTAAGATACAGCAGCATTTGTTATCAGCTAGAAATTTTTGCTAGTTTTAAGAATTTTTACCAAGTCAAATTTGCTTACCCTCTTAACTGCAAAAAATTTTCTTGGAACAAAACAAAAAAGCCTCAAATAAAGTTCAACTCTTCCTATATCAAGCAAAAAAATCTGCCAATGGGGTAAGCAAATTTGAATTGGCAAGAATTCTTAAAATTAGAAAAAAAAACTAGCTGATAAATAGACAAAAACTCTCAAAACAAGTCTTTACAAGTTGTAAAACTGCAGTGAAACTAGAATATTTCAACTTGTATCTCGTCTCTAGTGGTCTTAAAACTAGACAATCCGTCTTAAAACTAGGTTGTTTTCTCTTTTATTTAAGACTAACTTAGAACATTTTGTATTAAAATAAGTATACATGACCTTAAATTAAGGAATATGGGTTCTTAAAACTAGAAATTCTAGCTTAAAATTAAAATTTTAAATAATTATATTATGTACATTTTAGGCCTATTGATGCATTTTCAGATAGAACAGTTCAGATAGGAGAGTGGAAGAACACTTAGTAGAGCTCAGAGGTGAAGATCAGCGAAGGACCAGAGCTGGATTCAAACCCCCGTCACCAGAGGCTTCAGCTGACAAGCTGTGCTGACAAGTTAATTTGTTTCTGATAAGCTATATAAAACTAAAAGAGAAAATATTCTAGTTTTAAGACAGATCGTCTAGTTTTAAGACCACTAGTGACTAGATACAAGTTGGAATATTCTAGTTTCAATGCGTTTTCACAGGTTGGAAAGACTTGTTTTGAGAGTTTTTGTATTTTTTTTTAAATCCAACAGCATTTGTTACCAGCTAGAAGTTTTTGCTAATTTTAAGAATTCTTGCCAACTCAAATTTGCTCACCCCATTAACAGAATCTTTTGCTTGATCTAGGAAGAGTTTATCTATATTTGAGGTTTTTTTTCTTGTTTCAAGAGTGCTTTTTTGATGTACAGGTCTCTTCCATCAAAGTTAGTTCACAAGCATCAGCATTGACCAGAATAAGCATTTTTTTTTCTCCTCAAGAAAATCTAAGTGATATTTTCTTAAAATACGTAATCTATACCCAAAAGGTTTAAATGTGAAAATTCTTCCTAAAATAAGAAAAAAGATTTTCAATCTAATTTTAAGCATTTTCATCTTTGGTTAGATTCTGTTTTTTGTTTTTTTTGCAGTTTGGTCTTTATCACAAATGTTGAAATACATTACTAGAGTTAGCCCTGGTTTTAGTTTTTGTTATACTTTTTACACTTTTTTTGTTTAATTTAAAAATGTATATTTGCATTTTCTTAGATATTTGTTTAAAATCAAAACTCTCAAAGTGTAATTATTTCCAAACCACAGAGAAAGTGTTGATATCTTCTTCCTTCATTTAAGAGTTGCATGGCCCTATTTAGTTTCTTAAACTGTATTTTGCTACCCTTTGAATAAAAAAGGTGTAATTCTGAGTAGCGAAGGATTCATGTCTAGGAATCTGACTGTTTAGAAACAGCTTGAAAAAAATGCTTCTAAGAGCATAATTTCTTTAAAACTAAATTAACGTTTTATGTTTTTAAAAATATTAACTTTCTCCCAGTGGACCACAAAGAGCACAACAAAAACATTTTACTGACCCATTCAACTAAGCCTTCATAATTCTTCCTCCCTTGAAACCTGTTTTTGAATGAATGTTTTATTTTCTCCTCTTTAAGTTTGAGAGTGCGAGAGAGATAAGAATGCGTCTCCCTCCTCGTTCACCCCTGAACCTTGAAGATTAAACAGCAGAGAAACAGAAGCCAGCAGAGAGAGAGAAGGGGCTGCTGATAAGCGTCCGTCAGACGTCATGCTGCAGGTGAACGAGGCTCAGGGTCACTGACACTCCCAGAGAGCGCGGGTGTGGGAGAGGTGCGCTCAGCTCTCCGCGTGGAGGAGAGAGGACCATCTGGAAGTCAAAGTCCAAAACTACATCTAAATCACAAACCATCTCTTTATGTCAAGCCAGTTTAAACTTATAAAACCACATTTGAAATTCAATGAAAGTAATCACTAATTAATGCATTAAGAAAAAATTTTATTGACTTTTTTGTTCTTAAAAGTTAAGAATAAGCTCTTACCTGAGAAGAATGCACTGGCCAAGACAGCAGCACATTTAAACGTAATAAAACATATATTTAAGTTTAAAACACAATGAAAGCTTTTTTGAGCAAAGTTTTATTTAGTCTAGTTTGTTTTAGTTCTGTTAAACGCAGGTCAGTTTCTAAATTATCCGAAGAGGTTAAATTAAGTGGGTGCAACACAAGGGCTACGTTTTATTTTTGGTTT
This sequence comes from Danionella dracula, assembly GCA_900490495.1. Lineage (NCBI taxonomy): Eukaryota > Metazoa > Chordata > Actinopteri > Cypriniformes > Danionidae > Danionella > Danionella dracula. The sequence continues at coordinate 13,633,661 of UELW01000778.1, forward strand.
AGATTTTATTCAAACCCATCATTGTTTTGCAGTAAGGTACCTTAAATGTTTAGCACTTGCAACTTGTGTTTTACAATGTGATATCACACAATATCCAAAGCTATAGTTAATAGTGCATTAGTTTGCCCCTGAACTTGTGTACTATGTTTACACACTTTCACAGTTTATGGTAGTTTTGGATGCATCCTAGTTTTTATGCATATGTCTGTGTGTCCTCGTCTCGACCGCAGGCCTTGTGCTGGCTGCTTGTCCTTGAGTGTGTCCAGCCATGTGTGAGAGAGGAGGCCCTGAGCGATAGGAAGTGTTACAGCGATCAGAGAACGATCCGTCCCGAGCACTCCCAAACACACACTCCTTCGCCAGCCAATGCCAGCGCCAGCTGCTCACTCACTCACACACACACACACACGCATGCACGCACACACGCACACACACAGAGCAGTTGAGACTGAGAAGTTTGTGCCTATATGTCCATGCGTTTCAAACTCACTCAACATTTTTAAGGTTATTATACCATCCCTTTCTTAAAGAACATATATTTTAGTGTGTTTGGCACAAACACCTACAGAATGTTAAAAAGGATGTTCACAATTTTAAATTTCAGCCAGCCTCAAGATCACTGTTCAAGATCACAAGTTCAAGATTAAATGAACACTTACTGTACTCAAACTGTAAGAAATTCTAGTGACTTCAGGAACAACAGTGATGGATTTGTCCGTTTGGGATCCAAGGTAAAAAAATGCACAGGGGCCCTTTTTTAAATAAATTTGTTGATTAAAAAATGTATGGAATAAATTACATTTCAAGTGGGGTTAACTTGGAAACTGTTATTCACGTTCTGATTATTTGCAAACATTCTTTGCACTCTAAGGAATTTTCAGGTTAAAAGCTTAAACTTGCTAAATTTTAAGAGTGAAAACTATTTATCCTTTAAGATATTAAATCAAGTTAAATATGATGTCGCCATACATGTGTATATATATATATAGATGAAATATAATTTTCATCTGTCTGTGTGTGTGCGTGTGTGTGTGTATGCATATATATATATATATATATATATATATATATATATATATATATATATATATATATATATATATATATATATATATATATATATATATATATATACACACTCACACACAGATGAAGATTAAGCAAGTAAGTTATTTATTATAAACAGGATTCTAACTTATCCTTTGTTTGTTATTGACACTTTGAGTTTGAGTTTTGAGTTAAATTTATTTTTAAGTTCTTTTTTTAAATGTTACATTTTATCATTTGAGCATCATCCAATAACATTTCAGAATTGGTTTTAAAGCTAAACATTTAAACATTTATAAGAGTTTTTTGTGGCTCTAATCAAATATTTTTACTCAAAAAAAATAGATTCTTTAGCTATGTATGTCATGGAGCGTCTGTCTCTACTGGCCTTTCTGTTCCTCTTCCTGTATTCTTCGGATGATTAAAATTTCTATTTTCGTCTGTAGCTCTGAGTGTGTTGTGTCTCTTTAAAGTAACAGTCTAACTCTTACTCTGGACTTTACCATGGAAAACAGAACTCTTGATCAATAAAGAGACTAAAAAACCTTGTGCATTCAGAGGCTCTTTACCTTTAATTCTCATCTGCTTTTCTATCTTATCTTTCTTTTTTCTTTTCAATTTTTCTCTATCTGTGTTTGGCCTGATTGGACAGATCTCATCATTATCATCGGTAGGAGGAGAACAGCAAGAGAGGAGGGAAAGTGTTACAGTTTCTCCTGAGTCTCTTCAAGGTCTTCTGGAGCAATAAAAACACCATCCACGGGAGGGAGAAAGAGAGAGAGAGGGAGAGAGAGAGATAGCTGATGAAGAGCGCTTGACGTCCACTGGTGAGATCTCTTTGCTTGGATTTTCTTTGGTGATCTTTGGTTAAGAATTTCCATTATAATGCTCATCTGTTTCATTTAGCATGGCAGGAATAATTCAGAGAAACCTAACTGACTCATAGAATTTTTGCACCCCACAAAAGTATAACATGATATAAATGTTCACAGGGAATGTTTGAGAAGAAGCAGATAAAGAGAAGCTTGTGTTTGGTGAAGGGCAATCGCTTGATTTTTAGCTTCTAATGAAGTGATTCATTTTTTCTTTCATGCATCTCTTTTCCTGTTAGTCTTGCTAAGACGTGGCCAATCTTTACATATTTATGAAATCGATGTTGTTATGTAGGCCAAATGGTGACCAAACATACTCTTAGTTTTGCTTCAATCGCCTCTTGTTCTGCAGTGAAGGCTTTAGCTAAGATCCAAAGCGAATTTCATTTTCCTGAAAGTAAATCTTATCTCTTTTTCTTCAAAGCTGGACCAGCTCAGGACTTCAAAAGAGGAACATGTCTGAATAGAGTTTGAACAGAAGTTAGACTTACCATGGCTTCTGATTTGGTGAGATTTTTTATCTTTAGATGTGATTTTAAATGTTTGAGTTTTTTAGAAACTTCTAAAACAAGATCACTGTCTGGTTTAATTTGTTAAAGAAAGTTTCCTTTAGTTACTCCAGGGCTTCGGGATCAACCACAGTCATCTCCAGAGAATTATACCAGAAACACATAAACTAGAGAATTAAAGTAAAAATCTGATCTACTCATGTGATACTTGAATCTTTTTAAATGTATACTTAAACACAATCAGCTCAGATGCGAAAGCCTTTGAGTGGAATCTGAGTTAAAATCCTAAATGAATCTTTTTTCATCAAACACCTTGTCTAGGTTCAGATATTTCACATTTATGCTGAAGATCTCTGTTTTTCATTTAATTTGAAGTGAATTATGACTGAAAAAAAAAGTTAAAAGCAGTAAAATGCCATTTAGTTTTTTTTGCAACAGAATTTTTACAATTATCTTTGCATGTTGTGGAAAAATATGGCAAATCAAAATATTAGCAAAGTAGCAAACGCAATTTCAAATTTGATCTCAAATTTGAGAAGAATTTTCATTCAATGAGTTTTGTAGATTTATTTCTTTAATCTTACAGTCCTGAAGTAACTTTTGACCCATAAACTGATCTAAGCAAGCTTGACAGTCTCTTGAGCGTCAGTCTGCTCCTGAAAGCCTCTCCATACGCATTTAAATCTTGAGGTATTTGATGGCTCATAATCGACTTTTAAAAAAACTCCTGTTTAAGCTCTCTCCTCTTCGGAAACTAATTTCTGAGAGTAAAGCAATAATCTATTCCAAAAACCTGCATTTTTGCACAGAAAAATGTATTTTTTCCCAGAGGTCCTGTTTTGAATGTATGGGTTAATGTTTTGCTCCGTTTGTGTCTTTCTTTTCTCCTTCTCTGAGCTCTCAGGCCTCCTGTCCCTTCTGAGTTAAAGGGCTGCTTCACTGGCTGCAAAATGAAGAAAGGGAAGAAGATATTGTTCATTTTTGATCTTTGAATGATTTGAATTCCATCAATTGGAAAAAAATGTATGTGTTTGGCTTTTTTTTCCTCCTCTGAAGTTTGGATGAAGTCATTTCCAAAGTTAAAAAAAGTTATTTATCTCTCATTTCTGTCTGTGCAAACATTTCATGAGTGAGTTTAAACTTTAGCTCCGTATTCTGGAAAATATTTGTTTGTATTTTCTCATTTAGCTTCATTGTAAGTTAAATTATGCGGCTAATTGAACTGTTGTTAAATGTTTTGCATGCGATGATTATTCAGTAGATTTTTTTTCTGGTTGTTTATCCAGAAATGATGTTTATCTCATCTTCACCAGATCTGTGTGCTGCTGGATTGTACTCGCTGTTCCTCTTTCCTATGCATATACCTCTTTGAGATGCTTGATTAAAGAGGCATAGGGCATGGGAAAATGGGGCGGCCGAGGTTTCCCTCTCTCACTCTCTCACCTGGAGATGCATTTGGGCCAAACGTGCATTTGGATTTGTTGATGTGAATTACTCTCAAACACTTGAAATGGGTATATTCTTAGTGTTTAAAGTAAAATAAATATAAATAAAAAATGTATTTGAGGAATGTTCAAGCTTTCCTTTCGTTTGTTTAGCAAATTCAGCGTTTGAACATAAATTCTTCACGAACTCTGCAAAATCAGGTCAAAAATATTTTAGATACTAATTTATCATATTACATAATTAACTGACCTAAAAATGAACGTAAAAACTCAAATAACTAATCAAAATAAGAATTAACTTTTTGTACTAAATAAAATGGTTTTCATCAGAAGCTACACAACAAAAACAAAACAAAAACATTTCATTCCAATTATAGTCGAGAGATTGTAGAATAACATGATCACTTAAATCTTTAAAACATTTTAAATTGATTTGAAATAATTAAATATGACATACTTGAATACACTATACCTTGTAAGGTTTGCATGTCAATTTCATTAAAGAAGATTCAACTTTTAATCACTTTAAATAGAAAAATAAGTTAATTCAAGCTTTTGAACATAGAATGGCACTCAAAAGAGCTTCGCAAAATCGGCTTAATTAAAGGGCAATGGCTATAACTAAGTTTAGTTAAACATTAACAGCAATCAAAATATCACCTCATCCAGTTTACAAAAAAGAATACATGTTACTATATTCAGGGATTTAAATTAAAACAGTTTCTTATTAAACATTAACACACAGGTCAGAGATCAACACGTTGTTTTATCCTAATCACAGTTAACTGAAAGCTACAAATATTCTAAACTTGTTAGGGAAAATTGTACTATTGAAACAGGAACTAGGAGTTTGCTCGTTAAACAACCATGCAGAATTATAAAATCATTTCCAGATCTGCTATTTTCTTTTACTTATTGCGATTACAAACTGAGTTCAAAGACACTATACAACTACTTTTGTTCTTCTGTGACACTTTGCAAGTTTTAAAACATGCTAAAGCAGCCGTCCTGTATGTTTGAGCTATGTAAAAGATTAGTTAGATGAGCTTTCAATGCTTCTGTATGTGAGCTGAATCATGAACATCACATTTATTTGGGAGATGCAGACTTCAGACTCATGCAGCAGTCAAACGCTGCCCTTCAGTGGACAGTTTGAGAAAGGCACACAGATTTGCATATATTCAGCCCTTGTGCCAAACTGAAACCTGCGCTCTAAATAAAAATCTGCAGACAATAAACGTTTGTGGGCCAAACTTGGCATTTGTCTGGGTTTGGCTTACCGCATCTGGGCCAACCATGGTACCAATCTGTCATATTCATATTCATGTGTCAGGTTATATCCATTTTAATCTGACACATTAAATAAAACATGGGCCAGATAATGTTTAATGTTGACTTGGCCAGATAGTTTGCTAGCAGGCTGTTGGCCGTCTCCAAAGTTGGCCCAGTCATTCACAGTAACTCATTGTGGTTCAAGCAAAACTACTTTAATAAAAGTCTGGGTCATTTGTTAGGAGGAAAAGTTCATTCTTTTGACTATATAGAAACATGCGCATATTCTGGGACACTGCTTCCTCATCTGTTTGCTTGCTTGTCAGGTTCTGTAATTGTATTTCAGTTTGTTTTTATGTTGCCTTGATGATGATAATATTACACAATGATCATTTATCCACATTCATTTTTTCATTTTGAGATTACGAAAAGGCCTTTAATGAAGACTTTTATCTCGTCATTGGGATCTGTGTGTATATAAGTTCTTGTGTTGACTTCTCATCGGTGAGGACATTTTTATGTGGTTTATGTTTTATAGAAACAAACAAAGAAACTTAGATAGAAACAAACAATTAAACAAACAAATGCATGCTTGATGTGATGGAAATGTTAATATTTATTTCATTTCATATTTCTCTTTTTACTAAATATTTTAGACTCAGATTAGTGCCATTTTGGCGCCATTTTCTAAACCAAAGGTCAAAGGTTAAAATGTGGCAGGTTTTCAGATAAACCTTAGTGGTAGAGATAATAGATAATAAGGTAGGGGACTCTTTTTTTTTTTTTTTGCTTTGAAGAGTTCCATTTTTTTTTTATTCAAAACATCTCTTCACTAGTCCTGACACCAAGAAGAATAGTGACTTTGATGGCAGTCGCAAAACAGAGCTTTAAGTGACATGTGAAGCTATAAACTACATTTTGTATATCAAGTTCCTGATTTTCCTGGGAAGGTTAAAAATGTACATTTGAAACCAAAGTTTACAGTATGTTGTGTTAGTCTTTCCAGTTTTTTGACATCATTTATAATTCATTCATTCATCTTCATGTCGGCTTTCTTCCCTTTTGGGGTCGCCACAGCGGAATGAACCGCCAACTCACTGGCATATGTTTTACGCAGCGGATGCCCTTCCCTGCCGCAACCCATCGCTGGGAAACACACATTCACATTCACACTTCAACACTATGGGCAATTGTTCTTATTCAATTCACTTATACCACATGTCTTTGGACTTGTGGGGAAACCGGAGCACCCGGAGAAAACCCACGCGATCACGGGGAGAACATTCAAACTCCACACAGAAATGCCACCTGCCCCAGCCGAGCCTAGAACCAGCGACCTTCTTGCTGTGAGACGACCGTGCTACCCACTGTGCCACCGTGACGCCTACCACTTATTATCAGTGACAAAAATAATCCTATGAACTATGGATTAATTATGATGGAAAAAGTGGTTAATAGTAGATCAAAGTGCTTTAAATGAATTTTAAGTTGAGCAGAATATTATGTGTCAGCTATAACTCATGAAGCAAAATAAACGTTGTGTAACGTTGTGTTTTTCCATTTCTGTCTGACCGCTTCCTTTGTTTTTTCTTCAATCACAGTTGGGGCAAGTCATCAAGTTTGTCAGTTGGAAGCTCTGATACAAGTCAGTGTACAAAATCTAAACAGTGGTGATTCTTATGAACAGAACTTATGATCTTCTCCCAAGTTTTTAAAGGGATTTTTCAGCTCCAAGTGACTAATAAAAACTGCAGCAAGTCGAGGAAAATACAGTGTTCACATCACACAGACCTTCAGGCAGCCACGTGTGCCAGATCTAAAAAAAAAAAAAAAAAGAATACTAAACCTTTAAAAGCCTAATGGCTCATTTTGATAGGGTGAATGCACAATGGTTAGTATAAGAGAAGCTTTGAAAAGGTGAGTCAAGCGGAGAGAAATTTGAACAGTGATGGCAAAGTTCTCCTGCATTAGCTAAATTTCAATAAATCAGGCACAGCTATTTAATAACATTATTTATAATCAAATAACTTTCATGTAATCATTGATCAATAATCACTGAGTCTTCTTCTGTGCTAAAATGAAGAAAGTTGAGAAACAACAGCATGTGAAACACACTTAAGACTTCAGTCAAACGTGACCTTTTCTGCTTTACACTTTAGTTAGATAAATGCTAGCCTTTTGTATTGGGGTATGCTCCACAGTATTTTTAACATGATCAATTTGAGCATTGATGCTACTTTAGGCTTGTATTTTAGTATTTTAATGACCCATGAAATAATCCACAGCCATATTTATAGATCAATTCACCCTATATTAGCCTATGAATGGGACCAAACAAACGTGTTTCTACAGAAACTGGAGCCTTTAGGTGTGTGGAAGCCCCTGAAACCAAGATTAAGAGATTTTACTGAAGAACAAAAAGCATGTAAAAGTTCAGATTATTCACAATTTATCCTTTTACAAATAAATGTTATGCACATGATTCAAAGTGGGGTTTTTTTTTTCAGAAGACAGTAGCTTTATTGAGATTTAGTTAGTGATTAGTAGTACAAAAGAGTTTAATTTCTTATTGTCTTCTATTGATACTTCTATTGGTGGCATTTCATTTGTCATGACACATGGGAATCTATATTTTAAATATACTAACAAAAATTAGAAGTAAAGCGAAAAGCATAATTTTAAAGACAACCTAAAATGCTGAACATAGAAGCATGTGACTTATTAGGATGTGCTGGCAGTGCAACAGTGAACACTTAAGGTTGTGTTTTTTTATGTAATATTTTATGTGCAAGGGATTTATATCTATAATTTTATTTTCTACATTTATTTCATATAGTGTGGTATATTACACATTTAACTTTGTAATCCTCCCCAGCCGTCAACGTGAATGGGACTTCAATTTTACTAGTTCTCAAGCAAAAGATGTCATATAGACATGATATGAACGTCTATTTAAGGTTACTTGTTTGGTGAGTGCTGTTAAGATTCGCAGAGCAAAGATTATGCTCTTATTGTTTTATTGAGGTCTACCACTTGCTAGAAGTCTTATTGTAATTTCTAGTATTTCAAACAATGCCTTAAGTATGTTTTAAATGGAATTATGTATTGTGTTATACGGTTGGTTATTTTACATATAACCATATACACATCAAGCTGATAGCTTCTTAATTAAGATATTCTGATTGTTTTTCTTTTCTGAAAGTATTTGTAATAACTTGCAACATGAAAGAACTGGCATGTAAAGAAATTAAGATTTCCTGCATCTTCTGCAAATTCAGCAGTTTTATTGATTTTTGTAGTTTTTTCTTATGAAGTCAAAAGTTTTTTTAAGCAAACATTCACTGTAATAGTTTAGTTTATATGTTGCTTGCTACTTTTCTCTTTTGAAAGATTGATTTTATTTTTGACAAGGAAAAAAGCCAAGTGGAAAAGTTTGAAATGTTTAGTGAAAATGTATTGGTGAATGGTTAAAGCGCTGTTTTTAATAAATAAAAAAACGTTAGTGTTCAAAAGTTAATGATACGCATGCGCCTTTATTGCATGAATATCATTCAGCCACCGTGCAGCATATCCGTGAAACTAATTCAACAACGTCTCGCGCACGCGCGGTAGCTCTCCGCGCTCCTCAGTCGCGTTTCCTCAGACCAACGCTGCTATTATTCGACTGAATGGATGCGTCAATGGACTCTTCACACGTCTCTTTCTTGTCGAGGAGCTGTGATATCCCGGCGCCAGTGAGTCTGAGCAGCAGAAGAGATCAATAATCGTCCATTGATACAATCAGCGAGCATCATCCTCTCAATCTATCAGCTGATAATGGCCAGATGAAAGAGAGAAGGAGGACCAGGCTTTACCTACAGTGGGATTAAGCCCTGATCCCTATTATAATGCAATCGAGCCATCAGCGAGAGAAACAGCGACTGTTTATTGCTTTACACCCCTCATTAGGATTAGCCTGAACTGTGCTCACGTGATCCCTGTGATCCAGTCTCTCCACTCATCTTTTACATCTTTTAAATGTATCATTTTACATGAGTCAGTCTATAACACGTTCAACCTGATTTCATTTGTTGCCGATTTTAACTCTTTATGGTCAGAAAATGCATTATGATGGAAATCGCACAATAATTGATTAGTCTTATATGTTAACCCCAGATTTGCTTTGATTTGGACAGCTTTTATTTCTTTCATTTGTGAATGCATTTGTGTTTAAAAGAAAAAAGCAAATTCAAACTTTTAAATCGACATTTTTTTAGATTTCATGTGGGCATAATAATATAATAATACATGTATTCGGAGTTAAATGTTAAAGTTAAAGTTGTTTTGTAATATAAAATTTAGTGTAGCAAGTTAATTATTTTGGAGTTATTGTAATATATATGCACGAGTTAAATCCACAAACAGCTTACTTAAGTCTGTACCTAATTATTATTATAGGTATATTAATAATTAGGTATATTATTATAGGTATATATTATATATTATTATATTATTATAATATATTATATATATATATATATATATATATATATATATATATATATATATATATATATATATATATATATATATATATATATATTATAAAAATTATATATTTTAAAATCGGATATACATGTTACACCAATAAAAATGTTATTAGACAATTCTTCAAAAAAAACTTTTGTCAGGTTAGTTTTTTAAGCAAATTGAGTTTTGATATTTTTAATCATTAAACTTTTTCGACTGGGTCACTTTGGTCTAACAAATTTTGAGCAACAATTATTATGTAAATCATGAATTTGACTTGAAAACACCGAAAGCAATGACAAAACAATGTCTGCCTCCTCTTGTACTTTTGTAACTTGCTGAATTGAGTCACTTAGATCCCTTCTGGAGAGACTAGCGGGGGTTTGACAGGCGCCAGAGACGCAATTTGGGTTGAACCCTCACATTTACATTTTACATCCACAATCTGACAGCAGAAAGTTATTTAAAATAACTGTGCCAAATGGAGATATTTACACTTAAATCCAACTATCAAAGTCACTGGTTAATTTACTTTTAAAGCCTTAATTTAATCAATTATTTTAGCTGGGCTTATTTTTGTTGAAGAGTTGTTGACTGAAATGACATTTTCTAATAGAGTTCACATTCTCAGTGGCTTCTGCAGACGTTCAGTCAATGTTTTTTCGATTGAGTCGATTCAAAGTTGTTCATTGAGTCAATTTTAGGGAAGACAAAATTGGCTCAACGTAAATTTACTTAAGCAAAATCAAGTTTGAGCGTACACAAATATAAAGCGGGAAAATGAAATAAAGCTAGACCCGTTTTCTTCTCGCTGTTGCGATCCAGACCCGCTGGAGCCGGGCTGAGGGTCGGGATCCTTCGGAGAGTGTAAACGCATCAATTCGCGACTTAATTAGGACTAATTGTCGAGCATGATCTGCTCGTTAGGAGGCCTTTGAAGTAGGCCGAAGATGAAAGCGCCGCCGCGGGGGGTCGCGGGATCAATGCGCGGCAGCGGCTCCGGTTTGTTTTGTCGCTTGACTCGTTCCTTCAGAGAACCAGCGGCGCCTGGGGTTTATTTTATTTCGGCGGAGCTCCGGGGGATCTTCTGGAGGTCCTGCTGGAATTCTAAAACACTCACAGAATCGAATAATCGAACCTCTGATCAGCAGTCAATAAGAACATGTTTACCCAACGTTCTCCATGCAATAACTAGACTTTAAGAACTCCAAGCCATAAAACAGCAAAACACATTTTTACTATATCTGTTACTCGTGTATTCAACTGAAAACCTATGAAGACAGAAATAAATTCAGTTACATATCTACACAAACAACACACAATAAAACGTGTTTTCCCCTCGCTTATAAACTACATTTATTTCAAATCTAATGAGAATGGGTAGCACATATACATATATATATATATATATTTAATATAATTTATTATTTTGTTTTATTTGTCATAAATTTGCATTTAAAATATTAGGTCTACTGGCAAAATGTAGGCCAAGACCTTCCTATAACAATAGTTAATGTACTTAATACTTGCAAGTTGGACCTTTTGTTCGAATAGTTTCTGTTATACTCGCACTTAAAGTAAAAACTGTGATTTTATTTTTGTACAGACAGTGTTAAGTAAACCGGGATTCAAAAGATCAGGTCTCATCAGAATAGATTGATAGTGAGAGACTGGAAGCTACTGGGAAAAAACTAAAACTAACCGGGGGCGCGCAAGCGGGAGATCAAAGCGCCGCAGATAAGAGCGAGAATGGCGGCGCTTTGAGCTTCAGTCTCTCGCGCAATAGATCAGTGATAAAGGAAACAGTCAACAAGCGCTTATCTGCATTGTTCAGCTAAACGACGCTGCGAACGAGAGAGAGAGAGGGGGGGGAGAGAGAGAGAGAGAGAGAGAGAGAGGGGGAGAGGGAGAGAGAGAGAAGGGAGAGGAGGAGAGTGAAGAGAAGTCGAGATGAGGACGACGGAGAGGAGTGTGAGACGCAGGGATGGGGCTGAGGAGGACGTAGAGAGAGGGGAGACGAGTATGGGAGGTGGAGATCGAGAGGAGGAGAGTAGGGGTGAGAGGGGGGAGGGGGTCGGGAGGAGGGAGGGGGGGTGAGGGGGAGAGAAGAGGTGAGCATGGGAGAGGACGGAGGGCAGAGAGGGGGAGAGGGCGTGGGGGGCAGAGAGAGGGGAGGGAGAGCGAGGGGAGAGAGGGGGGAGAGAGGAAGGAGAGAGAGAGAGCGGAGAGAGAGAGGGAGGAATGAGAGAGGAGAGAGAGGGGGGAGGGAGAGAGAGAGAGGAGAGAGGAGGGAGAGAGGGGGGCGAGGGGGGAGAGAGGGGGAGAGGAGAGACATGGGAGAGAGGGAGGGAGGGAGAGAGAGATGGAAAGAGGGAGGGAGAGAGAGAAAGAGAGCGAGAGAGGGGGGGTGGAGGGTTAGAGAGAGAGGGAGGGAGAGAGAATGAGAGAGAGGGAGAGAGGGAGAGAGGGAGAGAGGGAGGGCGGGAGAGGGAGAGAGAAAGAGAGAGGGAGAGAGAGGGTGAGAGAGAGGAGCACATGCTTGTTTTATTATCTCAGTTCTGTCAATGGTTTCATCATCAAAACCTCATCAACACACGGTTGCTTTAGGGCTTCGTTTTGACGTCACACGCGTTTTCAAATTGAGCCTTATTGGTTTCAGTCTGGATTTTTTGCTCTCTCCTACTTTTTCCCTTGTTGTAGTTTAATTAGCTTTAATCAGATTTTTATCGAGGCTTTAATTGTTGATGCTGTATCGCAGCGTCATAAAAGATATAAGCTAGCAATGTATTACAAAAGAATATACTGAAAATACATTGTTTTATCTTGTAAAAATATAAAACATCAGCTGTCAGTATTCATCTTTTTTTTTAAGTGAGCCTCACTCTTTGTGGGAATCTGCACCAAACTATTGTACTATTGTACTAACACATACAGAGCTTTAATAAAATAATGTTGAAAGAAAGTGGAAGCTCTTTATTTTCTAAACAGGTTTGAATGTGATCCCGACCTAAAACATTTAGAAATTGACTATCTCAACATTAGTCAGATTAGTTCGACACTTATTTCAATTGTTTTAATGCCTTCGTTTACCTACCCTTTTGAAAAGAAACATTTCTTAATTTTTTCACACAAAAAAAGTTCAGTGAGTGTTGGTTTGCCACAGTTAATTAAAAAAACTTCCTTCATCGTTGAAAAAAGTTCAATAACTGTTAAAAAAAAGTTTAAAATGTTTGTCTATACCAAACAGTATAGTTATAACGTTCAGACGCACCTCTTTGTGTTATTATTTTAATAAATGAACCGTTTAAAAACATTGATGGATTTTCATGTAAAATAGCTTTTCACTGGTATTTTGCTAGAATTCTTTCAAGAGCAGGTTCTATTTTATAGGTTTGCGAAGTGGAAATAGTGGTGAATATTTATTTGGACCACCATTTTGCGACCACTAAACCAGCAACCATTGATTTAAAAAATAGAGTGAAACTGGTGTCAAACATCTGGGAAAAGTTCATCAATGGCATTCTTCAAATGACATAAACCATGTTTGACGTCACAGAAGCACGCACGTCTACGCAACGCTCTGCAGACGTCTGGTTTCTGTTCCTGGACCTGAGCTCTTGTCTGAAGGTGAATTAGCATGTGAATGAGAGGGCTGCTGAATCAGAGCTAATGGTGTTGCTACTGTAATCCCTTTGATCCCGAGCAAACGCTCCTGATGGAAGGTGCATGGCGCCGCGGACTCCACAGGCACCCATCCCTGCGTCCCGTGCGCTAATTCTGCGCCATTTGAACCTTTGTTTGCGCAGAGACGCCACCGCTCCCCCAGACACACACATGCATATCACAACCAGAGCTCTTTAGGTAGCATCTCACACAATCTGTTGCTTTATTGGCTCAGTCACAGAGCTTTGGATTTATTTAAAGATGCGTTTTTAGATCATTTAGGGAACATTACCTGCGCTTATAAGCCCTTTAAGATACAAACGCGACGCTTTGAGAAGGTTATAGCACCTCTGTGATGGATTCATGTTGTCAATGTTTACGAAGGGATATATGATTGTTTGTGGTGTCAAAGCAATGCACCCACATTTTGGTACCCATGAGCCATTTGTACAAACCAATAATATGGACGTTATTGCAATTCTGTATTGAGATAAAGGAAAACGATTACTTGTATTATGCAGAACTAGTTTGAATATGAAATGGTCCGAATTAACATACATGCTTTTTCTAATATTTATAAAGATAAAAAGGTGTTGACCAATGTTTTCTAAACAAAGGGCATTATTAACTAGAGTTATGTATCTATGAGAAGAAAAAAAACTTCGAAAAGTTATTACAAAAAATGTTTGGCGAACACCAATATAGATTTTTTTACTTTTTTACTTTACAAATAAGATATTAGTATTTATGTAAATTGATGTAAGTAAAATATTCTGATTTAAAAAAAACAGTTGTTTAAAAATATAATATATACAATTAATAGATACAATTGTTGGTATTTAAACTGTTGTTTAGTTGTTTTTCCAAGTTAAAAGACTGAAACTGAAAGCTCCCTGTTTTAAATAATAGTAGTAGATTGTTGCTTTTTTGCGAGTTATTGTACTGTATTTTACTGTTGTATCTGTATGTGTTTAATTAAAAAAAACTCATTTCACATCCACAATCAAAAACGTTGGCTGAATTAAAAAGCACACTGTCGAAAAAAAATTGGCGTCAAAGTTACCAAACTTTGCTATTATAATGTGTTATACACATTTTATTTATTAAGCCTTTTAAAAATAGCTGTCAGCTATAATTATTATATTTATTTTAGTTTATATAGTTATATAGAATTGTACAGGAAGCTATTCAAAAGCAGGTTCTTTTTTACTGGTAGGCAAAGTGAGTAGTACATATTAAATTGTACATTTCTTTTAAAAACATTCTTACAAAACATTTTAATTGGAGTAACATTTTGACACAACAAAAAAGGCAGCAATCTTGATTAAAAACAATATAGTGAAACCGGCGTCAAACATTAAAGTTCAGCATTTCAATGACAATAGTAATAATGTAAAAACATGATCAATGTTAATTATGTTAACAATGTTATGAATGTCTAAAGCTGTCTTCAACGCTCCGCAGAGGATTGGTTTAAACTTAATTTACTATATGTGCGCAATTTCACGGATCTGTTTCTTTTTGGGATTGATTTTGGGTTTGGGTTTGATGCAAAGCTGCCAAGTCTAACAAGCGAAATTCCTAATTAGCTTAAGCTTCCTAGGATTGAAACGTGAACGCGCCTCTGGGATCCAGTTGTTCGGACACTGCTGCGTGTGAAGAGGATGCGGACAGCTGGAAGAGCCAGAGGTTTCTCACAGACAAGCTGGCGCCGGGCTTTCACACAATCACAGGATATGTAAAGACTTCAATAACGACCCATTAGGCCTAATGATTGAGAATCGAGCAGGCGCTAACTCCCGCATGCATATGTTAATGCGCTGCTCGGGACGCCTACATAAACCCGGCCGTCCCTGGAGACCCGCAGACAGCACACCTCTGGATAGACCCGCATCTTCCCTAAAAAGACTTAGACTTCGATCATGGTGAAGAACTTTTCCGTGGACTGGCTGGCTCAGAGCTTCTATGAGGCGCCGGTGAACGAGCTCGAGCGTCCGGAGAGGAAGACGCAGAGGCCGCACGTGCCTTGTTTGGTTCAGCCGAGAGCGCCCACTTCATACGACAAGGTTTATTTGCAACCAAAACCGAAGATTAGCAAAGCTGAGACGCAAACTGAGTGCTCAAAGGAAGTCAAGACGGTTTCTGCGTCAAGGAATTGCACTTCTCCAAGCTGTAAGTGTAGCCTTCAAAACGTTTCTTGTCAAACACCTGATGTGTTGTAAATCATCAGGTATACTCAGAATCGAACCCTGATGCATCTCTTTTTCCTTTCAGGTTCAGAGAACAGCGGATATTCGTCCGGATACGAGAGCGAAGCGGCCGTCTCTGAGTGCGCCTCGGTCGAAGATGGACACGAGCAGGACAAGGACGCAGCGACGCGAAGGATTCGCACCAAATTCACTCCGGATCAGATCGAAAAGCTGGAGAAAATCTTCAACAAGCACAAATACCTGGACGCTGGAGAGAGAGTTAAAACCGCAGTCAAGCTCAATCTGTCCGAAACTCAGGTGAGAATTCACTCCTGAATGTCGCTTTCTTACATTAATGTCGCGTTTGAAAGAATTCAAAGGTTTTCGGAACAAATGTTATCTTATACATTTGAAGTTTTAAGTTATATACAAAGTTTTATAACATTTTTCAATTCCATTAAAAAAAAAAGGTCTACCAAAAAGTAGTTTTTTTTGTGCGAATTCAAATATTTTCTTTATATTTCTTTGGTTAATAGCCTTGTACGGTTTTCTACACAGCATGATATTTATATTCGTTTTGGTTTATTGGTCTATTACAGTTAATTCACATTTAAATTGTATTTCTCTAGTCAGATTTGTCATTGCAGTAAAAAAATAGCTCGTTTGTTTACAAATGTACCTGTTTTAAAAATCTTTTTGTCTCGTTTTCAGGTCAGAACCTGGTTTCAAAATCGCAGGATGAAGCTGAAGCGCGAGGTTCAAGAAATGCGCGCGGATTATCTTCTTCCACATATGGTCATCCCGGCGGTGCATCCGGCTCAGTACCCCTGTTACGATGGACAGCGACTTCCGTTTCCTTCTCACGTATCCATGATGCATCACATGCCCTCCCAGCAGATGATGATGATGATGCAAAACCAGTCGGTTCTTCATTCACATCCCGTAATGATCCCGAGGCAGCATTTCTACTGAAGACTCAATCCTCTGGAACCCTCACCCAATTGGAGAATTTCTGGTGTATTTGCCGATCCCAATGCTGTAATATTTTACACTATCGAAAGCTGAAAACAAAAGAAGATATTTATCATTGCAATACCTGAAAGAGGAGGACGAATAGAAACTGATTTCATTTGTGGCTGACTCTTTCCTTTGAAACACTTATTTCACGCTGGTTGTGCAATATTTGTACAGTTCTGCTTTGTAAAAGCGAGGTAAATGTTTAATTAAAAAGATGAAGAGTTTATTTATGATCCCTAATAAAGTATGTTTGATGCTAATCTTCTGTTTCCTTTCGATTTTTGTCTTCTTTTCTGAATACTTTAGGAACTTTCATTTGAGAAGTCCATGCAAACTGATAAAAGATGATAAAAGAACGTTAAATTTTTCTCTCTATTAAGGAAAAGTTCGTCACATTCCAAAACAACTTAATGAACAAAGTAGAATTTTAAAAAACAGTGAAGCAATCTTTGTTATTGAGAAGAAAGTGTAGAGATTGAAAGATGATTTTTTTTCTAATGCAAAAACAAAAATGGGTCCTGCATATCTCCAAACAAAATTAAATACATTCTTTGCTTTAACAATTCATTAATACAAAATATAAAACATATATAAAATAGTTTTGCATCTTGATTGTCTCACTTTTAAGACGTGTTTAAATGAAACACATGTTCTGTTCACATACACAAAAGATTAAAAGCAAATATAGAATGTAAAAATAATAGTAATGATAAACCCAAATTAATGTTAGTTTGCTCAAAACAACCATAAACAAAAATCTCAAGTTAGTTCACATACAGAGAAGACATGTGTCTGGTTCAGAGGGCGATTCTCAAAATCAGTTAAACTGTTTTAGATTGCTTTTTAAGTTGATAAGCTAAAAGGTCAGATTGATAAGAAGTGATTTGGTCCAAATAGATGCCTTTGCCTTCATCAGCTCTGTCTATTGAGCACATTCGAACCGAACGAAAAGCATTATCTTGATTTTATTTGGTCATTCAGTTTACAAAGGGTTTTTTTCCATGATTACACAATTGAAAATCCGAATGTAAATATTTTCCGTCCCAAAGGAAGAATAAATTCTATAAATCCATTACTAATTAATGTGTATAAAATAGCTGTGCATTTAACATTTAAAAATGATTATTATGTTAAAATAGTACTTTTTAGCAGTTGTTTCAATGCTGTTTCACAAAGGTCTAATGTGAATTAAGAGTTAAATAAGGATAGAACTGCCATACTGCTACCTTAATTGTAAAGTTGAATAGTTCTCACACATTATAACAGTTAGCATTTTGACATTCAAAAAGATTATTTGAAACTTTCAGATGTTTCTATATTTTTTTCAAGCTTTTTTTAAACTGTGTAAGCAGATTAGTTCGATTATTTATTAGTCACTACCTAACATGTTTAATTGTGCAGTGCATGTATGCAGTTAAGACTTGTTCACGTGTTAAAGTGTTACTTCTTGTAATGCTAATGTAATTTTTCTTGGATCTTGGGATAAGGAAGAGAACTTTCTGATGGCCCTGAAATGTTGTATGTGTAAGCTGGAAAGAAGGCATTGGCAACCAAAACTAAAACTCTGTGGTGTTATGTTTCCATCTAGGGGTGGATTAATACATTACAGAGAAAAATGTAACTGACTAAACTATAGGTTTATTTGGTTTGTTTGCAATTTGGTTATTTGTAATCTCTGATATAAATATGAACAAACGCTGATTTCATCTTTCAGAGTGGGTGAGGAAACAAAATAGAAACAATCAAAAGGGAAGAGATGACGATCACATTAAACAATAACTGCATAATAGTCTAACTAATATTTATTTGTATTAAATTGTATAATATTTAAAAACATGTAATGTAATATTCAGAGATAATTGATATTCTTCCCATCAAGTAAATACCGTTAAAAAGGTTAGAATTTGTTAAATTGATTCTTTGTTAACTTCTTCTGCCACTAAAATAAATAGATTTTTAGTTCATAATTCTCACTTATTGACGCATTAAGGTTATGTATATCCTCACCAATTGTGAATTTGTCTCCTGTTTCAAATAGATTAAATATGTCTCCATCTAGAGGAGGGTTATATATATATATACAGACAAACTTGGCGAGACCAATAAAAACACAGTGGAAGCAGGGAGGATAACAATCCTTTATAATAAACTTTAATTGATATTGTACCCTCATAAAGAATGCAACAATCTTCTGTCATAGTTTTTTTTTCAAATACTGTGAGTATTGAATAATCTGAATTAGCAGCTCATATGTGTTTAGTTGTTCACTGACGATTTACACTGAAAGAGCTTTTACTAAGACATATATCTGATACAATATATAAGTTTTTTAGCATGACTGATTCATTAAAACCAGGATGAGAATAAATCAAACTGGATTCAGACCACACTGGAACAGTGATGAATTTGGATTTAAATGAGAGTAAAACACTTTTAAACTAAATTTAACAATTGAAGCAGCAACGAAACTGGCACAGCACTGACAGCAGATTCTGAATCTGGATTTAGCCACAGGGATACAGCTTTGAAACCAAGATCTAAACCTGACCAAACTGAAACCATATCAAAACCAGACTGACATAAGAATAATGTGAGAATGACAGTGACAGATTTTTTGCAACTAAACTAACACCTGATTGTGACAATACTGAAACCAGATCAGATATCAGTAAAGCAGCACTAACAGACTGAACCTGGACTGAAGCCGGATTTAAACCAGGTTACTCTACTAAGAGCAAATTATAAGTGGACAATTTTACCCAATGAAGAGAACATTTAGAGTCAAACTAAAACACTGTGGGAAACCATGAATCCAGTTAGAAACTGTAGAAAACTAGACAGGATCTGAGGTGAATACAGAGTGAAACAAGAGAGAACCAAAATGAATCGGGAGTAAAACCATGGTGTATTAGGATTAAGCTCGAGAAGATGGGAAGGTATTTAAGAGGTAACAAAATGCAACACATTACAATTTTAACAAATCTGAAATGATCTGAAACTACAGTGAAACCATTAGAAATAACTGGAACTATAATGAAATCAGCCTGAAATAGCAGTGACAGCACAATTGAACCAAAACCTACAAGCATACAAAGTAGGATTCAGAGTCAAACTTAAATCAAAACACACTGAATCTGGACTTCCCCAAGGAAGATTGCACACCACACATGTTAGCATCACTTGAGCTCCAGATTTTCGGGACACAGATTAACACGCTTCAGTGCTACAGCAATGCTTGAGCATCTTTGCAGTAGTTGATTCAGACTCATTTTTTATGCACCGTTCATGCTGACTAACTGCACTAAAACTCTTGGACCAACAAAACCTCACAGAGGACGAAGTGTTCTCAACCACCATTGACACAAGAATCGCCCATTTCAAAAGAAATCACTGTCAGACTGAACTTTTTCGCTCTAAATGAAAACTGAATGCTAATAAGTGCATGTCAACTTGAGAGCCAAACAAACATATCTCTAGCAAAACTTTTGTCTAGTTTTCTGGAAACTGGCTTTAAATAATGTACTTTGCTTGTTGGAAAAGCTACAATTCTGTTGTGAAAGATGTCTGCGTGCTGCTCACGCTATGGAAATGTGCTGCTCACACTCTCATATGGTCTGGCTACAGACAGACAGTCTCAGGTGTGCATACACAGTTTAACTCCTGCAATCAGTCAATCAGATTGACTGATTAGTTTGTAAGAAGAATTCCCCAGCTGTTGATGGCTTGTTACAGTGGTGTGAAACAAACGAAACATTAAGCCTGATTTGTACTTCTGCGTCAGCTCGACGAATTGCCTGTTGAGGACTGTTTTATTTACCTTCTCATAAATAATTTTAACATAACTTCTACAAACATCCGCTTCTGCTGTAGAAGCACTGTGTTTAAACTGATCAATATATCAACATGGAGTTAGGACAATGCTAACTTCTAACTACATAAAACTCATCACAGATAACAAAGGAAGTTTATTTTATTCAGTGCTAATGTTTTATTTTATAATCCAGCGTTTAACAAGGAGCAGAATCCCAGAAAGAGAGAGGACTGCTCTGCATCACCCAATCACAAAGATTGTGGTCTGCATACCTCTGCGAAGTGTTAAAGTGTAGTTACAATTTTTGAGAGGCGCAAGTCAAGATTTGCAAAAGTGTCAGCCTGAGGTCTGCGTCAGTACATAGACTACGCAGAGGGAATTCACAGAGTTGACGCAGAAGTATAAATCAGGTCTCTGGCAGTGGGTTAATTTACATGTGTAGTGACATGACTCATAAGTCAGGTCTCTTCAAACTACAATTACCTGTGTGTGGCATGCTTTTTACAACTGATCACATCCCATTTTGCCTGATTTAATAATATTCACATGCATTCTGCGGCCTTTACTGACATGTACACACCACACTACATCTCCCATCATGCCACACAAATGACACCAAACGTTATCAAAAAGTGGTAGTTTGTCCCAATTCTAGCCAAAGTAGAATTAGTTGCGGTTAGGGTACAATTTTTGTGTGTATCCCACAATGTAAGTCGATGAGAATGAGACTGCATGTGCCCTGCAGTGACTGCTGCTGCACATGTGCACCTGAGACTTCATGTCTGTAGCCGCACCCTACTCCATGCTCAACTTGCAGCAATACAAATACAGCAATAAATACAGAGTGAAACTAGGCAATCCTGAAATGTATCTGTAGTGAAAATAGAAATTAATGCAGAATGGTTCACAGTGAGACCAGATTGAGCTTCATAGTTGCTTCTTTTTTTCTCCAGATTTTAGACCGTGGTTTCGTTCTTCCATGGTCCAGTGCGGATATTCACAGTAGCATCTGAAGGGTGCATTGCCGCTTTGACAATTCCATTCTGCTGGGCCCTCGAGTGTGTGCAAGCATGTATCTGTAAGTGTGTCTGTTGCAGATCTTCGTCCTCATCTACCTCTTCTTTCACACAGCACACATGGTGCTGGTTGAGGTGGTGGTGATGATGATGATGATGGCACAATGCATGGCATAGAGGATGCCCTTGTTCGTGGACTATGTGGCATATCTGAGCATGTGGGGTACCAGGAGGGGAGCTTTGCCCACTTGGGGGACCATGGAAGCAGACTTCAGGCTCCCGGGGGCTATTTTTAGTCCTGATGGGTATAACACAAGGGTGAAGATGGATTTCAGGGTTAGCATGAAGCATTAAATCCAGAGCGGCATCATTCGGTATTCTGGAGCAGCACTGAGAAACTGGAGTGAGTTCTGTGCTTCGGCATGAACAGTGTGAATGTCTTAAAATAGATTTTGGTTGGCAAAGGGGATTTGGGTGGCAGTGCGAGTGTGTGTCACCGTTGAGCTTGATGTTTGGGGTTTGGCATGGTTTTTTTGGATGTCCCGGGCAACAGGAGGTCCAGGAGCTCCAGACATCTTCTCGTTTGGCACAATGGTGGATGAGGACGAATAGCCCCAGGGTGACAGAGGATGCCCCGTATAGGCAGCTGAATATCATGCCCAAGAAATCCCAAAGAGCTACTGATAGGGCGCCGAAAACCCAGGAGAGGAAAAAGAGGAGGAGAGTGAAGACAGCCGAGCACAGCTGAGCTTTAAGGGGATGTTCGTTTGCCAGGGAAGAAGAGGATTGCTGGAGGAGAAGACCAGGGCATCCACTGTGGCACTGCCCACTGTTGGATGGAGGTTCAGTCTGAAGAATAAAAAGAAAAAGTAGGATATGACAAAGGGCCATGACACCCCTCAGTTTCAACATCTCAAACTTGAAAAGCTTCCACTAAATGGAACGGATTTGAATGAATAAGAACACGAGGGTGTAAAAAGAGAGACGGACTTGCACAATAGGGGAATTCACGTAGTAAATTTCAGCTCAGGGATAAAGATGATGCTCTTCATGCTCTCTCGTCTCACCTGTGAAGGGCTCTTGAGCTCATATTTCCTGTCGGGGTGTTTGTGGAGGGTGCATAAACTTCTCAGTAGGTAGATACAAGTCCCCAGAAGGACCAGACACAGCGGGCTGAAAAATGCCCCAAGACCAGGTTCCCAGGCCATCCAGCAGCTGCAGGACATGTACATATATATATATATATAGATGTGATAATAGTTTAAACTTTTCATCTAAATAGAAAACAATACCAGCTTTGTGACAGTGTCCATTTGCAGGATATTCAGTAAACTAGTGTCATTGGTGTAATGATAAACTCACCTCACCATTAGTTTACCATCGCAACAATAAACAATTGTTTAACAAACACAAAAACATTTTAAATAAAGAAAATGTTCAATTAGCATATTTAAATTGAACATAATATTGAAAAGCAGTCAGAGCTGCCACAAGGAGAGTTTTTTGTATAGTAGATTTGTTTTATTATGTTATTGGTTAACTCTAAGGTAAGGATCTGTTTTGATTTATATTATGCGTGTGACATGAATGCAGCAACAAAGAGTAAGAAACCTCGTGTATTCAAGCTCCAACCCTCCACATTCTGTTCGGGTGTATGTTTGGAAAAGACTAAAGTTGTAATTCCTTGACTGACCACTTGAAGCTGGTCCCAGAATTGAGGAGATTCCCATTGACACCCATGTTAAAATTTGTATGTTATCTAAAGTAAACACATTTAACTCCTGTGCAAAGTTTTTTTCATTCACATCACTAATTTAAACCTTCGTGATATCTCTGGGGGTGAATGTTTGTATTATTTCCTTCCCATATTCCAATAAAGATTTTAAAAGTTTTGCATAATTAAGGATGGGGCGACTGAAGTAAGAGCCAGTCACAAATGCTGAGGTTTCATCTTCTGGGAAAACCGATGAGTGATGTAATGTCAATGTTTTAAATGACAAAACATTTTCCTCAATAAAAAGGGGAGTGAAAATAACTTTCTACTATTGTGTAAAACTAAACCCATGAAAAATCAACTCTGGGGACAGTTGACTTTTGCAAGATCAAAAGCAATCATTCTGTTGATTCCCACAAAAAAAAAAAAAAAAGTGTTGTCTAAGTTTGTTGGGCACACCTGGCATTATCTTGCACTGGCATAAAATATGTGGGCCAAAACAGCCCAAGTATGTATGTGGCTGCAGTGTATTTATCTTTGGCTCTTGTCTAGAATCAGGACTTGGTTCTGTCATGTACAGTAAATCATTTTGTTTCTTGTGTCACACAGAACGACTTGAGTAGGCCAGAGCTAGACCAAGTAACAATTGCTATGTGGGCAGATCACGAAGAAATTGTGAAGACCAATCTGTAACACTCTAAATATTTATGAAACCCACAAATCTCTGTAATAGCCAATGATAGCCTAAAGAAAAAACGATTAACCGTATAATACAATATATCTATTGTATTATAGCCCATTTATACCAATAACAAGACCCACAGTGGAATCCGCTCTGTGCTGCCGTAGTTCTCCAAGTTGACAGAGGCTGTGGTTCCACAGATGATGAGAGGCAGTCCAGCACAGACCAGATAAAACCTGCACAAACACATCCACCACTATCATACCAGGATGGAGACAGAGAGGCAGTGCTTGATATGGAAGAGAGAGCAGTACCTGATCACTGGAGCTCTGCCTCCATTGTGTGCATGTTCACCGTCGGGTGTTTTGCCAGGTTCTTTTGTTGCTTGCGTGTAAATATTTAGTGCTGTCGCTGCCAACCAGAGGGTTGAGGAAAGTGAGGAGTAATGGAGCAACACAGCCACCTGAAACAAACACCAGTTTAAAGGTTCTCTTCACTCAAATTGTGTTTGTGTTTGCCCTTTAAATTAACATCCTCTAGCAGTTTTTGTGCTATGATTTTATACGTAATGATTTCTGGAACAAGAAATGTGTTATGCCACAAAAAATGTATTTAACATATGCAGACACAGCCACTCCCACAGTCTGTTACCATAGCAACTGGGCAGAGGGTGTCTGTCAGACGTTGATTTAAATATAAAACATACTTTGCAACGAATGACGTTGCGCATCATTGTTTGTGGTTGGATCATGGCAGAAGGACTTTATTGATTTATGTGTTGCTAACTAGAGAACATTGTTACTGTTTCTAAAAATATTGGATGTTTAGTTGCAAACGCTAGGTGTTGTGTCAATAAATACTTAAACATGTGTAAATACTTTAACATTTGACTTTGAGGGGAAAAAATCCTAAACTAGTAGTTTCATTAAATTAACAGCTTTATATGAATTAAAAGGTTGTCTTTGAGCATTCTGGGTTGAGCTTAAACAGAAATTTTCCGATCACCAAGGTATTTTGTCATAGAGCTTAGATATTTGTACATAATATAGAATAGTTTTTATATTTTTTCCAGTTTATATTATGTGATTCAAATATAAACATTAGAACTTTGTAGATTAAGTTGTTGTTAATCAGGGGTCATTATGTTTATATGAAACAGCAATTTAAATTTTTTTTCCGTTGATAATCTTGATAAACCAAATGTAACATTTTAGGATGGAGTCATTTTTTCATGATCTCAGTTGATTTGTCACATTGCAGATTTTTTTTGCAGTTATAAGAAGGGAGTTTTTTTGTAAAAACATTGTTAACTCAAGCTAATCACAGTTTTTCATGACTAATCATAGTTTTAGAATGATCAGTTGTACAAAACGGCTATAAGTTATAAATAACTTGCCCATAGCATCATAATAGCCCAAATAAAACTTATTTTTAAACATTTAATATTAAACATGCTTAATGTCTCAGAGAGACACTATTTTTGTAGACGAAGCTGCATTTGCTCAGTCAATACAAAGGGTTTAAAGATGGTTTAAAGATGGTTTTAAAATTACCAGTTTATTTGAAGGTATACTGTGCACATTTTGCCTTAAAAATTATGTAATAAAGCTAAAGCAATATGGAAAATAGATTGTGTGTAGTTTTTCAAAGACCGCTTTTCTCTCATTTGTGAGGCTTAAAACATCTCTCCTCCAGGCTTTAGAAGTGAAACAGACATACTCATGCTTGTACACAAACACTTAGCTAAAGCACAGCTTGCTGCTGATCCTCACTTTAATATAGTGTCCAATTTCTGCATCTGCAGTCCAGAATGCAATGCATTAATGCAATTCAATCGCATCGCTATTACAACTCAGAAACAAAAATCTTTTCAAGCTAAATGCAATAATATGTCCATACAGCATGTTGATCTGAGGATGAAATTCAACAACTGAAGCCAGAGCTGATCACTGAGAAGCTTCAGTTAGATCCAAACCAATGCTAAACAACATAATTTGCTTATCATTAGCATCTGAACAACAAATTGTATTGGATCAAATGCAAAACTAAAGAGAACAAGTATTGCATACAGAGAGCAAAGAAACGTCTATTTAAATGATCTGATAAATTATCTGTAACAGCATCAAAATATATCTGTTTTTTCAATGCTCATTCAATAGGTTTCACCCCTAAAACCTATATTTTATTTAAATCTTTTATTATTTTTGCAAGTTTTCAGTATTTTGCAAACTGTACGGTAGAAACCTGAAGTGAATACAAGTGGAAACCTCTCAGCAGGCTCAAAAGTAAGCAATGGCTGGTGCCAGGAGTGAGTAGATATCCATTGACCCCTATGTTAAACTTTACAGCATGCTACATTTCCTGGTTTGGACAAGTGGTATTTGTTGTAGTTTCTAAGATTAGACTTGGAGAAACGTTCTAGGTAATAATAAATTATCTCACATCATCATGTATAGTAATAGAAATATATTTATGTCATGGTCTGTCTAAAAACTCAATTCTGACTGCAGGTTATATTGTTCCCTCTATAACATTTGTAACCATAGTGCTAAAAATTAACTGCTCTCTAGTGCTGGACCGGAGCTATTTTTTCCAGATTTGCTCAAAGTGGATTAAGGGATTATTTCAGAATTTTACTATAAATTTTACATCAACCATCATTTGCAGAGAACTGCTGGATGGAATTCGAGAGTTCCCTTTTTCTTGTATAATTTCACAACAAAAGTAAGCAGGGAGCTTCAAATGGGCCATCGCCTGTTTTCATTCATGTAAATGCCTTACATCAAAGAGATTGTTGTTAAGTTTTACATTTCTGGCATTTGTTTTGAAAGAAGTACTTGCTGTAGAGTAAAATAGAAGGACCCTGGAGCTCTCGCTCCCTCTCCGCTCCAGCTCTAGCTCTAGCTCAAGCTCTAGCGCATTCTCACTTGAAAGATTAACTTGGGTTCAGTAGAAAGTTGAATTAGGGGTGTTAGGGTTAGTTGCTGTTGAAGACAATCGTTTATAATGACAATTGAAAAAAAAACTTAAACAGATGTCACGTATTTCAGGGAATAAGCACAGGGAGAGTAAGACCTCAAGGTGAGAGCCAGGACCCTCACTGTGAAAGTGGTGAACTTCTGTTGCATTCCTGTATGCTAAAGTGTACAGAGAGAAAATTTCTTTCAATAAAAATTGTACAAAATAGACATAACATCATTCAATTATTGCCTAATAATTGTCAAGATGGGGTGCCCAATTGTTGGGAGTCACTGATGACAGTTGAAATCCCCAAAACAAACACACTGCCCAATGGCACTTCATGTTGTTACGCTTGAAATTTGGAAAGAGCTTGCTGATCGGCTATAAGCTTGTTATGGTGTTGCCCCACCCAACAATTTCTAAAAATCCCACGCTCCACTTTTAAATAGCACAGATTGCACAACTTAACTGTCAATTCACGAAAGAAGCGTAATTGGGGATACATATTTTTTTTTGTCTTAGCATCAGGCCCCAGAAGCAGGGAAAAAGACAAAAAGTAATCACAAACTTTCAAATATGTGCTGCATACCAAGTATTTTTAACAACTTTAATATGTTAATAATGAACAAAAATAATGAGTCCAACCTTCAAACTTCTGCACTAATTTCCCCAGTGGAGTCAAAGCAAGATGTGGACTAACTGATGAAAACACCTACTTTTTATAATTTTTCACACTTCTAATGCAGCTCAGATATGAAAAACAACTTAAATAGGTACGTGTTGACAAATGGCCATGGCACTGGTTGTCCCATATAAATATCAAATTGCCCTCAGAGGCCCTCTGGTCACCATACAATAAATGTCATAATAATAATTTTAGTAATAGCAAGTCAGAGTAACAAGGATGACAGAAACACTCTTTTTTTTCAGGGAATGACCCCCCAATTAGGTGAGTTAAAACTCATACAGACTCACGCTCTTGCATACGAGAGTGTTCTCGACACGGTTGATTCCTCCAGCAAACACAGAGAACGTCAGAGCCATGTGGAAGCAGAGGTTTAGCAGGATGTGCCAACCTGTGCTGCTGATGCGGATCACACTGGAACAAACAAGCCATATGCACAAACATAAACATAGCGCGGATTTTAGCTATATAATCTCATCTTTAGAGATTATATAGCACTACCCCCTGAAGAAAGATCTCCTAAAGGCTAGTCCTTGCATTCATTACCTACAGAATTTATTATAAAAATTGCTTGATTAGATTCTAGTAGTTCTTTAAAAGAATGAAAACAGATGCTAAATTTTGTGCAGAAAAAAGTAAATATGACAATAGCACACACATTGTATGTGAGTTCCATATGACAAAGTTGGCTTCAATCAAGGTTTTAGTGTGTTTGTGAACACTTGCTATGATCAAGCCAGATTTCTGTGCTAACAAAATGTACCTACCTGTGGTGTAATATGTATGTGATGATGGAGGCAAGGAGGCAGAGCAGCAGGAGAGCTGTGCAGGCGTAAACCACCGGGTGCAGAAACACCCCTGGGTGCGGAAAGAGAGAGAGTGCATTCTTCTGATCCTAGCAGAGAGAGAGAGAGAGAGAGACAGAGAGAGAGAGAGAGATGAATGCTCTGGCTGAGCATTTGTTATCCTCTTCGTAAACATGCTGCCCTGAGAGTTGCAGCACAGTAACTCGCACTCTTCAGAGCATATGTTTTTATTTTCCTACTGAATGTAAATAATTATATTGCTCTAGTTCCATACTGCTGAAAAGGACTCTGGATTTTTGACTGACCCGGCTGTAAGGAACATTTTTGCAAAATTGTAAAAATGTCAGGAATTTAAATTTCATCAATTTTCTGTACAGGATTATTCCTTCTGAAAATGTTACTTTTTGCAAACCTGCCAGAAGAAGAAAAAGGTTTGGCCTTGTTTTACATAAACATGTATGCATTTAGCAGATACTTTTATCTGAAGCGACTTACCGTAGGAGGAGAGACATCATACAATTTGTTATAAAGGCAAAGTCTAAATCAATTTGTTTCCAATGAAGGTCATCTCACTCAAATATGAATGCCTCAGAAGGTAGAAGTAATCAGACGAAAAGAAGATTTGATTATTTTAAGGTTATAAGTGCATGGAAGAGACAGTTGTTAGTGGTACTGTGTTCTGGCTGGATCAAGTTCCACCAGTCAAGGAGAGTGAAAGAGATTGTTCCGCTGAGAGATTTCCTGTCTTTATGATACAACCCCACAAGAACATCCTTCTCTAAACACAAGCTTCTGGAAGTTTGTGAAGGATAGTCTCACATGGCCAGACCATCAAGATCACTGGTTCACTGGTGAAACACTACCAGTGATTTAATTTTGCCAACACCCTGTTCAAGTGTTCCAAACCTAACAGACTTTCAATAACGATCTATAAGCATTACGTCTGAGGTTGTAACTTTGTAGGCATGGACAGATCTAGAGGTATTTATAAACAACATAATGAAAATCTTACACAATGAAGGTCCAATCAGAAATTGCTTTTTTTTGTTTTACATTACATTACATTCACCATTCATCAGTAAATACACGGTAATTGTCATTACCTATCAGTGAGTTAATGGTAATTACCATTATATATTATTATATAATGCCATTAACTATCAGTAAGAACATGGTAATCACCATTAACTATCAGTAACTATATGATTACATTAACTATCAGTTAATGCATGATAATTCTCATTAATTATGGGATGGAAAGATGGCGCAGTGGTGGAGTTGGTCGTTCTGTAACTGCAATGTTGGTGGTTCGATCCTGCTAGGGCCATTCTGCCGTTGTGGTCCTGTGCAAGCCACTTCACCCGCATGGCCCAGTATGGATGTGTAAAAGTATGGGGTGGGTTTGGTGGTGTTCAGGAGGCCATAGGCGCGGAATGGCTGCCAGACTCCCCCAGGGCAGCTGAGGTCTGCCAAGGTAGCTTATCACCACCAGAATGTGAATGTGGAGTGAATGAATAATGCTCTGATAATTGTGAAGCATCTTGGAGTCCTGAAAAGCGCTATATAAATTGAAGGCATTATAATTAATAATATTATTATTACTATTAACTATCAATGAGTTCATGGTAATTACCATCAGTAAATACATGGAAACTGTCGTTAACTATCAATGACTTAATGGTAATTACCGTTAACTATCAGTAACTATGTGGTAATTATCATTCAATATTAGTAACTATATAATAATTACCTTTAACTGGTGAATTTACCTGTTACACTCTAATAACTACAATGAACTCATAAATAATGACCCTAATCTTAACTTCTAGGTTAATTAGATGAATTTTCCCATAAAATTATTATTAAAATAATACAGACATTGAAATGGTCAGACATTTATATATTATTTACAATGATTTACAAATTCCTAGTCGTTACCTAATAACTATGTGCTAACTATACATCACTTCCCTGAGAAGTTTGTGGTAAGTATCCAAAAAATATTTAGAAGTTACTTCTGTTTTAACTTTACAATACTATAATAATAATAATAATAATAATAATAATAATAATAATAATAATAATAATAATAATAATAATAATAATAATAATAATAATAATAAGCTACATTTACTACACTAGTAACTATAGCAGAAGTTGCTAATTATTTAAGGGTAAATACTTAGTAACTCAATGTAACTTCTACATTGTTCTAACTTCTGAATAGTTTCCTGTTGGTTATACAGTAACTACAGTAACAGTTAATCTCAGTTGTTGCAAACCAGCCCTAAATCCAATGTCTACTAGCTTCCAACCATCTTCAAAAATGTCTTGTCTGGTTCCATTTAGTTTTAGAGAAATAACAGGAAAAAAAAAGATGAAAGAGCTGTTAATGTTTGCCTGTCAGAACACGCACTCAGACGTAAGCACTGATGAAGGAGCTACACGCACACTCGCACGCTTACCATGAGCACGACGAGCTTGTTGCTGTTGTGTCGCGCGCAGAGCCAGTGACGCGGCACACACACAGCCCCTCCAGGGTTCCATCCAGCAGAGCCAGCTCCCAGAAAGAGAACTGATGCAGCGCGATGCTCACTGCCTGAATGATGCTCTCACGGATACACCCATCTGCACCGGGAGACATGCATACTGCGTCAAGAAAGGAGCTGAGAGAAGAGAGCCAAAGACCTCTCTCTCTCTCTCTCTCTCTATCTCTCTCTCTCTCCCATACACACTCATACACACAAACATACTTACACACATGCGCAGCAGAGTGCACCAAATGCACACAGTGTTTTACATTTAAAAGCTCCAATCATTCATTGAACACAGAAGAGACTCATTGGGTGAATATTGAAACCCTTTAAACACAGTCTGTTGATCTGAAACATTAATGTCTTTTTGCAAAGAAGGGAACTCAAACAGGTTGTAATTCAGGGAAGGGAAGGGAAATTGCTGTTGTTTTATTTGGCAAAATAGCCTTACGTAAAACATTAACGACACCCATAGAGATGAAGATACATGCAAATTTTTTTAAAACATTGTAAATATTCATGGGAGATTGTTAACAAGCAAAAAATTAAAGATGAAATGGTAAAACTTAAAAGGGAATTCAAATTGGAAACCTAATTGAGAAAAATACCTCATAAATGAGTTGAACATCAGGGGTACAATTGCAAGTGGAGAAAATTGCAATGGTGAATGAAAGGTGAAATAAAAAGCGTAAATGGTTGGAGATTAGATCCATGGATAAATGAATCATTACCTAATCTGATGAGGTCGAGATGGTGAAAACATCCCTCTGTGTGCCATCATCCTCCTGCAGCTTTGATTAGTCTCCGGAGCAGCGAACAGCTTCCTGTTGCAGAAGATAATCAGCTGCAGCAAACGGGCTGAGTGGGGATGAGAGAGAGAGAGAGGGAGAGAGAGAGAGAGAGAGAGAGAGAGAGAGAGAGAGAGAGAGAGAGAGAGAGAGAGAGAGAGAGGGAGAGACCCAGTGGGAAACAGAAAGAGAGAAAGTGGGAGGAGACAGGACAAATCTTCACCTTCAGGCTATTTTTTATTTGTCCATCTGTTAATCAGCTATTGATTATATGTTGTGTATTAATCCTTCAGCTACAATGACATTCATCATCTGATATCCCACAAAAGATCTGAAACCTCCAGGAGTTTCATTCTGTTGGTCAAAAAGAATGAAAAGCATTTACTATAAAGTCATTATTTATCAAAGATGCCGGGTTTAGGTTTCTTATCGAACAAATGACTTAACAAGTTTATGAGTGACTGAACAGAAATTAATTTGCATGCCGACACTATAGGTTGCATCAAGGGAATGCTCTTCATGTGAGTGTGTCTGTGTTTAATATCCAGAACACATCTGCACTTCATCTAAACGACCTTCCCTTATCCTTCAATGCACTGTCATCACAATAACAGAAAGAAACACACACAGACAGTATTGTCAAACAATAGCAACACACATTCATCAAAAAGTAAATCACTAAATAACAAAACACATATCTCAAAACACAAACCGGCCTTTTAAAAATAAAACCAAGCATTCTTCTAGTCTAGTCTTTTGTATTTACTCACGTAACCTGATTGGAAACACAGGGGTCAGCAGGCTTTATCTCTGCTCAGATTATAGAAGCAATCCATCAAAAGTCCAATTTCACCCTTGAAAATAACAGCAATCCAATATCTGGTGCTATACTAAACTGTGTTGCAGTTTCTCTGTCCAAATACAGCATCAATCCTCCAGCGCTATACTGAACAGTGTTTCAGTTTTTCTGACCAAATACAGCATCAATCCTCCAGCGCTATACTGAACAGTGTTTCAGTTTCTCTGTCCAAATACAGCATCAATCCTCCAGCGCTATACTGAACAGTGTTTCAGTTTCTCTGTCCAAATACGGCATCAATCCTCCAGCGCTTTAATGAACAGTGTTTCAGTTTCTCTGTCCAAATACAGCATCAATCCTCCAGCGCTATACTGAACAGTGTTTCAGTTACTTTGTCCAAATACAGCATCAATTCTCCTATGCTATACTTAACAGTGTTTCAGTTTCTCTGTCCAAATACAGCATCAATCCTCCAGCGCTATACTGAACAGTGTTTCAGTTACTTTGTCCAAATACAGCATCAATTCTCCTATGCTATACTTAACAGTGTTTCAGTTTCTCTGTCTAAATACAGCATCAATCCTCCAGCGCTATACTGAACAGTGTTTCAGTTTCTCTGTCCAAATACAGCATCAATCCTCCAGCGCTATACTGAACAGTGTTGCAGACTCTCTGTCCAAATACAGCATCAATCCTCCAGCGCTTTATTGAGCAGTGTTTCAGTTTCTCTTTCCAAATACAGCACCAATCCTCCAGCGCTATACAGAACAGTGTTTCAGTTTCTCTGTCCAAATACAGCATGAATTCTCCAGCGCAGTACTGAACAGTGTTTCAGTCTCTCTGTCCAAATACAGCATGAATTTTCCAGCGCTTTACTGAGCAGTGTTTCAATTTCCCTGTTCAAATACAGCATCAATACTCCAGCGCTATACTGAACAGTGTTTCAGTTTCTCTGTTCAAATACAGCATCAATACTCCAGCGCTATACTGAACAGTGTTTCAGTTTCTCTGTCCAAATACAGCATCAATCCTCCAGCGCTATACTGAACAGTGTTTCAGTTTCTCTGTCCAAATACAGCATCAATCCTCCAGCGCTATACTGAACAGTGTTTCAGTTTCTCTGTCCAAATACAGCATGAATTCTCCAGCGCAGTACTGAACAGTGTTTCAGTCTCTCTGTCCAAATACAGCATGAATTTTCCAGCGCTTTACTGAGCAGTGTTTCAGTTTCCCTGTTCAAATACAGCATCAATACTCCAAAGCTATACTGAAGAGTGTTTCAGTTTCTCTGTTCAAATACAGCATCAATCCTCCAGCGCTATACTGAACAGTGTTTCAGTTTCTCTGTCCAAATACAACATCAATCCTCCAGTGCATTACTGAACAGTGTTTCAGTTACTTTTTCCAAATACAGCATCAATCCTCCTATGCTATACTGAACAGTGTTTCAGTTACTCTGTCCAAATACAGCATCAATCCTCCAGCGCCATTCTGAACAGTGTTTCAGATTCTCTGTCCAAATACAGCATTAATCTTCCAGCACAGTACTGAACAGTATTTCAGTTTCTCTGTTAAAATACAGCATCAATCCTCCAGCGCTTTACTGAATAGTGTTTCAGTTTCTCTGTCCAAATACAGCATCAATCCTCCAGCGCTATACTGAACAGTGTTTCAGTTTCTCTGTCCAAATACAGCATGAATTCTCCAGCACAGTACTGAACAGTGTTTCATTTACTCTGTCCAAGTACAGCATGAAATCCCCAGCGCTATACTGAACAGCATTTCAGTTACTCTGTCCAAATACAGCATCAATCCTCCAGCGCTATACTGAACAGTGTTTCAGTTACTCTGTCCAAATTCGGTTTCACTATCAAAACCATGTTTTTTTTTTGTAATCTGTAAAAATGCCTAAAACAGCAGATATCCACAAAGACAGATGACGATGTGTTTCCATCTGTCATCAGCAGCCTGTTTAGCGCACATTAATCCAAATCTAGACAGGACAAATTTAGGTCAGAACATTAATCTTTAGTCAAAAAATAATCTTCAGAAGTGCAGATGGTTATGAATTTATTCTTATTCTCCATTTGATGCAGGGACTGTGACTTTTTATTTTCAAACCAAAGTGACACTGTGTGCTTATTGTAACTCATGTAAAAAAACACTTAAGAATCATCACAGAAACAGACTTCTGATAATGCTTATGTGTTAAAGTCTACCAGTTTAGATAATCCACTTAAACACTTTGTGTTTATTTTGTATTAAATTAATCCCAAATCATGTGGTGCTGTCAACCTTAGGAAATGATTCTGCTTGCACAAAATGGATTTTTACAAAAGTGCCAGCATTTCACAGAAAAGATCACAGTAGTAAGAAGGCAAGGATTTTAAAAAATCTGGTAACCACTCCAATGCTTAGTAAAGACATTAATTCAAACACCAGTGAATTTTTAGTAAATCGCTCACTAACCACGCAAATTTCAGTCTTGGTCTGAAGTTTTATTTAAATCTGTTACAATGCGTCTTACTGGTGGTTTATTTGTTAGTTTTTGGTACTGCTGTGTGTTTTTTTTTATATTGTTTTCATGTGTGGCTGTTAGGGCTGATTGAATCCACCTGAGCTCTATTTGGGTTCTTCTGCATTTAAACTGTGGATCGACTGTCAGTTGGTGCCAGTTCATTGATCTAAACCATGTCAGCACCAGTCTTTTTACTCTGCTGAAATTATCCAGAATTTTTAATTTTTGTGGTTTTCTTTAAATTGTGTTGCTACTCTGTGCAGAGCAAGCCACACTGAACTCTCACCAGCAAGACTAACAGACCCCTGGAATGAGAACTTTTGGCCTAACCAGCAACCATCCTTGAGGTTTTTTGCCAGAGAAGTGTTTTTTCCTTTTCTTTGGAGTTTGGAGCTTGATTGCTTGTATTCGATTTGGATCTGTTCTGTTTTGATTTTCCAATCTGAGAGTGTAGTTTTCGGTTTTGGAATTTTCCCAACTTTGTTTTTTAGTAAAAGGAGTTTTTATATATACAGTTTCAGGAGTCATCTCTTGCATTCCGGGTTACCCATTTTCCCGTCATAACAGAATGAACATGCCACAAGTGTGAACCCAGCAGAGACTTATTCGTTTCAGGAAGAGTTACAAGTCATGGATCACTTTTGGGGCATCACGATCAACAAGTAAGATAGCTGTAAAACAGTCAGACTATGGCTCAGTAAATATCTCAGCTCTGTGACCAACTTATAAAACTCTCTTCTGGACTCAGTTCACAGGCAGTGTCAACTCACTCTACCATGGCGGATGGTTCACTAATCTCTTCAGTCCCATTATACTCAGGGGACCTGGGCAAATGCAAGTCCTTCAGACGCCTGGATGAGGACATTTACCCTAACCAGCAACCATCCTTGAGGTTCTTTGGCGGAGAAGTGTTTTTTTTCCTTTTCTTTGGAGTTTGGAGCTCGATTGCTTGTATCCCACTTGAATCTGATGCAATTAAGTTTTGGAATTTTTCCATCTTTGTTTTTTTAGTAAAAGGAGTTATATATATATATATATATATATATATATATATATATATATATATATATATATATATTTACCTGAGTGGGCTCTTGCATTTGGGTTCACCCATTTTTCCTGTCATAACACAATCAGTCATGTTGAATAATTGCGCTGCTCTTAAGTTCTCTGAATTCTTCTGAACAGGAGAGTTTTGGGGTTGCTTCAATTCTCTGATCAGCCACATAAATATTAATGCAGCCTCCCAGGAGGCTAATCGATGTGCTGATTGCAGCAGAAGGAGAAAGCCCAATCAGCTGGCACTGTGTAGGGATTTCTAGCCATTGATAAATTCTACATATGCTACAGAATGAATCTTTAAAGGAAGTAAAATTCATAGGCTTCTCCTTTTATTGTGTTAGTCATGAGCTGATTTGTAGCAGAGTTTCTGGTTCTTTTTCTTTATCCATTAATTCTCATCCTGGGTGAAAGGGTTTTGCTCTCCAGCTCACATTGAACACCATAAACGAGACTGGGAACCCAGTCTCTATTTACGCCAAAAGGAAATTTAGGACCTGTTTTTGACAGTTTGTGGAAAGTAGAGGATGCAAAGGGAATCCGTACAAACACTGAAGAGATCATACAAATGTAATTTTATTCACTCTTTCAAAAACTGATTTAAAAAGGCCAGACGGAATCTACAGACATTCCAGCAGAACCTCCAGGCTCAGAGGCTGAAACCAGAAGGATTGATGAGCTTTAACACTCTTGCTTCTACTCTCACACTTTGAAATATTTCCAGTTTCTGTTTTCCACTTTTTCCCCCATTCCACAGAATCCTAATGAATTGAAAATTATCCGTAGAAATTGGCAAAAACTCACCCAATTCAAGACTTTTGCATGATCTCTCCAGTGCTAAAATTAGTTTCATTTGGGTTTCCACAAACAAAAGTAGTAAAACTTTAAGATTCACTGATAAATTATGTTATCAACGTTACACTGCTTACACTGCATGTATTAAAACAGTAACAATCATTTGTTTTTGAACAAAAAAACTGGTGAATATGTTATTATATCCATGGCTTGTTTATTTATACTTATACGTATTGCTGGTAAACATCAAGTGAGCATGCACATTTACATTTCCCATTAATTTTAATACATATCATATTATAAACACATTAACAATTGAATTCAATAGACGCATATTGCAAAACTACAGTAAAGTTATTTTAAACATCCAATCACATTCAGGAGGATTAATGCTGACTGAAATAATGACCCAATTGATCTCTGTTGAAGAGATGGCTCAAACAGAAATGAACAAATAATGTGTTCATCCTCAGAAGATAGTTGACTACTCAAAAAGTTCTTCATCTCCTGATACACAACAATCACTCCACGCGTCTTCAATGCACATTGTAGATAAGTATGTACAAATTCATTCACTTCTGCTCCAATCTCCAACATATGATGGTCATGAGGAGACATTTATAAATGTAAACTGAAGATGTTGAACCATGCAAGTGTTATTTTCGGTACAGGATTATTGACACCAGTGTTCAATTAAGAACAAGGCAGAACAGTTCTTCTAAGCAGCTTCTGCTGCAGCTTCATCACATGCTTGTGTGTGCTTTGATATACCAGAAGTACTTCCTTGTCTTTACTAAAACCATCTAATAAAGCAAAACTCCAAGAATAAAATGGTTTCGTTCAGGAGAGAGCTCTAATGCTGTTATGGAACACAATGAGGCTTTACACTCTTTTCTTTTGAGAAGCATTGTTTAGTTGGCAAGTTTAATTTATTTTTCATTACTTTTATAAACTTTGTAATTATTATTATTATTATTTATACGTTATTGTTTTACAGGCTGTTTATTGTATATAATTGTTTGTAGTCATTAAATGGAAGAATTGATAAATTAAAGATGCGGAAGGCAACTTTTAAAAAAGTGCTTTCGTGGAGGAAGAGTTATGACATTTAAAATGAGGTGTTAGACTAGAGTTGTATGTGTGTTTGGGGAAATTAAATGCCATCACTGAGTCAGAAAAATCTCATACTGCATCTGAAACTAATAGCACTTCTGCCTTTCAGTAATGAGGTTTCTACTTTGAGTTCCAGCTGTTGGAATAGACTCCAGCAGATGTATTTTTTTTTTACTTTATCGTTATTCATGCACATATAAATTAAAATAATGACCCAACAACCTAAGGCATTCTTACTCCACTTTGTATGTAGAACTCTAACAAATTATTTCACATCTCAATATAAATATAGTGCTTAACTTAAAATTTGTAACAAGTTCTACATCGAAATTCTGAACGAGTTCAGGTCGCAATTATTTGAGTGAAAGGAAAAGGAATTACCCAAAAGTAAAGAAGGAAAGAAAAGGATTGATCTTCAGTCAGAAGTAGAGGTAGTAGGTCCAGTAGAGCAGATTGACCATAATGAAAGACAGAGGGAAGCTGACTCTGGAGTAATTATCTATATAGTGAGGATTCTGCACACGGCAGCAGTTCATCACTCTCTGGATCTTCCTCAGGATGTATATGTGGATTTTCGGCGGGGTGTCTGGGTTTGGGGTTGCCAGGGTTAGGTTTTGAGTTGTTGCGCTCTGGTTTTGGGTAGTTGTGGTATCCTCAGCATCTCCGGGGGTGTCCAGGGATGAATCGGGAGGATCTTTGCGGCGCTTCTTTCGTGAGGAATCACTTGCGATGGTGGTGACGATTCCGTTAATTTCATCTTCACAGTCGTGCATGTGATGACCATACTAGGACAAGCAAAGCAATAAACCACATCAGTTTTCATATTGTGTGTTTTCTGCATGATAGCTGGAGTATGGATGTCAAAATGGAAATATAATGCCATGTTTGTGATGTCACCAACTTGTGAAAAGGCTAATTGAGTCCAGTACTGAATTGACTTAATGTCAGTTATTATGCCATTAATACTGAATCAAAGCATGGGAAAAAGGATCATGTTGTAACACACCCTTAATGAGTCACGAGTTACACTTTGAGAGGGCTTCAGACGAAGCAAGTTGATTTTTTAAACCAGTGTATTTAATACATTTAAAATATTAATAATAAAAAGCATTATTAACAAACAGTCAATACAAAAAAAAACAAAAGCAAAACAATAATATCTCTTTCATTGTCCATCAAACTTCATTGGCTCATTTTACTTTCCCATTCTTCCTGTAATGATTAATAAAGTCAGCAGAGACAGATTGGTTCCTCTTCAATAGTCTCTAAGCCCACTGAGAAACACACAAACCTTCTGCAAACACATCCAACAAAAATAAATGTACCGCTTACAACTTAAACATACATTTTAACAAGCAAAATCCTTAACATTATTTACTTTTGGCTTACTTTTGACTTGTCAAAAGACTTGTTACTCAAAAAGGGTACAAGCTTGTTTCTCACCTTCTTCTCCACTATCTTTAATCGCTCCATTCCTGCCTTTGCTTTCTAGGGCTCCCTCTTGTGGCCAGTTAGGTAAAACACATTATTGGTACTGAAGTAAAAGGGAATCTGTTTCAATGTAACCAATTCTGTTCTGATCAGATTCAATTCTGTCCTCTATGAAAAAGGGGAAAGGTTATAGTGAAGGGGTGTAAACCACTCCAATCAAAGGGTGGGTCAATCCCAAACTCAAATCCCACTTCAAACTAAGTGCCAAAGATTTCCCAGCATGCACCTTAAATACATTTGTTGTTAACCCAAAATGGCTGCCAGTGTCAACCAGAGACGCACAAATGTAACCAATTTGTCATCTATATGCATAAAAATGATGAGAATGATTGTAAGATTTCGAGTCAATGGTGCATTTATAGGTCAGAAAGGTTTCTAAGCATTTTAATAAATGTTTATTCCCTGTAGACTAACACTACAGTTTATTTTGTTATGTAACGATGACTACATACTTTCTGTACTATATAGCTTAACAAACCCTTCATGCTTTCATGCTTTACACTTAATAACTGTATGTACAGCTCACAATTTAATTATAGGAGACTTTAGATGAAACTCAAAACTTTCCAGCTCTTTGGACAGAAATGCGGCTCATTGACATTTGAAAAAATCTCCCTAAAACGACAAAAATCTATCCAACGGTTTTATTTTAATCACAACAAATGGTCTCTGAGAACGAGCCAGTGTGAAACTCAAGTGAAGGCTGTAAGACCCTCCTATTGATTGCCATACAATATAATATATAAATTGCATCGCCACAGGCTTTACTTATATATCTTAATGAACCAATTTAACTCATGTAAATTTGACCTTTAAGATAAATAAACATGTTAAAAGAAAATTAAAAAGCTGAATGTTTTGTTGTTATTTTCTGATATCCTTGTTTTATTATGATTTTATGCATCTTTCTGTTTATTTTAGACCAGACATGTGTGTGGGATCCCTCATATACAAAAATCTTCTAAATAAATCCGTTAAACTGGGATAACATCTCTTGTTTCTCTAACTGGAAACATAAGCTCCACCTCGAGCATAAGCTCAGTTTCAATTGGTAGAATAAGGTTTATGCCGAGAGAGGCTGGAAGGCAGCCATAGTTTATTATAGCTTTAATCTATACTTGAAAAGTCAGTTGGTTCTCTTACCGTGAGAGCTGTGATAATCAGGACAAATTGGGGTTTCTGTCTCTCCTACAAAAATCCTTCCTTTTCCCACGAGAGAGCTCAAAGATGAAGATGAAGACTAAATGAAGATGATGAAGATGAAGATTTGAAGGATGTAATGAAGGCTGGGTTTGTTTCTCACCATTAGTGTGCTGTTGCAGTGTGGGTGGTGTAACGTGCAGAAGTGTGCAACGGCGTACTCTATCAGTGCCCCGAAGATGAAGCTGAAGCAGATTCCCAAATACACATCGATGGCTTTGATGAAGCAGTTAGCGTTTGGCAGGGATGTTCGAGCACCCATCATCAGAGTCGTCATGGTTAGCACTGTCGTAACACCTTTAAATATATATATGTAAAAAAAACGTTAGCCAATAGGTTGCTAGGTTGTGTGGTGGAGTCAGCTGTATGATGTTCAATTCACTAGTTCTTTCATTTATAACTGTGTAGTATTTGTTGGAGATTTTTTTATTGATGAGGTGGCAAGTAGGGTACTAGGTGAGCTGTTTAATTAAAGGTCAGGGTCCATGAAGGATGTGGACCTGGAACTACTCCCAGAAAGTGGTGAAGGGGTGGAAAACAGGGATAACTTGCACAAAAGTTGAAACAGTTGTTAGTTAATATTTGTGAAATATTTTCCATTCATAAAAGTTGTGTGTGTGTTTTTTTTCTATCTTTGTTTGATCTGTATTACCCAGATATTCATTCATTCATTCATCTTCATGTCGGCTTTCTTCCCTTTCGGAGTCACCACAGCGGAATGAACCGCCAACTCTCTAGCATATGTTTTATGCTGCGGATGCCCTTCCAGCCGTAACCCATCGCTGGGAAATACCCAGATATTGAAAGGGAGTAATGGTGTGTCTCAGAGCTGAGCAAAGCTTTCTGATTGGTCAATATAACTTCTGTGTTGATGAGTTTGCTGCCCTCTACTCTATTTGCAATCATTTAGGAGTATTTTACTGTTTTGAAATGAAATTTTTTATACCCTTACTCATGTGGATGCAATTTTTTCAAAACAGGGAAAAGTATGTTTTAAAAAATAACTGAATACGCGTGAACATGGGCTTTATTAATTAACCTCAATTATCACCACATCTGTAATCCTGGTAATGTTAAGAAGCCCCTAAATGAGATGTGAATGGAGAAAACAGCAGATTTTGACTGTGATTAGATCCATGAGTACTCACTGATACAGGTGCTGCTATATTGACTACAAATATGCTTTTAAACAATACAAAATGTTTGTCACGGAACACAAAACTTTTGTGAGTGAATGCAAATATATTTTGTCAGAGAAAGCAATCTTTATGAGAGATCACACATTTTTGCAAGTGATAATTTTTTATCCTAAAAAACAATTCCCGCACCATGTCCTGTCATATGGTGTCATTTGGTGAGTGTGTGTACCAATGCAGATGCGAGCAGGCACAGAGGACTGACTGATCCAGAATGAGACCCAGGAGAGCACCACCAGGAGACTAGAGGGAACGTATGTCTCTAGGATGAAATAGAGGATGCTGCGCTTCAGCTGGAAATGGAAGATCAGCTTTGGGTAGTTCCCTGAGATAAGGAGGTGGGGAGAGGGAGGGAGGGAGAGAGAGAGAGAGAGAGAGAGTGTGCTGTGATCTAGTGTCAGTTAAAAATTAGATAGCACATACAAAACTGAAACTTCTTTCCTTATTCTGTACACTAAACAGTATACAACTTTCTTCAGATGTGTTCTAAAGATGAAACAAATGCTCAGATTGATGACACACAAAACCTAATTAATACATTATTTTACAAATACATGATTTAACAGCAGTGTATAAGAGTGTACCGGTCTCATAGACAGCCTCAGATGCAGAGGTGTAATGATCCTCCACTGTGTATTGAGCGAGCCTCAATGTGTCCAGTCCACTCACAGAGTCATTACCACGAGCCCAATAAAACATCACATCATTCACGTTGTAGCCCCCTGAATTATAAACATAAAGACAACAACATTAGCGAAGAAGATCAACCTCATGACCACCATGTACTCTCATATTTTTCAGTGAATGAAATGCATGAAAAGTCTGTGTTTGTCCTCTTGATGGCGCTATATCCCAGTAAGTAAATTTTGAGCTCAAGTTTTTAACCAGAATGTTTTGTTAAACTAATGTACAGTACAGAATAAAGCTTTCTTGAGGACTTACTAAAGAATATATCTGTTATTCATGACAAGAAAACACTTTCACTATGTAGATAAATCTTGACGCTGACAAAATACCAGGATATGATATTAATTAATTAATTATATTAGAAGTATACATTTAAATATGTGTCAAGAGACATGAAGGAATTGTGTAATGTATATATACAAATGTTATTAAAGATCTAATTTTTTTTTTAAATCAATTTAATTTAAAAGTAAATATAAACATCTATGTTCCATCACAAAGTTTTTATTTATTACATTTTATATATTGCCATGGCATCTTCCTCTCTCTGGTTCTCCAGAGGTTGCTAGACTGCGTGTCTCGTTACAATTATTTCAACTAAACTTAAAAAAGTTCATCATATGTATAGGAGATGCTTGTGCCAGATTAAGATGACTGAAAGAAAAACATGTAAAGAAACGTTGGGGACATTTCTTTTGAACAGGTAAATTAAGAAAGCATTGCTTTGGCAAAACTCAAAAATAGATTTAATTTCTGTCCCATTCTCCTTGAAAGCTCTTTTTCGTCATTTAAACAAACATTCAATTAGGCTTTGTTGATTGATATGATTGACTGAGCCAATGCTATTAATGAACCCATCTTCAGAAAAAGAATGACTTTTTTGTTCACTTAACTACTCTTCAAACCTTCAGAAATAAAGCATACACATGATTAATATACAGAAAATTGTACTCTGCATGTCAGACAGCTTTAATAGTGGTATAGCATATATATAGTTTGCGCGTGTGTGTGTGTTACAATAACAGGTTGGACCACAAACTTCCATACCACACCTTCATCTGACATGTAACCTCTACAATTATGGATAAATAACAAAATATTTGGGAGAAAATAACTTCAGGCCCCAAATGATACAAAAACAGCACAATGCAGATCTAGAGTCCGGTGTGAAAATAAGTAAAATCTTACAGC
The DNA here is from genome assembly GCA_900490495.1 of Danionella dracula. Lineage (NCBI taxonomy): Eukaryota > Metazoa > Chordata > Actinopteri > Cypriniformes > Danionidae > Danionella > Danionella dracula. Next base: position 13,677,230 of record UELW01000778.1, read on the forward strand.
TCTCCAGTTGTAATGTACACGTCTGTTTGTCCATGGGATATTTAGTCAAATCCATATTGCAGGCCACAGTGGTGGTGATCCTGTACAGAAAAGTTATAGTTGAATCCTGTGGATCAAAAATTTATTTCACTAGTTCACACTTTAATTAGTCTAGTGTAATAAAGTGTATTTGGCGAGTATAGTGATACGTAACAGGCAAGCTCTATAGAGAGGAAGACTCGTGTGTCATATCTTTATATATTCATGTTAACTGGGTAAATACACTTTAATGTAATAACTAACTTCTGATATTGCAAATTGGTTCATGGCTTTGGAAAGCAGCTTGTGTTCGTTTACAGGGGTTGGTTATAAAATGTGGCACAGATTTTGTTCTGAAGAGCTGTAGAAGTCGTGCCCCGTGACAAGGAGATGACCTGAGTCTCAAGACCCCTTCTGAGAGAAATTTGGATGCAACTATGGAGATGGGATGATGATAAAAAAAACTTCTGAAAAAAAACCCTGTCTATATAAAGAAGGTACACAGGCTAAATGTGAAGTTAAATTTTGAAATAATTCTACTTTCAGTGCTAATCCCAAGTCTGACGAAGTTGCCTTTTTATTACTGCAAATAGAAATAGTAGTTATAAAATGTAGAAAATATGGAAAAAGTCCCAGTAACTTTCCTCCAGTACTTTTTTTCCAGTGTAAAAGCACGAGCACAACTTAGATGCTTCATCACAGATTAGATTGAGCAGGTTCGAGTCATTTGTGGTGTGTGTGCGTGTGTGCGTGTGTGTGCGTGTGTGCGTGTGCGTGCGTGCGTGCGTGTGTGTGTGTGCTTTTCTTGAACCTGGTTTGTAAAACATCACAAGGTTAATTAATTCAGTTGCTTCACAACAGTCTCACTGAATGATGGCTGCTATTACATTAAATATTTTTTATTATTTCAGATATAACTTATTATTTGCAACATAATGAATTTAAAAGTTGCTGCACAACTGTAGTTGGCTGGTAAATGGGTTTGATTACCTGAGGGCGTAAAGCACAGTTCCATTGGGGAAGATCCGGATCAGTCTATTCTCTACGGTGATGTCATGGAGGAAAGATTTTTTTGAGTCCACAATGAACGTGTCTGGCACCCAGAGGAGCTCCACCAGTCTACCATCCAGACTCAAACTCTTATTCCCCTCGAACAGCAGGCGCTCATCTGTCCAGCGCTGCCGCAGGAAGATTGTGGCAGTGTAGTCCTGACACAATCAAAATATGTAAATGTGAAAAAGTTAAAGTTGAGTCAGACTAGTTGTTTTTTTGTAAAAGAAGGCACTGTTACTGTTCATTCATTTTTTACTGTTGCAAAGATATTGCAGATATTTTTTCTACTATTGCAAAGATAATTTATGATTGCGTGACACTTTATGTTTTGTTTCTTATTAAATGCATTAAAACAGGCACAACACAGAAATACAACATAGACTTTCATGTTGTCCATTACAGACCTTTTTATTTTACTTTTCCAAAATTTTAAATGCACCTGTTTTTATAAGTAAGAAATTATATGTAAAGCTTCTTTTAATGAATTTTGCTGTAGACAATAAAAGAATGAGTCAATAATTTCACAATTGTAATGTTATTAAAATGATTTGAGACTATATATATATATATATATATATATATATATATATATATATATATATGAAGATTGATCTTTTCTCACCATGTTAATTTCAGAAATGGTATCAATACTGGCAATATCTAAACTCATGCCCACAGACACCGGACCATCTGCAAAACAGAAATATATATTTTTAAAAACAACACAATATTTTCCTATTTTTTAATGCTTTCAAGCTCTCCTGATTCAGAGTAAACCCTAATCTTTTCCTGATTAGAGAGTTTTCTAGCACCATACAAAGCTAAACCTTTTTTTAGAGAGTGCCTTAAAAAGTGATGTATAGATAAAAGCAAGGCATTCTCACTGTCAAAGAAAGGGCGAAGATATTTGTTGTATCCCTTCATCAGCTTCTGGATGGTGGGAGGAAGAATCTCTCCCTCCTTCACCTCAGCACTGAGAAGAGAGCTTTCCAGAAACCTACAAGTGAGAGAGAATGAAACCATCAGAGAGAAATCATCCGATTTTGTTCACTCTTTCAGTTTTAGAACCTTTCTATGCATTACATAATATCAGGGAATCTTTAGAAATATGATTTAAAGAAGTCTTGTTTATTCACATATTTAAAAGCAAAGTGTCACTCTAAATAATGTTAATTTATAAAAACTGCAATGAAGAATGCCGCATTATTCAGAAGACCACTGCATGTTTCATACAGCTTGTTTCACTGAGATTGTCCCTAATGCAAATGTGCAAGGAAATACTTCCAAAAAATAATTTTAAAAGAGGTAACGATCCTTTGAATACCTTTAGACTTAAAGTAGGAACTGGCTTTTTACTGGCTACAGTGAACCAATGTGATTTGAGAGCTAAAGGATGCACTTGACCACACAGATTCAAGATTCAATTTCACTGTCCCCCTCTTTCACAAATCCACAATCTTCTAGCTGAATTATGCAATACTTCTACATCACTTAGCAATGCACTCATATTTAAAGCAGCTAATGCCATTCGCAACCTCTCTGCTGGTATTCCTTTTTTATTTACACCGCTGAGTGCAGGAATGATTTCTCTCCGGGGCGCTTCTCTGACATAAAGCAGCTGTTATTGCTGAATTAATAAGCTGCAAATATTCCCCTGAATGCTTGACCTCTCTTACACACTTCCTCTACTCGCTGATGTTAAAACAAGCTGTCAGAAAGCCAAACTCTATGTACCCGTTAATGCATTCATGCTCATACTGTTTACTGTACATGCACTGCAGAGCATCACACAGGGATTAATTGCTTCACACTTTTGCTGTGCTTATTCTTGTTCGACCTAACAGTCGGATGTTGAAAACTGCATTAGGTTTTTAAACCTAATGCACTTGCTTTGCTTAAAATATCACAAAGTTATTTTTAAGACTTGACTTTGGGGGATTGTTGCAGGCCTCATTAAACACAAAAATCCATGTATTTTCTCACTAAGCATATTGGTGGAAGTGGTGATAATTAGAATTTACAAATTTTTGGTTGTTCTTTTTGGTTGTGTTGCTTTTTCAACTCCATTGATTCGAACTGTAGCACTTTATGCACTAGTTTGCGAACTGCGTATTTTTAAAAGATATTTTGCAACACAGTCTTGCTATTCTTGTGGTTATTTGTAGGGGTTTATGCACATTCTTTGTAAATTATTTGGTATATGGTACAAATGGCCCCAAAATTATGTACTCTGTTTTTTTTCTATTATTGATTTCTGATTGATAAAACAGAATTTTTACAGAAAGGCTTTTTATAGCACACAACTGTAGGGTGCCACTAGAGGGCAACAATTTAAAACTCATATTCCATGATGGATTTTATAGCGGTTCACATTGTAGAAATATTTAACAAATATTTCCCAAACAGCAACCCCATCTTTTCCCTCCATAAGTGTAACAGAAAGAGCAAGAATGTGTAACTTCTTGATTGACCACTTGAGGCTGGTCCTAGAGGGGAGCAGATTTCCATGCAAAAAAATTATTATTTTTAAATCTGAAATAAACACAGTCAATGCCTGGTCACAAGAAATTTTGAGTTTTATACAAGTTTGTTTTTCACAAATTTTGATCTTCATGACACATCTGATTGTTATTCTCTTCATTTCTGGCTACCAAATTGTGCATATATATATATATATATATATATATATATATATATATATATATATATATATATATATTTATTTATATATATATATTTATATATATATATATATATATTGATGCTTTGTCACAAATTCAATAGCACATAGAGATGCCTGTTGTAACAGCACCTAAAGATACAACATGGAGTAAAATTATAAATAGTAGAAATAATAAGAAAATAAATTATATCAATAAAACAATCAACTAAACACCTTAGGGTATTTTAAATAGTATTTTCTGAAATCTGAGCTAACGTTTTATTAGGTATTAAAGATGAGACAGAAATTACAAAAAGATAGATAATAGGTGGATAATGTTTACACAACTTTTGGGTTTTTTGTTATTTGAATTACTTTCAAATAGTGGCCAATCTTATTTTTAAAGATTGAGAATAGAGGCTTTGAGGTAGTTAACTTGTAAATATGAAACTTTGCAAAAAGATTGAGTATATACATTAATCTTGATGAACTCACAAAAAACATCCAGAAAGATTTGGAATAATAGTAACCCTCCAAGTCTCATTTGCTTTCTGCTAAAACCTATGGCTGACGTCACAAATGGTGTGTCCTTGTTATATACAATGGGCGATACCTTTTCCCAGCCTCCGACGTCACGCCCAATTGACCGTCCGTCTGATGGGTTTGGTACATTTTTCCAGTAACATTTCAGGAATATTGAAATTGGGATCTGATTGGTTGAATTTAGTTGTATTTGCAAGAGAAGTCAGTGTCGCATTTATTTTACTAGCTCTGTCCCCCTTGTATTGATTATGGAACATTGTTGTTCTATTCAAGTAACTTTGTAATAGCTCTCGTCTTCTGTGACTTTTTTACTTTGGCAAACTTTTTACACATGTCTATCAGTTTTTGTGGTGACATTTCCACACCTCGTAATATGACGCCATGGGATTGGTTGTTTGATATATTAGGTCTAGACCAAAGAAGACAATACCCATACTAGAACACATCAAACCAAAATAGAGACGTATTGCTTTAAACACCAAGCACATCCAATAAAATCACCCCCAGCTTGTCCAGAATTAAACACATATTAATCACTGCTGTATGTTTTTAATAAGACAGAATAGATTTTTCATGTTCAGGGATTTATTAAGACTCCAATCTGACACAAGTCTAAATTGAGACATGTGTTAGCATGTCTTTATGCTACAAATCAAGAGCTTTCCTTAGACGTTAATCCATGTTATCTCTGAGCAAGTGAGTGTTGAATGTTTCTGTGCAGCTTGTTTCTCGCCTGCAGGGAAAAGCCTCTTTTATTCCTCTCGAGTCTTTTAGGATGTACAGTACAGTCAGACAGTGAGCACAATTACACTCAGCTCAAGAATAATGCTAACACATGAGAGAGGAGCTTGAAGGATGCGGCGAAACAAATCATTTAATTAACGTCAGGTCTGCAGCCAAGAGGGAATGCTTGTATCAGGAAAAAAATTCACAGTGATTGGTTAATCTATGGAGGCATGTTTGTGGACATGATAATTTCTACCCATCTGAGAACTGCATGCTCAAATTGATTGGGGGTGACAGACTGTATTCAGTCGATGTGAAGCTTTCAAACATTGAGGGGAAAATACTTTCAATAAATGGCATGAATGAAAGATCATTAAAACTAAATTTTTTCAGTAAAATCCTCTAAATTAAAAAAAGTAACTTTTGACTAAAAATAAGTATCAAATTTGTCTTCCGTTTATGTGTATTCTTGTGGAGAGCTGAAAGCTTATTCCACAGAAAATTAGATCTAAACAGAAATCAACTCAAACAAAGGTAAAACTTGCAAGATCAATTTAAGTAATATTACATTTATTTTTTAATTGACCATTACATTACTACAAAATTAATAAATGTCTGAAGTTAGTGACCACCATTCTATCAACTATATTTGCAAAAATATTGAATAGATAAAATTCATAGTTATTTCCAACTCTATTTGAAAACTTCAAGATTTTAAGCACAAATGATTAAAAAAAACAGTCCTTTTGTTGAAGCCAATTCATGGGATTCCTGTAATTCTCGACACTCACAGAGCTTTACACCTCGAGGGGCTGTCTCTGAATCCATCACCAGTGTGATGCCATTCTGTGACAGAACACTCATCACACACTAGCTATTGGTGAACAGAAGAATTGGGGACTTAACCAAATTAATGTAGATAATTACATTGCTACGAGTGGGTAGATTTGGCTAATAGGGCCAGTGTTATAGCTAGTGGTGGTGTTCGTTTTTCTTTTGCCATGGATAATACAATTTTTCGAACAAATACATTACAACTATACATTAAGCCACTAAAGAAGTTCTAGTTCCCATTTTCATTCAACCAACACAATATGATTTTTTGAAGCAAAGACCAATAAGAGAGATTGGTTCCATGAAGCATTTCTTGTTGGGTGCAGAGACGTTTGCGCTTAGACAAGATGGTAATAAGACAAACAGGTATTTAGATGAATGAATCTAAGCCCATGCTTTGCATGTATGAGGTCCTGGGATCAATCCCCAGCATCTCAGCATCCCAGGGGCATTGGTGATTTCCCCTTCTGTAAGTCACTTTGGACAAAAGTGTCTGCCAAATGCATAAAATGTAAAATGTAAATTGAATGGAAGCTGACTTGGCTGAGACTGACAGCAGTCAGCAGAAACAGACCAATGAAACATTTCAATTTGGTTTCATTAGAAACATGGAGTGTTAGGGGCTATGTGCGACAGGCTTCTCGTTAGTGAGCTCTTGGATGGAAAATCTCTGAAGGCTCAGAATGACTGATAACATTTTCCATCAGTAATTCAGTGATATTTTTCTACAAAAGACACCACCCGCTTGGCCTCGGTTTAACGGTCTCATCCGAAATTCTAGGCCTCACTAGCACCACTTCCCACAGCAACCTGGTTTGAGGTGTCCCATCCAGGAACTAACCAGGCTCAGACCTGCTTCACTTCAGCGGGGAACCAGTCAAGCATTGCTTGTACAAGTTGTTCGGATCGTGGAAATCCAGTAGTTTTTTTTTTGAGAGAAATAATGAAGGTCTTCAGAATCCTTTTACCTGCTGATGAGGAAGACTGTGAACAAGGAGCGGAAGGATGTCATATTGAGTGTGAGGGATCTTTAGTCGTTTATCTGAAAGAAAAGAAATGTAGAGGAAGGTTTTCTCACATGCTCTCACATTCCGGAATACTGTTCACTTCAAGTACTGATATCACTGACAAGCAGTAGCAGAATATCTACACTTGTAAAAAAAATTGCAACCCACAAATAATGATTACATTTACATTTAGTATTCTGTTGTAATCCCTTAAATGATTTAACTTTGTTTTTTGACATGGTTTATAAAACAAAAAACTGGCTTTTACTCTGGAGGGGAAAGGGACCATGTTTCACTGTATTTTTTGTGTGAGTGGGTGCATGTGTTTGTGTGATTACGAAACCAGTTTTGGCCACAAGCCTAAATTCTGAACCGCTAAAGATGAGGTTAAAGATTCAGTCACAAATGATATATTCTTCTGCTTTACATAGTTTACCCTTCAGATTCAAAGGTTCAACCACAGAATACACATGAAGAAAACTGACTGTAAATGTTAGGGATTTGTACCCTTAACTCACTTGCTATTGCATGGTCACCTCAAGGCTCTAGAAATGAAATTTGGTGTAATTAGTTTTGGTGAAATTTGCTTCAGGAGTAGCATATAATCTGCAATTGGTCTTAGCTGTTACTAGTTATCAGCCAGTTTACTAGTATGAAAACCACCCAAGCCCGACTTACCATTTTGACAAAGCAAAATGGGAAGTTGGCCCTTTCACTTCTCATTTCTCATGGCATTTCTCATTTCTTGCTCACATGTTTCGGGGACCTTCCTCAGACAGCTCACCCAGGATTGTGATTGGGAATTTGATGTAAGCAAACACGGAAATAGAAAAAGAGAAAATCTTCAATTGCTCCTTGCTCCAACTTTACCATCAAAAGGCAAATGAGACAATTTTTGTTAGCAAAACAAATCTCTAACATGCGTTCACTACAGTTTGGTGTCTAATATTTTCAAGCCAGGAAAACATTTCGATGCCTGTCGAAAACCAACGGAGTCACATGCTTTAACTCTGCAATATGCAGATCTCCCATTGTAGTATTTTCAGTTATACTGATTTTCAGGCTTTTGATGGTTGAATAAAATATTTTTTAGACATTAGCTTCAACTGTTAATAATTCCAAATTTAGGTCAAGGGGACTGCTGGAGCTCATACTGGGTGTTCATTCACTAAAAATGACATTAATAATCAGATTATCATAAACTCGGGAGGAGATTGGCTGATAATTGACTAATCATATGGTCCCACTTATCTATGTTGTCTTCAGTATATAAGACAAGACCAAAGAGCTAACATCTACATTATGCAAGCTATCCCTCCTTCCACCCCTTCACCACTCAACATGCATGTTTCACTTCTCACTTTGCGTAAGACGGTCTACTCTTTGTTTAAACTGCGGTAATAGTTGGAAATCTGAGGGGGGAGTATTCTCCGGGCCCAGGTTGTTCAACGGCCCTGGACTAACACTTTGCCAATTGGCCTAACCATAGACAATTTGCGATACTAGGCAATTAGGAGCAAAGTGAACTTATGAAACCCCCCAAAACTCTTTCAGAAAACAAATGAGAGCAAATGTAAAAAACACACATACATCACAGTCAGGAAATAAACCAGGTACCTGAGAAGCTAGAGCTCTTTAATCCACATTCATGAACCTCCTTTATCTTTTCAGTAACTGTCATTGAAGCAATTTACAATATAATTTAAAAATAAACACTGATTAGTGACTATAATCTGTTACGCTTGTCTTTCATGTAACGAGAGCCAGGATATGCTCTAATAGAACATGTCCTTCATCCGAATTGACACCCAGCTGTGGTAGATGACTGAATGAAAAGAGAAAAGGGAGAAATTTCTATTGTTACAACCATGAAAGTATCAGAGTTGATAATTAACGTATGGATCCTTTGCCTCCAAGCTGCTGATTTTCTACAGATGGATAATTTGGCACGAGAAGCAATAAAACTCATTCACAAACTTTACTTTCCAAACTTTCCCACCCCAGTGGGCATCACAGATGGCACCAGCGTCTGTGCCACGTCTTCCTCAGAAACATATTCGAGGAAAGCACTCACTTTTCAGAGCAAACGGATGCAATACATATTTTAAACACCACATGCTGAAAGTTTCTGAAGTCAAAACATTTCCGTTGTTTTGAAACAGCTTTTAGTTGGCTCTCCAAAACGATGAACTGTGTTGTCATGTCCTTCAGGGTTAAGCTTGTTTTAAGGTGAGGATTCCCTTTGCTGGTAATTAAATATGAAGTAATATTGTCACAATTTCTGCTTTATTTGTAGTCAAAATGTACTTTTAATTTGTTCATGAACACATCTTCTTCATTCATTCATCTTCATGTCGGCTTTCTTCCCTTTCGGGGTCGCCACAGCGGAATGAACCGCCAACTCTCTGGCATATGTTTTACTTCCAGCCGCCCTTCCAGCCGCAACCCATCGCTGGAAACACATCTATCACTTTCAAAGATTATGACCATGTATACAATTTTGGAGCACATTTGGACCTGCCCTAGTCAGCATTAACGCAAAATGTTTCACAACAAACCTGAAGGTACTCAATCAAAATAATATTTCCATCCTGATTGGTTGACGTTCCAAAAATAGAACCTGGAAGCAAATCTACATCAGGTTCAGCACATACTCCATTGTAACTGATGGTAAACTTACAATAAGCCGTAAGTTTAGAGTTTAGCAGTAATATGTTACAGATCACAGAAGAAAAACAGAAATAAGTCTTTTCAGACCTCATTGGCCTACACTGCTCATTTAGTAAGGAAATCATTGATTCATAATTATTTTTTCGATTAGATTTTTCAGTGTTTTAGTCACGATTTTGACTTGATACTTTAATGTACAGAAACAGGCTTCTGCAAACCAACATCAATTAATGAGCAACTTTTTGTGAACAAGACTCTCTGTGTCACTAGTGGGATTGAGGTGGTCATTACATGTGACATCACATCCTGTTTTGATCCATAGAAATATCTGTTGTGGTTTCAACCAGTACTAGAATAATTTTAGAAGTGATGCAACTTTTTTCCAGCCTCGGTCAATTTGTTTGATACTCTCCAAGATTTGGTTGGCACTGTTATTCTTACTCAACCAAACCGCTAAATGCCTGTGTTTTTGTTTTTATTTTAACTTAAGAAAATATGAACACAATTCCTTTTCTCTGGATAGAACTACATTTCAAATACATTTAATTCATTCCTTCATTAAAATATTCTCTGTACTGAAACCGCTGAATTGTTTGTGCAAAAAAAAAACTATTTTATCCCTAACAAAAATTGCTAATTGATCTATTAACAAAACTGCTTTTCTGCCTGGTTCCTGTCAGAAGCAAAACAAAGGTCAACAGTAGCTATCAAGAAATGGTAAAGCCACTACTATGTTAATGGCATAAATATAAAAGAATATATTTTTATCACTAAAATAACTGAGCGAGCCTTTCTAAAGAGAAGAATGAAACTCCGATTAATTAATCAATTAATGACTGGAAGAGAAGGCTTATTCTCAAGTTACAACTACATGTGGATCATACTGATCAAAACAAACTCGAATTTTATTCTAAATAGAGCGAATTTGGAAACACTTAAATAGTTTTTTTTAAACATGATTTGCAGTGATCACTCGAGCAGAATCGTTTTAACATGGAATATTTTTCATAGATGAACATGCCTGTCACTCTCGAAGATTTCCAGTGAGTGCATTTGCGACCCTTGAGTCATAATTAGAGCTGCTCTCCAGAGAGAAAAATGGCTTGGGTTAGTTTAAGTAAATATTTAATAATCATTGTTAAGAGACTAGTTTCACTCAGATAGTTTTGAAATATTTTTCTTCAAAATATTGCATCATCTAACATATTTATTAGGGTCAACATTTTCCCTCATATTAAAGAGAAATAGTGTTGTCTGAATCAGTTTAACTTGTGATTTTTTTTTTATTTTGGGTGAAATACAATTTATATAATATATAGTAAGTAGTTTACTTTAGTAGTTTAATAACTTAAAATACAGTTTTAGGAACATCTTATATAAAAACAGTGGCTGGTTAGTGACTGAAATTTCAAAAAAGAGAATAATGATAATTAATATTTATTTGATTTTAAAGTGCTCTTATCATGCCTCATTTGAAATGATTGAACCACATCTCTGGTGCCTCCTGAATGTGTCTTTGACATGTTTGCCCAGGGTCTTTATGAAATCTTTTTCACTTTTATAGAATGTTACTGAAACACCATTTTTATGTTGTCATTATTTTTAATGACAAGGAGAATTCGAGAGTGTGTTTTACACCCATTTTAAGGTCATTAGATGTTGAAGACATGTTTGTGTAGATCTGCGTATTGTGATCAAATCCCATCTAACTCTACTCAACTACGTATTAACATCAGCTATTGCGGCAGAGGTCAAAGGTCACAGCGAAAGGACTTAGTATTCTTGCCTGAATGTGTGTTAAAGTCTAGAAGCGTAATGGTGTGAGTCAAATTCATTTTTCATATTCAGTCGTATTATTGTTCTTCCTCATGCTCTTGAAGGCAGAAAACTAGTGTGAGATGAAAAGGAAATACGACAGGGCTTTAGATCAAGCTGCACTCCATGACTCCAAAACACACTTTTTTCCTTTTCTTTACCCTTTTCACTTTCACTTAAACTCAAGTCTTACACATAGCAGAATAATTTCCTGAGGCTGCGGCTACTATCGCCTGAACACTGTTGTCTAGGCAAGGTGGCTTGTTCTTTGTAAAATCTCTCTCTCTCTCTCTCAATCATGGTGGGTATTGAGTATATACCAATATTTGAACAAATTAGCTTTTGATTCATCCTAATATATTCTGGTATTGTTATAAGAATACCAAACTCAATATTGATAGCGTTGTACAATCATCTGTAGAAGGAGACCAAAATTGTATTCAGTATCATTCACTATAAGCGGTTGATTACAAAAGTTTTGATGGAATGGATTCAGTGTCAGTAAGAGAACAGTAAAGAAAGGTAGCAAGAGACCAAAAGTCGCGGCTCATTCAGTATCACTTGCAGTTTGGCAAAGTAAAGCAGTGGTTGAGTATCCTAGCTAATTCAAAGCATATCCATTATTGGATATCAAGTTCATTATTGGAAGCATGACTCAGACGTGGTGTATCGTTTCAGTTTTGGTAGCAGCAATTTTCTATAGCAGGAGACTAAACATTTGGTATCAGTTAAGAAATTGTAACCGAATTCTAAAGGTTGTGACAGGTTTTACATTAGAATGTCTGGTTTGACAGAATAAGTTGTTCTGAAAATTACCTATTCTATCATGGATATTTGCTGCTATCTTTATCTCTCCCCTCTCTCTCATGGAGAGAAAGAGAGAGAGAGGGAGAGGGAGAGAGAGAGAGAGAGAGAGAGAGAGAGAGAGAGAGAGAGAGAGATTTGGCAAGTGGAGGAAAGAATTGTATCTATACCAATGTACTAATCTACACTTTTCTCTACCAATGGAAGGAGAGAGAGAGGAGAACTCCTTAAATCGTTCTTGTGAAATGTAGATAAGCAAAGTCTGAGTCTATGTTACTAAAAGTCTTTCCAAAAAAACTTATGCTAATCCTGTTCCTTCTAACTCCTACAGTCGCTCAGAGCGTCACACTCGATTCCAGAGCAGCTCTGGGACACATTTGATTTCTCTCTCTCTCTCTCTCTCTCTCTCTCTCTCTCTCTCTCTCTCTCTCTCTCTCTCTCTCTCTCTCTCTCTCTCTCATAATAATCATGTTTTTTACAAATGCTGTCTGCTGTCTTTCTAACTTTCTTAGCAATGCTCCTAGACATCTTTTGTGCACTTTCTTTTCAATCCAATTGAAACTCATTGCAGGAGTTCATTGGGGTTACCTTGAAATTGTATGAAGCTACTACTTTTATATAGTAACGGACCCCAAACTCCTGATTGTTCATGTTTGATACAGAAGCTGGATTCAATCAGACTTTAGCAGTCATGGTTAAAACCATGAGGTTAAGTTTGAATGACAGCATTGGAGCTGATTAGTCTAAGCACCAGAACAGCCTCAAGACGACAGCATTTATAGTTGACCGATCAGAGAGCTTAACACGATTTTCCTTTTACAGCATGCTCATACACCAAATGTGATAAAATAAGATTGCTTTGTTTTTTGGGGCATGCAGTCAATCTCGTTGAAAGATTCTGGCACAACATGCCCTAAAATGACAATCCAAATCAGTGAACCATTAATAAAACTGCATAATGAGTCAGAGAGAGAGAGAGAAAGAGAGAGAGAGAGAGAGAGAGAGAGAGAGAGAGAGAGAGAGAGAGAGAGAGAGAGAGAGAGAGAGAGAGAGAATATAGCCTTACTTATGTCATAAAAAAATAAGATCCAAAGATGATGAGTTTTACATTTTTATTTTTTTTTGTTGTAAAATTATACAAATTATATATTATATAACACAAGAACAAGTTGAAAATTAGAGTGAGAAAACCAAATATAGCAGTATCCTTCTTTTTTCTAAATGTACTAATTGGATTGCTTTCTTCAGACACCCATTTTATGCAAAAATATACAATCAAGTCATTAGAAATCAAATTCTGATGGATTCTGTGGTTGAAGAAGAGGAGAAAAGCTCCTCAAATTCTTACCTGCGTCTCCGGTTGAACGCGCATTTCTCGGCAATGTGAGGATGTAACGCGTCGAGTCCACGGAGACATCCACTCGGCATAACATCCGAAGGAAATGGTAACAGCTGCACTTTACTTCAATTTATGGAGCCAGTTTTAACTAAGCTGCGGCGCGCGCTCTGGCATCAGATACCCACGCGGAGCGAGCGGGAGCGCGCATGGTGGGATGCGCTCATGCGAAACCTTTCCTGTTAATACAGAATATATCGGATCATTTAACAGAATTCCTTTGTAATTTCTTCGCGCTGTGCTGAAATAAATATTGATTAACAAATTCTACAAATGCGTAAGAAACTTTGGACAATTTTTCTCGAGGTTTTCCATCGGAATTTTTGGTAAAATGCGTATGTAGACGTCATGAGATCGGATGTTCTCGGAATAGTTTCAATGACTCAAAAAACAGTGAAACCAAAACAGCTGATTACTTATCTTATGGAGTAGAACCTTGTGCTTTTACAATTTAATGTGTGATACTGCATCAGTTTTGTCAGAAAATGAAAGAAAACTTGAGGAGAAATAAAATAAACCAGTAAAAATAGAGATGGAGGAGGTTGATCACATTCAGAATGCTTTTTCTAATCTGCTGCATGATACTGTACAGTAGTGCAGTTTATTTGTAGGGATTGGATCAAACCGATGGCTTCATTTATGTTTTATTTCTCATTTATCATTTTGTGTAGTATCAGCTGAACATGAATCAAGTATTGAAAGGAATTCAGAGCTTTTCCTCTTTTAAATACTGTTCAGAAGAGGATACATGAAACTCCTGACTCTTGCTCTTCTTTGGTGATCTCCAGCTGTGCTGTAACCTCAAATTTCACACATAATGCATAGTAAGTATTATTAAATAATAGTACAGACAAATACATCTGTTTCAGTTTTTTCTTCACATCTTGTATGCTGAACTAGTATCACAGAAAAATGAAATGTGCTTGAAGGTAGTTATGGGGTTTCTAAGTTAGGAATACAAAACATAAGAAAGTCTAATAATCCAAAAGATTATAATTTGTTTAAATTCTGTCAACAAACAGTCAAATGTTAACAGTCAAAATGTAAACAACATTAAATCCTTGTAGGTCTGTTTAAAGAAATAATTTGGGAAGAGACTAGTTTCACTCAGATAGTTAAAAAAACAATATTGCATTATGTAATATTTTTATTAGGGTCAATATTTTACTTCATATTAAAGAGAAATAATGTTTGAATCAGTTTAACAAGGGATTTGTTTAAAAAAAATCTAAGGTCAAATACAATTTATAAAATATATAGTAAGTAGTTTTCTTATAAAGTAAGAACTAAATAAAGCTTAGTTTTGTTGCAGCGTGTCCTGCTTTTATAAATGCCTCGTATTATGTCTTGTAAGTGTCATCTCATAAACAAAGCCTGGATAAAACAGATATAATAATGAAAGCGTTTATTTATAGCTCATCATAGCAGTTCTAGAGAAAGAAAGCTGGGCTTCATGAAGGAGAAACATACAGTAGATCATTGACTTCTTTTCTTCTCTCTGTTCCACACACCCACACATCATTAATCAAACTCAAACCTTAATTAATTAAACCCGATTCCTCTGAAATTGAAACTTGTTTCTGTTAACTTAATCTGCATTTGCTTTGTGGATTCTGATTGCTTCGAATTCTCCGCACGTGTTTCACTAAAGCTCTAAAGATAAGTAATGGTAAGGATAAAACATCTATATGCAGCATTCTTCTGGTGTTCCTCTGAGTTTAATCAGTAGTTTGCTGTTTCAAGTATTGCAATCAACACCAACTTAAAGGAGCAACAATAAAAGCCTCATGAAAATTTATATTACGTATATTTAAAAAATATGAATGACCAATAAATAATCAGCAAAAAATGGATTAGCTATAGTCCACATGAAAGCTGCTCATGTAAAACGTGCAGCTTTATATAAAACTAAAAATCAAAGCTTCACTAGTATGTTTAGGTAAGCAATCTTAATTCTCTCGATCTGCTCTCATGCAAGTTGTTGCTGACATGGTCATATAAAACATTAAATACTTTTGAAAACGTAACATTGAAAAACCTTATAGTAAAACATGCACATGTTAGCCAATGTTAACCACATTAGCCAAAGTGTTCTGGCACATTAAAACAGCAGCGATGACTCCGAGCTTCTAGACATTTTTACTTAAGTATATGTTAGACATATGTACTTAAGTACATTTGACAAAAGTTTATTTTAGGACAATGCTTGTGTATACTCTTTACACTTTTAATTAGATTTTTCTGCAATCAATTTTTGCCTCTAAAGTGAAGCCAGTTTTGCATATAGCTTTACAAAGGCTCAAATAGCCCAGATTCAAACCTGACTGAATCTGTGCCGATGACTTCAGTTGAATGGCAGGGTTTGCTTTGTTTCCACTCCAATTGTTTCTGTGCTCTGGGTCATTGCAGGTACTCATCACACTTTAAGATCTGAGCAACTTTGACACATCTCCAAGAGATTCCATAAAAATACACAGGCAATGCTGTGTTAAGAACAGTTTGTTTGAAACAGTTACTGTTTTAGGAACAGTTGCCATAATTTTTAGTGTTTTCTCCATATTTTGAAACTCATGTTGCCTTCGGGGCTGTTATCTTTTTTTCCATTTGGTCACCAGAAAAAAGGTTGTGCTTATTTTTTAAAATAAATACGTAAAATTACATAAAAAAATTAAAATTACATGATTCTGTTTAATAGTGTAACTTCTTCAATTAAAGTTCAAATACAAGCCAATACAAGTGTTGTATAATGGTTAGAGTATAAAACTATGAATGGTCAGAATTTGAATCACACACATGGCAAAGTTTCCAAGTCTTGAAGTTAACAGTATGAAACACCGAACCATGCAGAAATATATGCTAAATTGATAAATGTTCTGTAAAATATTTCTATTTTTAAATTGACAGAAAACCCTGTTTTCAAAGCGAGAAACTGTCTCCGTTTTTAATTACTGTACACTGTAGCTTTGAGTTAAATAATTTATAATGAGAATGGTACTTATTGTTCCAGTGCAACAGACGGATCTGATGTGGAGTTTTTGCCCAGCTCGAGGCATCTCTATGCATTAAACATCAAAAACACACAGGGCGTCCCTACTCAGATGATGCTGAGGGAGATTTGGGGTGGAAATGAAGCATCAGAACTCTCAATCTGCCTTCATTATCCTCAAGAATTACAGCAGAGGCAGCAGAAAATTAATCCAGCGGCAATGAAGATTGCTGAGTTGGTGACATGGCAATTGCAGATGATGCATATTCATGAAAAATTTTAAAATGAGAGAAAATCACGAGAACAGTGTTTTGAAAGGAGAGTTTACTCACAAATGATTTGTATGATCTATGCCACACTTTCAATGTAATTAATGAGAGGGACTGAACTAGGCTCGTCTTTCTCTCCTGAGGGTTTTTTGGGTAAAACGTCCTGATGAAGTTCAGTCTAGCGGAAATCTGAGATGTGCATTAGGAGGAAAACATGTTTGAGTGTCAAGAGAAACACAGAGGACACTCATCTGACCTTCTGCTTCTCACGCAAACACACACATTGACATTCAACCACTTTTACAATAAACACACAACACTCTCCATGCAAACAGACGGAAGAAATCTATACACAGACTGAATGAGAGATGCTGTTTGACCTTCTCACACTCACTTTCAGAAACTCATCTACATCTTCAAGTGTCTTGATTGAGTGATCTGGTGGAGAGGTGACTCTAAAAGTACCCACGGAGATAATGAGAAAGAGTTTGGCCAGAAACAGATAACGAGCAGGAAATGCAAAAATGTTCCTCTCACCCCTTTTTCTCTCTCTGAATGTCACCACTCTTTCTCTGAAAAGAGAGTTCAGAATCAACATACAGTATATGTGTGTGAATAAATCTACATCTACATGCAACTTCAGTTTTTTTTGGAGGGAAAAACCAACGCTTCCTTAATTTATTCCAGATTCCTGTAAGCAGTAGGTTTCAGAGTTCCTACCAGGGAGAGAATCAGAACAACTTTTTAGAAGAAGGAGAGAGACAAAAAGAAAACAGTCATCTAATATGCTTTCCGATCAACTGCGCTTAAGGTAATTTTGACAAAACAGACAAGAATAACAGCTGTACTTTCTATCTCTACATCCCAAAGAGAATAAATTGAGTTTTAGCAGGCACTTGGGGGAAGAACACATCTGATGATTTGTATTTATTTAAGTTTTTCTACAAAGTACAGTGCATCAAAGCAGCATCACAGGATCAGCAAGCAAAAATGAATTTTAAACGAGTTAAACTTTCTAACAGTGGAGGAATTTTTAAATATAACTGGAGTGGTTTATGATCTAACTGTGCTTAAAAGCTCAATGTGTTGCTTTCTGGTATTGTTCTGTTTTCTTGTCTTTGTCATGTTTCTGTTCAGTTCTTTCTTTATTTCCAGGATCTTTTTGGAACCCATTCTATTTTTAATGTACAGGCTGCTACTCTGCTAAATGCTAGCTTCCATTACTATGCTGATGATACAATCATTTGTATCACTGGTATCAAAGCAAACTAAAATATCAGAATGTGTTGCTGATATTACTAATTGGATGATCAATAATTTCCTTATGTGAAAATCAGATTAGGGTTGGGTCAATGCCATCGTCCGCGAGACCAGATGACTGACTATTTCAGCAAACAGTTTAACGTGCGTTTTTGTGGCGCTTAGCTTGGGTGGTTTCATGTGATTTCCTCTGTGTCTTGGGTCAAGCAAGGCTACTTTGCTTCTCATACACTAGGGAAAGTTATTGATATTTGCCTTTGATCTGCTCCAAGTTGACATGCTTCAACTCCCCACACCACTTCAGACTTGTCTCGTGGTCCTCTTTCGTTCTGTCTAAAGCCAAAGTATTGCCAGATAGGTGAATGTACTCCTTTGTTACCAACCAAAATCCTCGATGTCATTATAATGACACAGATCACTTCTTGCCAGAGTCTTGTGGACTTTGACACGTGATAATTGACACATGGTATTGGCAAGTGGTGACACGTGGTAATTTCTGTGTAACTCATTTATTTGTAATTTTTTTGTTATTGGTAAAACAAAGACGATGTTGGCAGGCTTCAAATATTTAATGCGTTATGAATTGATTATACAATACAACAATTACTTCCCCCCCTTTTGTACAAAGAACTAAGAAATATGGTCATATTATGCCAGTTCTGTCCCCTCCTCATTGAAGCCTTGCTCTGAATGACCATGCTCCAGCCTCTCCCTCTGATCACCAGGAGCAGGTCCGAAGATTTCTCATATTTTAGCTTCAAAAAATTGCAACAAATTACTTCACAGATTAAAAACATATATGTTTAGTCAAGGGTTCAAAGAATTGGCTTTTGGTATGTGTCCAAACACGTATGACATCCAAAGCAATATAACCATGCAAACTGCTGAAACAACATTGTAGATTTACTTAAAGATCCCCATCATAGACTTTTTATTGATGTAAAAAAACAGTTGTTCTAATGGTTCTATCCTGTTTTAGTGTATCTTCAGGTGCAGTCAGATAATATGTTCATCATTAAATCGGCATGTTTGATGAGCCAATTTATATTTGCTTCTATTGTTTGTTTAATTATTTCAACACCTCATCACAATATTCACCAGGCCCCTGTAGAATAAACAAGGATTATAATGTTTTCCTGGTTTCAAAACATTTCAGAAGGTTTCTATTTTAGCCATTCTATTTATACCTTGTGAAATGATCCAATATGAATTTTCTTTTAAACTTTGTTAATCCACATTATGCTCCTCTTATATGTAGGAGTGCTTTGAAGCAACTGCAAATAAGAACAAAATATAAAAATATGTTTTGAATTATTTATTGATATTTTGTTTTAAAATTTTTAGTGATTTTAACCCATCTTGGGAATTCCTGTGTATCTTGTCAAGTGTACATGACCAGTAAAAGGGCTTAAGACCTGGAATTAAACCTGGGTTCACTCGATATGTACAGCTGTACTTTACTGTACATCTCTTACTCTTGTCTATTACAGAGAATAACTATAAATTTCTGTAATTTACAGTTTTTGTCACAAACTTATTAGGCAGACCAAAAGCATATAGTCAAATTTACAGGGAGACCTAATGTGTGAAACACATTGTATGAAATATTTGCAACATATAGAATTTAAGAAATTTATAAATATAATGAATAATTGAATAATGAATACAGTGTTCTACAGTTTTCTACAGCTTTTTTTGCATGTTTGAAATATAGTTTGGTTCAGCTCTGGCTGATTATTAAGCACTGATTAAATAATGGTAGATTGAAAAGCACATTCAGTACACAACATTTGATTTAAATTGTTAATCAACACTCAAGAAAGTCTGAACAAAATCTTATTTTAAAGCTCAAGAGTGCAACGGCGACAAATGAGTTCAAGTGGAGTTCATTCGGAGCTGTTCGTTTTTTTCTCTGACTTACAGATTCATGATTCTGAGAGGGTTATAATCACCTTCAGACTTCAAGGCTTCTTCTTCCTCCTCTGTCTTTGAATCTTTGTCAGCGCTGGTGGTGATGAATTGTTTTTTCAGCTCATCATTATATATTCTATATGTTGTTTGAGGGACTCGGCTGGTCGAGTTTCAAAAGAATCTTTGAGATATATGCACAAAAACGTATATATCCGCATGGCTATAGCAGTCCAATTCAATCCAATCCACTTTATTTATGAAGTGAGTATAAAATCAACAATGTGCATTGGCTAAAGGGCTGAAGCATTCAAACTCGGAAAAACAATCTGTCTGAAATTAATATCAAGCTATAAAAAGGAGTTTACTGTGTTGTGCTTAAGAAATAATTCCTAAAAGTGGAATATGAAATGTAAGAAAGAATCCCTAAATGTGAAACATGCTTGGCAAGAGTTGCTTTTCTGAAGATGAAAATGTAATCCATGACACAGCTTTACAAAGAAGTTGGAATGTTTTAGAGAAAATTGTAAAACTAAAATGTACAACATAAAAATATAGATGGTAGTCTGCAAAGAGAAAATAAAATTGGAATATATATATATATATATATATATATATATATATATATATATATATATATATATATAAAAGTGCAATACTATAGTTATTTCTTCAAATGGAAAGTAGGAAAAAATGTTTTCAGCCTGAATTGAAGTGGTTATAACTTTGTCTGGTTTCTTCTGAAATAATTTAAACAAACTTTTAAAATTTCAGTTTGCAACACTTCATGGAATCTTATTTATGATTGCAATAACTGTATTTTTATTCACGTAGCAAAGGGTGATGTAAGGTTCATAACAATGTTTTCTTACATATGGTTTTTGAATTATCTTTCTAAAATGTGTTTTAAACGACGTTTGAAGTAACATGTTACAAAAGTTCTGTATACATTTTTGGAGCAACAGTGTAACTTACTTTTCTTACGTTTTCAATAAGTGACTATTAATTATGCTTAGTAATGCATGATTACAATACATTTTTAGTTGTAATTTTTTAAACTGTGTAGTAAAATTTCAAAACCCACACAAAAAAGAAAAATTCAGCAAGTATGGAAAATTCACTAGATGGTCAAGCTCCAATTAACTTCAATTTATCCAAGATAACTACAAGTAGAAAGTGTTTGACATTTGGAGTATTTTATTCAACAATAGCACAAGCAACCTGAAAAAGTACAACTAACTCGATGAGCAAGAAAACAAAGGGGAGAAAAAGATTTTGATTATTTTTTTAAATCTAAACCTGCATTGAAAAAAATATATAAACAGAATTTAAATCTTCTGAAATAATGGAACGATGTTTTAATATTGAATTTGAAATGTTAAATCCTGGACAAAATAATTTTGGGGATATCTTTCATTTTGACACTTTATTATTTCATTTCATTTTAAATCTAACATAAGTTATGGGCTTATTGTTACTGTAAGTTATTTAAATAAGTAACTAAATATATTGACTAAGGAAGTGATGTACAGCAGTAGTGTGCGGGATTCATTTGTAGAAAGTACATGTAATATATTACAGTTCTGTGATACAGCATTTTAAATCACACATAAAGCTTCTAGTATTAAATGTATATTCACTGTTTACATTGTTCTGTAAGGCAGTTGGAAATGCAAACGACTATAAAAAGTATTATAGAAATAAAGTTTGCCTCACTGAACTTTCAAGGATTCAACGTGTCATTTAAAGGTCAACTGAAAATGTGTTGACACAAAATGAAATCTTGGCTCCTTATTTCTAAAGATAATATGAGGAAATTGCACATATATTACTAGAGATTGTCACGAGATGTATTGGCTTCCTGGACTCCGTAGTTAACATTTAAGTCATTCCCACAGCAGCTCAAAGGGGTTGGAATCCAGAGATTCTCCACTCTGTTGATTCCAAACATTTGACGAGGAGTTCATGTCAAATATTCCTGACAAAGATATTCATCGAGTTTCTAAATCAAACTGAAAGAACGTGAAGGTGATAAAAACCTCATCACTCAAATGAACTAGGATCGTAATTTCGACACTAAACATGATTCATGCAGAAACCGTAAACGAAGGTTTTTATGATGCTGTTTCTATATGACCAGTTGTGTTTACTTAAAAAGATTGCATGCACCTCATGACTTTCATTCAGCTGCTGTCTGTTTTTTCCCCTTGAGCCAATATTATCACTTATGAATCAATCACAGAGAAAAACACATTTTGAATTCTGGAGATTTTTGTAAGGAAAACATAAAATCAGAACACTTTTATTCATAGGTTTGTAGGGGTCATATTGCAACCCTTGCTCATGTTTACTCTACACAAGTACTACTATACAACCTCCTTCTTACTCCTTACTCAGCATAACAAATAACTTTTGTTTAGGCCTTCTAAGTTGTATTAAAACAAAGGAAAATGCATCAATAATAACTATTGAAGTCTTGCTGAATGTGATTCATGTAAGGAGATGTGAAGAGTTCTTTCAAGTGTTTGATTCTGTGAGGTTAAAGAGAGGTTTAAATGTAATTATTCAGACAGATCAAGCAGCAGTGAGATGTGACACTAATTGGATTAAAAACTTCTGATCCATTTCATGACAAATGACACAGAAAGTAGAAAGAAGATTTTACAATTCTAAAGAGAAATAGAAAGAGAGCTTGTAAAATCATCTTAAGATGGAAGAGAGAACAATAGGACGTTGAATAAATCTGATCCTAAACTATTTTTCTCTTAATTATTTTCCTTACATTATGTTTTCATTACTATAAATAATGTGAAGAGAATTTATTTGAACCAACTGTGTGACATTTGCAGTGCAAACCTTCCCAACAAGCACAAGCGCATGAATAATATACTTGTTCTTACCGCCAACTGTTTTAGCTTTTGTGAAGTTGTCAAGTTCAATGAGTTTAACTTTTGTATTTGCATGCCTGAAGCTGATGATTCAGCTGTAAGTAGAAGAAGGAAAAAACATAGTCATTTTTAGTGCATCATCTAGCTCTTTGAGATATTGTGTTGGGTGTTGGCAAAAAAATAATCTGTTTAATAAAATTTTTCAGTGGCTTTGGTCTTTGATCTGTTTCCACAGACACAACTATTTGGGTTAAAGAGGGAATTAATTAATGTATCTTTGTGAGCTTTCCATTATAATGTGGAATGATAAATAATTGCATAAATAAAAGTAGAAGTAATTTAAAATGGTGAAGCAAAAATAAAAGAACAAACAATTACTAAATAAATAAATAAATATTTGGTTAAATTAAAATAAAAAGTATGTATTAGTAAATGTATTTGTAAGGGAATACATTGTTGAATAAAAAAATATATATAATTAGTATATAATAATCATACTATATAATTTTCTATATTCCAACAAATCTGTAGTAATTATTTTCTAATTTAATTAATTATTTATTGTACTTTTTTCGTCCTTCATACATTATATGTTGCCTGCTGTTTTTGTAAACACAGACAAAAAATAAGATGACACGCTAATGTTTTAATCGAGATGAGTATTATTCGTGTGTTCTGTGCAATCAGGTGTGTATTTTTGCAATAGAAAAATTTGTCCACAACCGTTTTGAACCTGTGCGCTCTCCGTAGAGACCGTTGCTTAGAAACATCTGCAAACTGTCACCTGAACTTCACGCAAACGGCTGGTACCGCATAAAATACTGGTATTTTATAAAGTTATACTTACGTATAAGCGAGGTTTTACGCGCGTGAGCGACTTATGAGGATACATGGATCTTCGAATTCGACAATATCTTTCGAAAGCTCAAGACAAAAGAAGTAAGTTAATGTTTTAACTCACAGAATCAGCAAAGACGGTTTTTATTGTCAGAAAACTGTCAATGTTTGTATAACGTTAGAAATTTGACAACAAACATATACACAGTGAGTTACATTTAACAGCAAAACATTCATAAACGAGCATACACAGGCACACACAAATAAATATATAAATAATTAAATAAAACAACAATGAGTTAACACTTTACATTAGTTAACTGTTTATATATTAGTGCAAGTTAGGTGAAATTTTGTAACATTAGAGCGTAACGTTTATTCTAACGTTACTTCGACATTTCAGTTTTAACTGGCATAAGTTAGTTTGACGTTGGACGTTTGATATTCGCAGATTTAGAAACCTTCTCAAAAGTTACATACTTATTTAGGCCTAAATTTTGTTTTTCAATAGCTTTTAAAGTAAATGACTTAAAACACTAAAACCTACTGTATTACAACAGAATTGTGAGTACAGAGCATTTATAGCTCAAACTGCAACATTATCCCAGAATTTTTTGTTAAAGTGTTTTATTTTTGTTTACAATATCACTTAATTATGTTTAACTTGTAATGGTAACTTTTTCACATTATTTCTGGGGATGCAATTTCGAGGAAACTCTGTTTTCTCATCTGGACGCTTAAACAAAAAAAAAAAAAACATCACCGGCCCACCAGGCAGATTGATGTACAGATAAAAGAACTCATAAAATCTAACAAATGAGATTTTTATTTACAGCAGCACCGAATTATTATGTTTTCACTGGTCTGGTGTCAAAATAGAACTTGTCTGCAAATGATAACATCAGACAAATAGACAAAGTCTCAAGTGTGACTGTGTGAGTTCAATTCTAAATTAAAAACATATCGGTTTAATCTAGCATTCAAATAATCGGTGTCTGAGCACTATAAACATATGAATTATTGGAAAAACAATGTGGTTCAATGTTCCTATCTAACCTATCCTCATCATTTATCACTCATCCTGCAGACGATGCTGATCACCTGTTTGTTGTGTGTTCAATTTTTCTAATCATTGTTTAGTTTGTTAGTTTTTGTTTTGTCTTTGTTTGTTTGTTTGTTTTTCAGGTGCGAACTTTTCGTCGATGGATCCTAAGTTTGTATATTCTTTATGCTGGGGAGGTGACTAGCATGTGCCTCAGTCAGCGAGAGTCCCAGGGACCTCACAGAGGGAATTCCTGTTTTTTCTACCAGATCCACACTAGGACTTTGTGAAGCTGCTTTGAAAGCATCTGCTACAAAAGCGCTATATAAAAACATATTGATTGATTGATTGTGACTAAATTAATCATAAAATCCTAGACAGCTTTAATATTTTTCTTTCTATCCATCGATACGAGAGATACATGCTTTTTAATAGCTATTAATTTTACTAGCTCAGTATACTTTTTTCTCTTCTTAGATGCTGTGTACCTTGTGAAAGCTTATGATCTTCTTCAAGCATCAACAGTGTCTGATGGAAGGTCTGAGGTCAGCCTTTTGTGTGCTGAACAAGCTCTACAGGTCAGAACTGCAGTAAAGCCTCAACACTGCGCAGAGATATTAATTGCATTGAATGTCGTTAAACTCAAAAAGTTAAAGAACTACATTCAAAATCTTAGAAACAACGTCTTAGCACCTTGTTCTGATTTTGATAGCCCCTGCTGATTATCTTCAGGTTTTTTCTTCTTCTGAAGGAACCCAGTGTTTTTTTTTTAAAGTATATGTTACTGTACAGGCGTCACGGTGGCGCAGTGGGTAGCACGGTCGTCTCACAGCAAGAAGGTCGCTGGTTCTAGGCTCGGCTGGGGCAGGTGGCATTTCTGTGTGGAGTTTGCATGTTCTCCCCGTGATCGCGTGGGTTTTCTCCGGGTGCTCCGGTTTCCCCACAAGTCCAAAGAATAAGTGAATTGAATAAGAACGATTGCCCATAGTGTTAAAGTGTGAATGTTTCCCAGCGATGGGTTGCGGCAGGGAAGGGCATCCGCTGCGTAAAACATATGCCAGTGAGTTGGCGGTTCATTCCGCTGTGGCGACCCCGAAAGGGAATAAAGCTGACATGAAGATGAATGAATGAATGTTACTGTACATTCCTCTTAAACTCTATAGAGGATGTACAATATGGGAGGACTAGCGTAAAAATGTAAAAATGTCGAACAAGATAAGCGATGTAACACAATACCAGATTTAGCGCCATATCAATTAGGCTTTTTTCCTTGACTTTCCCCTTAAATAAACCATAAGCTAGAGTTTTATACCAGTATAAGCCTGCTAATATAAAATAATCATAAAAATATAATATATAATGCAAAAAAAAAAAAAAAACATAATAAACCATATGCATTGTTTTGTGTTCCCTCTAATTTCTTTCAGCATTTAGTTCCTCCTAACATGGAATTGTATAATACTGCAATGTAATTCTGCCTTGTTATGTAATTTATGGCAAATTTAATTGACTTAAACTTTAGTTTACCCCCCCCCCTGATCAAACGAATGTTGTTCGAATTGATCAATGTTGTTAACTGAAGGAAGTTTTGATGCTCGAGACAGAAACATGAGGGATAAGGCATTGCAAAGAATCTTCTCAAACACCCGAGGAAGGGAGCAGATCCACTCCGGCTGTGTGTGTGAGAGTGTGTGTTTGTGCTGAAGATGATGTTGTGTTAGAGAGCTCCAGCTCTATTCCGCCTCCGCCACTCTTTGTCAAGCACAGGATTACTGAGACACGAGCTCAGCTCGAAATCTGGCATCTTTTATTGAGAACGAAAACATCTATATTTCAGCCTCAAAGAGAAAGAAGACTTAAAGAGACTGTTCACCCCATTACATTTCAAAGCACTCACAAATCCTTTAATTCAAATGATGGACAGAGAAGAGAAAATCTACTTCATGAAAAGAGAAAAGAATATGCTTCTGTCTGAGTGTATACTGAAACAATCAAACTAGAACTTGAGGAAACTGAGTAAATCATATGGTGTGAGAAAGGTGGGACTTTAGGATTTACTCTTTTTTTTTTTTACTTACCAGAGGAGATATTTTCTTATAAAAGGTGCTATAGTCTTTTTTCCTATTCTATTTTTAGCTTTTGTGTCTGGCCATGGTAACCCTACACATTTCACGCCCACTGACTTCCTTTCAAAGATTTCACAAGAAACACACAATCCTATGCAAATTACACATTTCACTCTGGACCAATGTGCTTCTTACGTGAGCTTTGTCCTGAGCGTCTAAACCACATGATGCAACAAGAGAGCAACAGACATCAGTGTTCAACTCTTCTTTTCCCACTCTTTAAGACTTTAGAGACTTTCGTGTGCTCTTTCATACATACTCTTTATGCTTAATTATTTTATTTGTTTTTGATTCAAACTTTTTGTTTACACTCCAATTATTAAGTGACTCGTATCTAACTTGAATGGAAGCCAGGTCAGAGGTTACTTGTATGCACAGAAGAGGGCAATGTGTTGCTTAGAGAGGTACACATTGCTGTGAAAGCTTCGTGGTCCTAATGTGGCTCTGTTAAAGTTAATGTCTAACTTTATTAGTATTAAATGATTTGATGAAGTTAATAGATTTTAGTTAATAGAAGTTAGTCAGATTTTAACAGCCCTGACTTAGTACATAGCCTTTGATTATTACTCTGAGCTTCTCCCAGTATCAATTTGACATTTTTATCATTTTTATCAGTGAGAAAGTGAGTATGAATTTAATGTGATGTCAAAGATGCATAAATGTGATAAATGCAAAAAAAAAGTCTCTGATTTAGGGCTAAACGTGAAGGTCTGATTTGGACAAAAAAAATCTTATTTGGTGCACTTTGGGTAGTCTGAGGGTAGCATAGAAAGTAATTAATTAAGTAAAGATTATTTGCAAAGCATCTAGTTATCAGCAGCTTAGTTGTCCAAGGTGCTGCACAATGTAGGTACTTTAAACTAAACAGACAAGAATAAGAGCAAACAATATGATCAACTAGCATTAAAACGCTAAGAAAATATAAAAATGTGTATGTTTAGGAGGAGCTATTACACACCATTAAAAGCTAGAGTTTACACATCCATTTTCTTTCCATCCTGTGCTAGAACCAGTCTGTCCTAAAAATATCACATCATGTTTTTGGTAATAGTGATGCTTTAAAAAAAGAGTTGATTGTGCCATTATTGCATTGAAATAAACAAAAAACTGATCTCTCACATTTCAGATTGACCAATTTGATATTATATTATACTATATTGTATTGTATTGTATTGTATTATATTAATTTGTGTTTGACGTTGAGTGTTCTGACTGAAAACATTTCATTGGGTGGAATAATGGGTTAAATATGTATTTAAAAGACTGTTTGTTATAAAAAGTCTGAGAAACTGGGAAAAGAGCCAGACTCTGTGATCAACTCTTCTAAAACTTGTCTTTCAATAAACAATGAAGGAATTTTGTTATGGCTCATTCAAGGTACTTTTTAGATCTTAATAGCTGAATGTGCAATTAAATCTGCTCTCAAAATGTTTTTTAAAAGTTGGTTTAAGCTTTGATTTGAGGGCAGACACTGAGGAGGTTGATGTGATAGCTGGTGCAAGGCTGTTCCACAATCTCGGGGAAAGCACAGTCTCCTCTACATCTCAATCTTGATCTTGGGACCACTAACAACCTCTGTTCTGCTTGTCTGAGCGCTCTGGTGGGTTATGCTCTGATAGGAGCTCACTGAGACAATGGGGTTAAGTTTGTGGTTTTGCACAACCCTAGATTGAGTACAAAACACTCTAATTGAATTAAAATATCTAAACAAGAATCTAGTTTTTCACAAAATGTATATATTTTTTTGCTATACATAACTCACAAGATTTTTTTGTTGTTGCTTGTTTCTGTAACTTAATCATTTTCAATTAAATATATAATATATAATGTAGAAAGGGTATTTTGGGCCCAATCTCATTAAAAAAATGCTAATTTGAAATCTGTTCTCTATTTAATCACCAGATCTTATATTGAGAGTTTTTACAATCTTCCTTTGAATAAATAACAACGTTGATGTGTTTTTAACCGTTTATGTTTGGTCTGCAAGAACATGGATTAGTAGCTGTTTGTGTCTCATGCTGTGAGACTGCGCATGCTCATGTTGTTAGTAATTATGTTTTCAGCTGAGCTGCTGGGAGATTGCTCAGGACTGCTTAAAGATGTTCCGGGAAGCCAATCCTCCAGTCGATCAGTTTCTATGTCGAGCGTATCTCTGCCAGGCTCAGCTCGTGTCCTCAGGCTCCATCAGAACCACAGTAAGACAGAGAAAACACTCACATGTTCTGCCATTGTAAACAAAAAGATCAACACCGGGTATCATGGGTAAGAGAGAGAGACTTAAAGTTAGTCTGTCTCTGTAAAGAGCCAGCTGAATTTTTTATTGGGTTTTTTTCTTTACTGCATTCTTGCTTCATTGTTAATGTTTTGAAACTTGATTTTCACAACATGTTATCATCAGGCTGGGGAACCAAGAGATGAATGCAGCCCCAATTGCAAGATAGTTAAAGTTATATTTTATTAAAGGAACAAATAACAAGCCCAGGAAAGCTAAGCCAAACAAATCAAAATCTACAAGTTGGAAAGCAATGACGAGAAAACTCAAACTAAAGGACTGGAAAATAATAGCAAATAAATGCACAATTTACGCACTGCTTAACATCATCTTCACCATAAACCTCACTAACAGGGAAATAGAATAAACAAAGAGTGATGAACTGAAAACAAGGTAAAACTAAAAAAATGAGGGAAGGACTGTCAAAAATGAGGGAAGGACTGTCTCTGTATAGAATGTGTATTAAAAGAAAGCTGCATATTGATGCTGTGAAGGCCAGATAGAGAAGAGTTCAATAGATGAAGGGAAGCAGAGCTAAGAAACCTAGCACAAATAGGGGTTAGAGGGTAGTCGTACCTGGGGTCACGAAATCAGAAATTGCTGATGAGGATCTGACAGCACTTGCAGAATATTTTATTGTAATAGTTTTCAGCCAGTTGATCCATTTTCAGGACGTTCTTTACCCTCTATAAATTGATTCACTGATGGTGGCTCCTCCAGTTCTGGAGGAATAACCGTCTCTTCCTGTGGTTCACTTATCCCTGTTTTATGTGTTCAGGAGGATTTGCAGCGAGCAGTCAAGTTGTACCTGAAGGCTATTGAGATCGCTAAAGTAAAGTCAAGGTACAGTTTAAAAATAAAGAGAGAAACTATTTGTCTGTCTTATATCTCGTCTATTGCTTATCTTGGCTTAGGGCGTCTCTATGTAGCTTACTATTCGCACTTATCTCTTAAAATCTCAACTATGTTTGTACATTTTCAAGGAGAATGAACACTACTGCAGTCCTCGGTACATAAGATAAGAACATCTTAAGGGGAGAAATCTCACGGGGCATCCGGCACTCAGGCCTCGACCAGAGGATCTTGTCGACTGTAAACTTTAATTGGACGATGATGGATTTCTAATCTCAGTATTACTGGCCTGTTGCTGTTCTCAAGCTTAGCTAAAACTCTCCCCATCTAGGTCTCTCTGGTGGATAAATTAGCCTCTGGAATAGAGTCTTCAAGCTTCATTCCTCCAGCAGTAGCATTCTCCAGGACACTGAGCTCATTACTCATTCGCTGAGATTGAGACATACAGTAGAGAAAAATCCTGTCTGATCTATTTTCAATTATTAACACCACTCTGACTTCTCTTGTTCTGCCTCTGTGTACTTTTCGTCAGATCTGCTTTCTTGGTGTTCAATGCTTGCTGCTTTTTTACCACTAACCAAAGAAGTGCCCTAAAGAATCTGTAGAAGTTGTTTGTTGATTAGGAAGAACTGATCTTGTGATTGACAAGTTGTTAATCAAACTCTTCTGTGTGTGATCAGATATGCGTTCCTGGTGTTTAATGCATCGGTGCTATACCTCAAGAGCATCAGGGGCTTTCTGAGACCTGGGAAGCGTGAGATCCTGGTCCCTTCACTCTCTCTGGTGATTGAGGCTTTGGATGAGCTGCAGGACCCGGATTATGAGTGGAGAGTTCAGCTCAGACTGTACGTCCAGTCACACTAACAAATGTGATAGTTCACCACAAAATTTACATTTTGTCATCATTCAGTCTCCTTCAAGGAATTCCAAAAACCTTAATCTCTCTGCAAAAAAGGAATGTCATTTAAATAGCAGCATTCATTTTGTGTGTACATTTGTGCATGTCACACTTATTCACCCTAAACCCCAATCTTGTAAACACAGCTGGCACAATTAATAATTTATTCATGTGAAAGAAAGCTCAAACCATCTAAAACCTCATGTTTTTCATACCAGGGAATGCACTTACTTCTGTTCAACACTCCTACCTCCTGACGTACTTGCTGCCCCTTGTTTGACCCGTTAAAGCAGTTATAAGTAAAAAGTGCTTTATAACCTCTTTTCGCCTTAATTTATAATACCAGGACATCAAAGCTATTTAAAGAAAAGTTTAACACTCGCCTAGTATAAAAGTTTGCAGTGGTGACAAAAGCAGATGGACAATAAAGTTAATGCCATCAACTCGCTGACAGTGTACATTGCAGATACAACTGACAATAGATCGTATTTTGGAAAATCTAAAGCTATGAGTATATCAACAATAGGGTTAAATATTGTTTGATTCTTTCTAGTTTATTTTCAAATGATATATGTGGTAAGTATTACCTATGACAAACAGGAATAATAAAAAAATATACATGATGCACTTATTTATTTGCCAGATCTTTTGATTATTAATGCTTAATTTAAAAAAAATTGATTTACAATTAATCAAGGTTACATCACGATGTAACCCACTACCCCTAGACCAGAGGTCACAAACTGGACACAAAAGAACCGCAGCCCTGCATAGTTTTGCTTCAACCTTAACTGAACACACCTTAATCCACTGATTAAGCCCCTCTGAGTTTGGTTGAAGCTATTGATTTGTGTTCTGAAACTGGATTGGAACAAAAACCTCCAGGCTCTGTGGCCCTCCAGGAATTGAGTTTGAGACTCCTGTCCTAGACAGTGGCAAAGTTTTGGACATCCTACTACAGAGCAAGATAGTAGTTCAAGTAATGTTTTTTTCTCTTTTCTTATAAAAGTATATAAGTAAGTGAGATACAACTGTTAAGCATGCATTATTCCATTTTAAACTCACAATGTGGAGGTGAAGAACCTGATGTGAAATTCAGCTAACTTCATTGAATCTCTCAGTTCCAGTTCAGCAGAGCTCCATAAATGACAGTTGGTGTAAAAGAAAATTGGCAAATGGCTGTATAACTTAAATAATACGGTCGCAAAAGCAATCTAAGTTGAACAGATATGTGAACTGTGATTTAGTGCTCGTATTGAGTAATTGACTAATGTTTATTAATTTAGAGCAATAAGAGTGAACAAACCAACCTGAACTACATGTGCAGTTATTGAGAAATATATAACAACTGCCAGCCAATCAGAACCGAGTATTCAGACAGACTGTTGTTTCATTAACAATTAAACATCACAAATCAGAGTAATGTATTTAATATTTTAGTCTTTAGCATTCAAAAACATTTACTGATCTTGTTAAATGATCCATATAAGCTGTAAGGAATTTTGGACATTTTTATTTCGTTTGAGCTGGGGGCCGTGAGCAGATTGTTATTTGGATGGAACAGTTGAAATGTACTAAATAACGTCTTTGGGATCCAATGTTGATAGCTGAAATTCTCAAAGCAAACGATGTACCACACCACACCTTTAACCCTAAAATCACATGACTCTACATTCAGCCTCAACAAATGTTCGTTCAAATTAAAATAAAGTCATGATTATTTAATACCACCTCCTACCACTTGTTACAAATGTCACTGTTTTTATTAAACACAAAGAAAGATACGTTTTACATACTGTACATCATGTCTATACTCGGAGCTGTACAGAGTTCTGATGCTGACGCTCTTTTCTGGGTTCCTCTTTTCAGGCACCTGATAGAATGTTTGCTCGATGCTGGGAAGAGGAGTGAAGCTGTGGAAGTAGCAAAGGTCACCTCAACATTTGTAGAATCATGTGACCCACCACTTTATGCAATGCTTTTTCCCCTCCAGGTATACCTGTCTCCTTACTCTCCTCTCAATGATTCTGTCTAATAATTCTGTGAAATCGATTTTGTACTTCCGTCCTGTATATCTAGAAAAATATGGTCAGTTAAATGTATTCAATGTATTGTATTTTTAACGGGTAAAAGTTGCTTAATTTTTTTCCTAAATTGGGTTAAACTCATTTTGAAAATTTTAGATTTAGGCCCTGTCCCAATTTTCTTATTCAAGTGGACTTGCAAACTCGTGGACTTGATTTGAACATACCCACAAAGTTCCCAAGTCTGTAAGGTATCCAACTGCCAATTATTTGCTCTGAAGTATACTCATCAGCACATCTATGCACCCTTCATGCAGCACTAATCCTCTGTAGATTAACTTCTGCAGCACTAAAGGCATTTTTACAAAAACTTTGGTGAATTAAAAGCAGGTAAAATCTTTATTCAAGTTGAATCACAGTTGTAGTATAAACTACATGCAAGTCTGTCCCAAAATACGACCTCAGTGCACCCTCTTGGACTTGAGGGTCTCTGACGTGTGGCCTTCTTGACGTCATCAGAGTGTGGCCTCCACAAGTGCAGAGCTTGCCATTTGGGATGGGGACTTAGTTGTTTTTAACTCATTTATGCTAAATGATGGTTTCGTCTTCAATGTTTTGTGTTTCATATGTAGGTTCGTCACAATCTCATGGATGTGTCTGAAAAGATGAAAAATGGACACCCAAAACTGCTTGTGGTCTACAAGATCCAAAAGCTCAAACAGTAAGCAGAATAGTTTAATGTTTACTGAAAAAAGGGGGCAAATGCTGCATTTGGTTTCCATTTGTCAAAAGAAAACACAAAACAACTAATGAGGTCAAAACAAGCGAATTAATCTCTCACTTGTGATGTTTTTCTGTGCAAGGACTGGTTAAAATTCCCATAAAGCTCCCTGATCGAGCATAGCAGAGTGTTTGCATTCAGAGCAGTTCTGAGGAGAGACAGAGGAGTTTAATAACTCATATATATTCCATGAATCTTTTGAGATATGAATGAAGGACACCGCTTTCATCTGTCCTGCACCTCTCCTCCCTTGGGTTTTTTCCCAAAGGTCATTGCTTGTGAATCTGAGAGCAGGATCAGCAAGATTTGATCTCCCTCCTCAGGATTCATCTGTGTTTAGCTGTGGGCGGCAAGGATCACCCAGGGCTCAGACAGATTTCACTCACTTTTCACTGCTGTAAACCTCCTTGATCCATGTCAGAACCTGGAAATTGATTCTGTACAAACCTATGTTAGGCTGGTTTCAGAGTCCATGGATTGATTAGCATGGATTTGGTGAGTATGATCAGTTCAGCGATGCTGTGTTATGTAAGTTTGCATATGTTTGCAGATAAATTCAGTACAGTTATCCGATACAGGTATCGGAAATGTTTATTCACCATGGCCAGCAGTCTCTCTTAGATATATGAAGTGCTGTGAGGTGCTTGCAGCAGAACTACTTCTCCAGGTTCAGAGGTGATGGTGTAAGTGGTTCTGCCTCTGTGTTTGATCCTCCTGTTGCCTGTTGTTGGAAAACTGAGCTACAGTTGTTGTTGTTGAAATGTCCTACATGTTTTTGCAGCTTAGTTTTTTGACGCCACATTAAAAATCAGTTCATTATTGCATATCAGCAGGGTGGTGGGTTTTGTATGCTTAAAACATAAAACTTACACTACTGCTTATATGCATTAAGTAAACTTAACACCACGGCTAAGAAAAACTTTGAGAAACTTGAAAAGAAAATTGATGGGTTGTTTTGTGTTGACAATCATGAGTAATAAAAAACACTGAACACTTCATTTGAGGATAGAACACTCTGATTCTTTTTTACTGAATCAAAAGCCTGCTCATGTATTTTAGCTGACTGATATTTTTAGGAAACCTTTTGGACTAAGTGGCTAAAATATATCCGTATGTTCAATTTTGGTGATGAAACTGTCAGAGAAATCACTCTGTAGTAGCAGAAAATCAGAAAGATGTGAGTATTTCACTGTTGAACAGAGGTTGCACTGTTGATAAAGATATTTTCCCCTCAGTGCACAACAGGTACTGCAGAATTGGTTCTCATGTTAAAATCACCAAACTTTACAGCTAAAAACACTCCTTGTTAACACCCCTGACTCTGTAAGGCTTTTCATGCATATTGCTTGAATTGATCTTCATAAAAACTCTGAGCCTATCTAACCATTTTTGAGCCCGCCAGAAGTGATGCTCATCATCTTCCAACAAGTTTCAACAAGTTTGAATCTAAGTGGAAAGATGAGTTTGTAATGTTATTCCCAGCAGTTTAATAATAATAATAAAAAAAAAACTAATAACTATAAAAAACTAAAAAAAATCCTCTTTTATCATTGGAGTACATGCTTGCAAGTACTCAAACATTTCTTTTTCAAATTGGTGGTTCTCAGCTGCTATGACAATAAAAAAAAGAAAAACATGGATCAAAGCTTGTCTTTGAACAGATCTTTATCATGGTAATGAATGCTTTTGTTTCTCTGTTCACGCTCACAGTATGATTGAAGTCAAAGACCCCAAGAGAGATGAAGAAACTGCTCTGAAGGAGATCTTTACTCTAGTTACTCACTCACTGGAGTCCACAGTATCTAGTTCTCTATCCAAAATCATCTCTGAGGGAGATAATCTTCCTTTCGACACCCCAGAAGACCCCTCTTCTCCACCCCTCATCTCTGAAGAGTCTGTGCTCACACCCACTATCAATCTTGAAGAAGGTTGTCCTCCAACTTTAAACCAGGATAAATCTGCAATTCCACTCTCAAGTCTTGAAAACTCAGAAGGGCCGGTCTTGATATCCGTTAGCTCTGAGGTGTCAGCTCCTAATCTCACAACCCAAAGAGAATCTTCTCCTGGAGTCACAGAGCAAAAAGAATCCGCTCAGCCTTCTATCATCAATCCTGAAAAATCTGCTCTGTTTATATCAGCGGAAAAATCCTCTGTTTCATCCCTTAATCCAGACAAAGTGGCTTCTCAAGTTCTCAGCAGCCACGTAATGAGTCCTGTATCCTCCTGCTCCAGCTCCAGCATGGGTTTGGATCTTTGCTCCTCCATCTGTGCCAGCGACAGGTCTGTTCACTCTCACTCTGCTCTGCTTTTTACTCATTCTTTTTCTTTTTTTTTCTTTTTAAAAGCATGTTTGATATCCTGGTGGCTGTGCAAACCAGAGCACGATAAGCTTGGTTCAACAACGTCTGTTTATTTAAGATTGTAGGAAATAAAAGAAAAAGGAAACACCTTAAAATAGCTCAGCCTAAGCTCTGTGGAAACGTCTACTGTGCTGAACTTCTCTTTTAAATATAGTGCAGCACAAATAAATATAAACAAAGTTATGCAATAAAAGTCCTGTCAGTATCAAAATAAAAGTGTTGCCAATCATCGGCAGGAGCTATCGAAATTGGGACATGTCACTAGTGGACTGACAGCATTTTTGTTTTGGTGATTTCTAAAGTTAACACAGACTCCATTTAAGATGTATGATGAAAAAATAAATTGTACATGGTTTATGGTTGAGGATTTTTATGTCTAAATTTCCATGAAAAGTTAAATTTAAGATTACAAACTCTGCTTCAATGCACAAAACCCAGTCTACAGTATATCCTAACAAGTCAAGGGGACTTTTCTAGATCGAGTTTGTTTCATAAATTTGAACGGTGCGTGTCTCTTTCTCTCGGTCTGTGTTTTTTCTTTCAAAGTAAAAGTCTTTTGAACAGGTTTGTTTATTAAAAATTGAACAAAATATTATCAGCATGTTCCCAGTGACTTACTACGTAACACTATGTAACTTTTTAAATTCCTGCTCAAAACTTATGCTGGAAAAAATTCAGTTCTCATTCTTGGTCTTTTAAAAATGGTATCGATGCAATCCTTCTCACAGCCTCCACTGAGCGGGAAGGGAAAGCTATTAGATACTAAATGCAAACTGAGTGCCAAAGCTGTTCCTTATTTTATCAAACACTTTTAGTTTGCTTTGCTTTGAAATGTTGCTCAGATTCCACAGTATACTGGCTAAAACCTAAACATGTGCTACAGCCTGAGGTGTCTGGTTGTTGTCAGGCCTGAACTGTATTTATGTATTTGTTCTCAGGGCTGAGCTGCTGCTGGAGCTAGCCTTTCTCTCTCTTCAGATAGAACAGTACGAGAGGACCCGCGACTGCCTGAAGGAGCTCAGAAAGTCAGAGCTCACCGTAAGATTCACTCTCTGCTGCGATGCAGAAGCTTTCTGTGATTATTTTAGTTGTCAAGACCAAGATATGGGTACTGCAAAAATCTGACTGTAAGTTGAAATAAGATCTTGCTAAGGTTTACAATTAAAATGCATGAAACATCCATTTCGGTACAAAAACCTGGGGTCTGTGTAGCACTTGATGAACAAAACCTCATATATGGACATTGGGTGTCTGTGGCAGAGGTACTCTGATGTTAATTCGGTGTGTCTCAACCACATAAAAATGATCCCATACAGGGTTTGAATCAAAGCTGGATTGAGCTTTTTCTTGTGTGTGTCCATGTGTCTTTGAGCAGCTCAGGTCCCCTTTTGCAGTAATAAAAGAAAAAGAAAGAAAAATATTTATTTGAAGTTAGATTATGAATGAGGAGCTCAGAAGAAAATTCTGTATTTAATTTTTGTGTTTTTTAAAGTGAACAGAAACATGAGTTTCTCCTCTTGGTTAGGTAGGCGTGTTTGTGTGTGTTTGTGTGTATCCTGCAAGGTGTTTGCTCCTTTATTCATAGAGAGACGCTGTCTTGAAGTTTTTTGGATCATTCTGGGTCCAATCGATTTGTTTACTTTACAAATGGAGAAAATGTTGTAAGAAATAAGAAAACACATTGTTATAATGTGAAAAGCAATAATTGTGTGTAACTGCTTGTTTCTATATAAAATGTGTACTTTCTACTGTTTTTGCTTTTCCGCTAAGCCAATTCATTCCTACAAAATCCCTTCATATAAAATAAATGAACAAAGCGTTGAAACAATCCAGTTTCAGGAACCAGTATGCTCACACAATCGTAGGTGATATCCTTTGGTCAAGCCTTTTATAAACATTTCCTGAAACATCATCCTTGCAAACAACATTTTCACATTTGAGTCTGAAATTATGGCAATAGCTGAATCTTTTTTTGCTGCTAAAATAGTTTGACCTTATTTATAAATTTTTATTGAAAGCAATTTTTTGATAATAAATAAAAAAGGCAGAAACTGATGTAGAAACTTTGCTTAAACTTTATTTGTTACTTAGAAAATATAGAAATTAACGTTTATTAGAGGAGTTTAAATCAAAGATCATAATCAGCAGCTCAGAGCCTCGTATCAGAAAGTAAGGAGAAACAAAAACATTTCCTGTGCTTAAAATGTTCTATTTCTTTACCATACACTTGAATACTATTGCTATTCAGCAAAAACTGCTTGAATCACACAGTTTTGTGAGTTTTTAAGATGCGAAAATATTGTAAACTTTAATTGACGGCATTGTTTTATAGAAGATTTTGGTCAGATAACTGTCTCCGACAGTCTATTTTACTCCATGGGGTAATTAATAGTGTTAATATCATAATAAAACAATCACTCTCAGAAAATATGACATGATTCACTGCTGCTTCCACTCATGTGATACACTGTTAAACATTTTATACTTTTTTTTAACCAAATGAACCCAACAGAACTCAGTGAAAGTCAGAAATAACCACAAAAGGAAACTTTTTTTTTTAATAGGATTGATATTACATCGTGGAAAAAGTGATTTGAATCACAACATTTTAACCCTGGTGCTTGTTGCAAATGTATAAATGACATGATGTTTTCCTTCAGGTGTCTCAGCTTATACTTCTGGAGTGTGTTCAGTGTGAGCTCCAGCTTGATGCTCAAAGACACAGAATAGATAACTACTGCAAATCTGCAGTGGAGGTGAGAAAAACCTCAAACATGAACCTTCATGACCCTTCTCCTACAGAGTCTGCAGTCATCTGTGTTTCTGTGTGTTTCAGTTCCAGCTGAGTGTTGCCATGCGTCTGGAAGCACTGTTACAGGAGGCGCTGGATGCAAGAGACCATGCGGTGATTCAAGCGGTCTGTGTGTGTCTGTGGAACGCATGTTTACCACTTCTACAACACAACCTTCGCAAGAGAGTTAGGAAACCAATGCTCACTCTCATCAGAGCATTGGAGCACACTGATAGGTGAGGGAAAGAATATATTTAGCCAAGAATAAAAGAGGGAGGCATTATTCCAGAAGTCACAAGCTGGAAGCGCTTCAACCATAAAGCCAACAGCCCTAAAACTCGGTACTTAATACACATTTTATTGGGTTTGTTACTAAATCCTCAATTCCCCCAAAAGCAAGGGTAGCTAAACCCTTGGCAAAGGCCAAAAAAGGCTAAGGGAACAAGATTTAATCCAGGTTTAGATTTTTCTCACTCTTTCTTTCTCCCTCTCTCTCAGCTTTCTGCTGGAGCTGCAAGGCTGGGCTCACACTGAACTCTTCTCTCTGGAGCATCAGATGGCTCGATTTGACTCAGCTAACAATCACCTTCACAAAGCATTGGCTTTGGATTCAAACTGTGAGCATTTGAAGTGGAGTCTACATTTGATCAATCTTCACTGCCTCTCAGCCAATCTTACACAAATGCCCACTCGCCCTGAGGATCAAGCGGCTGTACTCATCATGCAGGTGTTTGTTCATGTCCGCTGGCTTTCCCACATTATATTGATTGCTCAAAGTTTATGAATGAAGAAATGCATTAGACTTGTGGGAGTTATAGTGACAAGACTATAATGTCTTCATGTCAAACCGCAATCTATGGAAGCCTATTTCCGCCAGGTTTAGCATATATAAGGACTGTAAAAAGTTGAAATTTTTAGATAAAAATTTGAAATTTAGAGATAAAAAAATTTAAATTTTGACATAGAAAATCAAATTTTTTTTGCCAAAAAGTGTGTTTGCGATGTAAGCATTACATTGGGTGTCTGCGATTAGCAAGTCAAAAATGTGTCTTTTTATATAAACATTTCAACTTCCGAAGTCAAAATTTTTACTTTTTATGTTATGTTAAATTTTTAACTTTTGAAGCCATTTTTTTTACCTGGTGAAAATGGGCTTCCATATAAATCCTCTGCGTTTATTGTTATGACTTTTTTTCAGGCTAAAGATGGAAGCAGAGGCACGAGTAAGGGTATGTGTCGCCCTCTGTTGATTCAAGCAGGAATTACACTGGCATCTGAGGCTTTCCAGAGTGTCCTTGATGCACAACACAAAATAACAAGTAAGGGATTACTTTTTTACCCAATTAATTACATTTTTCTGTTTAGTGCTTCAACAACAGTGTTGAAAGGGCTCTAGAAGAAACCTCTGAAAAGGGCTTAATTTGTGGACTGAATGAGTCAAAAGAATATGTAAACAATCTATTCTTGTAGTAAAATTCACTCGACTAATTGAGCTTGGTCACATGATTAAAGCTAGTTGTAAAATGTATCCCTGTATTGACTTAATTTCTACCAATATTTAAAATAGTTGTGTCATTGCTATGTTGTGTCATTGCTAAGTAAAGCAGAGAAAAACTTAAACTTTAAATCTTAAAAAAATATATAGTTTTTTCAATATTTCCTTAGATATACAAGACATATTAGAACATATTTTAGATATAGGGAACAAAATAACCCACAAAAGCCAAACAAGACAACTTAACCCTCC
The DNA here is from genome assembly GCA_900490495.1 of Danionella dracula. NCBI lineage: Eukaryota > Metazoa > Chordata > Actinopteri > Cypriniformes > Danionidae > Danionella > Danionella dracula. The sequence continues at coordinate 13,717,799 of UELW01000778.1, forward strand.
CAAAACACTGAATCAGCACATATCAACGAGAAACAGCCTTATCAATGAGATGAGGTTTCTGCTTGCTTTTAAAATTAATAAGCTGGTAGACTGAATAGTCTTCAGTTATAATGAAACGTTTAGGATCATCCATCCATCCATCCATTTTCATTTCGGCTTTCTTACCTTTCGGGGTCGCCACAGCGGAATGAACCGCCAACTCCTCTGGCACAAGTTATATGCAGCGAATGTCCGTCCAGCCGCAATCCATCGCTGGGAAACATTCACACACACACTCATTTACACTTTAACACTATGGACAATCGTTCTTACTCAATTCACTTATACCGCATGTCTTTGGACTTGTGGGGAAACCAGAGAACCCGGAGAAAACCCACGCGATCACGGGAGAACGTGCAAACTTCACACAGAAATGCCAACCGACCCAGCCGAGGATCGAACCAGAGACCTTCTTGCTGTGAGACGACTGTGCTACCCACTGCGCCACCGTGACGCAGTTTAGGATCAGTTAACTCTAAAGCAAACAGGAAGCCGATGCAAAGACAATACAACAGGAGTAATGTGGCTGCAGCATCAAGCATTTATTAATAAGCTAGCCACTGTGTTCTTGACCGTAATTTAAATGTCTATTTTTTCTTTCCCAAGTACAGTATGTTCTTAATAATCAAGCTAAGTACATATAAAAGCATGTTAAAGAAAGGTTTTTCTTAACCAGCAGATGCAGTTGAAAAGAACTCGCTCTCACAAGTTATTAAAGATGGTACGGTACCCACTTATCGTCATCTGAATCTATTTTGTAAAAATAATCCTTTTTTGTCTTGAAACAAACACATAATCTTAACTTAACTCCCCCACCTTTGAAATGGACTCCCCTAACCCATTACACACACTACCCTCCCCTTCTTAGTCCTGATCAAAAATATAAATCATATTTTACCCTAATTGGAGCCCTATTATATTTATCACTTAAAGAAGCACTTTAATGACTTTTCATTCTGAGTAGCCAAAATTCTTTCATTTTCTATCTTCTTTAACACCTTCAGGTTTATTATAAAATGTGAAAGGTATTTTATATGCATAAATATTCAAAGAGTTTAGAGTTAACTACGAACCCAGCCAATGTTTTCAACCCTTCAAAGTCATTCAAAAACCAGCTAGTTAGACATTTATCTCTAAAAATTCTGACGAGAGGAAAGGTATTTAAATAATAACAACTATATTATTGCTTATGGGATGTCTGTGATAATGATTTGATAATTTCTTGTGTGTTTTTCAGACAGAGCTCAGGATGAGGATTTTTCTTTGCTGGCAGCCAAAGTTCAGACTCACATGGACTGTGTGAGGAGAATCGACAGTCACTTAGCTACGCTGGACCAAAGCTGTGATCACAAAGAGAGGTTTTGAGAGAAGTGTTCAGCATGATCTTAGTTTTATGCATTTCTTCAAAGCTAGAGTTGAGCTGTCTGTCTCTCTGCTCCAGGGTGAGGCTCTGGGCGTCTCTGGTTAAAGCCTCTCGTCGTCTGGAGGTGTTTGATGTCTGTGTCGCTGCCTGTCACTTTTGTCTGCTCTATGATGATAGACGCTGGAAAGTCACATGTTAGTTTGAATTATATAAAAATAGATATTGATTTTTTAACACATCGTTCTTTTCAAGATTTTTGGAGCCAGTGTTCCAAATTTAATTGACCGAAGCAAATATGGTTTTAGGACTAAAGGGCTTCATCCACGTTTTGTTAGTTTTTGTTGATTGTCTAAAGTTTTTTAGGTTCTGAAAGGTCTGATCCAGAGTTATTGAAAAACGTTTTACCACACCTCGCAGTAAAAAAAAAACCCACTAATTTGTATATAGAAAATATTTTTTTCAAAAGTTTTCAATTTTACACTAACTATATGTCAGGATTTAGTGAGATGCAGATTTAGTTTTGTCATTACCAAATTAAAAACAAAAATCATTGGGTGACCTCAGATGCCAATGTAACATTAGTTAATTTGGTTCTTTAGAATATATATGTAAGGCCTGTAGCAATCAAAATGTATATTTCTGAATAGTTTTATTAAAAACTACATTTAACTTCAACAACCTCACCTGCCCCTTTCTGCATGTAGGCGTGTTTAGCGTGTTTAGCTGTCTCTCGTGTTTTCGTAACGCACATTCGGTGGAAGCGTACAAAAGTGATATAATAATAGTCCAGAGAAAAATATACAATACAATGAGAAATGCAAGGCAGCATGATCTGATGTAAGAGTTGTAATATTTTTGAATAGTATTGGTGCCAAAAATTCACTGGCGTTATTAGGATTGCTATTGTGAGATCATTTAGGTAGACATTTATGGTACCTTAAAATACTACACTCACTTGTTCTGGAGTTGGGGCTGGAACATGTAGAGTTTGTACAGATTCAGTCTCAACTTCATTGCAAATCCAAGTTTGTACTGTCCCTTGTTCAAAAACAGTCTGGAGTAAAATGACTTGAACAAACAAACACACATTTTGGTAGATCAGCAGTTGTTAAAAAGGCATTTGATGTTATTAAAATAAATCCCTTGAATTGATTTTATCATTTTAGGGGGATTTGCACAGATCTCAATGAGACACATTTTTGTCCAAACAAGTGGAACATTTTGATTTTAATCTGAGGTCTCCTTTAAAAAGCCACAATTGACACAATCAGTGTCAAAATGTGCTATTAGTGTATTATTTGTTCTTTTGGTTACATCACATGACCATGATAGCTAAAAAGAAACGTGGTATTTTCTCTTTTTCTTAAAATGTAAAACAATGTGTTTATTTGACAGCAGACAATGAGAACCGGACTCAGAGAGATCTTCTGCATTTGCTCGCTGAGGTTCATTTTATCAATGGCGAGGTACAGAGATAAAATGTAGCTGAGCTTTTATTCTTTTCAGTAATAAATATTCTCTTCTCTAAACTTTAACTGGCATTAGATTGTGAATAGGTTACATTGTGTTGTGTAGGTAACCATCCTGAAACTATGCTCAGAGGGGACACAGCTGTCACCTGATCAGAAACTGACCCGCCCACCTGAGGCCGAAGCCAATTGGAAGCTCTACAGGTGTTTTTTTCTTCACAATATGTAAAGTGTAAACAGAGCAAAACGTAGTTTGTTGCCAAAATGTAGTTTGATGGCTGAATTTGTGCAGTCGAACTGAAAAACTGTTAATTGTACTGTCAGACGCATGGTTGCTGATGGCTGTGGCAGTAGTGTTTAACAATTACAGATTTTATTTCTCCATCACAAGTTAGTTATGTGATAATTGTTTTAATTTTCATATAGTTTTATGTGAATTGTTTTTACTGGGAAAAAGACTTGATCTTCTCTTCTTTCTCTGCTCAGTGATTGGCTGCGGAGACAGTGGGCTTACGCCATTGGTCAGTTTCAGCGTGGAGCAGAGCTGGGGGTGGAGCTTGGTGAGGCCTGGCTGGTGAATAATGCAGCTGTGTATCTGTGGAATCACAGTAAAGGTGGCACAGAGGATGCCTTTCAACTCCTGACTCCTGCGTTCTCCTCAATCTTGGAGCTTTTAAGGACCACAGATCACCAGGGGTAGCCTTATTGAGTGGTTTGATCAGATAATATTCACATTGTAATGCAGATCAGAATGGGGTGTGTTTGTATGTGTCCACAGGGAGCCGACTCGCATGCTGCTGCTGTGTGATGCTGTGATTCAGGGGCTTCTTCAGTCTGCTGCAGTTCATATGGAATCACAAGAACCTCCAGAATCAAGTAAAGCAAATGAGAAACCCAAACGAGCAAGAGGAAAGATTTTGGAAAAGCATAGTTTGAACCATGGAGCGCAGCATGAAGACACTGCAGTGCTTGAGATCAAGAGAGCTCTGGAGGTACAGCACACCTGATGTCTTCAGGGGAGGAGGTGGTTATTGGCACTTATATTCAAACATAATATCTGCGTGTGAAAAGCATATATTGTTTCTTGTTTTTTTTTTAAGATCCTCAAAGTAAAAAAGAAAACATGTAAACTATTAGAAAAATAATCCTTGTATTATTTTGGTTGCCAATTCATTCATTCAATACTTCTTGTTTCCCTTCCCTACAATACAGAAAAAAGATCACCAGCCTTTTGTGTCCCCTTTAGTGTGTACAAGCGACCTGAGTTTTGGACTAAAGCGTCTGCCAAATGCGTAAATGTAAACATAGATACGTTTTTATTCATCATTTGGTACCTTGATTCTCTAAGATTCCTTTTATTTTTTTATGCTTGGCCAAAAAGTAAAAATATGAAGCAAACATAACTTTGGAGCTGTTGGTACAATCTCACCTGTAAGATCACTGACAGAAATCTTTTTCCCAAGATGTTTTCATCTCATTTCACTGCCATAGTCCACACTTATACTTTACATTTTATGTAGTTTTCAATAGGTTTGGTTTAACAGGGGTAATGTTGGTTCTAGCACAGATCAGCCTTTATTACTTCTTCTTTTTTTTTCAAACCAAAACTCAGACAGGGAAAAATAGTAACAGGTCTCCCTCAGGTGACTCAAAACTGAAATACACAGAGCAGAGCACAGATTGGAATACAAACAATGAGCAGACTACGCATAACTAGAATGGACACCAGAACCAAAAACTACAACTAAACAACAGGAGATCAGCACACACGGCCTCATAGAACACTTAAAAAAATACTTACATGATAGGTGGGAGATGATTAGGTGAGCTGTACAGACCCAATGCAAAACACTGTAAACATGCTGGTAGTTAAGTTAAAGAGTTACCTTTATCCCTCCAAAAGTAGATTGTAAAAATGATTCTTGATTAACTGACTATGCCTATATATCTTAAATGATTTAAGGTGTGTTTTTCTATGATAGTCTTTGAGTAAAAATTTCAAGTTTGATTGAAAAAAGCAGCTAGAAAAGTAAAAAAATAGGTTGTGCTTTTCACAAAAGCTGTGAATAAATGAGTTTTAAATTTAAGTATCTTTTTTTTTATCTTTCCGTGCTCTATTAAACAAGGACCACCAATACAATTGAGGTCAATCAAAAAAGCTGTTTCATTTGCTTAGTTTTTCTGAAGTTGAGGTCTCTTGCCCTCTGCAATCAAATATGTCCATACGATAAACAATTACAACTGAATATTCAATGAGGCATCACTTTCACAAGCATTTTGTTTGCTGAAAGTACACAACATGTACACTGATATCACCAAACATTACAGAGGTTTTTGTTAAGCAAAGTTGGAAAAGCAAAGTTGACAATTTATACTACACTTCCATCACGTTTAACTGGAATCACCTCCATGAAAATAGGAACAGGACAACTCTCCCCTCATGTTTGATGGTTGCTTTAAACCTGATGTGTGTCTGTGTGTGTAGGTGTGTGAGTTTGCTCTGAAGCTCTCAAATGGAGACTCGACGCCGGTGCCTCTGGCTCTGAGAAAGAAGTTGCTGAGCTCCTGGGTTGCAATCAAACAGAGACTTCAACAGCAAATCAGTGTCAAACTGGAGATGAATGACGGGGTAAAAAGTACACAAGATTTTAAAGGGTGTGATGAGCTCTGTTTCACCTAGGCAGATGTTTTGTGTGTCTCAGGGTAAAAATGAGGCTGTGAGGAGAATGTCTGGAGTGCTGCTTGCTTTGGAAATGCTACAGAGTAACACAAACTCTAAGAACAGAACAGTGGACTTCAGCATCCCTGCTCCAGCTACTGTGAGAACTCTCTTTCACACATTTACAAACTTTCACACATTCACAAACTAGGACTTCCAAGAGCATGCATAGCTTTAAAAAGCTTTAAGATGACCTCCCATTTGGTGTGAAACATAGCTTTAGGTTTGTGGAACACCCTGCTGCAGTTTTAAAACCAAAAGCTCCTTTTGTATCAAAATGTGGCCTGTAATATGAAAGTCAGCTCAGAGTTGCTGAAACGAGACTAAAGCTAATCTTTTAGCCCGCGAGTCACACGTCATGCTGTACAGCCTCCCACATTATTCATTCATGCAGAGAAACCAAAAGAAAAAAAAATATTGAAACTCCACCCTAATCATCGATGAAACAGCTCATCACTAAACCATTCAGTTAAGAATCCCGTGTTGGAGATCTCAAAATTCAAAAAAGGAACCTTTCAAAATCACAATAGGGGCACTTAAAGCCAAAAGCCTCCCTTCCCTCAGAAAGGTAATAGAATGAAGTAATTGTTTGTTCATTGACAGAGACTGAAATAATTAGATGTATTACAGTTTTCATACACTTGTAATTCAAACGTGTCTTGTGTACTTCTTTTGTGAGGCTGAAAGGATGTTTTATTATCTCTCTGGGTTTAAGAATCCTGTATTGTGAGTTTGTTTTTAGGCAGGGGTGTGGTTTTTATGTGATTATTTTTCTGTATTAATTGTTTGAGGAGCAGCAGCAGCTCATAGGATGATTTTATGGTTAGCTGTGGTTTATGAGTGAACACTATTGGGATCTATGTGTCTGTACTGTACTAAAACCAGAAGTTTGGAAATATTGAAATTCCTCTTCATTTGGAAGGATTTTATTTAGTATATATTCTACTTGTGCTGGCCGGGTTTCCCATTTAATGAAATTTGTTTGTCCACATTTTTGAGCCCCACACTAAATTTACATTAGCTCATGGGTTTGGTTTTCACTTTTTGATGCTAACATTTAGCTTTCAACTAATCTATCGACAATAAATGTAGTGACATTTTATGGGAACTTGGAAACTTAGCATCAAGCTCGGCTCTTCTTTCAGAAAGCCTTGTATCAGATCAAAACCTCCCTCCTGCAGGTCTTTGCGCTGGAGAAATTTGAGATTAGAGCACTTTGAAGTCAATACTCCACTCTACACAGAGACTAACTTTGCCAGAGAATATCATGGTAATGGACATTTTTAATACTGATGAAAGTGCCAGGATTGACGTGATGCGATCTTTTACTCTGGTGTCATGAGGTGGAGAGAAAGCAATCAATTTTGGCTTTTGGCAACAAAACAACAAATACTGAATATTTAACATATTTTCACAAAAAGAACATGCATGTACTTAAGTTGTTCCTCTCTCAAACTGGATTAATTAGTATAAATCAACCCAAGTTTTTCTTGGGTTAAATATAACCCTAAATGCAAAAAAAACAAAAACAAATAGGGACCTTTGTACATTTTTTGCCTTGTATAAGATACTGCTCCCTATAAGATACTGCTCCTTGCCTTTTAGGCGCTGAGTTGCTTGGCTAGTCTCCTATCACAATATATTCCATCTCGCTGTCTTCGATCCCAAGAAGCGGGACTACTGATTATTTCTGCAGATTAGTGAAGAGGGGGGGAGAGTGTTCTCATATAGAGCCCCAAAGCTCTGGAACAAACTCCCGGATGTTGTCCGGAGCTCAGCTACGCTCACAGAGTTCAAAACTAAATTAAAAACATATCTGTTTAATCTAGCATTCGAATAATTGGCTCTTGGTATTTGTCCAAACGGATATGGTGTCTGAGCACTATAAACATACAAACTGTGGAAAAAACAATGTGGTTCAATGTGCCTCTCTAACTTATCCTCATCATTTATCACTCATTCTGCAGCTGATGCTGATCACCTGCCTCAGTCAGCAAGGCTCCCAGGGACCTCACAGAGGGAACTCCTATTTACCCTACCTGATCCTCACTAGGACTTTGTGAAGCTGCTTTGAAAGCAACTGCTAAAGAAGCGCTATATAAAAACGTTATGATTGATTTGATTGGGCCCCATGAATGCTTGATTTACCAATCGCCACTGAATTTTATGTTAACTTTTAGCAATATGTTTTTATTTAGATATATTAAATGTTTTTGTTTTAAATGGACTTGTTACACATATTTAATTCAATTTAATAGAAATTAATTTTTTGCTATATTTTTTTTTTTGCTGTTCAGTTCACATTTACCCAGACTGTTTCTGTCCTTTAGTTGGTTGAGATGGCTTCGGGGTTAGTGTGGACAGATCCAGCGGTTGAGCTATACGTCTGGACCAAGCTGGCATTGTACGCTCATCAGACTCAAGAGCACAGCCTGGTCCTGTCCTGTTCCCATAATGCACTGGGGCTGGAGCAGAAGGCTCTCCACCTAGTCAGCACCGACCCCAATTCTCTGTAAGTAGATAACATGTGAAAGACAGTGTCTATCAAATATTTAGTCAATCAATCTTTATTGTTATTTAATCTTTACATTTTCCCCAAAGAAAATCCTTTTTTTTTCATAAATAAGGCGATTTAGTTTAGTTGGTTGTTTTAAAATGAGTTAATGGTGGGTTAACTCATTTTATATCCGACTTTATTTCAGTCCACAACCATACTCTGTTATAAGTGTAATAATAATAATAATTATTATTAGGCTCTAAGAGCCTAACTCTAACCCAACTTCAGTATGCTTAGAGCATTATTCATTCACTGCTCATTCACACACTGGTGGTGATAAGCCATCTTGGTAGCCCTCAGCTGCCCTGGGGCAGTCTGACAGGACATGGCTGCCAATCTGAGCCTATGGCCTCTTGACCACCACTAAACACACTTCATCAGTCTCACACATCCATACAGGGCAATGACGATGAAATGGCTTTCCCAGGGCCACAAAGGCAGAATGGACCTAGCGGGGATTGAACCACAAACCCTCTGGTTGCAGGACAACCAAGTTCACCATCTTTCCACCCCTAAAAACAGTGTAAAAATGTACAAGGAGGGAAAACTACTAAATCATGAAATTGATAAGTAATCCTTTTGAAAGTTCAAATTTTTATCTTAGAATAAAAGTAAAATTAGTAAAGTAAGTAAAAAATTAAACAAACACCCATTTTAGAACACTGATCAGGAAAGAAACACCTCCAAAGACCAAATAAACCTAATACCTTAGACTAATAATCATGACTAATTGATTAATCAGTCTGAAATCAGTAGATTAACCAGCAATCAAAATATTAAAAATTGCGTTAAGACAAGGGGTACTACAACAGTTTAACAGTGTGTGTGTGCGTGTGCGTGTGTGTGTGTGTGGACGCCTAGGACGAGTGTGTGTTCTCTCCAAGAACTGCTGAGCTGTACGGCGTGTGTTCGAGCGCAGAGTTTGATCCACGAAGCTCGAGCTCATCACAAAACTTACCTGGAAGCTCTTAGACTCCTGCAATCTGCTGTCAGGTATGAGAAAAGAAAAAAGTGTCACCCAAAGTAAGGCTACTGCCTTATATTTGCTAAATGTGTAGTTAACGTTTAACCAAAAAATGGTAAACCTGATTATTAATGCTTCAAATTATCTAATGCCAAAATAAACCTATGATCAACAAAATAGACAATGAGCAGTTAAAGACCAATCAAACCAGCTTATGTTCTAATAAAAAAACACCTAAACCAGGGATGTCAAAGTGAAATATCACAGAGGGCCAGAGAATGAATTTGCTACAAGTTGAGTGTTGGACTGTTTTAATGTTTGTTAAAAGATATTGAAAAGACTGCACATAGCCTATAGACTCAAGATGTAATATTATGACTTATATCATTTAACGATTAAACAAAGAAAACAATTATTTCTCAGGGATCTGTCAGACTTTTCATGAAAAAACACTTTCAATGGGCAACAGCAAAAAAGTAAATGTCCAAAATAACTAATTATTTAACTTAATAATAAGATAAATGAGAAAAATGCAATGTAATTGAATGCATCATAAACTGAAATTGCATTATTGTGCAGCTCTATGATCCTAACAATCACTGCTTTCAAATAGTATAAAGGAAGAAAATTAAATCAGTTGTATTTTGAGATTTTAAGTATTTTGCGGGCCCCTGTTGCATTGTGGGTAATGTAGTGTCTGTAAAAACACAGTACAATGCAAAACACCAGTGTGCAACTGCTGATTGTGGGCTGGTTTCAATAGTTCTTAAATGTCATCCCAGAGGTCGTATATAATACATTTCAAGGCCGGATCGGGCCCTCGGGCCATGACTTTGACGTATGTGACCTAAAACAACCAGTTGCTAGACTAGATTGGCTAATATTTGATTATAAGAGATAATGGCCAGGTAAAGATCTGTACAAATGAGATAAAGCCAGATCAAAACCAGCTCGAACAAGCAGAGAGCATCTCATGCTTTTTTCAGAATCTGCTGGTGTTTTAACAAAGAGTCTCCATATCAATCTGACATTTGATTTCTCTACCTGTTGCAGTCTGGCAGAGCAGGCTGGGAGCTGGAGTGTGTGTCAGAGTGCAGCTGGGCTCTTTTGGAAATCATGTGTTCCTCTGCTGGGGACAACACACACTCGACGAGAGCTGAGGAGACCCCTGGAGGTGGTCCTGCAGGGCCTCACAAACTCCTGGGTGAGAGATGCTCACACCGATATCTTCTTTGCAGTCTTCTTTGTTTTGAATAAAGGGTTGATGGAAATCTTTAGCCATTTATTTTCATCGAAGGAAAATATGCTGCTGATATCAATGGCTTCAGGTTTTCTTTTTTTAACAAGCTGAAATGGGTTTTTCGATGTACAGTACATGCATTCATTTAATCCAGTGTATACAGTTGCAATTTAATACAGTGAGGCTTTCTAGAAGTAGACTTAGATTGGTCCAGAAAATGGTGGACAGATTGCTGGCCAGCAGCAAAACTATTGACAGGATTAATCCAATCCAAACTCCTTGAATGGTCTATGTGTGCAATATCTTCTCTAGCTACGAATCCTTCAGAAATCCTCCAGGACAGTTCTTTCAGTGTTTTTTTTTTCCTGCAGTTCAGAAGAAGTTTAAACTTCTTCAGTTTCTGCTCCTTTTATGGAATAGTAAAACAGAGAGACTAGATTAGCCACCATTTAAGATTTGTTGTTTTAACCCTGTCCTGTCCATCTGAAGAGGCTTTATTGCATTTTTTATTCTGTACAGAACTTTGTAGGAGCCTGTCCGATAAAATGTGTTTAACATAATATCGATTTACTTACTTTAAATTGTTGTTTTCAGAGAAAAACTAAAGAAGCATCTGGACTGCAGAAAGGTGGATTTATGAAGAAAACTTTGAGCAGCTTGGGTGAAGATTCTTTAGGTTTGTTTCTGCTTCTGGTTATTTATGGTTTATAAATTAGCTTAACTAGTTAGTGTCTTAGGATTTCAACTGTTTTTTGAAAGGGGGTTTTATAAAATACCTACATACTTTTCTATAATGATTTAAAAAATTTTAATTTTTGTAAAATGGTATTAAATATATAAATGGTGGGTTCAAAAATATTTTTTACCTTTAGTCTTAAATGCTTTTTTCAATCAAGAAGTTGTTTACTAATAAAATAAAAAAGTATTGCTCAAAGCTGTTTTTTCATATAAATAAATATATAGTTTTTTTCTTTCCCCAACGATCCTTTACAGAGTACCATGTGACTTTTGCAAAAAACTAAGTATATTCATACAAAAATGCATAAATAAACAAAGTATAGATCGAATCAACACAAACAAATGAATTGAAATCAAGTAAAAAATATGACTGTATTTACATTTACTTTTTAACAATTAATTAAAGGTATCGCTGAATGTTTAATTGAAGAAAAAAAAATTAAATTAAATTGTATTGTCAGGTTTTTTTTCAAGTCCATTTATTTCTGTCTGCATTCTAATTGTATAGATAAATCCAAATAGGACTGAATTCTTACAAATGTATAAATATCTAATCTTGCTGATCCTTACTTAACTGTGTTAAATATTACATAAGCTATATATAATCTTTCTACAATACTTATATTCACCGTGGCAGAAAAAATGGTTTTACACAGTATTACACAGGAAGTCTCTGGCTTCTGTTTTTCTGCAACTGGTTTAATGCATAGTTACATATATGCATAATGCATAGTTGAAAAATATTTTTAAAAGTGAATCTGCATTGGCACGGAATCACAACCTGGCAGGAAAGAATTCTACCACCGAACCACCAAAGCTGATGATGATCCTGCAGTGCCACCTGCTGTCTAAAAACTTTACTACAGTTCTAGAGGAAGTCGTTTGTTTTGATAAACCCTTAAGTTTATTGAATACATTTATTTGGTGATTTTTACTTATTTATTTTTTTAGTTTGTTTATAAATTCAATTCATTTTTATTTTTGTATCTTTATTTCTTTCCCAAATGTTAAAGATCCTGAAAATGAAGAGCAGCTGAATCTTTGGGAATCGATGCTCAACACGCTCATCCAAATTCATGGAGAGAGCGGAGAGTGGAGGAGAAGCCTGAAGCTGCTGCAAGAGCTCCAGAGCGACACACGCGCTCACAGCAGATTCTCTCGGTACAGATTCACTGTTTTATTCAGTCAGATTTAGAAAGCTTTCTTTACACCAAAGGAAACTTTGCAGTTCAGAGGTTTTCATCCCATGCTTAGAAAAACTCGACAGGAGTCAGTGTTGTACCAGGCGAAAGCGCAAAGAGGTCAACTGTCCAGAAAGTCACTTGAACTGAATTTATTAAAAGAATTTTGCAAGGTCTTAAAAAGTCTACAATTTAAAAGCCATCATTTTAGGCCTTAAAAGTCATCAATCATTCAATAAGTCATTATTATTCAATAAGTTTTAAATATTTTTTCATAGGTCTTGTTTTTTCGGATGTCCATGTAAATTTATTTGATATGTGTTTTTGCCGTTGCTTGGGGTTGTCAGAGAATAAGAAAATTATCCTAAATGCAAAAAAAAAAAAGTAAAATTAAGGTTACCAGAGTTTGAGAAAACTTTCGTAAATCCTAAAAAAAAATAAAAATGACTTGTGTCATAGTTTGAGAAAAGACTCGTAAAACAAATCGTAAAAGTGATTGTTAGGGTTGCCAGATATTGCCATAAAAACTAAGTAGGAGAAAAAAGGATTTTTCTATACTAAACTATAACTATACTTTTTATTACACAAAAAAAAGGTTTGTATGATTTTTAGATGTTATGATATAGATCTTAAATTTGATTGTTAATGATCTTAAGAAGGTATTTAAAAGTCTTAAGTCTTACCTTATGAAATCTGCAGAAACCCTGATTATTAAACTGCACCCTCATGTGTTTTCTGTGGAACAGTCAGATTTTCTCATTCGTTGATTTCATTACAAGATGTTGAATCTCCTCTAGCTGTAAAAAACCAATCACAGGGAAAATCCTCTCAACATGTACTCCTGAAGGCAATACTCACCATGTATTCCTGAAGTCACCAAATAGTTAAAAAATTATTTTCGAGGAAAGCTGAGGCTAGAATCGGTTTACACATGCTAGAGTTCAGATGACATGATTGAGAGGACAAAGTAGATAAAAAAATGTGATCGCATAAAATAAGTTGTTAAAATTTGACTTTTGAAAAGCCCCATTTAGGGCACAATCCATTTCTGTGCTCTCAGATACAAACATATATTTTTCCTTACACTCTCACATACTCACATAATTATATTTTCATCCTAACATACTTCTTTTACGTGCTTACAATATTCTTTTTACATGCAAACTTCTAAAAAAATTTTATATCTTAATTCACAAATAATTTCCCTCTCAAATGAATATCAATACATTTATTTCAAGCTACCATTTCTAGGTATCTTGTCTGTAGTAGGACAGTGAACCATGTGTGTTTCCTCAGACTGGTGCTGCAGCAGTGTGTGCTGGTCAAGGCCCGTCTGGGTGAAAGTGTTCTCTCGGACATGCAGCGGTTGACCTCTGCTCATGCTCACCTGACCATCAGCTCCAAACTCACACATGAGATGTTCTGCTCCAGATTGTGGCGCAACGTGGCTCTCAACACAGAACAGCCTCAGCAGCGTCTCCGATACTTCCAGAAGGCTATCGATGTGCTAAAGGTACTTGCTCTCTTTTTAACCAAACCTCACTTTGGTTTATGCACACCTGGCAAAGTACTTTAAGATTCAACTCAGAGATAACAAGATAATTCAGATGTTCAAACGGTTATTAATTTTGAATAATAATATTTATTGTAGATAATGCAAAGCATCTGTGTGATATGGACAGTTTTATTTTCTAAATCCAACAAAGATTTTTTTTGGAACGTTTCTTCACTTTTTTTCTAAAGTTTTTGTCATATTTTTGTTCTGTCTAGTCTTCTGAAGCTCAATGGATGAAGGTGGATCTGCTGCTGGAGTTCTCGGAGTGGCTCTTTCTCTCTCACTTCTCTCTGAGTGACATTTGTCCCCTGATCGAGTGGGCTATTGATATCTTGTCGGTCAATCATGCAGAGAAGTCATTGGGTGAGTTAAAAGTTTTAGATTTAAGGTTAGACATTTACACACAATCCTTCATTTTAAATAGAAAAACAAGTGAAAAATACTCAAACATGGTTTGGAAACAGCATGATTGGCCACTAACAGAATAAAAAATCTCCAGCCAGGGACCAGCAGCTGAACAAAACTTAGAGTTCAAACTCCGCTTTGCCATCAAATGTGGATTGAGAAGAGCCTTGTTTTAAAGGTTTATATCAGATGTGTTAAAATAATTTTAGCTCTAAGCCTAATATAGCTACATTTTATGAAGTTCTATTGTGAGCCAACATTAGCTGCGGCTGTAGAACCACTATCTTTGCTCTGAAGGATATTACAATGTAGCAATCTAACAATGCTAACTTCTAGCTAGCTAAAACACAACTTCGATAACAAAGGAAGGTTATTTACTTTCAGTTTTACACCATTATCTAGTGTTTAACATTGAGCACAAGCCAGGAGAGTGAAAGCACTTGCTCTGCTCCAACTCGACCAACTCGATCGAACTCGATCTCTGAGAAGCCTTGATGCAATGTTAGAAAATTTCAGAGACACTTTGCAATGAAGTCATGTTATGTAAATGTGCAGTCTTCATCAAAGGGCAACTGGTAGGCTTAACACACATGTATACATTGACCTTTAGCTGGCTTTTTGTTGACACAGGATTAGAAACTTGAAGAAGTGATGACTGCTATGGACAATGATGACAAATATCACCATAACAAGAATAAAGTCTGTGTTTAATTCACTTTTACTTACCACCACAAGTGAAGCTAGTGAGCAATGGAGATGTGAACATGGCAAGCTGTCCAATTCAGGGGTCGGGGAGCAGGAAGATCTCCCCAAAAGAGTGTTGAGGGAGGGGAAAAAAGATATAAATAAAAGAAAAAAAGTATTATTAGTGATCAAGACAAGCTCTTCCAAAACCTGTGTTAGTTAGTTAATTAACCTCATCTCTCTATTGGCCTCCTATCTCAGAGCAGAGTGGGTTGGAGCTCAGTGAGGTGAAGAGACTGGATCGTCTGATGCGTGCCCACACTCTCCTCTCACTCATTGAGCAGAGAACATCACCTGCACATCTGCATCACCTGCGCATGGCACACACCTACACTCTGCTCATCTGGAAGGTCAGACCACACTCTGTTGAGCCCTTGAGTTTGATTGGATGATTGAATGAGACCAACTATTATTGATTCTGAAAGTTCAACTGCAACTTCTGCTGGTTACAGTTACAAGACAGTAGCCAATTAGTGTTGGACTTCTTCAGACTCCCTTCCAAAAGTATTACAAAATCCTAGAAAAGGAATTGTATTTGTTTTTAGTTATTGGATTGTTTAATAATTATAGGCATATACGGAAACTGCATCAACCACTAGCCAATAATTAGTGGCAAATGACTGTATGATACAAGTACAATATTTTGACTCTCAAAACAAATGACTTATAAGGAAATATTAGATGTCAGCAAACTAATGAAACTCTGATTCCAGACATCCTTGAAAACCACTGTTGAAGAAATAAACAGGTCTGTTCAAGCTCAACAGATAAGGACAAACAGCTCCACGAAGAAGGAGAAAACAGATGACAGGAAGAATAAACTGGTACAAAAAATTTTTTTTTACCTCAGTTTAAAAGATGACTGAACGATAATTGGACTAATAATTGGATTTTCTAATGATTACCAGCATGAACAATTATCCTCAGGTTTCTCCGATGGAAGAGAAGCCCCAGGCTCAGTCCCTGGATGTCTCTCTCCCTGTCAGTGTGGAGCAGTGGATGGCATTCCAGTGTCCACAAGAGATTCGAGAGAGTTTTAAAACACTCTCCAACCCGTACAGCATCAACAGCAGCAGCTTGACGCAGCAGGTCAGCTCTCAAACTGACCAGCTCTCTCTCAGTTCCATTCGGAACTCTGCTTTGAACATAATCAGGTTTATCATTGGGCACTCAACGTACTCAATGAAACTCAATGTACTCTTCTTTGCAAGTTGATTTTTTAAAAATATGTCTGCTACTGAACTTGAATGTATCATTCATGCTTATATAATATCGTGGTTAGATTACTTTAATGTGATTTTTGCTGGACTTCCTGACCTGAAGATCTTTAGATTCAGAACCTTGCCATGACTGTTAAAGCCCCTGAGCACTTCCCTCAACTTTTGTAGCTTGCTCTTTTTGTACAACCCTTTGGGCAACGTAGTTGTGGAAAAAGGTCTTTTGAAATCATTTTTTTACTTACTCACTGTTTACCTTTCAAATAAGAAATTATCACATTAAAATTTAGATGATTTAACTGCTTGTTGGAACAGAAAGGGTAAGTCTAAGTCCATGTTACTGCCACAGTTTCTTTCAGAAATCTGTGTTTTGATGAATGGCGACTTCCTTCTCTTCCTTCCTTTTCTTTCTCCTTTGAACTTGCTTTGGGTTAATCACACCACTTGACTTGAATCTTATCTTAATAAAAATTCAGCCAATAGTTGTGTGTGGATGCTCATACTGATGAATAAGATCCTGATGCTCGAGAAAAAAAAAGCACCACCAACACAAAGAAAGGTCTAAAATCCTTCTATTTTCTGCGGCTTAGCAGAAGAATATTCACAGCATATTGAACACATGTCCGTGTTCATGAAGATCCTCATTAAACAACTCGGCATCTAAATGTATGTAAACATTTGAGAAACTCTCAGCTACATTTTCGTCTCTTCTAGAACACATGGTTAGGTCTGAATTCAGAAGCAGAAGGAAATAAGTATCAGAAGAAAACTGAATTTTAAGGGTTAAAAGACATTTTAGCACTGTTAGCATCAATCTAAGTAGTTGTTGCGCTTTTTTTGCAGGCTTCTACTATTCATCCAGTAGCAAAACTTCTTACCAAAAGCTTTCCACATTTATCTATTTAGCTCTAATTTTTATTTGCTTCAGAGCTGGACTTTATTTTACCTGGATCAGCTGGTGCAGGAGCTTCAGTCACTCTCACTAACTCCACTTATATTTGCCCCTCTGCACCTTGCTGAGACCATTGCTCAGGACCTGAAAGAGAGCAGGAGCCTGTCTGACCTTTACCGGCTCAGGTAAATCTAGATATTTGGTAAAAATAATTGCACCTGAGAGCAACTCGATGCTGTGCTGACCTGAAACTTTTTCAAACTCACATGGTGTCTCAGGATCATCCAGATATGTTGTGATCTGAAGCAGGAGTGTGCATCTCCGTACTCGGAGCATCTGCTGAGCTTCACTCATGTTCCTGAGGAGGAGCTGATTCTGTAAGACCTCATCATCTCTCGATTCCTTTTCAATTATTGTTACAAACAGAGCTTTGTGTGTTTTAGAGTTCAGAAGATCATCGCCACTGAGAGGAACACGTCTGAGACAGAGGTCAGTTTTTCAGCCGCAAAAACACCCGGGCAGCACAGAGTTGTATTTTAAAGGTTTAATTCCTTGTACTGAATAGGTGTATACCAAAAAGACAGCTGGAATGATTTTACAAGAGAGGTTGTTACGTAATGGTAGGACTAGAAATTCACATTGATGACAAAATATAGACTTCCAAAACTTTAACTTTTGAAAAGCTTTTTCATGTATTAATGGATGCTCCACTTCTACACACACACACACACACGCTTGAACGCATGCACTCACACACATGCAGGAATACACACAAATGTACCATTTATAAAAGCTTCATTCCTCCTCAGAACATCTATAAATTTTGATATTCTTGTTCAAATATATGATCCAAAATTATACTACTAACTAATGTCAAGATCCAGAAAAATAGTCATAGGGTATTCAAAGTGAACTTCATAAAATAACTAGAACATATAAATTTGCCAAAAAAGAAGATAAAATCAGTAATAAAATAAAATAAAAATCAGATCTAAATGATTTAAAATAAAATATTTTGATTGTTTTATTATTATTTCTGAACATTGTTTATGTAGTATGTTTTGGGTAAATTGTTATGTGGTATATGGTAAACATTGAGCACTTTTAAAAAAGACATACCAAAGGGCCGGCTTCTGCAGTTTTTGCCCTAACAAGATCACTCTCCTTCAATATTTTTCAAATATGTCATTCAAATATTCACTTGTGCTTTAATTTCTGGTGATACTATCTTTGTTTCCCATTAAAAAAACCATTGGCTTCAAATTATGTTTTCCTTTTGATACAAATGAAATGACATCACGCTCAGGATGATGTCGCACACTGGAGAAATCATGAATGTTCTTCCTGTTTGCAGGAGCTGTTACTTGCCAATTTTTATCCAAAATAACATTTGTCCCCCAACTAACCTAACGCTTTCTATTTTGGAAAAGTTTGGGGACCCCTGAAGAAGGAATAAATGTAGGTCAAAATATTGTGTAAAAGAAAAGCACATTATTTAGATTGATTTACATTACTTATTTACTTTTTGTGATGTTTTTTAAATAACAATACCCATTTGGGTATAAATAACATATTTTGTTTTGGTCATAATCTGAAGACTTCAATATCAAAAAGATTCTTTTGAGGCTGAGGCAACATGCCAGCCTGGACGGAATACCCAAATGTACTTTCTATCATTTTTTCTGTCATTCTCTTGCTGCATCTCAAAGTTGAAAGAGAGGGTTTCAGATGAGAGTCAGATTAAAACAATATCGTCCCTCAGATGCTGTCAGATGAAGCAGCTGGGTCTCTCCAGTCTCCAGTCAAACTCTGGCTGCAGAAAGCTGAAGTGTGTATCAACATGAAACTCTACCAGCGTGCCAGAGTCCTACTGGAACAGACACTGCACTGCACCAAGGTACACACCATAATAACAAATAACAGAAATCACATTTTCCATTCCATGATGCATAGTGGGGGATTTTCTAAATTAGAAATAACATAGATCACATACTAAAATGTAGTGCTGATTTCTAAGATTTGGCAAATACCAGTGAGGAGGCATTTCTGTCGCTCTCTATACCTTAAGTATGTGTTCTGTATGAGGCACAAACACCCAGGGATCACCACAAAATTTGTTCTAAATGAATACAACATTTGAACATGTTTAACTGAGTAGGTGCTATGTCTCAATCGATGCTAAATATATTTGTTTATCACTCTTGCTCCTGCCTGATGTTTGCGATTGACTATTTGTAGATAGCCATGATTGTTAAAGGACATCACTAGCCCAGACAGTCTTTCGTTAGAAAAAGTTTTGACAAAATCTAAGCATCTTGATTTAATGTTCCATGACACCACACAAAAATATGCCTTAGTTTTACTACTGACAAAACCCATTAAAACTATGGTTCGTAGTAACAACAATCTCAAAAAGACTTTTTTAATTTTTCTCGTTAATAGTGAACATTTCAATTAAGTATTCAGATAAAGTTTCTGTTTGTTAATTGGACTTCAAATTAAATATTTTGATTGTATCATGATTATCGCTAAACCTTATTTATAATTTATGTATAAAATGCTTTGGGTAAATTGTTAAAATATCCAGCAACATAAAGCAGGCATTGATACTATTAAAGATGCCACCCAAAGAACCTGCCAGGCTGTTTTTGTTATGATAAGATCACCCTTCTTCAATAAATTTCTAACATTTTATTCAAATATGTTATTCAAAGTAATTCTTTCATTTTTTGTGACAATACCTTTTGTTGGGCATTGTCCTTTTGTGGGTGTTAAAAAATGCCATGCCACAAGTGTGGTTCTGTATTTAGCAGCTCTTATGTGCCTCAACCACTCCTTCCTGAAACAACTGTCTGTCTTTGGGGAAATCTCAGGTGGCCAGAGAACATCCAAAACAATGGGCTCCACACAAGTAATAACAGTTTGGAGGGACAGCAAACATAAAGGGGCACAGCTGGTTATTGCTACAAAGAGTAGTCATTTTTCTTTCTCTCTCTTTCTCTGTGTCACAGGCTTTGGGTGACCGCTCTTCATTAGGTCAATGTTTTCTACTTTTGGCAGTTCTGGCCAATGAAGAGGGTCTTCACAGTGACACGCTGCCTCTCCTGAAGGAGGCGCAAAGTTTTCCTGGAGATGAAGAGTTCTGCTTCCGTGTCGCCATAACATTGATGATTGCGGTGATGGAGGAGGACGAGTGGGATGAGAAAGAAACACTTCAGCAGGTTAGAAGGAGATGAACTGGAGAATGTGAACTGGCCATCTTGAATCTAAACAAATAATTCATCTGAGTCTTTCTTTTTGAACGTATAATACCAGCTTAATTTCTATACAGGATCTCTCAATAATCAATATATTAGTCTTTCATCTAAATAACTGTGTGTTTGTGCTCTAATTGTTTGATGGTACACTGTGTTTATATAAGCCTGTGAAGAAACCTGATTGATCACGCTTGTATATTTGAGGACAATATCCTTTTAAAAGCAACTTCTTTCTCTGAATAACCATGAGGTACTACGGTAATACAAATTGTATTGGATTGAGGAGGTGTGTGTTTTCAGTTGAACGCTGTCACTGAAGAGGCGTGTGGATCTCTGAGAGCTCTTCTGGATCAGCGCCCAAACAGAGCACCTGTGCTGCGCTTCTACATTGCCTCGCTTCAAACACGGTATAAACAATCACTTGATTAGGAGCTCCAGAATAAGAGGAAGCGTCACTGATACAACATGTGATTTTTTTTATTCCTCATCTGATTTGTTTTTGTTGTCTAAGACTCAATGTAGATTGATTCAAGATCATACATTCAGTTCAGCGACATACAATTTCAAGTGCTCACGGAAAATAAGAGTATAGTTACTTTTTAAAAAATAATTTGTTTTTTTTATGCACGTTTTTGTTTTTATAGGGAGTATAGCGCACAAGG
Organism: Danionella dracula; assembly: GCA_900490495.1. Lineage (NCBI taxonomy): Eukaryota > Metazoa > Chordata > Actinopteri > Cypriniformes > Danionidae > Danionella > Danionella dracula. Next base: position 13,738,801 of record UELW01000778.1, read on the forward strand.
CTAAAAAAGTTTAGTTTTTAAATCCCTATTTGATGTCAAATATTTTTATGCAAAGTATATTTAAAATAATTTTTTCTTCAATCCCTATTTTTCACTCCTCCACTGAAGAACTTAGATGTTTACTTTTAAAGATATATTTACTGCTCAAGCACTGATGTCAATTCTTATAACTTTCAAATGTTAATATTTTCATGTGCCAGAATTTTCCAGAAAAAAACCATTTCTTCTTAAAATAAGCAAGTATGAGTTGGCTGAGTTAAAATATATTTATCTTTGTTAAATTGAAAGTGAAACAATAATATTGACAATATATAATATTTCTTTTCATTTATTTAGTTTTTTTTGTAGTCCTGCTTTTCACAAACACATTTGTTCACATGCCTGGAATTGCTGTAGTCTGAGAAAACAAGTGTTTGTGTCTAAAATAAAGGTTTTTTTCTATAAAATCTTTTTTTATAAAATAAGCTATTGTATAATGTTTGGGTGTGCAATAGATGTCATGTCACTGCAGATTCTGGTTCTGGAACTTATCAATTTTCATAACTAAAGTATTTAAATTAAAGTAAAAAGGACGTCTAATGTGAATTAAGTAAAGCTTTAAGTTTGATTTTATACATTTTTGTCAGTTTTTTTCTCAAAGAGAGAGAGAGAGAGAGAGAGAGAGAGAGAGAGAGAGAGAGAGAGAGAGAGAGGGGGGCTTTGTAGAGTGGGGAAAAAAGTTTCTAGATTTGTTTCCTAATCTTTGGATATTGCATGTCAACATCCCCTGAGCGCCACCTCAAAAATTTTTGATTAATGAGGGTTCCACACTATTTCACTAACTCACTAATTCATTACGAAAATGATGGATATCTGGTGGATAATTTAGGTACAGTGTTGTGTCCAGTACCTATTATCCAGTTCTGAGCTATACATAGTAATTCTGTTTTTCATTAAGTGTCTCACATCACATCAAGGAGTTGTCCAAATGTATTCGACTTAATTAAATGTTAATGATTTAATGCTGACAACTCAATGAAAAGCATGAATTAATGCTGTTAATTGTCTTTACTGCTGCGATTCTCATCTGCCAACCTTGTAAAACTGTGCACCTTTGAATGTCCTTGTGTTTGTGTAGGAAAGCCATGTTCCTGCAGCGCTTGCTGATGGTCATCGGCTCATCAGAGGAGATGCTGAAGAATGTTTGTGAAACACTAACACACAGTGCTGCAGAGCTGCAGAGCCTGGGATACCACACACATTCTGCAGAGGCCTCCAGACAGCATGCGCATGCGCTGAGGTCTCTCACACACACACACTTATCATCATTATAGCCTGAGGAAACAAACACTAACACTCAGCACCTGGGTCTGTTTGTGTGCAGGCTCCTATCCTCCCTGTGTGTGTCTCCTAATGATCAGAAGCTGTTTCTCCTCCAGTCCTTCAGTGTGATGAAGTCAGCAGTGTATGTTCAGCAGGAAGTCTCTGCTCTCGTCCTCCACCTCTTACACACTCAGGAGGTGATCTAATGTAGTGTAATGTGATAAAGTGTTTTTTATTTAGCCCCAGTGTTGTCAAGGTTCTCCCAAATGCTGTTCAGGCAAGAAATAGTTTAGGCGGTGTTATTAAATAACAGAAATAAGTCAACAGGCACAAAAAATGGAGCAAGCAAAAACATCCAAGGGTGAGAAAACCTTGAAGCTGTTGTACAGTTAACAAAAAACATAGCAAAGAACAGGTATTCTGGCTTTTTTTAAGAACTTTGTGTATTGGACTGAAGATGTGCAACGTAAATGTTTTAGATGTATTAGATTTTATGATAACCTAAAGAAGGTTAAAAAGAATAACGACTGAACAGTATAGGGGTACAGACACCAAACCAAAGTGACTAAAATCCACATATTTTGCACGTGTGACCCATATAGAGTATTTTTATGACTTTCAATGATTTTGCATTTGCATTTGTGTTCTTGAATCAGATCTGTTTTCATTGTGTAAACAGGCTACAGCAGAGGTCACCAACCAGGTCGCCCTCAAGGATCTCAATATAGCTTGAGCTTAATGAGCCGCTTACCAGTTAGCTGCAACTGTTGTATTTTCTATTTTTGGTATGTGGTGCACTGGTGTAAAATTGAAATTGACAGTAAATACATAAAAAAAAAAACTTGTATAAAAGTTTTATATTAAATCAGATTCAGCTTTATAGCCAAGAGTTTGTGCAATGGAGCAGTTTGTGAAAACAACGTCAGTACAGTATAATACAACTGTGCCAAACAACTTACAAACAACAATTAACATAAGGCTATAAGGTAGAATACTGCATGTGAAGTGAATACTACAAAGTAAGACTATTGTACATATGTAAACAATTGAACAAAAATTATAATAAAGTGTGGTGGCTTAAGCGCTATCTGGTCACCATGACAACCAGTAGACGCCATAAAGGTGAGAAGATGATTTACCCTAAAAACTTTAACAGTAAAAATTTTATCTACTTTTGTCTCTTCGGGGACTACAGTGGCAATGACAAATATATTGTTCTTTCTAAAAATATTTTGTTCTTATTAACTTAATAAAGCCATCAGAAGTCATATTATATTATCACATCAGAGCCATGTTAAGTCGATTAGTATATATTATGTGAATGAGCAAACCACAAAAATCAGACTCCACCCAAAGAATACCAGAATACAGTCAGACCCGAAAGGCATCAGAACAGAATCCAGATTGCAACAAGTCTCTCTAAACCTCCAGTTTTAAGTTGCTGCATGGGATCCCATTTAAGTCAATGGAATCTTTTTTTTATAGTGTGATGATATGTGTATGCCAAAGACACAATACAAAACAACCACCAGCCATATGACCCCCATGGCGATCACAAGACTGGTTCCTGGTGATCAAAAGACTCTCGTGAGATTACAAATGTAAGTTCATCTGATGGTACAAATAATGAGGCAGAGGAGAAGTAAAATACTTAATTAACAAAGCCAATTAACAAAAATGATGGTGTGTCTCTGCTTTATAAGATTGTTTCTTCTGACCTGAACGACCCAGTTTGTTCATCCACTGAATCGATTTACTGGTAGTTTTTTTCAAAGCCTCACACACAGCTTGTTTTCATTACATACATCAAATGCTGCTTTGTCCCATTTAAAATCCATTTCCCAGTCCTGTGTGTCCCAGCCGGGGGTCTGTCGACTGCAGGCATGATTAGTTCAGTGCATCTCCATCCACTAGTCTTCTTTAGTCTAATTACATGGCGCTTGTAAATTAATTGTGTAAGGATGAGAACGTCTCTGAAAGTCACCGTTAGTGAGTAAACAGGTTTTTGTCTTCCTCCGGTGTTAATTTGACACAAAACAGATTAGCCCACGCTCTCAGATGGGGTTATTTCTGTTTCTGGAGCTCGGCGTGTGACCCGGCTGCTTCTCTCACAAGCTTTTTATGGATTTTCAATTTTTCCAGATGCATTATCATATTTCAGTGCTCGCCAGGGGTTGTCTTTATGGTGGTGGAGGGGGGCACAAAAAGCTGAGTTGCTAAAGTAATTACATCGCACTGCTGTTTAATGTCTTTCTGTTCAAATTAATTTAGCTAAAAATGATTCCTGAAACTTCATTACAGGGTTTTTTAATATGAGGGAAGAGCTCATGTGACTTTTTTTTGTGTGTCTTCTCAGAGCTCCTGGCCTGTTCTCCCAATCCTGAGTGAGACTCTGAGTCTCCGGCTAGATCTCTGTGACCTAGCTCTCTTGATGATGGAGCTGGAGGCTTCTGAGCTCAACAGGACCTGGGCAGAGCGCAGCAGGAAGTGTTCAGCTGAAAAAGTTCTCGAGGACTATCTGAGGAGCAGCTCTCAGCTCAGCCACGAGCAACAGGTTTGGAATATAAACCATACAATATAAAATAATCAATCATTTGGATTCAGAATCAAAAACACCATTATTTACTAAATTAGGACTTTTACATGTTTTTGGCCTTAAAAAATGGAAACACAAATTTACAGAGGAGACGTTTGACAAACTGTTTGGAACTTGATTTTTCCAAAATGATGTAAATTACTAAAGTCTCTCTCTCTTTCTCTCTCTCTCTCTCTCTCTCTCTCTCTCTCTCTCTCATCAGATCTGGGCTGCCTTGTGCCGCTCTCTCCCTCAGGAAGTGCTGACAGATGTCTCAGCTGTTCTTTACAGCTCAATCAAGGGTGTGGAGGCTCGTGCTCAGGCACTAGGTATGATGGGAAGGTGTTTGAGAATTCTGGCCCAGCAGAGTCACCTGATGCTTCCCTCACAGTTATGGAAACAGCCCCAAATGGTGTGTGAATATATATATATATATATATATATATATATATATATATATATATATATATATATATATATATATATATATATATATAATTTTTTTTTAATTTATTTTATTTTTTTTATTGTGTTTAGTTGTCACTGTTGTAACTATAATTTATTTAATTGAAATTTATACAAGTAGGGTACTTCTGTGTATTCATCAAGGTGGAGGACAAGGGTGAGAGGATGGAGGTGCTGCAAGTGAATCATGAAGGACAGGAGGAAGAGAGAAGACTGAAGCTACAGGTGCACAAACACACAAATCATTAGTGGAAATTGCAGAAATGTTGGGCTTTTCTTAAAGAGAATAAAATAAAGCTGAAGCAGAAATCCAGACAGTCCATTTCATTTGGAATTTAACTTGGAGAACATTTTATTGTCGTAAATTACCTCATGATGTACTGGCACCATGTGAGGAAGTCTGTACCATGAACAGCTGTAAAAGAGATGGTTTAAAAGCGATGTACACACCAGAAGCAGGTGATTTTGCTGAACGGAGGATTTTATTGAAATCTTCTCTGAGAAGAATACAACATAAAATTATTTTGATTACAACGAAACATGGATGAGAATGTGTTTTGAGGCGATTGTTGCTTTTATTTTTTAGTAGATCTACTGTCATTTCAAACAAATCATATCAAGAAGAACTTAAGTTGAATTAATTTTAATTGAATTAATTTTTTTTCCACTGAATGCTTTCAGCTTCATTTTCAGCCATGAATGTTATAATACTTCCTGTTCATAGCCAGAAATGCAATGTCTGTCTCCATAAAACAACGTAAAAGTCGGATAAATGTGACCTAGCTGTTCAGACAGAGGCCGCATTGCCAAAACTCTGATATTTATCTGACCCAGGACTACATATGAAAGCGACCTGGGTGAGATTTGAAATATTTGGAATTGAGCTGTTCAGACTATCTTGAAAATATCAGAAACAGCTACTAAAGGAAGCTCCTGATTCGTTGGCTTGGCTGCGGTTGTTTGAGAAAGGTTAAATATTTCAAAGTCTGCAACGCACTGATGCTGTCGAACACAAAACATTATCCACACGACAGAACCTGTGATTTATCCCTGTGAATTCATTTCTTATTGACCCAAATCACTTGTTTTTGGTGTGAAGTTAATGTTAGGGTGTCTCAGAAGTAAAAGCTAGAAAGTAGTGTTGTGCCTACATCTCCAGGGCTGTGTGTTATAATACCTGGATAAAATAGTCTACATCTTCAAGGTTGAGGATTCTGCTGTACTTTACTCAGTAGACCCATGCTCATGTGGAGGCTTGATTTGTTTTTGGGTTTTTTGTAAGATTTTATTTGTGTGTGTGTGGACTAGAACCTTAAAGGGTCCCTATTATGAAAAGTCAACCTTGGCTGTTTTGGCATAAATCTGAGCATAAAAAAGTATGACCCTACCCCTGTTATAGTAGTTACAATTGGTGAAGTAATTTTGGTTAAATCAGTAAAAGTAAAATGGCATCAAAAGTTGAAGTATAGTTATCACAATTATTCCTATGTTTAAATATTCTTATGATTAGTCAAGCGAATTGTTTGTATTTAAAAACCTGAACAGAACAATTTAACCCTGACACATCTTTTCACTGGTTGCTGTTATGTTTTTATGAAGAATTGAAATTAATTGGCTCCAGATACCTCAACGAATTCATTCAAATATATAAGCCAGCTTTATCTGTGGGAGTACCGAGATTAGCTCCCACAGCAGTGAGTTTTAAGTCTTGTCTTAAAACCCATTTTTACCCATTACTCCACCTGAGAGGTCTTCTATGTATTTTATTGATGTTTTAGATCTGTTTTAGTCATTTTTGAGTTATTTCATGAGTTTGTGTTTTTTTTATTGTTTATGATTTTTTTTTATTCTTTATGATTTAATATTTACTCTCTTTTTTTTGTGCACACTTTTTTGGTGTGACGTTAATGTTAGGGTGTCTCAGAAGTAAAAGCTAGAAAGTAGTGTTGTGCCTACATTTCCAGGGCTATGTGTTATAATCCCTGGATAAAATAGTCTACATTGAACTAACTGTTCCTAAATAATAATAGTTCATCATTCTATGTGTGGCACATTTTAGCACTTTTGAAAGAAAAGGAGAAAACAAATAAACCAGATATGTACAGAATTTAAAATCAAAAGATTATGCGAATGTAAACCATAAATTATAGACTAAATCTCTGCTTAAAAAGTGTCAGTGACTAGATAGTGAGGGATTTGCTGTTCCGAAGTATTCAGTTTTAATGTTTTCACTGTACAAACACAATCCTAACAATTCCTAATTCCTAAACACAATTCCTAAACACAATTCACCCTGCTCTCTGGTGATGCCAACTAAAGCCCTACCAATGGAAAATTGTTTCAAGAATTCAAACATTTCTGGAAATGTCTCAAACAGATAAACCTTTCCTCACTGGTTGATGCAAGGATTCCTTGTGTTTGTGTGTCTGCATCAGCTGCTCTTGGCTCAGGCCAGTGAGTGTCTGCTTCAGAGTGTGTGCGTGAGTCTGCAGCAGGGACTGGCTCATCTTCTTCCTGCTGTGTGTGTTGATCTGCTGGAGTGTCACGCTCGGTTCGACCCGGCCCTCAGCGGAGTCTTCCTCGCCCTCATGCAGGTCTCTACTACTCCTCTTTGCTCCCTGCACAACCCAGTACACTGTTTCTCTATATTAGCAGCATCCAAATTTTTCACAGTAAAGTCTTCCATGGGAAAAGCTGCGCCTTGTGTGAATACTTTTTCAGTGTGTTTTTACAGAGAATAAATAACAGGAAATTGGTTGTCTTTCTTTGTGTGCATCAGAGCGCCATGTGCTGTCTCTCTCTCTCCTCTCTTGTTCTTGATCTTTGGGACTCCCCACTTTTTCCTCTGCTGAACCTAAGAGCGAAGCTTCAGTTATCTGGAGGTCAAAGGTCAGCGCTGCGAGCCTTGAGTCTGGAACTGGATGCTCGCGCAACGGTAACACGCTTGCAGATCTTTCATTCAGGATTGATTGTCTTTACATCATGTCTTTAGACCTTTGCTTTTTCTTGATTTTGGATGTTTGGATGGTCTTCTATCAATTCTATCAAATCTATCTTCTAACAATTTAACCCTGACACATCTTTTCACTGGCTGCTGTTATGTTTTTATGAAGAATTGAAATGAATTGGCTCCAGATACCTCAACAAATTCATTCAAATATATAAGCCAGCATTAACCCTCACAGGGTCCACTCATGCTAGTATTTCCAAAGTCAAGGCTTAAAAATAGGGGGCAGGGCTTTATCTGTGGGAGTACCGAGATTAGCTCCCACAGCAGTGAGTTTTAAGTCTTGTCTTAAAACCCATCATGAGTCATGAGGTCTTCTATGTATTTTATTTATGTTTGTATTCTATTTTTTATTCTGTTTTATCTGTTTTAGTGATTTTTTCCATTTAACAAGTTTGTGTTTTTTTTTTATTCTTTGATTTTTTTTATTCTTTATGATTTAAAATGTACTCTCTTTTTTTGTGGACCACTTTGGGAACTCTCTGTTTTTCAAATGTTCTATATAGATAAAGTGGATTAAATCTTCAGTTTTTTCGAGTGGAGTTGGAGAGGTGAGAACACTTTCTCTCTCACTCTCTGTCTACCAGGGACTGAGTCTGCTGAGGGTGGATCCGAACCACTTGAAGCTTTTGGGAGATCTTCCAAGCAGCTTCAGGATTCTGCTGCTGCAGCACTCTCCGGATGGGTGATGCACATATTCAGATTATTGTTATTACTATCATTTTAACTGTTACACTTCATTTGAGTTCTCTTACTGCAGGTCTGCTCAAGTGCTTTGCTAATCCTTCAGAGATACTTTCACACATCCCTCTCTAAAGCCACAAATTTCATCTCCCAAAAACATCTGTTAAAGCATAACATTTTTGTTTCATTGAAAATTACTAGTATTTGAGTGTTTTTATTGTTAATAATACTATTCTCTGAGATGAGCCATTGATCGATGAGTAAAATGAAAACAAGTTAACAGAAAAAAATTCTGAAACAGAAAAAACAGAAAAAAACACAGTGGAGTAAATGTTTTAAAACTGATCCAGGAAGAAATATATAAGATAATGATATGTTTATGTATTTAAAAATGTCCCTTCATATTATAAAATAAAACAATTTCACTGTGTTTTTAGAACTTCGGTTAATGAAGCTTCAGTTAATGTGCTTATAATCCATTTCAAGTTATATTGGATCAATCACAAGAAATTGTTATCACATAGTTCTGATTAAAAAAAATAAATCATTAAGCTCCTAAATCCCTCTTTCCCTCTCTCTTCATCTCTCTCCCTCCCCCCTCTCTCTCTCTCCCTCACTCGCTCCCTCTCTCTCCATCTCTTTCCCTCCCTCTCTCTCTCTTCCTCTCTCTCTCTCCCTCTCTCTTCATCTCTCTCCCTCCCCTCTCTCTCCTCCTCTCTCTCTCTCTCTCTCTCTCTTGATAATCTGTTATTGACTTTTCTTATACTCAACGTCTACAGCAGGGACCCACACTCATCACATACACAAACACGAAATGAAATGCACAGACACGCTCTCTCTCACTGCTGTGTTTCTGTGTGTGTCTATGCAGCAGTGTGCTGTTCGCTGGCTTTTATGAGGGAGTTCAAGGCTCAGCGACACAGAGAGGAAAGAATCTGACAGGTGATCACGCTGCCTGTGCTCTGCTTCAGTCAGCCCTCTGATGTACTTCAAGGAACAAAAGCAAAAAACAGAAACTAACCTAAACTCAAAATGTGAAATTAGAGCAGAAACCGAGCAGACAAAGCCACAGTAATAATAATAATAATAATAATAATAACAATAATAATAATACAATGTATTTGAGGCACCTTTCAGGAAAGTATAATCACAAGCACAGCCACATTACAGTAAAAACACTTTAGAACAGAACAGGAAAAAGTATGCTTAGAAACAGTATTATTTGCTTTGGGTAAACATTTTCAAGTCTCTTTTGGAAAGAATTAGGTGTAATAAGGGGAATTTTTTTTAACAACTGTTTTGAATAAGATATCAGAATTCAGATATCATGAATGGTTAGCTGTACGTTAAAACATTTTACTACGGTCTACTTGTGTGCAGGGGGTCTGAGCTGCTCTCAGGTGGTGAAAGCTTCAGTTGAACGTTCATCTCTGCTGCAGCTCCAGAATCTCTTGCAGGAGTTCAAAGATCTCAGAGATACTCACAGAAAATCCAATGCACCTGTAAGAAACACATTAACATGAGCACATGTTCACCCTTGATTCTGTATTTCCAAACAATGGCACAAGCAGGTGAAGTTATTGAAAAAAAATTATATTTCTACCCCCCCCCCCCCCTCCCTCCCCTCTTCTCTCAGCAGTGTGGTGCAGACTCAAAAGTCAACGAGTGTTTCAGGGCTCTTGTAGAAGAACTGGAAAGCTACCTGCAGCCGGTTCTCTCCCAGTTTGACTTCTCGTGCTTCAGGTACACTTGATATGGTCTAATAACATTCACACAATTACGCATGCCCGAGGGGTTCATTAATAGCTTTTAAGTGAATAATAACCTGAAATATAACCAGTTTTGTCACTGGGTACTTTTGCTTCTCGGTTCTTTGTAGATGTAATATTAAGGTCTTGTCTCATCTGAACTCTTCCTCCTCTCTTCTTTCATTTCCTCTTCTTATCACAGGCTTCACTCCTCGTCCTCCCAGACCCACTCCAGAGACAAGGATGAGACGGCTGCTGATAAACCAGCCACAGGTTCAGGAAACTCTGTTCAAAAACATTCTCTGTTTTACTCTGTTTTTTTATATCTCTGAGTTTTTTCTTTTAACTCTTTTAAACCTTGCTTTGTTATGTATTTATTACTCAGCAACCAGTAGACGTTATTTCAATATTTTGGTTAAGTATAGACCTGAATTAGACTGAATACAGTATATGTAACTCAATTGTAGCCCAAATAACCTTGTTTTTTTATTTACATAACATTATTTACATGCATTGAAATGCAAAAAATCTGCACTTATAAGGTGTTTGATTTCTTTTTTTCTAAATGGTCAATATGTTTTGTCTCTTTGTCTGACCCACTTTTTTGGCCACTCATTAGATGGTTTATATTTCTGTTTGCATTATCAATAAATTACAGGGAAATTAAAAAAGAATACCACAACTTTGAAAATCAAGTCGTCAATTTATGGAAACTCTGAAGTTTAAGTAATCTTCACATTAATTAATTACACAAGGTTCCATTGTGTGTGAGTTTTTGTTTTTTGATTAAATACAGTTTTTCAAAGTTGTGGTATTCTTTTTGAATCACTCAGTATTAACAACAGTTAAGTGTTATTTTATGACATGTTATATATGCAGCCAAAACTTTGCTCTAAATTTGAATAGCAAGCACAACACAACCTGAAATAGAATTTTTGTTTTAAATAACTCAAAAGTAGAAACAAGAACAACAAAACTAATTGATTTCAAAGTTTATTGTTTTACAAAGTTGTTTGACTTTATTTGTATATACATATAATATAATATATATTAAACCTCGGGTGCAGGAGGAACAATGCGGGTTTCGACCAGGTCGTGGAACACTGGACCAGCTCTATACCCTCTGCAGGGTCCTCGAGGGGTCATGGGAGTTCGCCCAACCGGTCCACATGTACTTTGTGGATTTGGAGAAGGCATTCGACCATGTCCCTTGTGGTGTTCTGTGGGAGGTTCTCTGGGAGTATGGGGTCCGGGGCGCTCTGCTAAGAGCTGTCCAGTCCCTGTACAACCAGAGCAGGAGCTTGGTCCGCATTGCCGGCACAAAGTCAGACCTGTTCCCAGTGCACGTTGGCCTCCGGCAGGGCTGCCCCTTATCACCGGTTCTGTTCATAGTTTATATGGACAGAATCGCTAGGTGCAGCTGGGGGCCGGAGGGGGTCCAGTTCGGGGACCTCAGGATTTCATATCTGCTGTTTGCGGACGATGTTGTCCTGTTGGCTTCTTCGGGCCTAGACCTGCAGCGCGCGTTTGGGCGGTTTGCAGCCGAGTGTGAAGCGGCTGGGATGAGGATCAGCACTTCCAAGTCTGAGGCCATGGTTCTCGACCGGAAAAGGTAGCTTGCGCTCTCCAGGTCAGTGGAGTGCTCCTTCCTCAGGTGGAGGAGTTTAAGTATCTCGGGGTCCTGTTCACGAGTGAGGGGAGGATGGAACGCGAGATCGACAAACGGATCGGTGCAGTGATGCGGTCGCTGTATCGGTCTGTTGTGGTGAAAAGGGAGCTAAGCCAAAAGGCGAAGCTCTTGATTTACCGGTCCCTACTCTCACCTGTGGTCATGAGCTCTGGGTCATGACCGAAAGGACAAGATCCCGGATACAAGCGGCCGAAATGAGCTTCCTCCGTCGGGTTGCTGGGCGCTCCCTTAGAGATAGGGTGAGAAGCTCCGTCACCCGGGGGAAGCTCGGAGTAGAGCCTCTGCTCCTCCACATCGAGAGGAGTCAGCTGAGGTGGCTTGGGCATCTGTTCCAGATGTCTCCTGGACACCTCCCAGGGGAGGAGGCCCCAGGGAAGACCCAGGACGCGCTGGAGGGACTATGTCTCCCAGCTGGCCTGGGAACGCCTCGGGATCCCTTCCGGGGAGCTGGAAGAAGTGTCTGTGGAGAGGGAAGTCTGGGCATCCCTGCTTAGACTGCTGCCCCCACGACCCGGCCCCGTATAAGCGGGAGAAGACGAGACGAGACGATATTGAATATTTGAGTATTTATAAAAGAGATTTGAGTGTTATTCATAAAAAAGTAAAAGGGACTGAGAAAGATTATATAGAATGTATAATAATGTATCAATACAAGACATAACATTCACATGGCATTGTCTTCTTATTTAATGTTAAATGTGAGCACAAACAGCAGAACAATTTAATTTTAGTGTCAGTTTTTTACATTCAGTACAAATAAGTTGCATCAAACATTCTGAGCCGTTTTGCGACTAAGCTAAAGAGCAGTTTAAGAAATGTATTTGGTTTTCTGGTGCCTGATGTATTTAAGTTTCTCAATCTGTGTTTTTAATTTCAATTTTAACCTTCTTCAGCAGACTGAGTTTGTATTACTGCAATCTTAGATAGCCCTTAAAGATACCATAAGTAAAGTCTATTATTTTTAATATAAAAATACACTCTTGTACTCCTGTGTTATAGCAACCCACTTGAAACAGTGGAATAAAAGTTTTCGTGAGCAGTAAATATGTTTCTGTGTTGGATAAGAGGTTAAAGGAGAGTGTTAAAATGAAGGGTGTTCTGTGTTCCCCAGAGCCTGGCGAGTATGTGGTGATCCTGGCCGACTGTGTGCTCCTGCAGTTTCCTCTGGAGGCTCTGAGCTTATTCCAAACTGACTCCATCGCTTCGGTTTCCCGAGACTTTTCACTTCAGGTTCTACATTCACGACTCCAGACGAATCAGGAATCAGGTGGGAGCAAAGATGTTGATCAATACTCTGATTTGGTGTTCACTTTTAGTTTCTTAAAAGTATACTCCACCCCAAAATGGAAGTTTATTTATTGATCATTTACCCTGAAGTATTCCATTTGAGCCATGTTCAAATCAAGATAAGTTAAACACGCAGTGTGTCCCCGAACAGCAGCACAAAATTGGTTTGTCTATAATTGGTTTACCTCGTTGGTTGACTTCCTTTTTAGGCTATGGAGATACATGCTCATGCCACAACAGAAGAGAAACTCAACGCAGTCAGAGTGATTGATACACATAGAATGGTGACAACAGCCAAGATTTATAATATTGATCAAACACTGACACCACTCTGTATATCAACCTCTCTGACGATAGTTTCATAAGTCTTTTAAAAGAAGTTTGTTTGAAGTCTACACAAAAAAATCAGGAGAAGATAGACAGCTTGGGCTTAGAGAGAGTGAATTTGAGCAGGAGGGGAAATAATGACTTTAATAAAAAAAATGTAGTTCTACATGTTTAATGCATGAGTTTTATGAATATCATTAACTCCTTTAATGTAATACAAAAAATTACTCAATGTCAGATGTTTCTGCCCTTTTTTAGATTTTAAATACCTTTTTATAACAATTAATTAGAAACTTCAAATCATTTTTTAATCATTTTTTTATCATAGTGATTTTGATGATACAATAATATGACCTTAAACTGAAAATGTTTGCCTTGCTTTGACAATAAAAATACTTGTCAACCACGGTTAAGGGTCAGGTTCATACGACTTTCATTCCAAGAGTAAAAAGCAAGTGTCCCCAAATTCTACCATTCAAGTTTTTATTAGATTTTACTCAAATTTTAGAGATAAAATTTGTTTCTCTCTTAATTGCACCTCTACAAAACATATAAAATAAAAACAAAACACTTCATTAATCCCCTTTTAAAGACTAAGATTAAGAGTCATTTCTGCCCAGATCGGTTACATCTCTCTGGTTTAGCTTAAATTGACTATTCTACTGTCTTTTATATATGCACCAGAGAACATTAAATAAGGTTAATTATGTATCTTAAAGTACAAAAGAAAAGAGGAGTCTTGTTAGAGAGAGAGCAATACCTGCCCATTAAAAAACTAATTTTACCATCCCATGTCTGAATGTGGATCTGAATAGAAAATGTTCAGCTAATGTCACACACCGACCCTATTCACTCTTTTTACTCAGCAATCTTCATGAATGAAAAAGCCCTTTCAAACATGAGGAGATTGTGTAAACTCCTCTCCTAGAGATACAGTTTCTTAGACGTGGCTTGAATCCGTAGCCTTCTCACGCTATTCCACCTAGCTGTCCTCTTCTAAGATACTTTTCTAGATATGGTATAAGACGCAAACTCCAACAAAGGTTTCTTTTACAGTAAACTTTTGTAAGTCTCCTGGTTTCTCTTCCTGAGAGGATTCCAGGTCTTTACTCATGCTCTTAGTTTGCAGAGGGTTGTGTGACCCTGAGTCCAAATGAGTTAATTGCTGTTTGGTATTAATTAAAAAGTGTAAAAGCATCCAGAGGTATTTCTGAACACGTTTAATCAGTTCACAAAGCACATGCTAATAAACCTCCTCTGATGGGAATTGCTCCGTCAGGATTTACACTCGTAATCTCTTTAACATTCAGATGCGCCCTAGCAACTGGGACATGCCTTACATTTTTATTTGCTTAATTAATGTATTCCTTTTTCAAAGGTTCTGCATGTCAAATTTTAAATTAAAAACTAAACGCGGCAATGCTTGAAGCCGTTGGTGACGCATGTCCCAATCCAGGGTGGATTTTGCAGGTGATTAAAGAAAAGTAAGGTTTAGGGTAAAAATTATTCTGAAAGTTTAAGAGCTTCAATCTCTCTCTGGATTCCAAAGCTAAGTTTAAGTGTCACAGAGGGTCACTGCAAATTTTAACAACTCTTTCAAAACTTGACTTTTGTGTTATTAAACCTATTGAATAGAGTATGAGTATTCATACAGTGTATCGAACCTCCAGCAATATACTGAGCAGTTTCCATCTTTCTTCTACCATTCACTAGGATCCTATCAGACTGTTTGTCCCCTTTTGGATTAGTGTAACCCATGTAATCAAATAACAATATGTAACTAAAGATGTCATAAAAAACGTTCATTAATAGTAGAACTATTTGGAGAGTGTGCCCAAAGCTTAGCAGCCAGGAGAGAAAATTCATTATACTTTACCTTTATCTAACCAATGTTGCTTTAATTTAAGCCTACTGTCAACTGTCTTAAAAGTTTAAAGGATTTTTACTTAAACTGGGATTTTTTTATGATGTAGTGGTAAACGGGCACTAACTAAGCTAATCATTTGCATGTAAACAGTATTGACTTATGCTAAAAATGTTAGCATACTGAAATTATACTACTGTTACAGTCATTGAATTACAGTATTTATAAATGCTCATTTATATGTTGTTGGTTGGTTGGAAGGGTTATATTTGATTTCGGATTTAAATGAAGTTTGGCACATTTAATTAAACCCAAACATCTTTGTTTAGTGACAGACTTTGATATAAAAATACTGTATGTATTCTTAAGACTGTCTTGAATTTAAAGGCTTTCTGCTTAAGCTGTGATTTTTATTTGATGATAGATTTAAATTTTCTCATAGTAAAAGATCTCCAGCCGAGAAGCTAAGGATTTGAATGTAAAACAACATTTACGTATGCTAAAAATGTTAGCATAGTGTAACCGTGTGATTATATGTATTCCTTAGTGAACTTATATTCTTTTACAGCCATTGAATTTCATAGAAATGCTCATTTATATGTTGTCGGCTAATTGGAAGTGTTTTAATTGATTTTTCACACCTGGTTTGAATGAAGTTTGGCACTTTCACAATTATTCAAACCTAAATATCTGTGTTTAGTGACAGATTTGGATATTGAAACCCTGTATGTAATCTTGCTCTTCTGATTTAGGAAGGTGAACACTTGTGAACTTAAGCCAAACACTGGTTTGAATTTCACTCTAACTAATATTTGCTAACCAGTTTGTAACCCTCAAATGTCTCCTCTACTGTAAATGAATAAAGCTGAGAGCTTTCATGTGTAGATTGGAACGGTTATGATGTCTGCATGACTCTGAGCGTCTGTGGCGCATTATTGAAGAGCAAACGGTCACCGCTGGATATTAAATGCCACTGGCCTCAGCTGGCGCGTGTCTTGTTTTACTCACTCCTGCTCATTTCCTCCCCCCAATATCTCGTTTTACTTGCTCCCAGTTGAAAGAGAGAATAAAAAGGAGGCCAAAGGTTCCCAGGGAGCAAAGGGGAAGAATGATCAAAGCCGAAGCATCAAAGCTGTGAGTTATAAAAAACACACAAACATACACAGATTTAATTTCTGCAAGCTGCCCGCCTTGCTCTCTCTGTAATGGTATAATGAGTTCTTTTCACTTGAATTGAGTTGAAATGAAGTGACCTTTGGGCTGTGGATGTGTGTGTCATACAGATGCCGGTCAGTCGTGTTGCGCCACCAAACACCATTCCGCTGGACTCACACAGCTTTAGGTGTATCCTTCACTCATTTTCACCTTCTGATGTGTAAAAGGTCAGAGACGGAAAATATTTTCTTTATTCAGATTTCAATTTGGTGCACCAATATGTTTGGGACTTATGTTTTGTATTCAGTTTTTTTAAGCTCTTTTGAAGATGTTTATCCAGACGTTTCCTTGGTTAGGGTCACAGGGTTCTCCGGCTCGCATTGGAGGGTAGGTAGGGTACACACTGGACAGGACACCACTTTGCTGCAAGACTATATTTACTCCCCATTCTCACATTCATTCCAGAATCTCCTGTTCTAGCAGGATTTTATCTGAAGACGTTTTTTCTGAAAGGTGTCTATGTAACATGAGCTGATCCAATTCTTTAAGGTGTTTTGTAAAAAGTAATTAGCAGAGAAGGGCTGCATCTCTTTCTGGTTTCTTAAAAAGCATTTAAACTTAAAAAAGAGATTTTCTGTGGCTCACCGCACCTTTTGGATATATGTTGCTCCATCTTGACTACTCTACTAGGCTAACAGGATGACTTAAAAATCAACAAAATAAAACCTCATTTGCTATGATGCTGTTAATGTCAGCTGTATATTTGTGTGACTAATCCAATAAAACATTAATTTCAGGATGTTTCTCGTAACAGAGACAGAGGTTCAACTGTGACGAGAGGGAATGTACCTTAATGAAGTTCCTTGAACAAGATTGAGGAGGATCATTACAGATAATTGATATTCCATAAACAGCTTGTCCTCATCAGATCATTAGAATCCTCAGGATTTAAGCAGACCTAACCTTTCCTCAGTCGATGACCTAAACATCACTCTCTTAAGTGCTGGGGGGTGTCTCGAGGTCCCTCTTCAGACAGCAGGCCTAAGTTCGCTCCTCCTTACTCGCTTGCGAATTTAGGCAATTTTATGTGATGTGTACTGCTGAATTATATGGAAAAAGTCATTTCTGAAACAGCTGGTTTTAAAAGCACCTTTATCTATATTGGGGATTATTAAAAAACTTGATGTATTGTGTTCATTTTAGGGGTTTAGCGCACATTATTTTTTTCAATAAAGGAGGTGGTTTTTATTTCACACAATTAATGCCTGTTATCTGTGACCTGAAGATTTTAGACACGTTTATTAACTGATTTAATGTTTTTTATTCCCTCAGTAAATATCGTCTCTTTTTATTCACAACTGTTTTGAGGCCTTTGTTAAGCCTAATATTTGCATGTGAAATTGAAGATTTTGTGGAATTAATTTTAAATTCAGACAATGTGATAAGGTGCCTTGTTTGTTAAAGAACTTTTGTTTTACATTATGTAAATGGATGGAAATAGAATAAAATAGAGATTTAGTAGTTGAATTGAGTTTTGTTTTTAACCTGGGATGTTTTTATACAATTGGACTTAATCGTTGCGAGTCCAGAGGTGACATTTTGTAGACTTTGCATGCTGACAAAAATGGAAGGCATTTTATTTACTTGAAAATTTGGCTTTTTTGCACACTTAAATTTATAAAGATTGAATTACTTTTCATTTTTTTTATTTAGTACTGTGTGCTATTAAATTGTGACATAATATGGTCAAAGGTTATAGAAAATGGATTTGTTCAATTTTGTTTGCTTTAATCTGCTTGTAAATCATGAAGATCTCAAGAGAAAGGTTTTCTTAATTTAAACACTCAGATGTTATTGAGGAGGAAGATGGAAGCCAGAATGGTGAGTACTTTTCTTAGTTCTGTGACAGGTCACATTCTCTCTCTGTGGGGTGTGCTGATAACATGGTAACATTTTTTGGGGGGTCTATTAAGAGACGATAAGTGCAGTAGAGCTGACGAAGAGCATCCTGGAGGAGAACTCTGCTCAGTTCACTGTGCACTGGAGAGGATTGATGAGAAGCTCTGCCTCACACAGGTCTGAAGAATAACGTTTAAAACTGTTCATTCCGGATCATGGACTTCATCAATGTGAATGATTGGTTATCTCTCAGTGCTGCAGATATGGAGCAGTTGTTGTTCTCCTGCAGTGGTTTTCTCTTCTCCAGCTCCAGAAGCTTCTTTTCCACTTTCTCCCAAGCCAAGATGCCTTCCCTTGACCTCCCTGGTAATTTCAGTCTCTCTGCTCCATTCTCAGTGTTTTTACATCTCCCAACAAGCTTTTGTGAACATGGTGTTGTGTGTTTTGTAGGATGTATGATGGTTCTACTCTTCGAATGTGATCAGAAGAGAGTCAAAGTCCAGAGAAGGTTCGGGACACACATCATTCTTTTACAATTAAGATTTACTTTAATCACATCTGTTTGTTTACATCCTGGTAAATTTTATTGAAAATATTTGTGACTTTTAAAGGTTCGTTGTTTGGTTTTGGGGGTTGACAAACATTCTAGGTCAAAGATCACTTTTAGTATCTTAAATCGTGGTTTTATTTTTGGACGTCTTTTCTCAATGACTCTGAAGTGATTTGTGCAGCGAGTCTCTGTGTTTAAAACAAACCCCTTCGTTTATGTTACTCTAATCTGGTTGTCGGACTTAATTTATTATGATTGGATGCTCTGTGCAGCAACCCTTCTTGCTGTTTTTTTTTGTTTGTTTGTTTTTTTTTACAGAGATTACTGTCTTCTAAAAGATAAGCACTCGAAATTCAAGAGCTACTCACTTGAGTGAACTCAGATGACAACAGCGCTTGTTTTCAGGACAAAATACTCTATAGAGGATTAGTATTTTCTGAAGAGCAACCAATGGGGGAGGGGAAACAGAGCCTGCCAACTGGCTAACCAAGCAATTGCTTGGTGCCCCTGACCAGTAGGTGGCCTCAAGGGCTGATCAGTTTTAAATTGCTACCACAGCAGTGACTAGTTTTCATTCCCACGTGTGGACATGTAAATGCCCCGCAGTCCCAATCCCAAGCATCCCTTTACCTCTAGGGGCAGCCATAGCTGCCTACTACTTCGGGTTTTTGTTCACTGCTGTGTGTGTACACTGGGATGGGTTAAATGCACAGCACAAATTCCAGGTATGGGTCACTCCATAGCTGGCCAACTGGTCACAGTCACTTAACTTCACTTTCCCTTCACTTCATTCTGCCACTGCTGTATAAATGCTACTGGTCTAATCAAGGTCAATGATCTATGTTAAGATAAGCGGAATGTGATACCCCAGATCTGGGTTTTCTTAAACATGAAATCATCTTAAGACAGTTACTAGTTTTCATTCCCACTTGTCGACATGTAAATGCCCTGCAGTCCCAATCCCAAGCACCACTTCACCTCTAAGGGCACGCCACCCATCCCACATGTGATCATAATATTGGGGAAAAAAAAGTTAAATATACTTATCCTGCTGATATTGAGAAAAGAGAGCGTTAAGAGGAGAAAAGTAGGCAAGAAAGTGGTGAATTATGTTTAGTGTATGTCTTGCTAACTGTTTTGTATGCAAAAGTTTTTTTTTTCATTTACAAAAAGTAAGCTGTCCAAATGTAGTGTTAGTTTTTTTACCTGTCATATACTTGTTTTATTATTTGTAAGTAATGCATGAGAACTATAATGTAGGCTTCGACTCAGCTTAATATTCTGCATTGTAACTACGCTATTGTGTAATTAAGTGTAAACATATAGAATGAACATATCAGCAAAGTCTTTTACAAATTTTCTGGTTAACATGTTGTTATTTTTAGTATTATGTGCAATATAATTTGCTGTATAAGTGGAGATACATGCTGGTTGAAGGCCCCTGTGAATTTTGTGTAGAACCCGCAAGAGTGTGTAGAATGATCTTCAAGGTAAAGTATTTAGTAAGAATGGCATCAGAATATGGGAAGATTCATTTGAAGAATGATTTTTAAAAAAAATTATTTGTTTCAATGACCCTGAGAAAAGCCTTTTGAAGAAAAAGCTATAATAGAGCCTCTGTAAAGCAACAATAATTTTGTTGGAGTTAGGCTCATTTATTATCCCTCCTTAAATATTAAATAGTTTTTAAGTATTTTGGAATATTTTCAGCTGCTCTCCGGATCTGGTGATGACACTTGTAGCAAATCTTAGGATAGATCATTAAATTAGATTACATTTAACAATAGCAGAACAATCAGAGAGATTTCAGATTTTTTTTCTTGTTAATAACTTCATTATCTCTTGGTGCTTTACAAAGCAGTGACATTCTTGTGCCTGCTGCTTCATTATGTTACAGCAGGAAAGTTCTTTAATTTTTATTCTTGATTGAGGGCACAGCTCTTAACAATACTGGCCTGGAAAATAATTGCCATCTCTATTGGTCTTAAAGCACAACAAAAATAAATATAGCAAGAAATATAAGAACTGTAGTCAGTCCAAGTCATTAATTTGAAGGCAGTTGTGGTCTGGTGGATAAGGAGATCTACTTGTGATCGGAAGGTCGCAGGTTCTACCTCCAAATCCACTGAGTTAAAGGTGGTGTAAGGGATGAAACACTTGCTCTCCCAACTTCAACAACCACAGCTGATGAGCAAGACAACAGTTTCCCAACTGCTCCCCGGGCATCACAGCAATGGCTGCCTACTACTTTGGGTGTTTGTTCACTGCTGTGTGTGTACACTGGGATGGGTTAAATGCAGAGCACAAATTCCAGGTATGGGTCACTCCATATCTGGCCAACTGCTCACCGTCACTTAACTTCACTTTCTCTTCACTTCATTTTGCCACTGCTAAATAAATGCTACTGGTCTAATCCAGGTCAATGATCTATGCTAAACTAAGCTAAATGTGATACTCCAGATCCGGGTTTTCTTAAACATGAAATCATCTTAAGATGTTCTACTTTGATGCACATCCTCTCAGTTAGCAAGGTTTTTGTGTGAAATGCTTTTTTGGGGGAAGCAAATATGAAAAAAGTTACTGCTCCAGAAACCTTGGATTGAATTCGTAAATATTCTGATGATGTGCACCAAAAATTCTGTTACTGACTGAACAAATGTTTTAAAACGAAGATACACGTAACTGCTACAGGAGGAAGGAGTTTTGAGATGAAGCCTGACCGTGTTCTGATCTCACTTTCTCACTGCAGGGGGCGAGCAAGAGCAGTAGAGGACTCGCTTGCCTCAGTGTGTCTGTGGAGCCTGACAAGAGTTCATTCAGTCATGATCAATCAGTGGCAGAGCAGCAAAGGAGAGAACGCAGAGAAGATGCACGCCGTCATCAACAGTACACGCTCACTGACACACAAACTGTCTCTCACACTCACAAAAACACTCACTGTGTTTGACGGCTGCAGGTCTGCTGAAAGATGGATTGACGTCAGGACAAGCTCTTCATGTTCCACGAACACGCCCATCTGACGCTACAGGAGTCAGGGGAGAGTCCCTTGGTGCACCAGGTGAGAGAGGGAGTGTGCTCTGTGTGACTGCGTGTATGAATCTGTGTTTGTCATTTTTCTGCACTGTCTGCAAAAAAACACCATAAATAAAGGCCTTTCTCTCTTTCCCTCCCTTGCTCTGTTATCAGCAGGCATGAGCAGAAACAAATTAGTCTGCTCTCAGTTCAATCTGGTCCTCTATGGGCTTCCCAATGTGGTGGTCACATGATCAGAGGAGCCCTCTGATTGGGTAACATCTAACCGAGTGCTGCAGAGTGAACGCAAGTCCTGTATGAGCTCTGTTTTTTCTTGTCTTTAAGAAAAATAAGTAAATATGCCTTAGTGATGTCTAAAGAAAATTAAACATGTAAAAAAAAATAAAGAATTAGTTTCCCCAAGGGACCTTGTGTGATCTGTTGTATGTTTGGAGGTTGATTGGCTGGTTAAAATATATTTTAAGATCTTTTTAAGTGGAGCATTGTATTTCAGAAAAAAAAAATCCTAAATAAATAAGGTTATGAGGAAACTTAAGGGTTTTTCTGATTTTAAATATTTGTTTTCCCAAATCAGGACTTTAAAATGTGCTGAGTATATTACACACCACTAAACTCTTGGATTTATATAGCTGACACTGAAGTAATGTTAGTAACACATTGAGTAAAACAAGTTTTTATGTGGTACTAACATTGTGCAGGTTTTCATTTTCTACTTTACTGAATTGGATCATCTTGTGGATGGTGAATTTGCTGGTCGTTTATTTCTTATTTCTCTTGTCAGTTTCAGAGCAGAGCAGTTTTTCCTCTGTATCTGTGGTGTTTAATGAGGTGTTTTCGCTGGGTCTTCTCTCATTGAGCTTCTGTCAGAGCAGTTTTTCTCCCCTTATTGATTACAGCTCTTGTATCTCACACAAAACGGGTTTATTATTGAAAAATGTTGCTGTGGTGGTGTGCTTCCCAAACTTGGGTATGCGGGTTTTGATGACCTCTTGACATCCAAGTTTTATTTGAATTTTGTTTCATTGTTGCTCAAGAGCTAACATAAAAAAATTGTATCTTCACACAGCTTTAAACAAATCAAGAATTGAATTACCTCTAAATGCAATATCAGTTTACTTTGACTTTTTTCGTGAGTTTAGAAGTTTTAATAAATGTTTCCAGAACTTTCTAGTGGGTGTGATGAGACGGCAGTTAGCTGGTATGATTTCACAGTTTCACTGACTGAAAGCTTGCAACTAACCTTTATGTTTCCGTAAAGGTTCAGTCAATTCAATGTGTTATTCATATTAAATGGGAGACCTCAAGGGGAAACTAGTTTGCTGTGGGAAGCTAGTGAGGCCAGCAGGGGATACTCACACTTTGGTCTCTGTGGGTCCTAGCCCCCCAGTACAGTGACTGGAACTTTGTATGAAATGTTAAACCGGGGGTATGTGACTGAGGTTGGGAGTCAAGGAGTTGGTGGCTGAAAAAAGTTGGTGAACCACTGCTCTAGTGCATGCAGAAACTCAGACTGTTGTCCACCATTGATTTTGGTGCGACTCCATAAAAAGTTAAATAAATTCCAGTTTGTCTAACCAGAGTGTAATACCAAACTTTCACATAACCCAGCACCCCTTCAGAGCCTTTCTGTACTAAACATGTTTAGTTTTTATGGATAAAAGTAGCTGAGAAATACCCACTAGAATAAACATAATTTCAATGACAGCTCTAAGCTGAACAGTGTTTTCAATTCATTTGTGTTTATGCAGCTCCACTCTATTGTCTGTGTTCTGTATAAACTGAAATGTGTGTGTGCGTGTGTGCGTGTGTGTGTGTGTGTGCGTGTGTGTGCGTGTGCTGGTTGGTTCAGATGAAAAGCGGGATGTTAGTACTTATGGACAGATTAATTAGCTATAAGAAAAAGATTGCTAGTGATTTCTCTCCCGAGGTGCTTATTGTGTGTGCTACTGGCCCAATTCAATTTCTTCTTTCCCTCTGCCTTTTTGCTTTAATAGTGATATTGCATAATTCTTTATTGTTCAAATTAATATCATAAGCCTTGTCTAGTGAGGACACGTGACATGAAAGATCCACAGAGTTGAGCCTAGTTATGTTAACCATGTTTTTTTGTTTTACAAAAATATGCAATTACTTTTAATAATATTTAAATACGGAGAAAATATTAATAGTAATATAGAAGCTGATGAAACAAAAATATATAAAAAATACTATGCAAGAGGAATTTAACCATAGTAAATGTTTATTAAGTAGACCCAGATCTAAAGTTAAATCAAGTTGAATTGCTCTAATCACATGGAGGCTCAGGCTCCAGAGTTACTGGGGATTTTTCTAAGCTGCGTCCTGGGAATGTTAGATGATGTGATGAGTTTGTACATCTGTTGGTTTCCCACATTAGATTCAGAGTCCAGAAATTACCAGGTCTATGACATCTCACAATTAAGGCCATTTCCAGACAGATATTATTCTCTCATCGTGTTCTCTGACTTCTGTTGTTTCAATCTGAGCACAAACCTCCTGCTTTCCTCTGGAAGATAATAGGAAGTGACTAAACTGTTATTCTTCAACTGATAGCTTGAGGCTATGTTCCCATTGGCACCAATTTGAAAAGTGCCCTACTTTACAGTAGGATAAAATAACATTAAAACATTGTAAAAATATATGTGTATATTTTTAAATAGCACATTTTGACATTGATTGAAATGGCTAAGATTTACATAATAAGTTTTCATTTTTTTATTATCTGTTAAGCTATATTAAGACTTTAAACTGTGTATAGTAAAGGACGTGCTATTCTAGTAACAGCCATAATGCAGCAGTGAGTAATGTTTTAGGTTTTGTCATTTTTTCCTTTAATTCTTGTGTTATTTTGTACATTTTATGCTCTCTACAAAAATGTATTGATCACTATGCCCTCACGGTATATACAGTCAATCGTTCCAAAGCTGTTTGGAGGTTTTTAAGAGGGTCATATTTTAAGGTAGCTGTTACAGCCTTGTAGATAAATGCCTGTTCTTTGCCACTTGTTATGCCTGATTTAAAACTTGTGGCTCTCCAGAACATGGAAAGTGAAGTTTCAGAAACTTTTCAGATTTTGTCGAAATATTCATTCATCTTCTTGTAGGCTTTCTTCCCTTTCGGGGTCGCCACAGCGGAATGAACCGCCAACTCTCTGGCATATGTTTTACGCAGCGGATGCCCTTCCTGCCGCAACCCATCGCTTGGAAATTTTTTCGAAATACTTGTTTAAAAAAAAATACAATTCTTTTTGGGGCGTGAACGAGCCATGCATTTTTATGCTACACACAAAAGTTGTAGTGATTGTATTTCAATCGATTTTTACTTTTAAACCTGTGACTAAATTATTTATACAAATATTTAAAGAAAGGAACAATTTTGTAACTATATTTTATTTAGTCACTTAAAGATATCTGCAATTTTTTTTTCTTTTTTTGCACTTGTAGGAATTAGAACTAGAGATATATAAATACAGTGCATATATTTACTGAAATTGTATAAATGGCCACACCATCACTGTAACATATCATCACTCGAGTTGGGATCCATTTGCAGGCTTTTATTAACAACGTAGTCAATGAACAGGCGGGTAGTCAGGGCAGGAAGCAAAGATCGTAATCGGAAGACAGGCAGGGTCACAACAGGCAGACTTATAGACAGGGTAAACGCTCAGAGTTGCAGCACAGAGACAAACAAGACTTCGCAAAGGTTGGTGAGGAACAGTCTGATTATATACTGGTGGTAATGTGCTTCAGCTGGAAGGGTAATCAAAGCGGACCTGGGGTGTAATGTTCTTCAGCTGGGTGTGTAATCACGATGCCCTCGTGCAACGAGGATGCCCTCTACTGGTTAGAGGAGGGAGTGACGAGGTTAGCCTCTGTGACATAGCCCCCTCCCTATGAGCGACTCCTGGCGCGATGAGGCAGACGGTGACGGGGTCTCCCACGTGGTCGAGGAGCCGGCTTGTTCGGGTGGTTGCGGTGGAAGGTCTCCGTGAAGCCTGGGTCGAGAGTGTCCTCCGTGTTACCCAAGAGTGCTCCTCTGGACCGTACCCCTCCCTGTGCCTAAGAGGCAGTCCAGGGAGGAGCTGGTGGCAGGAGCCATGCCACAAAAAGTGACCTCAGAAACAAGGCCTGTGGCATCGGCAAGAGCAGGCGAAGAGCAGGTGCCGGCGGAGCTGGGCAGCGGCGCTCGGGAGGCGCCGGCAGCCGCAGAGTAGGCATCGGCAGAGCTGGGCAGCGGCGCTCGGGTGACGCCGGCAGGCGCAGAGTAGGCATCGGCAGAGCTGGGCAACGGCGCTCGGGTGGCGCCGGCAGGCGCAGGCGAAGAGCAGGTGCCGGCGGAGCTGGGCAGCGGCGCTCGGGTGGTGCCGGCAGGCGCAGAGTAGGCATCGGCAGAGCTGGGCAGCGGCGCTCGGGTGGCGCCGGCAGAGCAGGGAAGCGACGCTGGGTTGGCGCCGGGAGAGCAGGGCAACGGCGCTGGGTTGGTGCCGGCAGAGCAGGGCAACGGCGCTGGGTTGGCGCCGGCAGAGCAGGGCAGCGGCGCTGGGTTGGCGCCGGCAGGGCAGGGCAGCGGCGCTGGGTTGGCGCCGGCAGAGCAGGGCAGCGGCGCTGGGTTGGCGCCGGCAGGGCAGGGCAGCGGCGCTGGGTTGGCGCCGGCAGAGCAGGGCAGCGGCGCTGGGTTGGCGCCGGCAGGGCAGGGCAGCGGCGCTGGGTTGGCGCCGGCAGGGCAGGGCAGCGGCGCTGGGTTGGCGCCGGCAGAGCAGGGCAGCGGCGCTGGGTGTGCGCCGGCAGAGCAGGCCAGCGGCGCTGGGTGTGCGCCGGCAGACACGGAACCTGGGGCGGCGCCGGCAGACACAGGCGCTGGGGCGGCGAAGGCAGACGCGGAACCTGGGGCGGCGCCGGCAGACACGGAACCTGGAGCGGCGAAGGCAGACACGGAACCTGGAGCGGCGAAGGCAGACACGGAACCTGGAGCGGCGAAGGCAGACACGGAACCTGGGGCGGCGAAGGCAGACACGGAACCTGGGGCGGCGAAGGCAGACACGGAACCTGGGGCGGCGCCGGCAGACACGGAACCTGGGGCGGCGCCGGCAGACACGGAACCTGGGGAGGCGCCGGCAGACACAGGCGCTGGAGCGGCGAAGGCAGACACGGAACCTGGGCTGCCGCCGGCAGACTCCGGCGCAGGGGCGGCGCAGGCAGACTCAGGCGCAGGGGCGGCGCAGGCAGACTCAGGCGCAGGGGCGGCGCAGGCAGACTCAGGCGCAGGGGCGGCGCAGGCAGACTCAGGCGCAGGGGCGGCGCAGGCAGACTCAGGCGCAGGGGCGGCGCAGGTAGACTCAGGCGCAGGGGCGGCGCAGGCAGACTCAGGCGCAGGGGCGGCGCAGGCAGACTCAGGCGAGGCAATAAAACAAGCAGGACGGCATAACAAGAACCCCCATCCTTAATGACAGGAACATGGCACACTTCAACCACGACTCTCCCCTCAGCCTCAGGGATTAGTGTTTTCGGGGCAACACTGGCGCGGTCTCCACTAATCCTCCGAGCAGTAGAATCGGTCGTACTGACTGAAAAAGAGAGAGTTGAGGGGTTTGAACCCCTCCTTTTCTTCCTCTTCTTCTTCTTCGAAGGAGGTTGTGGTTGTGGCACCCCCGTGGAGGTGTCTAGACTGACCCTCTCAGGGCATGAGGCAGACGGAGTCTGGATGGGAAGCTTTGCGCAGGGTATGTGGGGAGTGCGATTCTCCACCTTGGAGGAATCTGAGGCACTAACGGGCTCAAAAACTGAGGATAGGAAGCCCATACCACTCTGGGAGGGCAACCTCTCCTTCAGACCTCCGGACGGCCCTTCTCAGTCTCCTCTTCTGTGACTTATTGCGTGTCTCCGTTGACTTTATACTGCTTGGGGAAGATGGTGAGTCCTGGAAGTCATCACTGCCCAGCAGAAGCTCGAGATCCTCACCATAGAGCTCCCGCTACTTCTGCTGGATGAAGTCATCGACTAACTGCCAGAAGTCCCAACTCCACTTGTCCCCTAGACTGCTGTGGTTCACGGGTTCCTCCAGTCCATCCAGGAACAGGGTAAAGAGCCAAAGGTCTGGCAGCCCAAACCCCTGCAACCTCGTCCACAGCTTCTCAGCATAAAGTCCATAGGGCAGTTCATCCCACTGGAGCTCTTGCAGCCTCTGCGTTAAGAGCACGCTCATATGGACCTCAGAGAGATCCACTGGAGACTCACCAGGACTGTCAGCTGGGGTCCATACTGAGCGGTACTCTCTGTCCTGTGAAAACTCCGGCAATCTTTCACCTGCGCTCTTGCCCTCACGGGGCTGATCAAACCTCTCCGGACAGGCGAGGCGAGGACTGACCTGCGGCACATCCACGGCGGCGGAAGCGGCGTGAGCGCTCAGTGACGTCATGGCTGCCGCTGGGTAAGAGACATGCACCTTCTGCAGCGCGATTACCAGCTCCTCGGTGAGGGATGTCAAGCAACTCAGCTGATGTTGCTGCGCAGCGAGTTGATCTGCCTGAGTAGACAGCGCTGAGGACAGTTGTGAGAAAGCCGCTGGATCGTAAGACGGCGAAGTCTTCTGTAACATATCATCACTCGAGTTGGGATCCATTTGCAGGCTTTTATTAACAAC
This sequence comes from Danionella dracula, assembly GCA_900490495.1. Lineage (NCBI taxonomy): Eukaryota > Metazoa > Chordata > Actinopteri > Cypriniformes > Danionidae > Danionella > Danionella dracula. The sequence goes on from UELW01000778.1 coordinate 13,767,047, forward strand.
GTAGTCAATGAACAGGCGGGTAGTCAGGGCAGGCAGCAAAGATCGTAATCGGAAGACAGGCAGGGTCACAACAGGCAGACTTATAGACAGGGTAAACGCTCAGAGTTGCAGCACAGAGACAAACAAGACTTCGCAAAGGTTGGTGAGGAACAGTCTGATTATATACTGGTGGTAATGTGCTTCAGCTGGAAGGGTAATCAAAGCGGACCTGGGGTGTAATGTTCTACAGCTGGGTGTGTAATCACGATGCCCTCGTGCAACGAGGATGCCCTCTGCTGGTTAGAGGAGGGAGTGACGAGGTTAGCCTCTGTGACAATCACCATCAGTAACTTTACCCAACATGGACTGATGTAAGTACAGATAAAAAGCATCTTTGTTCAGGAACTTTGCCGTCAAAACCAAAAAAAAAAATAAAGCACTTTCCCTCAGATGAAGGTTTTTATGTTTCAGGGATCCACTAGTCTCAGCCTCAAACATCATGTCAGCGGAACACTAGCTAGGCATCTGATGAGTTTGGTATGGAAAGTTGGAAACACTTAAAGGGTTTGATTGGTTAAACTCCAGATTTCTGGTAGTAGCATTATGTTTAATTTTGTTCAACTCGGAAACAACATGGAGGCATGATTTTAACATGATTTTAAAGAACAACTAAATATTGGATTCGCTAACTCGTTGCATGTCAGTCAGTTGTGGTGGCCTGGTTACACGAGACCAGGGATCCACCAGCCATGCTCAGTTAGGCTCTGTCACAATCACAACATGGTGTTATTAACCATCAATAATCAAGGGCCTTTGAGCCATTTAGAAACACACCATAACTATACAGTATGCATTCAATTGATTCTATCCCTGAATCCCTCTTAATCCTTGAGTTTTCAAACATTCATCGTCCAGCTTTGTCTATGTTAATCACAGCACACTCTTATTACAGTAACAATCTCATCTTTGGTATCTCCTTGATTCCTCAAATGAATCAGAACCCTTCTCAAGTTCATATCAGATGGTCTTGTGTTGATTTTTCTCTGGATTCTAGGAAGATGCTGGCTGAGTTCTGACTAATGCTAGAGAAGCCAAGTTGAGCTGTAGATCTGTATTTCAAAGAAAAGTTTGGTTTTTTTTACTCCTGTTAGGTTTTTCAAGACATTACAGAATAAAAACTGCATTTGTCTAATATTGTGTTGTGAAATACATCTTGAGATAGAGAAGCAGTGATCTCTTCTCAGAGACCTACACAACAAAACAAACGTGTCCATACATGGCGTTCCAAAAGAACTACAATTCAACTACCATTCAAATTTTACTTTTACAGATTTTACTTAATGCATTTTAACCACTGTAACAGAAGTGTGTTTTAAACACCTTCCATAAGTTTATCTATCATAATAGGTGCCTTTAAACATAGTTTGTATTTTGGTGGCAAAATAAACATTAGTAGTACTGTCAATAAATGCAGGCATGTGTTTGTTAGGGATCATTAGCTTGTCAAGTTGGCGGTTCACTTTTTTAGGAATTTGAAAACAACTATGCTGTAATTAATAAAAAGATAAGGGTGACAGTAACATTTCCACAGTTTAAAAGAGTTACCGAATTTAAATCAACAAAATGAATAAATGTTTTAGCTTGTTGGATTTATTTAAAGCTAAGTCAATAATGTCCACTTTTCTAGTTGTTCTTGGCCAATTTCTGTCTGACATGATTAGTTATCATTAATTGGTTTAAAATGTTGACAACAAATATTGGGGTTTGTGTCTTTCATTTTGGTACAATTGTATGGTTAAAAGTGCCGTTTAAAAGTTCTGAAATACTCATGGAAGTTTCTCCAAATGAACGTTTGAATATTTTGATCTAAAAAACGACAGAGATTTCTAACTTTAGTTATTGTTCACTTTGTCATTTAAAATTTTGTGGAAGCAGAAAGACATTTGTAGGCGTCCATTATTTGTCCAGAAGTCTTTTAAATGTTTTATTATTAGAATTAAATACAACTTTCATTTAATCATTGGTTTGTTAGGAGAGAAAATAGGATTAGGATTAGGATAGGATTAAAAAAAAAAAAAAAGACTTCTCATTCTCATTTTTTAGTGTTTGCCTTCCTATCCTGATTTTGTCCAAGAGAAAAATCTAGTGCAGTCTTGAAACTTTGAGCTCTTTTCCATTTTTATATTTTTGCAACATCTGCACATTCTCATGTCTGGGAGACCTTTGCCTTTAAATGAGTTGCAAGCTCAGCTTTAACCATTGTCAGCGAAGACCTGCATCTACAACACAGTATGTTTATTTATAAAATACGTTTATTTGTACAAGAAACTGAAGAAGATTACCCAAAACAGCGTCCATCATCAAAATAGAATTAAAATCGGATGTCGTGCTACAAAAAGAAACAACTGCAGCGTAACAAACAAAACATACCCCAAAAAATCGAAGAGAGAAGCATGTGGGAAATGAAGATAATTAACACTTTCATTGATTTACTCTGAAGGCTGCAAGTTAATACAGATTTATAGTGTTTGCGCGCTAGATGTTGTATGTTCTGTTCTATAGTCAGAATGTGTCTAGTAGAGTGTAATAGAGTCAGATTTGAGTGCACTGCGGATCTCAGAGAGCTCCGTACAGTAGGTGACAGGAGCTGCCAGACTGTGTGAGTGATGTTCGGCTCAAACTCCAACTATGTTCGGGAGAAACACAGCATTATTAAATATTAAACCAGCTCTGAGAAGCATGCTGGGTGTTAGAGGCACGCCGCTCCTCATAAAGATTCTTCTTTAACTCTCTTCAGCCAACATGTGGAATAATGGTCAGAAACATAAAAACTGAAACAGAGACTTTTTGCTCCTTGGAAGCGTTTTTATATTATTGATATTGATATTTTGAAAAATGTTGATATTTTTCGGGTCAGAAATGATTTTGAAACAAGAAGCTTCAAGCCGAGTGATGCCTTTCTGATACTTTTGTCTGAAGATGCTCTTTAGTGAAATTTGGACTTAAAACACAGCTATGATTTGTACATTAAATGTATGAAATCACCTTAAATTGAGCGATAGGTTCTAGATTCTTTGAGCATTTGAAATATGACTGAAATCAAAGACAGCATCACACTTCCTGGTCTCTGTTGAACTAAATTGATGTATGAAATTCATCTTTAGTGGCAGTCTCTGCTGTGCTCTTGTCCCCTACAATTTTTCATTCTTTATTGGTATATTAATCCCTCAAAAGCAAGGTCCCTACAACGTATTGCAGAGCTGTCAAAGCATTGGATCTCCTCCTCCTCGCGCAGGTCCGAGTGCGCCTAAACTAAAGCAAGGCAAAAGCTGCAAGGGGGCCGTATGTTTTTTTTTATAGCAGCTCCTAGACTATGGAAAACTTATTTTGACAAATAAAAGGGTCCCTTCACAGTCTTTCCCCCCCTGGCTTGTTGACTTTAAGTGTTAGGGTTGTAAAGTGTTTTTTTTTTTTTTTTACTTTTTATTATCTTAAGGCCTATTCCCCCCTATGTTAGTTACTGAATGCCATTTCTACATGGATTTTATGCATAAACATATTGTGTCAATGCTTCATAGTCAACCTTCGAAAGTCCTTCAAAGTGTTCATCAGCCAAACGTCTCTCTGATGTGCCCTATTGGCCTCTCACTCCATGGTGTTCCAACTTTTAAAAATTACGCATTTGAACGAAAGAAAATGACTGCATGCACTTTTGACATCAGTAAAGAAAAATTATTTTTATTTACACAATTATGCGTTAACAATACTTTTTTTATTCTAGGCTATTTAGGTGGGAAAAACAATAAGATATTTTTCACAGAGTAACAGATAATCTTAAGTAGTATATCTTAAAAATATTTAGATAACTATTAGAACAAATGCTACAATTTCAAGGATTGAAGTGCTTCTGTAAAGGTTTCATTTTTCAGAATGGAATTAGGATGATTCTTGTATCAGCTGGAGACTCTGTTACCACACTCCAACATTATATGCACAGTATATCTTTTATAATGTCAGCTTTAGCTGAAAGTTGTATATAGGGATGTTCCGATCAGGTTTTTTGCCCTCTAGTCCAACTCCGAGTCATTTGATTTTGAGGATCTGCTAATAGCGAGTCCCGATCCGATACTTTTTAATACATAAAAAAACAATAAAGAGTGACAAAAACAGAACTTATTTATGTAATTTATTTAAATAAGCTTTTTTTAAATATAAAAACAACTTTTAAAGAACAGATTTTATTTTTATATTTACCTCTAATTTTACTCCATTAATTCTTCTTGTGGAGAGGTTTCAGAGAACACAAGCACAGAGGTAGAGTAGAGCTTCTCTTTTCATGAGTTTAGTAGCTTATTAACAAAATTACAGCCTATATGTGTCATGTTTGAAGCAAATCTTGTGCTTTGTATTTAATAAAAACTCTGGGATTGATTCTTTGTCATATGCTGTGGTTGTTTTCCCAGAATATAAAATACACTTTTGAAAATAAATTCAATAAAGACAGACTACGACTTTCAGTCCGATTTCTCTTTACTTTTCAGCACAAGATCAGGAAACAGCAATGTGATGGGTTACAGAACCTGGCTCGAAAACTGCACCTCCCTTTACTTTTCATAGGCGCGGTATATATGCAGAAAGCTATCCTTGCAGATAAGTTTCACGTGGCAGATATTTTGTCTCTAGCTGCGTATCCCTATCAGAAAAGCGTCACTCCTTTTAAGTTAGACTGTCTTTTTCATGGACTCTAGCTTTTAAAGTCAGACTGTCTTTTTCATGGAGTCAGGTCCAATTTATGAATTAAATAAATGTTAAATCAGGTCACCTAATTGCCAAAAACACCCACAATGCCTTAACATATGCTTTAACAGAGAGAGACAACTTTGGTTTTCCCTCTCGATGCTCAACAGAATGGTAATAAACTGTAGCTCCTCGTCTAACCACATGAGGTTGACTCTAAACAACTCAAATAAGCAAGTTCCCATTGATGGCAATGTTATAAATGACCACCTTTACAGCTAAAACAGCAACCTGGCTCCATCAGATCCTTTAATGTATGTTGCTTTAATTGACCATCATGACAAGGCCAAGGGATGTTATAAAGACATATAAAGATTTAAAGTTTTGTATAAATAAGGGAATGGCTACTTGAATATGAGCCACTCACCAGTACTCTGATGCTTTGTCAAGGAGGAACTGTCTGATTTAGCTTAGCACCAACCGTCCGTCCCAATCAGTGCACTTTCCATACTTTTACGGGTGTGAATTGTGAATAAGTGCATCCCAAATCGTAATTTAAATAAAAAAGTATTTAAATGGTGTTTTTTCTGGTTAGATTTTGAAGAGCAGAATGGTGGACTCTCAACAGACTGATATTACCCACAATCCACTGTGCTCTGTGTAAAAAGACTATATTGAACTATATTATACAATTGACTGGATTGAAATAACTGTTTTTAAAAAACTTTCTTTAACGAGTTTAAAGTGAGTGTTCAGAATAGAAAACATTCAGCAGGCCATCAACACATTTGTTAATTTTTGCAGTCTGCGCTGAATTGTTCAATATTGTTATAACTGCTCATATTGTTATTTATGATAATATTCTAAACTTTAACTCAATGGGAGGTCGTTTTCCTTCATTGACTTCCATTTCGAGACACAAAACTTCACATACAATACCCACAATTCATATCTCAGTTCCCGACTGCCCCATTTATTGTTTTTTAAGGAGGGCATGTTCATGGTGCATGCTTTTTTGATGAAGCCCAGTATCCATTTGAAAGTTTTTAAAGGGCAAAGGTCGATAAATCAGACAGTGTGTGTGTGTGCGTGTGTGTGTGTGTGTGTGTGTGTGTGTGTGTGTGCGTGTGTGTGTGTGTGTGTGTGTGTTTGAGAGAGAGAGAGAGAGAGAGAGAGAGAGGAGTGCTGTACAGTAACTGACTCCCCAGAGCAAAAACAAAGATAACATGAAGAGCACAAGCCAGCACATTTACTGCAGTTGCTTTTTTCTGCTTGCATGCGAGATCGACCTGTAGGGGATACGTTTCCAGTATGGCCAACCATTGATCTTCATGTGCTTGCAATGGTTTCAGTAAAGGAAATGTTCTCCGTTCGTTTCTGGTTCCAGGAGGGATGCATGAAATTTGATTACTGTGTTTTCTTTGGCCATACTCTTGATTCACTCTATATAAATACGAGGATTTATTTTTGTTATATTGTTGCATAAAACACTCTTTTTATTTCACTTTTCCAGTTGCACTGACAAAGATGTATTTTAAAGTTGCGATATGTCATTTTGTAGGCAATACTGGCACTGCGACAAATGAAAATAATGGCGACTTTTAAGGGTATTATCAGTCCCAGTCTGTTTCATTTCTGTTTTAATGTTTTTACTATATCTGTTGTCTGGTCCTGGTTTTCGTTTAAACTCCAGTGTTGTTTTTGTTTTCACTACCATGTGTTTCCTGACTTTTTATGCTCATGTCCACTCCACCTGTCGTTAACAAGTCGGGCGAGTTAACACGCCCTTTTTTTATTGTAGCCAATCTCTATGTAGCACGTTTTGTGTTTGATAGCTCTTGCATCATCGCATTATCTTGCCGCATTGTTTCTATGTTTTTTGAACTTGCTTATTGACTGTTGTTGACTGTTTGTGTGTTTCTAATGAATGTTTCAAGACTGGATACCTGGCTCCAACAATCCATTATTTTATATTCATTAGATGTATTTATTTTTATATTACATGAAGATAAATGTTTTCCATGTAATAAAATTGATTTTTAGGTGTAATTTTGTATGGAATAAAGCATACCAATTATTTCCCACACCCAAAATGTTAAATGTGTAAAGGTTTCCCTTTAAAATGCTGGAAGTTACAAATACAAATAAATAAATAGAAATAAAACTAGTGACTTAAATGAAAATGTTACTCCGCTCTTCAACTCTGTTCACTGGCTTCCCATTGCAGCTTGTGTAAAAAAAAAACTGATACTCACAAAATGCTTACAAAACCCATCACTAGATCTGACCTCCAGAAAAAGCAACGGTGTCTTGTAGTGCTGTCTCAGAATGGCAGAAAACTCATGTCCAGAGCTTTCTCATTTACTGTCCCTGGCTGGTGAAAAAATCTCCATGATCCAGTCAGGAAAGCTGCAAGACTAACATACTTGCATCGTTCTCTCAAATGACTGCTCCTGGAGGCTTCTTATTGGTCAAGACGGAGTAAAGTACCACCAAGGGACAGGGTGAAACTTTTTAAGTGTTTTCGGTTAAATACATATTTTTGTTGTTAACTTTTTTAAAAAAGCCCCTAAAAAACAGATTAGCTTGTGTAAAATGTGTATCTTGTGTATCTTGTGTCCCCTTTACAAGGAAATATGCAACATGGCCCAGATCCGTGTGTGTGATCAGGGTTTGATGTCTCAGTACAGGATTAGAAGGATCATCTGCTCAGGTGTGAGTGTGTCTCTTCTGAAGGCGTGTTATCTTCTCAGGTGAGCGTCTCTGCTCTGTTTTGGGTGGAAGACGGATGAGTTTTGACACATTGAGGACAGGCTCTGGTCATGCGCAGGTAATAGCCTCTCAGGAGACAGCACTGCAACAGTGCACGCTTTTATATTCATCTGCTTCTACAGTAGATACTTTATACACCACCGTTTTTTTACAATAAAGGACTTTCTTGCTCCTCTGCTACATCTTAAATTCTTGAAAAATGTAAACTTCTTTTATAGTTCTAATCTTTAAAAAATAAAATAAAGATAGAACTCAATAATCGTTGTACATTTATTTCCCCACTAAACAAGCTAGGGCGTGTTTGAGTCTCCTTCTCAACTGCTTGAGGACATCAGGGCATTAAGGGAATGAATTTCAGAAGCTTGTCTTTGGAGTTTCCTGTTTATGTTTGCAGTGTTTTGTGTTTAATGATGTGGTCTGTACTCAACTATGTTGTTGTTGTTGCATGCATTTCTTGTATGTGCCAACCAGTTACATTTATATAATGGTTTCAAGAACTTGTGTTAGAGTCTGTTGAGTTGTACGATACAGGAAAAAGTTTTAAAATGATGAGCACCTCCCACCACCTACCATTTGCCAAAACATTCCTGAGTTAATCCACATTTCGAGTCTGTAGCTCTCTGTGTGTGTTTTCAGCCCTTAGGAAAAGCTGGTTTGTCTGTGGATCAGCAGATGAAAAACTGAATAGGAATCAGATACACAGGGTTCATGTAAACTGACTGCTGCTTTTATTGCGATTGGACCATGAAATTGAAACACTGTTAGGTATATATTGCTGAGGGTTTTAATTGTAGGCTTTGACAACGAACTGAATTACTTAATTGTGTTAAAGGACTGTGGGTTTGGACAGTGAAAATGTAACACAATTCAGTCAATGGGGACATGAAGTTATAAAATATAAATGGTGTGTTAGCAAGCATAGTTGTAGGCCCCTTTTAGTAGTGCTACAGCCCTAAACTTATTCTTAGCACCCCTAAGACTAAACCCATCTTGTGTGTTTGTGCATATATATATATATATATATATATATATATATATATATATATATATATATATATATATATATATATATATATATATATATATATAGAGAGAGAGAGAGAGAGAGAGAGAGAGAGAGAGAGAGAGAGAGGAGAGAGATCTAGACGAGAGAGAGATATAGGAGAGAGATAGAGAGAGCATCTCTCCTCTCTCTCCGGAGAGAGAGAGAGCTCGAGGTAGGAGGAGAGAGCTCTCTCTCCTCGATCTCTCTCTCCTCTCCTCTCCTCTCCTCTCCTCTTCTCCCCGCGCTTTTTTGCTCTCCCCCCCCCTCCAATAATTCACTGACTGATTGTGTATTAATGAACAATAATTAGTTGGATTTTTTACAGTGTGGTTTAGGGGTTTTTGTTGTTTTTCCACTTTCCTTTTAGTCTGCAAGTCAAACAACACAAAACACAAGGAAGTCTAGTGCAAGGTCCACCCAAACCAAATTAAATATATAGATGTACAAATAAAAAATGCCAAACCCAGCCTAATATTATTTTTAAAATGTAATATTCAACTACAAAAACTATTTTCTGAACCCTTGACAAACATTTCTCAGTAGGCCATGCTCCAAAAAACCTTCTGAAATCCCATCACTGCTGTTTACTGTGTATCTGATACAAATTTATCAAACAATTTACCTACATCATTATATGTTATGTCTTCTAGATGCTGGTCACCCGTAAAGCTCCGTAAAGACCCTAGAATCAGTCTGTCAACAAATGAAACAATCTCTTTTCAAAAGCAGTATGTAATCATTCGTAAACTGGATATTAAATCCAAAATGCACAGGGAAAAATGACTGAGCTTGTCTGGGGTTGAATGTCTTTTACTGCACCTAAGCTCACGGAGAGCATATGCTCGTGATTGTGAACTGAAGCAGTAAATTGTTCTGTCTTTCAGGTAAAATATTACACTCTTTCTTAATAAGACTTTTTCACAGTCAAACTGAAGATAATTGCTGTTTCTGCTGGTGTGCATCAAGGCTCAGTATTCGGATCGTTGCTTTTCATTATATTCAGAGACTGTACGTTTCATTTAACCTAAAAAAACAAAATCAACGAACCTCAAAAGATTTGTCCCAATACACTCTTTTCTGTTAAACATATTTACTATATTGCTTGTAAAGAAATATGAGCTTTGACTGCAGTTTGCAGATGATGAGGATGTGATGTTTTGTAACCGTCTCTTGAACGTCATGAATTCATCAGTAATTAATGTGCTGTCCTTCAGAAGCGAGTTTCTCTCTGCTGACATGAGCAGTGTTTAATATCTCACCAGCACTTTTTCATAATGTTGATGTGTTCTTTTGCTTTTAAACCATGACGCCATCTCAAAATCTGTCAAGGTTTGAGCTGCATGATTCAAAGAGCTTTTACCGGCTGACATAAATCACACCATGTCACTTCGGCATTGAAATACACCACAAGAGGCTTTACCGCTCAGCTCTTATTCTGTGAATATGCCTGGTTTTATTTTACACTGTTTGCAACCAAATTAATTAAACTTGCACCGTTTAATTGCTTTTGCATGTTTTTATACAACATTTATGCACCCTTTTTTATCGATTATGTTACAATTCCAAGTTTGTGAGTTTTATTTTTGTATGTAAAAATATTTGAATTCAACCATACTCTTTTTTTACCTTTCCCTCTTACCTGAATGCAAATGATTTTTAAGTTGCCCAAATATTTAAGCTAATTTACAAATAACTGGATCATGCGGTTGTTTCTAAAAATATACCATGAAAAAGATAGAGACGTGTTGATGTGTGTTGTTTTGAAATGTAGGATTGTTGTTTCTCTCCAGGTCGCACCCGTACCCTTTGTATCCTTTTATTTTTATTTTTTGATTTGGTTACACTGCAGCTGCGTGAGACTGAAGTGCTCCGTGACGTTACATCAGGGCAGAGCTTTCCTCGTCTGTTCACAATCCATTTGGTTAATATTGACATTGTTTGTGTCACCAATAAACAAGAAACAAGCTTGGTTTGGAACCCTGAAGATACTTAAAGACTGCATGCAACACAATTTTTTAAACAACATTCTCAATTCTTAAATGCTTGTACACACATGTAATTTCTTAAATACTATCTCCTCTTTTTTACACTTTTTGAATTATTTGGAAAATGTTACTTGATCGCTATGGACATTTCTGGATATAGTAGAAACTTCCTCAAGCACTTTTGTGACATACAATAACATTCCTCTAACTAGACTTAAAAATAGAATATTTTATTTGTATTAATATTTGTATATTTTTATTCTTAATACTCTTTTTTTTTTGTCCTGTAACTTTTCTTTTCATGTTTTAATTTCTGCTTTTGTATGTTGTATTTTTTATATTATATTGCTTTTTTCTTCATCTTTTGATATATTACAACTCTGCACCCAAACAATTAAAATCATATCTTTAAATAAACATCCTTCAGACTTTTTTTTAACTATAAACCACAAACAAATGCTAATTCATTAGTAAAAATTATCGTACCGGTGGTCTCCTCAAGATGAATCGTTTTTGGTGTTTCTCTCTGTTGCTTGTTCTACATTTCAAACAATGAATTCACTTTTTTAATTATCCACCCAGCCTGTCATGGGTGTCATGTGATCCACACTGGCCAACAAGCTCCCCTCATTTCTCAGCCAATGAGAATTCTCTGGATTTTTCTTAAAACAACTTAAGTATAGAATACAGATTGGTTAAACAATGTACTTAAACATATCACAGTTTGTTTTGCTTGATAAAAAGGCATGGGATTTATATGTCTTTGGTTGTAGAAGCATTCAATAAATTGGTGTTTAAACATTATCTTCAAGTTCTGATCAGATAATACAAAAATAATGTTGGAACCAAGCTGTTAGATTTGTAATTGCTTGTTTGGACACATACCAGGGGCCAGTTATTTAAATGCTAGATTAAACAAATTTAGATTTGAACTCAGGTACCTGAGCTCCGGACAACATTAGGGAGTTGGTTCCAGAGCTTCGGGGCTCTATGAGAACAATCTCCCCCCTCTGCTGGATTTCCTTATCTTCGGAATAGTCCGTAGATCTGCTTCTGATGATACCTAACACTAACAGTTAGTCATTTAAAGGTGTGATTGTTTTCACTGTTTTAAGTGACATGATCAAATTTTTCTGTATAGAGTATGAAAGTTGTATCTACACTTTTTACCAACATCAAGTTGAATACATATTTTGTGTAATAAATATGAATGTAAATGTTATAAGGGGATCATGTAGATATAACTTGTATATCTGTCTCACATATGATGCGTAGCTGGGTCTTGCATGTCCTGCTCTTGGCTCACTATACCAGCGAGTTGCACAAATATAACACCTTTTAGTTGTATTTATGTATTCTTTGTATATTTATAATTGTCTTTTTCGTCTTTCATATTTTGAAAAGCACTGCATCTGATGAACAAACACACTGATTGCTGAACACATTTTTGTGCTGAGTGATGCCTCCTCAAACAAACTCCAGCCAGATTATTAGCAGAAGAGAGATCTTTTTGCTCGTAGAATTGGGAAAAGGAGCCGTTTTCTGCAGCATCTCGCTCACCTCTCAGCTCAGCAGCCATTAATCATTCTGAAGAGAGGGTTTGCGTCTCTGTTCCCTGTAAGAGAAATCAACACGAGCTACTTGTGATAGCTGAGAAAAGAGAACTTCTGCTCAAAATACTGAATGGGCACTTTTAATTAGATGCTTCTTTCTTTTTTTTTCTTTCTATTAAACCATTTGGTAAATAACCAACAACCCGAGAGGATTGTCATCATGACCTCTTCCTGTTCGTATTCATAAACATCTCTAAATGACGAAAGAAAAAAATGAACAAATAATTTGATCAAATAACTTTCTTTCAGTTTGTCGGTGCATCTTTCCCTCATTAAAGGATCAGGAATCATACAAAGTAAACATTTCATATTGAGAGATTTACCCATTTTTGACATCACTTATAGATATCTGAGATCTTGTGAATTTGAATAGAAAAACTTGTTTATTGCCCACTTTTTTTAAATGTTTGAGTTCCATTGCTTGAGGATTCTTCGTGCTTTCATGAGTTTAGAATCATTGTCTTTACATTTTGTGCACTTCCATTTTCCCCAGGAGAAAGAAGCGCAGCATCTCTGTCGGCGGTCCAGCAGAGATTCATCATCCTGAAGGTGTGTGTGTTTCTCTTTCTGAGCCTGATAAATCAGCAGCGCCCCTGCTCTCTGTAGAAACATGTTTATTAATCATTGTCACCAGATTCACTTTCTCTCCTGGAGCTCATGAACGCTCTGAACGGTGCGCAGTAGCTCTACAGTAAATCCTTCAGAGAATGTACAGTATATTAACACTCGTTTCTTTATTTGAACTGTCGCACTGTGCTTGTGCTGAGATTTTGTAAGACAATAGAGGATTTCAGTACTTGCATCTGATGATATTTGAAAACTATAACATTTGATTGTTTGGCCAGAAGTGTAACTTTTGACAGCAAAGTGTGTAGACAGACGGTCAGAGTCAGCAGTAGCAGGACATTTTATAAAATTTTACACTTGATAGATATTACTTGATAATTAAACACTTGATATTTTTTCACTTGGCATTTGGTCTTAGAAAATATGATATTTCAACTAGGCTTAATGAAGATATGGGTCAATTGGCAGTTGTGGTCCGGTGGATAAGGAGATCGACTTGTGATCTGAAGGTCCCGGGTTCGATCCCCAAATCCACCGAGTTGAAGGTGTGAGCAATGAAATACTTGCTCTGCCATCATCAAGGCACCAGCTCCTGACTGCACCCCGGGTGCCACAGCCAAGGCTGCCCACTGCTCCGGGTGTGTGTTAATGGTGTGTTTGTTCACTGCTGTGTGTACACTAGATGGGTTAAATGCAGAGCACATATTCCAGGTATGGCCGACTGGTGACTTTCACTTCACTTCACTTCACAAAAGCAACTTTTTTCACTGGATAGCACCAGTACTTCCACACACTATTCAGAAATAATATATAAAAGTTTAGTGTTTCACCCATGTCTTCAGGGGTGACCATGTAGACAGTGGTAAGACATGTAAATATGGCTAATTATATTCATTAATATTGTTTAAAAATATTATTTATTAAAATGATGTTTGCAGTATAGAAATTAGCACAAAAAGGGGATGATGAGGTGAATTTGGTGTCAGAAGACTGTTTGAGTGAAGCTTTTGGATGTTATATAAAGTAATGTTTTTGGGGATGGTATTTTTCAGATGCTCCCATGATGCAATGAGATCAATGCATTTCAGCGGATGCAGAGGAATGCATGTTTAGACTACAACTAATTTTATCCTGTTAAATACATTGAATAGATTCCTTTAAAACTCAAGTTATACTAATCTTTCCATTCCTCTCTCCTTCCTTAGTAGATAATGTCAATGAAAGTAGCTAAAGCTGTTCAGAAACTCTTTGTTTCAAAAGTTAGAACCAAGAGTTGGTTTCATCAACTTCTTGAACAATCAACCGAAAAGCCTGAGTGTTGTAAGAATTATCCTACCTTACCTGAGATCGAACCTAAAGTGTAGCACAGGGATGAAGTTTTTTGTGAACAATCACAAATTTGTGATACAATCTTATTTCACACAACTTAATGGACTTATTATGAGAAACAGGAGTGGGCACATGTGCATCGCTGGTCAGTGAGTGCACAAGTCTGATTGTGAAATACTCCCCCACACATCAACCCCCACCCTACAACACACCCTGATAGATGTTGATGATTAACAGTTACCAATTAATCAAGTTGGCTATGTTGTTCTGTCATTTGTTGTTTAGTTAAAAGACCCAAAATGGAAAGTTTTTTTTATTGGAATAAAATGAGAGTTGTTATACTCTATCCCTGAATAAATAGCATTAAATCAACTAAAGCTACCCTGCAAAGATGTTTTTCAGCACAAGGAGCTATGTTTGTGCTGCAGGGGAGCTACTTAAACAGCACACACAGCCTGGAGCTTCTCTTTGAGAATTTTCCAGAGGATTTTTATTAACTTTATTGTGTGTTTTTTTTTCAGTGAACTTATTCGTATGCATACAAATCAGTTTTTGTATGCATTCACACTCCAATAGTGTGAATTGCAAAACCATTCTGAATGTTTGAGCAAAAAAATCTGATTTATCTCGGTTGAAGAATTTCTGTCATTGTTGCGTATACAAAATTTCATTTACAAAGTTTAATTTTGCTGTACAGATTTGGAAAACCTAATTTTGCTGGCAGCCAATCAGTGACAGCGAAAGTTGACCTTTTTTCACACATAAAGTCACTTACAGTGTGTTTAATGTCAGCATTACATCTTTCTGTTTTTATTTATTTTTATGAACCTTTAGCCGAAATAAAAATAAAACAATGCAGAAACTGTATTTCCTTTGATCAGCAACTGCTTCTGAAATGTACATATTTCTCAAATATTTTCTCTTCAACATTGGAGAAAAAAATAAAATATAACTGCAATAAACCACTGATAGATTAAAACAATGAGACAGACATTTTTATTAATTCGATTCATTAGCACGTTTTTTCCTCAGTATTGTCATCTACAAACTTGAACTTTTTCATTCGACATGAACAGTTCTCATGAATAGCATTCGTTAAAACCAGTTGTTTACCAGCAAAAAAGTCATTAAGGTTTGACAGCAGTTATTAAAAGATAAAGCATAGAAGTTATTTCAAACCACTAACAGTTTGGAGAGACTTAACTATATATTTTATTCCGAAACCCTCTCAACTTTTAACCCCCGTTTTAAATTAACGTTGCTTTTAGAGGTGCTCTGTGTGAACAGGTTAATCGAAAATCAAATCGTGTGTTATGTGGCCCCCTCTTTTTATTGTTGTGTTCTCGACCCTGAAACACTCTCTAAACCTCAGCCGCAGATCGATGAGAGAGGGGTGGCCTCCAGATTCATCAGCAGAATGTGTGTGTCACAGTGTGTCCTATTTCTCAGTGCTTTCGTAAAACAGTGTTCCAGTCGATGCGGTAATTAAACAAGCAATCAATCTCATCAGCAAAATGCACACAGACAGATTAACACTTCTTTAAAATGCTTAGTTCAGGAACAGTTGCTACAGCGGTTAAGATAAAGTATGAAGATTAATCTTCATGGGTCGTGTATTCGTGAGAGCGTTATTCAAACATACAGTACATTCAGACCTCAAACCCTGGAGCTTTATATAGACCTAGTTGTGCTGGAGAAAAGCAAGATTTTGGGTTACATGCTAATCAACATCAGCAACCTTAGTGGATACATGCTGCAGGAATTATTTCCTTTTGCTCTGCATTAAATTAGTACAAGTTTTTCTACTCATATGGCCTTAAAATAAAAATGCATGGACCCGTTTTCTGCACTCAATACCCCTTTTATCATTGATACAACCTTAATATCTATTGATTGCAATTAATAAACCATTACATTTCAAATAAAAGGCCAATAACTAATCAAAAGCAGTGATTGAAAGGATGTCAGGTAACGTTCTACTTTCTATACAGAAGAAAGTAACGATTTACTTTGACTTGGCTCACGTTCAGAACTAGGGGCAAACAGTTACAAGAAAAATATGCTCAGTTAGTTGAGTGAAAAACCAACGTTAAAGACATTGACTGAATGAAACATTAAAATATTTGCATCTTGCTGCATGGTGTAATGCAAGAACCAGCACAGCCGCTTACATTCTGTCTGGTTTAATGATCATTTGAAAGTTTTCTTCTTTTAAAAAGTTTCCAGTGAGGTCTCTTTTTAGGGGGGGGAAACCTTGCCCTTTACTTCATGTGTACATTGTTTTGACAGTTGTTATTTTTATTTTTAAATAAATATACAAACATGAGTTAAACTCATCACCGTTGCATCTCTGAAAAGTTTTTTTGCCATCCTCCACCAGTTTTTAAAAACCTTCATCTCTGGTATGTTCTTTGCTATCTTAACATTGTTTTGAGAACCCTTTGAGTTTTAAGGCTTCTCCATCTCTCGTTGTTATTTGGGGGATTCTCCAGGATCGTAATGTTTTTAAGCATCTCTTGCAGTGTTTGGTGGTTTCTGGGGACTCCTGCGCTCACATGGGACAGACCTTGTTCTCTGGAATGGGGATCTGGTTGAATGAACTGCAGGCGTTGTGGTGATTCTCTTCAGTTTTGGGGGCTCCAGGGACGCGTGCAGCAATGGCTGACATTTCTCCAGTGTTGCTCTCATTCGTCGCACCGAGCCGTTCACTCGAATGATTGTTGTTCCCCTCGACGACAGTGACATCACTGCAACTTAAGAGCTGAAGCAGACACTTCCTGAACTGAAGAGGAAAACAAAAGAAAAGGTAATAATAATAATAATAATAATAATAATCAGAGCACAGCGACAAAAGTATGGTTTAAAAACTCAGAATTATATAAAAAAAAAACATTTCCGTTAATAAACTTGAGATTTCTAACCTAAAAATGTGTAAAGAGGCTTTACATAAAAGGCCATTTAAAAAATATGAAATAAAAACCTCACTATTTAAGCTTTGAATACCATTTTAGAAAAAAATAAACATAAGTAAAAAAATTAATTTGAAACAAAAATAACAGTAATTCAGTAACCTAATCTTTTTGATAACTTGCCATTTGAACCAAAAGAATTTGCACTGCTAAAAATAGCATCCAATGTAACGCTTCTTTAAAGTGCTGATCATAATGGATTGAGCTTGAGCAGATGGTTTTAGAGGAATCGTTCAGAGTTTCCACTCTGGCCTGGAGCTTTGATTGTCCTCTTCTCTCATTAGTCTCAGTCATTAAATGAGCGTTAATGAATGCGTGCCTCTGAGTCATTTAAAACCTCTTTGCTTCCATGATTGAAGAATGGCAAGATGGTTTAATAGTCATGTAAATACATTGTTATTTCCTTATTTAACTACAGAAGTAAAGGCGCATCCAGATTTCCAAACTTTTTTAGCAAATTCCATTTTCAGTAAAACACAACTATTAAATGCTAAAATGGTTACAATGTTTTACCTTTAGAAACCAAAAGAAAGAAACCTTTCAGTTGCATTTAGGGCTGCACAATTTAGGATTACAATCATTAAGGTTAATATATTGGTTAGAATAAAATGATATAATGCATGAACAATATGATTATTGTTTAAAAAAAGACAACCTTCTCAAATTAGTAACTGCTCAAATATGTGATTGGTTTTCCAAAGCAAATTTCCACAAAATAAAAGAACTCTTATTTTCTCAAATGTATAACTAAATAAAATAACAACATTAAAGGTATAAAACATGCTCTGTTTAAAGTTGAAATTAATGCCAATGAAAGAACTTTTTTGTATGGCGATTAGTAATCGTAATTTGAGAAACATTTTCTTAGAAGAGCAGCTGGTACCCGTCGAGTATGGATCAATAATGATTTGTTTAATGCTAATTTAATTCAAAAGTAATTACTTCACCTGAACACCTGAACAATGTTATAATATTTACTCTCTGTGTAGACTTCAAGAGTAATTTATAAGCTATTCGAAACAGTGAGTGCTTCCCTATGGGAAGTAATGGAATAATAGAATTATAGTTCGCCGTTTGACTCCTTAAAGCTGACTCTGGAAGTGAGCAGGTTCTCGTTGACAGCAATGTTAAAACTTTGCAGTTAAAAATGTTTTGTCAATGCAGACAGTTTGAGTTGACCTTTATGAAGAATGGGGGGTGATTTTTTTAATTAGTCGTTTGTTAAGGATATGTTAAGATCAAACGTTTTGCATAATAAAAGGTGGGACTACTCGAGTGAGCTAGACACTAAAATTTTATTCCTGCCATTTCAGAAAGGGAAAATCATCTTTTTGTCCCTTTCGATTACTTTTAGTAATGCTTTTGAAGTAGGACCTTGTTTAACATCGAGCCTCCTTTTCTTTCTGTTAAAACTTATGGTTGACATTATGCACGATACGCCCGTGTTATATACAGTCAAAAGCTGAGAAAGTTCAATTATTTGAGCATCGGCAAAGTGCTGCAGATATTAAACATGAAACTGCAATATCTGCTTTGCTTTCTCTGCTCAGTGTGAGTAATATCACTAAATAACAGAATTTAAAGCTAAGTTGTGTTTGTCGATTATATTCATGCTGCACATATGTCTGCTCTTGTCTCTATCTCTTTCACTGTGCAACAGGAACATTTTACAATGGGTGTCATCTGTTAAGTAAGTTTTACTTATATAATCTCAATAAGCTGCTTTCATAACCGTGTTATTGTAATTGGGACTAATCGAGCAGCTCTAGCTGTTTTACACAGCAGAGGATTAAAGTGTTAGAGAAAATCAAAAGTTAGACATCTCTTCTATTTTGTGTAGAATATTTACTTTAAAAGATGTCACTTTTTCATTAAAAACACAAAATGAGAATTATGTTTTACTTAATAAACTCTGTTTGCAGTTTTGCAAGCAATCTTGTCTTGAATGTAAAGTTTACTCATTTTGAGTTAACAAAGAATTTTTGATAATTCAAGCATCTGCATCGATTGATCCTAAAGCTGTTTAGATGTCCTGGAAAGTGTTGCGTAAGCTGACGTCTGATGAACAGAAAACTGTGGCGCTGTCAAACTGAGTTTATGTCCAGATAAACCTGCAGAGCTGCTCAATAATTCAACATCTTCTGCTTTAGCTCTGATATTTATTTATTTAAGTGAAATATGTCAGATCTGTGATCACACAGTGGTGGCTTTACGATTTATGTTTACTTTCTAGAGTTAACAAATATTGCTGTATACTCATCACTTTCTTTGACTTATGCAATCAGATTGTTAGCAGAAAAAGTAAAATGATTTTGGATCAGTAAGAACGGTGACATAGTTACAAGTACATTTCCATCAACACCCTTTAAGACATTTTGTAAAGTCATTTCAAGTTGTAATTTAATCACTCTACAGCATGAAGCATCTGGAGGGAAAAATATTTCCAGTGTCCCAGTTCCAGTAAATAGGTCACTGAGGCACAAAGTTCTCAACAGAAATAAAACTTGTTTACTATCATCATACCACAGTCTCGAGAAGACTGTGAAGTTAATTCTCTGTTATTTAAAGAATCACAATTTTTTTGGATGTAGGCGCTTTCTTCAACTCCACTAGAGGTATTAAATAGTGTTGTGGCCAGTATGTTACACAACTAAAATGTAGTTAAATCTTGTAAACTTAACAGATGCATTGATAACTTACATCTTGCGTGAATAACATGAAGTGAAGGAAAAACATTTTCACTGGTACTGTCAAAATTAACTTGTGCAGTTTTTGGTGGTAAAGCCAGTTTTTTGCCTGCGATGTCCTCTGCACATTTACATAACCCTGTGCTAACACCTGTATTAGGCTTGATCAATGACCTTCTATAATAATTGACTGTATATTGAGGCACATATCTTCAAAAACTTGGCTCTCACAAGGTCTCGGATTGGGCATAGAGTTCTGAAGCCTGTATTGTGTCCTTGCATCAAAACCGACATGGACCAACATCCCTAGGTGAGTGATTGGTGAACTGCAGAAATTAGTGATGTCAAAAATGAGCATGTTAACGGGTGATTTCACGAGTTCACTTACATAGAATTAGCACAGAAAACACAAGCGTATGTGGCGAGATTAAGATAAGCGTACTGGACGAGTTGTAGAACTTCACTTCATTGTAGGAAATACATTTTTTTTTTACGTTAATTAATTTTTTTTGCACTTCCTGTGGTGGGTAAAAACAAGATAATGTGAATTATTGAGGTTGCAAGGAAAATGTACAGTGATACCTCGTGACATGAATGTTTCACAAAACAAAAAAAACAAGACCCTAAAGGCCACATACAGAAAATTTTGTTCCCTGATAGGAAAAAAAAAATTTGAAGATAGAAAAATGTGCGTTCCAAGAAATACGTACACCTACATATTTGACATTTAAAATTCGTGTGGTTGACAACACTGGGCATCATATGACTGTATTCAACTCGCCACAAACTGCTCTGCTCTCCTATTGGTCCGTTCCAGTCCTGATGCTGAGTATTCGTGAATAGCATCCTGCTCTCCTACTGGTCAGGTTGTAAGGAACTGAATTATGCTTTTTGTGATCTGTTCAGAAGGCCTGGCAATTTGCTTTGAATGCAGGAACCAACAAAGACGGCCACCTTTTCAGATGATTATCGGCCAGAACACAGATGCTTCAGAATTGTCCCTGACATGGTCATGCTAATTAAATAAACGAGCTGTCCTTTTGGAACAGAGCCAGGAGTGACCTCACAATTTGAGTCAAACATTTGAATGACAATACATGGAGCCAAGGGACTGGTTCTAGGTGTAAAGTGTGATGTGTGCCCCACTGTGCACTGAATCTGAGTTTATCTAAATTACCCAAACCAATGAGTCGTTGTTCCACACCAAAGAGTCTAACCCCTCACCTACATCTCCCAGAGAACCAATCATACACAAGAGCATTTCTTGAAATAAAGGGTTTTCACAAAAGGACAGCCTTCCAAAGCCAAAGAACCAATCAGTGTAATTATGTAATTTGATATTGATATTTCGAGTTTTTAAAGGGACGTCTCCCTAAGCTCGTGGAGTTTCTTCAATTAGAGCTCCCGCACCAGGTCATGTGGTGCGCAGTCACTCCCTCTCTCGATCAGGTAAATAATGATTAAGTTCTCCTTGTTATTGGGTTAATCAGAATACATTTAGTTGGAAAGTTATTCTTCTTGCGATTGATTTGTACTTTCAAATGTACTGAATTGAATGTATTTAATGATTGCATTTTAACTAGAAATGGATTTGTTTATGATTTACCTGATTAATAAATCAACATAATCGTTTGTTTTGAGGTTTGTCCAGAAATCTTTATTTATCATAGCTTCTGTTGTATCGTCTGTTACCTGGAGTGTCTCGCTCAGTGTTAAAGTACAGCTCTGCAGCTGACTCCAGATCGCCAGAGCTTAAATACATTAAGACTTCTGGAAAGCGACGGCGTTCAGAACTTTGGGAAATGTTAAATACTAATGAGAGGCAAATTCTAAGAACCATTATGTCTTTCTAAATTAACAGAACTAACTGTAAAAGTTAATATAACGAGAGAAAATAATGTGACCATCAATTATTAATTTTAATGGAGTTTTGTTGGTTTTATCTAAATTTTAAACATTACTACACAGCTAGGATGTTCGTGTGAATTTCCTTGTACTTTCCCTGTTTATTTAGCACCGAGTAGAAGCACGGAAAATCACCTTCTGTCTTTGGGCAAAGGAATGGTGCCTTACAAGACCATATCTATGACTACTTCCCAGACCGTTCTCCTTTTTTGGAAAAGCCGATTTTTATGGCCATGGCTCTTCTCCGCTTCCATCCGTTCTCCTCCTCTACCACTTCCTGCGACAATTCCCCACATTGCCTCACTCGAAAGGAACAGGTTATTTTTTTCATTTATTTTATTACGTTTTTGTTGTATTATTACTATTTATTAGACTTATGATGTGTACTTTAAAGGATCGAACAAGCCTACTTTATTTTTCTCAGCTTTTCCATGGTATTTTCCATTTTTAGTGTTGTTTCTGCGTGGCTTGAAATGGATTAGTCTTTTTACATGTAAAACTTTGCTTCGACAATTCAGCATACGAAGACCACCCCGGAATGGACTGATTCTGTATCTTGAGGTATCGAGGTATTTTTAACTTTTTGCTGTATTATATAAAAAAAGAGAAAAATAAAAAAATAATAATAATAATTTTTAATTGTTTAAAAAAACTACTTAAGTGTTGAGTGTTAAACATTTATTGTTTTTGTGATTATTTGTGTATTTATATTTCACATCTCAAACATTTCACTTCACAAATTTTACAAAATGTGTAATTAAGTGCAATTAAATTAATGAAAATTTAAGTGAGTTAAATAACAAAAAAATATTGATCCACAACACAAATTTTCACACATTGTAATACAATGTTTGTAAAACTCAGAAACATTGAGATAGCTGTCAAAATCACTTTTAAACTAAGTTTATGAATGCAGCGACACTTTGGAAACATAAGTAACTGAGTTTTAGCTAAAATAACAGAGAAATTAAACTTTTTCAAACTCATTACTAAATAATAATTTGCTTAAGTCTCTCCGAACGTTGCTGTATCACCATCAATATATAATAAATGATGGGCTGCAGAAACTACCCCTGATTGATGCATCAGTCGTCGACTTTCAATTAAATAATAAATGCTTATCAATAAATGATGTGTCAAAGACGGCAAGATGCGAGCGTGGAATGATTATTTTTAGTCAGATTTTTTTTTTATTCTCACTAAATAGATCCCTGATACATGACACGTGTCTTTAACTCATCCACAGAAGACAATGAGTAACTGATGTACACTGACAAACACTTTCAGTTATAGTCTCACCTTGAGCTTTTCTGTTCCTCACCTGTTTGTTCATGAAGACGTAGATGATGGGATTGTAGACAGCAGCAGTTTTGGCGAGGAAGGCTGGAGCTGCGGCGATGCGAGGGTCCAGGTGCATTGTTGGATAGACGGTGAAGGCGATGGAGAGAGAGGCGTATGGGGTCCAGGCCAGGAGGAAAGCTAGTATCATCACCACCACCATACGGCTCACCTGACGCTCTGGACGGCGAGAGCCCACCAGACGACCCTGAGAGATGGACACCTGACACGTAGACACAACAATCTTTACAAAAGGATCCTCCGAGTGTATTGGCCATGTTCAATTCATACTTTACACAAGTCAACCAAAACGTTTAGCAATTTTAACTTTTTTAATACCACTTTTTTGTATGTTTTTGAGGGCATTTCCAATGATTACATAACAAACATTTCACATACAATTACTGAAAGATTTTAACTTCGAGTGGAATTATTACTAAATATGCACATGTGAACTTGTTGAAATTTTCAATAGCATAATTTGATGTGTAATACAACTGCTCAGACTTAAGTTGGCGTAGTTCACTTTGAATAAATTATGATTCCTGACCAAAGATACTGCGTAGGGATAATGAAATAAAATGGTTATATACCTTTCGTAGTTTTCGAATAAGTTTGCAGTAGCAGACGACAATGACTGCGAGTGGACAAATAAAGCAGGTCGAGAAGAGGGTGATGATGAAGCTGTGATCTTCAAGATTTCCCGAATACCTGAAAAAAAAAAGGTTCCATAACTATGACTGGGACAGACCCATAGGGTTCCTTAAAAGGCACTGTGGGAAGGTTGTTTAGCCCTTCCTTAAAATAATGTATATAAGTGAGACGTTTTGTTTTCAGTGGCTTGTGTTCCTGTTCTGATCTTAGATGATTCGAAGAAGTCCTGTCACCCGCGGGTCATTCACAGACACACTTGCTCTACCTTTCTCCACAGATAACATCAGCAGCCATTACACATCAATTTTAAGCAAAGAGTCTCAGTTTTTATTTGTGATCATATGAAAACTATTTTTCTAGTCTCTGTGAGGACTTTCACTGATCCAAGTTTCATGAAGTAAAAAAAAACTATACAATTTTGACTAAAAGTGATGAAAGTGAAATTATAAATAAACTTAATCAAATTCAGTACTTTGAAAGTATATGATGAGATAAGAACATGTGGCTAGAACTTAGATTCTAAAATTCTAGCAAGATATGTATCTGTTCTAGTCTGAGGTTCATGAATTACAAAATAAAAATAAATAAAGTTTGGACAATACAAAAAAATATTGATAACCTTACAGTTGGAAGAAGATGTTGTGAGAAGACAATGAATGTCGTTCTAAAGTACAAATCTGTTCCAAGAACTGAGATACAGACCTACCAATTAAATCCTAGTAAAGCTCAATCTGTCATGAGCATTCCATCTGTTTTTGAGAAAAAGATGGGACTTGCATCTGAATTTGAAACTCTCAGAATCCTGAAGACATCATGAACAGCTGAAAAAAAGTTACATTCTGATGACCATGTTTCTTTAAGTATTTAAGAAACCGTTTCAGTATGTTCTCTCATACTCGGGCAAGAAGTGAACAGAAACCAATCTCATAACAGCTTGTGATTTTGTGAAGCAGCTGTTAAAAAACTACCCTTAGATTTGTGCATCTGGGAGATTGTTTTATCCAAAGCCTCACACACAGCACTGTTAAATATTCCTCAAGAAAAATACGTTTTTCAGAGCTGTTTTTAAAAATAAATTCTTCAGCATTTTCTTCACCCTGTCAGACACACTGAAGCAAAACACAAGACACACTAAAGCGCAAGCCATAAGAGAAACTATAATTTTTCCTACTAACAGAATGAATTAATTTAAAAGAAATCTCCAAAAGGATATGTCTGACATGCATGAATAAAAGCACTAATTATCACAGAGACAATAAATCGAACACCTTTAATTGGGCTGCTGAAATAAGCACAGAGAGCTTCGCTTGACAAGTTGCATTCATTAAATACACTTTTATATAAAGTGTGACATGTCTGGTTCAGGATCAAATTATTTCATACAATTAGAAGATTTGGAAAGCAAATATATGAAATTATACACCCAGTACTTCTCAATGGAATGTAAGAATGTTCTATCGTTTTAAGTTTAGTCTTTACTTTGGCGAAATATTTAAAACTTTAGAACAACTCTTCAAAGGTTACAAAAAAAGGAAGTTTTGTTGTTAAACTTCCATATTGTTTTCCCCCTAACACTGATGTGATGTGAAGTGTGTTCTCACCAGTTGGGTTCACAGGTGGTTCTGATCCGGCTGAGCGTGTAGCTGCTCCACCCGAGCACTGGTGGCACCGTCCAAACAAACGAGAAACTCCAGACAAACAGAACAGCTAGCCCAGCGTGATTAGCGCCCAGGCGAACGTTACCCAGGGGGCGGCAGATCACAAAGAAGCGCTCAAATGCTAGAACCGCTAACGACCAGAGCGCTACAATGCCTAAAAAACAAGAACACAAGTTTGATCAGTCAGATATTATTAACTAATGTTAATTAAGATGCTATTTGGATGTAAAGTGGTCAAAAATGTTCTGTAGCACTAGCAGTTTTCATTACGTTTTAAACAAATGCCTTTTGATTTGAAGTTGACAGCCTGCACATAAGTCCTGTCATATAATTAAATTGTGCTTGGTGATGAATTGCAGTAAAAGAACAAATTACATTTTATTCAAACATTAAAATAAAGAATACTGCTTTTAAAAGTTATGTTGTTTTTTACAGACAATATATAAATAATATTTTCAAAACCATTTACTTTCTCATTAAACAAAAACTTTTATCTGATGATATACAAACTAAAAAAGAACAATAAAAATATCTGCAAGACGGTTATTGATGATAATTCAGTGAAACAGCTTGAGGTTTTATTGCAGAGGCTGTTAAATCGGATCATGTTACAGTATTGATTAATAAAAGCAATTACCTGCGAGAGAATCAATCTGAACAGCTGAATGAATAATGATGAGGTAGAGTGTGTGTGCGTGTGCGCGCGTGTGTGTGTGTGTGCGTGCATGTGCGCGTGTTTGTGTGTGTGTGGGTGCATGGGTGCGTCTGTTTGTAAGAGTGAAAGCGGCAAGATTCGCGAACACCAACACCTGCAGAGAGTACACTTTACAAATCAATCCATATTACAATTTGACTGACATTACTGCTTGGTTTGTCCTCCTGATTGTAATACATGATGCTAAATATGATCACACAATTGCAGCAATTATTAATGATTACTTTCTTTAACATGTAGCATGTGGTTTCAGCATTTTAAATACTAAGCTAAAATAAAAACTATTCCTAAACCTATGTCTAATTTGTTAATAAGCGTACCATTGCTTTGCATGGAATCCTAAACAATTTTTTAAAAACTAAATTAAACATTATAATTAATTTTTGAAACCCAGAAAAAAAAATCTTACAGCCTTAAAAGTCAACTTACATTTAAATTCAATGGTTAGACTCCCAAAACTTGAGAAAATATATTAATTTTGAAACAGGTAAACAAAAGAAAGACCCAAAAAAAACTTGAGCAGAAAAACAGATCTTTTTTTTTGCAGAAAAAGAGACAAAGACAGATAGAGACCCTCAGAAACATAATCACATAATAATACCAAGAAATCTTAAGCAGACAAAGCACCTTTTGAAAGTCAACCAAAAACAAAGACTGTCAAAAAAGCTAACCAGACTCACTAAAAAACTGAACTCTCAGAAACGTGATCCTTGAACCTCAAACAAAGACAGACACCATCTACACTTAACCTAATAGAAAAGCCCTAAAACTGAAACAAAGACCCTAAAAACCTTTTAAAAAACAAAGACCCTCAAAGTCAAAGACCGTAAAAAGATAAAAAAATACAAAACCTTCAGCAGAGACAAAGACCATCAGAAACGTGACCAAAGACATTAACGCTTAAAATCCTAGGCAGAGACAGAGACCAGCAGAATTGTCACCAAAGGTGTTATCGCTTAATATATTCACCAGAGACAGAGACCATTAGAAACGTGACAAAGACATTACCGCTTAAAATCTTAACCAGAGACAGAGCCCCTTAGAAACTTTACCTAAAACATTACTACTTAAAAACTTCACCAGAGACAGAGACTATCAGGAACGTTACCAAATACATCACTGCTAAAAGTCTTCCGCAGAGATAGAAACCATCAGAAAGCTAACAATAGATGTTGGTGCTTAAAATCTTTCCCAGTAACAGAGATCATCAGAAACGTTAACAAATACACCACTACTTAAAATCTTCAGTAGAGACAGAGTCCCTCAGAAATGTTATCAAAGACATCACTGCTTAAAATTTTCAGCAGAGACTGAGACCATCTGAAATGTTACCAAAGACTGAGACTAAAAAACTAAGACATCACAATGACCTCGAATCTTGTGCAAAGACGGAGACCATTAAACCAAGTCAGTGAACCTTAAAACCTAATTGAAGTCTGAGATGCTCAGAAATGAAAAGTGCAAACAGAGACCCTTAAAACATTGATTGCCCAAAATATATGCAACATTTGGGACCTTAAATAACTAAGCAAAGAATGAGATGAAAACAGCACGGAAAACAAATCTCACACTCTTTATCCAAAAAAAAAAAACCGCTCACCAAAGTAAGTAACAGCAAATCCCTCAAGCACACAAGCCCAGCGGCCAAGAAAGAAATAACCACGGAAGTTGGTGATGATGCTGATGGTTCCTCCAGTTAAGGACACCAAAAAATCAGCCAGAGACAAGTTCACAATGATGTAGTTTAACGGCTGCCGGAGCTGCTTGAAGCGGAAGGTGACCAGCATCACAGTCATGTTCTCACAGAGAGACAGCGTTGTTACCAAGAACATCAGCACTGCCAGAACTTTGTAGTACCAAGGTGGGATGGATGTTAACGGAGTGGAGAAAGGGTCCTCGGTGGGGGAAACCGCGTTCACCGCCACCGGGAAGGGCTCCATGGAGACTCCTCAGGAGAGATAATGTGACGAAAAATTATCCAGTCCCGTGCGCTCGATGAGCAAATGGAATAATTCAACACAAATAAACAATTTCAAGTTTCTAAAACATCCTTAAATCGAAAAACAAATAAATTGATGACGTAAGACTTACTTTTTCCTCAAAGAACAAAAACAAAACAAAACTTCACCAAATCCACACTGATTAGATTCTGCCCAGTTCCTCCTCTTTCCTCTGCGATGCTACTTTGAGGCTCAAACCAATTAAAGTGGCTGAAAGTTTTTAAGTTCTTTCTTTTCTTGCAGGATTTGTTAATTCATCTGTCCCGAACAGATATGGAGAGTCTTCCGAGTTACAGTTTATATAGAAGTGATCCTCCCACCTCCCATCAGTCACATGACTCCAAGCTCCTACATTATCGTATCATCCACAGCAGCCCTGTTAAAGGTTGCCACTTCGCTCGTCTGTCCCACAGGTGTGTGTAGAAGGGAGGCGCGGGAAGAGTAACAGAAGAGCAATCGCTGCTTTCAGCTCCACTTTCTCTCTCTCTCTCTCTCTCTCTCTCTCTCTCTCTCTCTCTCTCTCTCTCTCTCTCTCTCTCTCTCTCTCTCTCTCTCTCTCTCTCTCACAGTGCTGAAGAGACTCGAATCAGCTCACTGAGTGAGCGAGTGATTCTACATCTCTATCGCTCTCATCCACACCAGCGCAAGAGAGCATCAGTGTTCTGCAGCGTATGGTCTCATTCTATGCAGAGAAGCAGAGATGGCTCAAATCAAAGAAAATCTAACCGTGTTCAAGTAGCTCCATCAGTGATGTATGCAAATTTTCTTCTTCAAACTGTTCTCTTTTTATAAACCTCGTAGAGACAACTATGTCCACTAAACCATATATCAGATTTGATGTCATGTTATTTGACAGAAAAATGTATTTGCTGTTCATCAGTGCTTCCATAAAGAGATTTAGCAACAATATTTACCAGAATTACCTCATTGTCTATCCCTACTACGCTGAACTAAATTATATATTTAGTTATAACAAAGATGATGGTAAAGATAACATATACTGAATTTTCTTAATTTTTCCATATAGGAACTTACAACTTATCAGCAATGTTCCCTATAAAGCCTAGTTCAGGCTGCCTGATTTTACCTCTGATTCTGAGTCTGCGACAGGTTTTTGAGAAGTTGCAGACAAGAACCGAAATCACAGGCAAATCAGTGCTTTTGACAATTACACAGTGTAAACGTAACCACAAAATCAACAACGGCTTCTATTCGGGAAAGAACATCTTCTCTGTCTATTTGAACTGAAGAAATTTATGAAAAACTGGCAGAAATTTGACATGTCATCTGAGCTGTACCACAACAGGGCTGCAAAAGAAAAACTGATACCAGTCTCACTGACTCCAGTATTGCACAACTAACCTTATGTTAACGTTTCGCCACTTCTCCCATGTTCTGGTGGGAGACGTGGTTTGCTCTAGTTTTTGTAATGTCATGCAACACAACGTCCAATCTCACCTCAGTTTCATGATACGCACAAAGTAAAAATCAAGGGCAATGCACCTTCCTGCTTCATTCAGATGATAATGTTTCGGGTTAATCTTCAACTTGTTTGTGTGTCTCCTGTCTCGCTCATAGACACAATATCAGTAAACAGTGGCAAACAAAGACGTTTTAACCCAAAATTGGTGGGATTGGTCCGACGTCAACCTTTGTGAGACACCTTTGAGTGTGTCTTCTGTTTGGTGAACTTAATAAAAGCTTTGTCTGGCTTTTCTCAACAAATTTCTTAAAACTGTGAAAAAAGACAAAACATTTATCTGTGTATTCATCGTTGCTGTAATTTAATTATATTTTCTCTGGTTGCTTAACAAGTCTATTTGCCAACTGTTATTACAAAGACCCAGGAACAGGGTCTTCTGACTATTAAAACAAACTAAACGTATCTCTAAGCTCTACTTATATTTCTAAAACATCAGCATGAGATTGTTGGTGTCAAGAACAGCTTCATTAAGAGCTGTTACATCAATGATTTGATTAACACTTGGGTGTGATTTGCTAATCAATAGATGAAAACCTGTGAAATTCAACGGCAATTTTTTCTTATTCAAATGCAGAGCAAGAGACAAAGTGTCTTACAAGTCATGATCATGTGTTTTTAAGTGTGTACGTTTAAGTAAATATACTGTGCAATCACTCTAACCTTTCTACAGGCCAAGATTAATTGTAGAAAAAAAGCACTTTACTAAATGTTATCTAAAGGTAATTCCTGCCTTAATTAGATTTTTTTAATTGTAAAGATGGGATGCTGTCGAGATGTTGCTCACACTGCTCCAAGGGGTCGCTCAGAGAGTTTGTGTGCTTGCTAAGGCGCATAAAAAATTAGAGGGAACATTGCTTATCAGTGGGGCCAGATGGAATCTAAGGCTGCAAATTTCTGCAGAAAACTGCAGAATAGGATAGATACGTCAGTAAGACAAAGACCTCCTCTTGAAATGCTTAACTCTATCTGTAATGTGTATCTGCATGACTAAGTTAAAAAAGGACAGCCATCATTAGTCACTGAGAGCTGTAATTATTACAATTACAGATGCTACAGAAGTGTAGTCTAACACCAATCCATTAATAGACCCAATAAAGAAAATCAAAGCAATTTGCTTAAAAATAACACAACTGCTTTATAATTGTTAACCAATAACGCTGCAACTCCCTTTCAAAAGACAGCAAGTACATTGAGCAGTGATTAAACTGATGTATGTAGAAAAAAAAACTATTTGGCCATTTAAAGCACAACACACTAAAAATTAATTAAATTAAATAATTGATTCCTGTCCAGCTTTCAGGTTATGCATACAATGTCTGTGTAATCATTTAAATCCTTATGTGGCTGATTTGTCACATACAAGCCAGTTAAGCACTTGAGAGAAATCTATACCATTGATTGTGGTTGAAGTTTTTGCTAAGAAATGAAGCTGTATAAACCACACAAACTCACAGCAGCAAGTAGGCTCAGCTCAAGGGATCAGTCCAGACCAATACAGTCGATGCACTGCTGACATCACTGAAGTCAGTCAGGATAATTGAACACAAGCTGCTGACCCGAGGGAGCGCTGTATCAAACTGTTCTCGCATTCTTTTCTGATCACTCAATTCCAGATCAAGTCAATTATCACTATAATGCTTCAGGCAACATAGCTAAACTTCATCAGAGATCATTCCCCTCAAAACACTTGCTCTTGAACTCTTGTACAAGATAATCTCAGCCTTTATCTTGTGGCAACCTATGACTCCTAAACTAAAACTATGAACATAGGGACATTTAAAAATGGTCTAGGGAGAATCTGAATGCTCAATGCAGCCTAAGTCTATGTAAGTCTCTGCATAATTTACACATTAAAAACATTCTCTTTAGCCGTATTCACACCCTGAATGGAGTAAATGTGTGGAACATCAGTGAAAATTACGAATTATAAATGCAAATTGTTCCCAAAGCAAGTCTGACTTGGGACTTCTTTGTGGGAGGGGGTGCTTTTTCCACTCAGACTTTACACATCATTACTCTAGAGAATGCACATGATTGGTTGAAGCGGATGCAAATATCTTAGAAAGTTCTAATATTTGAACTTTGGCGAAGTGCTGCTGGCATCAAACAAAAAACTGTGGAAATTGCACGACAATACCAATCTTAAAACATTCATAATTTAGAGTCAACATGAAAGCAAAACTGAAAATAACCAAGCATTCTGCCTTAAAATTGACAGCCATTTTCTGCTATTGGCAGATTCTTTTCTTTAAAGTCACATTAAAATGAACATATTTTGACAGATCTTTCATGCCTAGGAAATCAAGCCCTTAACTGAACTGAAGTTAACGGCAACATTCTTTCCTGAATGAGACTACCAATTCTTTCCAATGAATTCTCAGTGAAAATAATACATTTTAAAATTAAAACTGATATCCAAACCATCCAAAATTCACCAGTTAGTCTAAAGTTAACATAGCATCTTTACAAGAGGAACCTGCAGCTGAAAAGCCCCAGGTTGGAGTCTTGTGACTGTTTTGCAGTCAAGAAACCCTTCTGAACTGATGGAATATCAGCATAAGAAGGTTCTCTGAGTTAATTTAAAGCGACAGGATTCATAAATTCCACCAAAGTGAGAGGGGGTGTGTGCTTAAGGACGGATGAAGGACTCAGCGCAGAACTGACCCTGATTGTGCTTGAAAGATGAAGATTTATTACCTGTGATGGACCCACCGCTCAGAAAGAGTGTAGCCGCCTTCACAGAGGACAGACTCAACACATTCACACCATTACTGAACAAACCACACAGGCTCAAAACAGAAAACTTTTGTGTCGGAGATACTTCTGTGTTTTGAAAAGCAGATCCAACCAAACCATACATTGAGATTATATATATATATATATATATATATATATATATATATATATATATATATATATATATATATATATATATATATATATATATATATATATATATATATATATATATATATATATACTGATACTATGACAACTTTTTTTTATCATTAATCATTTTTAGTCATAATATTCAATTCAATGTTGGGTGGAAAATAAAAAGTAGCATGTAAAATAAAAGTCTTTTTTTTTCAGACCAATTATCAGTAGACTCGTTAGCGCACTCCTGTCACTAGCTGTGCCTCCATAAAGGTTAATTTCTCCTCCGTATGCTGAATATGTTCAGGTCTTTCCAACAGGATGGTAACAAAGGTATGGCGAATACAAATCAGCTTTCGCTTTCATCGCAAGTCGAAAAAGGTTACGATGATTTAACAGCGGCATTTGCATGCATTTTTATCTCATCATGAGCTTTAAACAGCTGCATGGATAAATACCATGAGGAAATGAGATGCAATATGAGCCGTCTTTGTTTCAAACCTGCAGATAACACCATCCAAAATGTCATACGTAATGAAAATTTTTGCATATTTGGAATAATTATATCGGTCATCAGAGCTATTCCAAAGTCCGTTTAAAGCCATGGTCATCATTTAACTGTCCTTTTTAATACAATAAATTATTTACAACGAGGGGTTATGAATACTGAATAAAGTTCTTGTTTTCAATTTAACTTATTAATTCATGTATAACGAGGACCCCTTCGGCCACAGATGCAGCATATAAATGAACAATATTTTTTATTTCTAAATTTAGTTAATGCATATTTAGGTTCACACAGTCCTGAAATTTAAATACTTTTTTAACCTCTATCCCATACTTTACTTAAGATGAACAAGAGAACTTTAAAATCTATCCATCTACTGTATGTCTAAAATATTTTTTTGGTCTAAAAACAGTTGTTGTAGAGTGCTTTGAGAACTTTCTCATTTAATTAAACTTGATTAATTTGCTTATTATAATCTCAAACATTGCAGAACTTTTTCGATTTCCAGTCAGAATCTAGAGAAACTAGTCCATGTTTTCTCACCAGTAGGCTGGACTATTGTAATTGTTTCCTAACTAGTCTCCTCAAAAAGTCCTTTAGACATACAGTAGATAGACAGATTTTAAAGTGCTGTTGTTCATCTATAAGTGGTAAAACAGCTCAGCATCAAAATAGATCTGTTGAGAAGCCAAAACAGGACTATGAGACTACCATGAGTTCACATCAAACAGGGAAAGTCTACTTTCAGTTACTATGCTGCCCGCTGCTGGAAACAGGTTCCTTTAGTTACATTGAATCCCAGACTAAAAACATATTTATTTAAATGTGCGTGTACAGACTGAGTACTGCTAATTGAACAACACCACCCTTATGCACTTCTCTTTTTCTTTTATTCTATGAGTTTTAATGTTTTTAATGTCTTGTCTTATGCATTTTTTGTTTATCTCTGATATGTTCTTATTTTTATATAAAGCACTTTGGATTGCCAATATGTACGAAAATGGTCTATACAAAAGAGGCATAATGTTAAAGAAAACTTTGATATAAACTTGATCTTTAGTTAGGTTTTAAAAATATATATTTTTAAATATTAACCATGGTAGTGAATGGCATCTATTGAAATAAAAACCCACTCAATCAAGAAATTAATATATAAAGGATGTGATCTTACAGATGAAAAGTGATTTGTTGATATATTACCAGATCTTTTGTGTTTGTCCTGGACTGTCCACAACAGGTCACACAATAAACCAAGATGAACAAAATATAAATAATAACAGGTGGGCAATCAGGTCAATTACTTTTGTTGCAGACCCCGAGGTTGCTTTTGACTATAAATCTGATTTTTCTAACAATTGGAGTCAAAGGAATAAAATGTGTTATAAACAAGAATTGTGTATAATAAGCGATAGTACTGTGTTCATCTTGATTTGTTATAAAATACAATGTCTGCAAGCTTTTTAAGTAGTCTGTAGACAAGAAAGCAAAACAACAGGAGGAACTGGTTTCCATTTCAAAGCTGGAATCGAGTTTGATGCACCGCTATGCTTGCTTTGTTTTGAAGAACAGGCTTTTAAAAATGCTCTTTTATACAAAAAATTCTGTTCACTCTGTGTCTATGATTGTAACTCTGAACAAAAAAATATTTTAAAATCTAAATAAGGTTTATACCAAATAGACAAAAACCAGCAGGGTGTCTTCACGCCTCAATCTTTAAAATCTCAGGGAAAATGAACTTGAACCGTGAGATTCAGGGACATAGACAGAACATAAACACTGCTCATTTACTTACATGCATCATTCACCACTGAAGTGAGAGCGAGTAAACCAGTTCCCTGCGTCTACAACTGTGTGATGCTTGCATCGAGTGGGAACAAAAACCTATTTTTACAAAATAAGGTAAACCGTTCCTGTAACAGTCTAGGGTGTGACTCATTAATGTAACGGTCTTTCTCAGTTTGTGTTTCAGAAAGTGCTTTAAAGAAGCAAACGAAAGAAAGTTCCAGGCATATCTGAGAAACTGAGATGATTTTACGCTTTTGAATGAGTGAAACGCTGCAGGATAAAAGTTTGCTTTCATTTCGCTGAGTTTCAACACAGGAAATGAGAAGAATGGTAATGTACCTCAATTCAGAAAATAAAAGATTAAGAAGAAGAAAAACCTCCCACTGCAAACCAAATGGAAGTTGAAAATAATATATTGCACTGCCACATTTGCGCTGCACTTCAAAAAAGACAGGACTTTTTTGGGGGGGAGGGTGGGGGGGGAGTAGTTCAGATAGTCTGCTGATGAGGCTGAAACTCTAAACTGTGATAGATGAGGAGTCAAGGCTCTGACTGAACCACAGCTCTTTACACATTACACTTACAACCAACATATAAAAAACTCAGCTTTCTATCTGTGTTTCTAGTGCTGGGCCTTTTTCCCCAATTACTTTTAATTTACATCGCCAACTTTTTAATTGATCTTAAATCAAGGAATGGTGTTTTAATTGCATTTCTTAGAGCCATTGCCACTTTAAAATTGAAGCTCTGTTGTTAGACCACACACTTTATTTACCTCAGCCCTCGTGTTCATTTTAGTGCATACAGGAAATTATTGCAAAAATATATACCTGAAGCAGCTTGCAATCGGCAAAGCCCCTGTCCTTATTCTCAGATAAGACTGGTCTCTCTCTATCTCCCCATCCCTCTCCACATCCAGAAGAAGCTTCAAGGGATTTGTGCATGCTCAAAGTCAGTGACCCACTATCCACGGAGACGGAAACACAACTCTCTCCAGCAGAATTTTAATTACTATTGGCCAAACTTTCTTGCAAAATCATCCAGACCTAAATCAAACATACACACCTGAAGAGGTCTTCCAGGATGAAAGTCTAAAATATTTTTCAGCCAAAAATGGCCAGATTTTGGCAGCATTGTGATGAAGTTTGTCTTGTCTCACTTGTCTGGCTGAGGTTTTCAGACTAAGACTGGAATTTACATGGTCAGCGAGTGATCTGCATGTTAAGTCTATTAAAAAACTGTGTAAACAACTCATGTTCTCGAGGAAAGAGGAAAAGACTTCTATGTGATAATGTAAAGAAGCTACACTTTACCCACCACATTACTCAAACAAGTAGATCATTCTTGTCTAGTGCTTAGACATTTTTTTTATAAACTTTGGTCATAAGAAACTCTTGGTGCATTTGGTGTTGGTAAAATTCTTAAATGCACTTTATTTTATCAGAGAGTGTTTAATTTGACATTACTTACATATTTTAATTGTTTATTTTTAATTTAACCTTTCAGAAGGCATGTACATTGTTATGTAATGTACACAAGAGTGTTTCAGTTATCAATTTTGTAAGTTTACATTTCATTTTCATTGTGTGTTGGGTTTTTATGCTAAATAAACATAATTTGTAAATAACTTTCATATCACTTTGCAAAAAGTCTTGATTTTAATAACGTTTAGTACACAAATAATCATATGGATAAATGGAATGCTGCTAAATAATTGGCATCATTTCATTTGGTTTTCTCTTTTTCAGGTTTGGCCAAGAATGTTAATTTCAAAGCATCCCATTTTATGTGTAATGATTAGTATACAAATCAATGGTCATTTTTAGAAGCTATTCATTTTCCTGTATTGTAAAATTAATTTAAATTGTGATTTTGGGACGCTGGTGCATTATGAAGTGAGTGAATAATGAAGTGAATTAGTGGTGAGATGGCGAGTGACCAGAGGTGAAACACCGACGCTTGAGCAAATGAGCCGCTCAAATGGCGATGAATGAGTCTGCTTCTTTAAAAATTATTTAATATATTAATAATCCGTGTCAGCTAAATCCATTACCTCAGCACTAATTGGTGTTTGGTAGCGTTTATAAACTCATTTGTTCCAGTGCTTTAGCATTTTTACTCTTCAAAATCATCTGCTTTTTCCAGTCTCTGCTCTACTTTGAGCTTCATTTACTCGTCTGCTGACTTCATAAAGATGATTTTTTTAACAGCCTAAATAATGGTGCATATAAAAATTCACCATCTTGTGATTTCAATCTAAATAATCAAGAACTGCAAAATTTTAAGCCACTGCAGACAATTAGACAGATTCAATCCTATAAAAACTTTCAAACCCAATTTTTCAAAGCGTTTGCAATAGCTGCACAGAGATGCTTAACCCAAACTAGAGCTGAGAATGACCCAGGAAAGAGAGAGAGAGAGAGAGAGAGAGCGAGTTGGTCCTTC
Source organism: Danionella dracula (assembly GCA_900490495.1). Lineage (NCBI taxonomy): Eukaryota > Metazoa > Chordata > Actinopteri > Cypriniformes > Danionidae > Danionella > Danionella dracula. Next base: position 13,804,098 of record UELW01000778.1, read on the forward strand.
ACATTGAGCCTCAGTCTGCATCATCCATCACACTGAGCAGTGAGCGTCTGCTCTCATGCACACAATCTATTACGGTCATCGTTATTCTGACAGAGATCATGCAGACCACACAGGCACACAAACACCCCCTTATATCTAAGCTATCTATTATGCTCATCGTTATACCAACCCAAAAAAACCCACAATGCTTCAATGCTCTCATTTGTTTCACATCACAAAAATCATCTAAGCTAAAATATATTTCAGCTTGTTGTAGATGTTTTAATGATGTATTGCAGTTTGTTTACATAGAGTTAGCCCAGAAAACGGACATGAACCTCCCATCCTACAACTACACATCTTCTTTTTGCCGATTTTGTCAATGGGCCTCAGAAGATTTTAATGTTGATACATGAATTTAATGTTATTTATAGTTTGCATAGTTTTTATTTCATTACAGAAAATGCCAAAATATGATAAGTAACAGTTTAGTAACGTCACCTGATTTGGCTTCTCTAGATTCTCCACTACTCACTTCCAGTATGAGTTCTGAGTTGCCTTGTTTTAGATGCGTCTCTCTGCTATGCCTGTCTAGTTCCACTTGCTTTGTGAATTGCAAGTCTGCAAAAGAATAACAAAATGCTATCTCACACACAACACATTTTGCTCGATTCAGCTTGATTTTTGAACAACGATTACTGAAATAAAGTACAGGTACAGGCAACAGAACGCGGCAGACAAGCTCCCAAAGGTACACTCATAGAGTCGAGCTATACTGTTACATAAAAGATAGATGGAGAAGCAGAAAACTGCCCCTCATTAACAAAGACTCTTCAATCAACCAGCCACCAAGTCACACCCATCATTGCATAATTCAAAACACAGAAAAATAAACAATTTCAAGTCCGTTTTTGTGGTAAAAAATGTGGGAGTTCTAGTGTCTGCATGAGTCGCCTTTTCTGACAAAACATACTTTGAAAATTAGGTTGTTTTTTTTTATTATGTTTTGATTATTTTTTGGATAATCAATTCAATAATATATAACAGATTCAAATAAAATTAACAAATAATACAACTTTTTTTGTGAAGAAAGTATTCTTTTTATTTATTTTGTTAAATCTGAATGTTTATTTTAAAAATGTAATTCTAGCTACAAACAAATGTATAGGGTACATGAATACAAGCAATCTAGTGTTTTTACATCAAAATGCTTTTTCATTTTTGGGCATGTTTTTAGTCATTTGCTGTTTTCTGTTGAGTGCAGTTGCTGAAGGTTATTTTGAGTGTGGGTTGTTCTGATTTTTCTGTCCTTATGGGCTCCCTGAGGTGATTCCCTTCAGTCTGCTCCCCTTTCAGCAGAAAATAGCCATAAACTTCCCTTCCAATCCACTCCTCGACTCAGTCCCAGACAGCACACATGATTTTCTACTGAACCTCCTTAAACACTAACACACGTTAATCGTACATATTTTGGATTAGACACCAATAGGAGGACATATTGCATTTGTTGCGTTGTTTTATTTGTGACATAAAAAGCATTTTTTTCATGTTGGTGAAGAATTTTTGGTTTTCTTATAAATTATTTATTTATTTTTATTTTTACAAATGAGTCATGTGGTTGCTCTCTGGTTATCAGGTGTGGCAAGATCATTTCTTTGAAAAGAAAACCATATGAGTGCACAAATGTGTATTAATTGTATTGCCTGAAGGCAGTTATACATTCTCATGCGATTATTTTAGTGGGTCGATTGAGTCTATTTCTTTATATTTTTGCATAAGGCCCGGGGCATTCCAAGTCCACCTTTCTGAAGGACACACTCAGGCGGATGGAGGAAAGCTAAAGCAGATGCAGTGAAGGTGACTTTACTCTGGGAAAACTCTAGGGATCTTCCAAACTCATCCATAATAACCTGCTTCAGTGGAGGAAAATATCATCGCACCAGAGTTAGCTTTAATAACCCGATTCACCATGGTACAAATAACTTCTGCTATTGCCAGCTCCTCTAATAGTATCCAGATGTCCTGAGAGGCTGATTCCACTGAGGATATAACTCTATTGACTTCATAACCCTCATGTTGATGATCAAAAATTTCAACAGAATAATTAAATTCATGGGGTCTCTTAAAGTGTCTGAACCATAGTGAATCAAGCTGAACTGTAGAATGCTGAACTGAAACACAGAAAACTTAAATTGTACTAAAGTTATTTGATGTTTAGACGAGGAAATGTATTGGTGTGGCGTGACGCAAGCGCTTGTTCTGAGAGGAGTGGAGGAAGCTAGTTGCATCAGCTGCTACTCCATCTGAAATCCAGTCAGCCATAACAAACTTAGTTGTTATAAGTCGCCAGGCGGTCAGGTTATTGACTCAGGTTATCGGTAAAAATATGTAAATAAAGACGTGCAGTCTGTACTGCAAGTGTTCGTTTCCAGTTCCAGAAAACTGAGAGAGCGAGAAATAAAGTACAAAACAACCTGGATGGGTATATATTTGTAACAAGGCAGAGAAAGTGTTAAGCAGTCACATTTGTAGTTAAGTATAAACACTTACTGAGGGTTCATCATAAAAATATTCTAGCAGACTCTAAATAACAGACTTCACAACTAATCTACATGAGCACACCTCAGAATAAAACACAGAGTGCAGTTTGAGGTGAAACGTCAGCAAGAAACCTGGTAGAAATTAACAAAAACAGTTTTCGGTTCTCTGTTTAATCTCGCACTTTAAATAAGGTTAAAATGCTCATTTTGCCTCCAATATTATTAAGGTCTACTAAAATGTGATGTCCAGTTTTTTTCCCTTCAAATCGGGATATAATACAGATACCGTCTGGACAGTGGAAAATATAATGATATGAATTTCAACCCATATTGCGTACACCTAAACGAAAGCCTATGACTTTAAAGGCCAGAGCTTTTGTTTTGAGGAAGTATAACGGTCATGCACAAGCAGCTTAAAACATGTTGGTTTAACTGATGACTACAAAACAACAAGATAATGAATTAATGTGGATTTTACTGTGTTAAACACTTCAAGTTATAAGTTTGTGTGTGCGTGTGCGTGTGTGTGTGCGTGTGCATGTGCGTGTGTGCGTGTGCATGCGTGCGTGTGTGTGTGTGTGTGTGCATGTGCATATGTATCCGTGTGTGTGTTTAGGAATGCTTAAACTTAGTTTAAACATTAGCAATGAACTAAGCTTGCTCAAGCTGCGACTCATTCAGTAATAACAAAAAAATCCTGTACGCAATATGCTTTTGACACTAAGAGGTTAAGTCAATAAAGCTAGAACCAATTTGTAACATTAAGTTAATACTGCTGTTAAAATGCTTTACATCATAAAGCGTAATCATGACTCATAACATAAAGATTACTGTACTTAAATTAAAAGTTATTGTCATTGAAAGTTATAATAGATTTTATATATTATTGGGATTTGCAATTGTATCCTTTGCTATTTAAACATAGGAGAATAAAGTTGTTTAGTCAACTAATCAAAAAAAATATCGCTCACTAATCCACTGTGGGAACAATCGTTAGTTGTAGCCCTCGTCATCACCATCGGTCACCATGGTGGAAGGAGTGAATTTATTCACTAGAGTTTATTTTTAATAAATCCTCATCTGCCTGTGAGTGTTTCTTTTTTTTGATAAATACACCCATGTGATGTCCTCATCTGGACAGTTTGCAAACATTGATTTGAGACTTATTACTTTATTAATTTATTGTATTTTACTCTCGCTAGTCCTGACATAGTCCCATTGTTTGCAACAACAAAAAAGTGTGTGCTTAGGAGTCTTGCTACAGTGGTGGGGTCGAGTACTGTACTTCCATTATACAACTCTTGTTGTTTTGAGAGTTTGTCTGGCAATTTTAAGATGTTCTAACTTTACCAACTTGAGTAAATAAAGTGTAACAATTCTTTACAATAAGATTCTTAAAGTAAAAAAACTTCCGTTTTACTGTCATTCCAGGATCATTTTGCAGTGTGCAATAAACAATTAATAACAGCACTAATGGAGATTCACTACTCAAGAGAGGAACTGCTGTGCACAGGCGATATGAAAGCTTGGATCCTTGAACATGTGCTCCAAAATATTAAAAAAAGAACTGCACATGCAATGCAACACAGACGAATACAGCGTGAAACCAGCCTAACTAACAGATAATAACTCCAGCCACAAATTAACAACTGTGATGAAGCTTCACTGCTAGAGCTCAAAGAATAAACCATCATGTACTCTGAATGTTCTGGGTAACTTTATTATATTTTTATTATGTTCCCATGAGCAGTGAGCGGCTTTGGGGGCTTGTTTGGGATTGAGCAGATTTATTCTTCATATTCTTTGAGCCCTAGCAAACACACACAAACAGTCCCCTGAACTCACCCTAATGAAACTGTGGAGAGCAGAAAGTCTAGAGCTACAGAGCTGTTAAGGGTGAGACACAACAGGTTCATACAGGAAGTCAACTAATGTAAAGTATCTGACAGGCCACCGCTAACTAAAGTCTACTACATAAACATGAACCTAGATCTACAGCGATAAAAGTCTTTCCTTACATATATTGTATAAGTGTTATAATAAAGATGAATTTCACAAAGGAAGTTTTAGTAGTAAGCGTCACGGTGGTGCAGTGGGTAGCACGGTCGTCTCACAGCAAGAAGGTCGCTGGTTCTAGGCTCGGCTGGGGCAGGTGGCATTTCTGTGTGGAGTTTGCATGTTCTCCCCGTGATCGCGTGGGTTTTCTCCGGGTGCTCCGGTTTCCCCACAAGTCCAAAGACATGCGATATAAGTGAATTGAGTAAGAACAATTGCCCATAGTGTTAAAGTGTGAATGAGTGTGTGTGTTTCCCAGCGATGGGTTGCGGCTGGAAGGGCATCCGCTGTGTAAAACATATGCCAGCGAGTTGGCGGTTCATTCCACTGTGGCGACCCCGAAAGGGAAGAAAGCTGACATGAAGAGGAATGAATGAGTTTTAGTAGTCACATTATATTCACTTCTTATATTCGCTACACACCATTTCAGGGATCTAGTGGTTCAGAAGGCCCCACAATATGTAACATTTTATCCATGTTAAAAGAGGGGTGAACTAAGGAATCAACAAGTGCCTAATATTAGCTGAAGCAACAATAAAACAACACCTAAACTTAAAAACAACACTTAATTTATATCAGTGATAAAGTCTTACAAGCTCTAAGACAGGGTTTTGTGTTGCCATTAGAACTTTTTAAGCCTTCCCCTTACCAATAAATGCCAGCCCCTTAACGCTGGTTGGAAGAGTAGCTAGCGATAGTAAGGCTGCCGTGCATTGAGCGATGAAGGCTAACTTAAGACATGAAATACTGAACTAAACAACAGTCTTAAACTCTTAACTTCCTAAAACAGTGAATCTTTAATAACAGGATACCCAGAGACTGAATACAGTTAGCTCACAGGCTTTATATTAGATTATATAACTCACCAGACGTGATCCTATGTGTATTCAAGCGGAACTGCAAATTTCTTAAAATCACACAATCCAAACTTTTCCAGCTATTTGTGATATTCTCAGCAGAAAAGTCTGTGTAGAAATCACATTAGTAGGCTCCCCTAAACCATCACAAGTTTTCAAAAACAGCTCATATTCTTCCTGACAGCTTGTGGTGCTGAGGAAATGAATGGCTAGAAGGAAATACTCTCTTCAGGAGTGCTTAAACTCCAAATGCAATTCCGATCCGGATTATGTCCAAAACACAGTTCTGAACACCAGCTCGGCATATTTCCTTAGCCCTTGGAGCTACAGTCTCTTCAGGGCCCAATGGAAACCATCAAAAGAGTTAAAAAGCCAGCGCTTGCTTATTAATTTGAGCTAACCCATACAAGCCCCTGTCTGCCTCCGCATGAGTTTGTGTTGGTTAAACCGCTGAATTTCCCGCAATATCTGCTGTTCACATTAGCAAACGTGTTCTAAAAACTCTAAAGTACAGCCAAAAATGTGCTTACATTTCTGAGATACACTTATAATGTGCTGCTATTCTATAAAAAATAAAGCACATCTAGAGCCCTCCCCCCTCAAAGTTAACTATCAATAGACACATTCATTTTATAAATACTATCTTTTTATAATATCTTCTCTATTTTTCAAGCGTAATAACTAAATTGAAATAATATACAATTTCTTCTTAGATTTAGTAAAACAATGTTTATAGCTTTTTTTTATCAAATTCAAGATGCTTGAACATTGACATTAGAATGAAAACCCAGACACAAGCTTGACATAGATGATAGATGGCTGTTAGATGATACCAAGTGTTTTTGATGAATGTCTTGTTGAGTGTAACCTCACACGTCTAAGCATAAAGAGTAAAGCCACCAATATCAGAGAACCGCTCCACACCTGAGGTCCATAGACTCCCCAATTTAGTCAAAACTATACAGCCACTATAGCTGATAAATAATAACATCCCAGACTCCCTCAGTCACACACATCTGTTGCATAGGGTGACAGATTGTAAATTAGATGGAGAGGAACATGCCCAGGAATAGAGATGATTGTAAAACGTTTGCTACATAGATGTAGAAAGACATAAAGCACTTTAAATGAAATCTGTATTTTAAACACAAAATCAAGAAGTGCTATTGTGATAAGTTCATGTGTTTGTCATCAGTGGGCGCAGTTTAGTTTCAATGTCATTTATTCATAAAAAAAACATTTTAGATAAAATATGGGGTGAATAATAAACTATTTAGCTAAAAAAACAAACTTACCTTGCTTATATACCCCCTGATGACCTCCTATACAGCATGTTTTCATGGTTAACACGCATTTCACTGCCAAGGGCCTAATAACTACAAAATTCAGGTCAGGAATCTTGGGGTGATTCTGGACTCTGATCTTTGTTTAAATAGCCACGTCAAAGCAATGACCAAATCAGCTTATTACCATCTTAGAAACATTGCACGAATCAGATGCTTTGTTTCCAGACAAGATTTAGAGAAAATTATTCATTCATCTCTTGCAGGCTGGACTACTGTAACAGTCTTCTAACTGGTCTTTCCAAAAAGACCATTAAACAGCTCCAGCTCATTCAGAATGCAGCGACTCGAATTATAACCAAAACTAGAAAGTAAGAACACATTTCTCCAGTTCTTGAGTCTCTGCACTGGCTGTCGGTCTCCTTCAGATTAGATTTTAAAGTTCTGCTGCTCGTATATAAGTCCAAACATAACTTACAGAACCTAAACAAACAGCACCTAAATACCTAACAGACATGCTCAGTGAATACATACCAAACAGGGAACTGAGATCCCTCGGTTCAAATAAATTAGATAAACCCCGTGTAAATTCCAAACAGGGAAAATAATCCTTTAGTTACCATGCGGCCCACAGACGGAACCAGCTTCCAGAGGAGATCAAAGGTGCCAACACTTTAGTCACATTTAAATCCAGGCTAACGACTCACCTGTTTAGTTGCGCACTTGTCCACTGAGCACCAATGTCTGAACAACTATTTTATCTCTGCACTTTACTATGTTAATCTATGTCTTCATTTTCAGTTTTTAATCAATATTATTGATCTTATATTACTTTTTAATGCTTGATTTTATTAAATGTACTTTCTTTTTTATTCTTTGTTTCCCATGTAAAGCACTTTGAATTACCCTGTGTACAAAATGTTTTATACAAATAAACTTGCCTTGCCTTGCCTTTTGATGTTTTTTGCGTACCTGTTCACACGAGGACAGGCTTCTGCTAACGAAGAGTAGGAATAACGAACTAAATACAAAATAAACAAGCTAATCATTACTTAAAAGAATAAAGTAGCTAAACAAATCGGGAAAACTTGTGAGTTTCGCTTTCGAAAGTCTCTAAGTATTAATAATTAAACAAAGTAATTAAAGTGTTGCGTCCGACGCACAAAGTGATCACGTGATCATGTGACGCCATCTTGTTGCGTTCTAACTTAAAATGGTTATTTGAAAACTTTTTTAATACGACGATAGACACGACTACACTATGAAATATTTGTTCATTAAATTATTTGTAAATTACTGAATCTTAGTAACTTTCCACCTCAATAGTCCAGTAGCCCAGTAGCCCACCCAAGAGCCAAATCCCTAAATATGCTGTTGAAACTGCTGATGATGGTTGGTTTCCCCAGTTGAGTGTCTCCACCTGCTGGACGAGGGAGCTCAATACAGGTGCACATAGGCTGGTAAGAGCTCACTCGCATTAAAGATTGAAAGAAAGAGGGCCACGTGTAAACTTTTTGCTTCCTCACTGGATGTGTTAAAATCCCCTTTTATTAGATTTTTTTTTAATTGATCATTTGAACACGTTACAGGGTACAGCCAGGGGCAGCACATCACTACATTGAGCATTGAAAAACAATACATAAGAGTCAAATACATTCAGATTCAAGAAGGAAGGAGGTCAGATTAAGGAATCATTTAAAAGTTTAAATTTAAGCGCTTTACAGTTCTGGGAGTGTTGGATACTTTCATACTAGTTCAATTTTAAAAGGCAACAAAGTGGGGGTTGGAGTTACTGAATTTACATTTGTGAATATGACATTTTGCCAGCATAAACATTTGTTAATGTAAATGAAAAAACGTTTTATCATTTTCTTCTGTATGGTTCTCATAAATACATAAAACAACATCTTTGAATGCAAAGTTAAAACTGTTAAGAAAAAGTTTTTGAATAAAGAAATGTAAGTCAGACCAAAAACGTGCAGAGAAGTTACAAGTCCAGAAGAGATGAAAAACAGTTTCACAATCTTCACCACAAAAAGAACAGTTTGTGTCAATGTCCTTATTAAACCTTGTAGATAAGAAGGATTTGACAGGATAGTAATTATAGAGCAGCTTAAACGTGAAAAGATACTTGTTTGGTAAAGAGCAGGCTTTCTTCCAATATTATTAACAAAGCCCTTCCGAGAAGATAGCACTCGTGGTACACAGGCATTAAGCTGCTGAAAAAGAATTCTGATTTTCTTGTTATTGTGAGGGAAAGCTCTGAGACACAGTTTGCCAACAGAAGTATTGATAGGGTTAATATCTGAAGCATTAAGAGAGAGAAGAGAGGAGTCTTTTAGCAACACAGTTACAGCAGAGGGAACAGCATCCATCACAAGAGAGAACTCTGTGGAGTCACAGGAAGAGAGAAAACACAGATAAATTCCGAATAACTATACAAATAGCATGTGTTTGTGAAAGTTAGAAAGCTTTAGATGTATCTTAGAGATATCTCGCTGCGCATTTGGACCGCACATCTCCGTGACGTCAGGAGAGCGAGAGATTCACAAATCCGTAAGCCCCGCCCACCACATGGTAAGCCAATCAGAACGCTTGCTCGTGCTCTCGGGGGCAGCTCCGTTTCAAACTAAACTCTTTTTATTCCTGAAAAACTAAAGAATGCTTTCAGAAAGGGAAATGTTGCAGCGACAACGTTAACATTTATTACAGAAGTATAAAGTTTTGAGAACGTTTAGAATGAGTGCATTTATTCACATGCTGTTGTTCACAGGTTCGTTCAGACCTGGCTCAGCGTCGCCAGTTTTGTGGTTTGTATTTGTGCCTAGTCTTTATGTTTTTACTATATTTAAGTGATAAAATAAAAAAGAAACATATGTTTACCTCATTTCTCCTTGCTGTTACTGGTGTCTTCGTGGGGCAAAGTGTTGGGTGCTTTAGCATCTATTGTAAGGAAGTTATTATTTTATAACTGGTCATATAATTTGATTTAACAGTTGGCATCTTGCATACATGTTAGAAGTGAAATAAGAAGTACTGTTTAAATTATTGTAAATAAACAATTCAATCACTGCAGTCTGGTGGCCTTTGTTTTCATAAGTAATTTTTTTACGGTAAACATGTACTATAATAGATTATGTAAAGCAAGGGTAGGCAAATCTTACAGGGTAGCAAAAATCGCTAGAACACAGGTTCTTTACATTTACATTTATGCATTTGGCAGACGCTTTTGTCCAAAGCGACTTACATTAGGTGAGAGACAATATGCAATCTGTTAAACCGTCAAAGTCTATCTCAGCTTCTCATAATAGAAATTTTATCAACTGATCAATAAACCATAGCAGGGAGGAAATAAAGGAAGAAGATAAAGACAGAGGAGGAAAAAAGAAAGTTGTTTTTTTGTAGTAGTAGGTGTTCCCTGAAGAGAAGAGTTTTCAGTTGCTTTTTGAAAGCTGTTAGGGTTCTCCTTCACTCTCGTGTTAAAACTGCTTAACTTTGGAGCTGAAAAAGACATGTTAAAACCCCTGGCTTAGATTGCACCCCATATTTACACCCATCACGATTTGTTGAGTAAGATCACTGGTTTTGACCTTCTAGAACACTTTGAGCTGGGAATATTGTGTTTAAATTGGGTTGTTTAAAATAAATAAAAAAATTTAACCTGCAGCCACTCACATGTACATGTTTTATAAAGATAGCAAGATAAGATAATTCTGTTTCTCTCTCTCTCTCTCTCTCTCGCTCTCTCTCTCTCTCTCTCTCTCTCTCTCTCTATATATATATATATATATATATATATATATATATATATATATATATATATATATATATATATATATATATGGAGAGAGAGAGAGAGAGAGAGAGAGATATTTTATCTTGCTTAGGTGCTGTCAGGCGAACTCTTCGTTGATGGATCTTAAGTTTGTATATTCTTTATTTATGCTGGGGAGGTGATTAGCACCTGCCTCAGTCAGCGAGGTTCCCAGGGGCCTCAGAGGGAATCCCTATTTATCTTACCTGATCCTGCTTTGAAAGCAACTGCTAATGAAGTGCCATATAAAAACTTGATTGATTGATTTTCTTATTTCCTAATTCTGCTTTTCCCTCTATTTCCTTCCTGCTAGGGTGATGCTGTGATGCTATGACTATGATACAACTTCTAGTACGAGGGACCCGAGTTAGACTAGTTTAAAGTATTTACTTTGATATAGTTCGTTAATTTAGTTTAACTTGCTTACACTGTGAAACATTTTCATATTGTCTCTCCCCTACTGTAAGTCGCTTTGGATAAATGCATCTGCCAAATACATACATGTAATGCAAATGTTATAATTGTATAATTGTTGTCCCAGTCGAATAATGCAGTCTCTGATTAGGCTTTACTCCACAGAGTATTACATTTGATATTCTTTTCATTCATTCATTCATTCATGATGTGCATTTCAAATTGAACCTTGCCATTTTCAGGAGTTCCCGTGTAAGACCACCAGGGGGTGCTGTCATCTAGTATATGTCCACAGAGCCTATTTCAACCTGGATTACAGAAGATTACAGTAGTGAAATTTATACCTGTTAGGATGATAATAACAGCAATGAATATTTGATTATTCAGTCTCTTCATAAATCTAAATTTTAAAAAGAAAGAAAAATAAAATCAATAAATAACAATCTTCAATACAGGACATTTTTAGAAGCATTAAAAAACGTATCCTTGGTAGTTCTAATTTAAACATTTTGCACCTTTTACTTTAAGAAAAGTGTGTGAATTTGTACTGATTTAACATAAATAAACTCGATTAGCACTTTATTACGTCCATTACATGTAAATTAATGATTTAATCTAGAAAAAAAATTAAACAACATGATAAGGTTGACTTACCTCCTTAAGAAATTAAGTGAGAAAACATTGAATTAAATTTGTAATAAAACATTTGAAACACAATAACGTTGAAATAAATTAACTCAAAATATTAAAAATAAACAAAAAGATTAAATAAATAGAATAGAATTGAATACAAACATAAATATATAAACATGTAGGGCTTTAGAACAGAAATTAAGTAAACACAGAACTGAAAGAGAACTGAAAGATTAAAATGAACATCAAAACAAAAAGTTATAAAGCAAGAAAATCTAAAAACTGTTGACACAAAATCGACTTTTTCATGTCTATTTGATCCTACTCTAGAGTTAAATTCACACCGAACCTCTCAACTTGTTAATTCCTTATTTTATTACATTGAGAGATCAAAACTCTTTATAAAACTTTTTAAAACTTTCTTTTTTACAATGACAGAACAAAAAATAGTTACTGAAACACAAAACGTTACACAAAACTATCGAGTGTTAAACTGACTCTGTGTCTATCGAGTCCTAGAGTTAAATTAATACAGAATTTCTAGACTTTAATAATAAAAAAACGAATTAATAAGTTAAACTCTTATCATTTAACTCTGTGATGGGGACAACTGAGCTGTGATGGGTTTTATAGTGAAATACAAGCATTTATGAAGAAAGAATATTGTCTGCTTAGATGACAGAGCGCCGCATTTAACTCAGTTTTAGTGTATTTGCTCCTCGCGTTCATTTTACGAGTAGATCTATATTTATGTAAATGTCTCAAGCCAGCCAAACGCACGTCACATATCTGCACCCTTCAGTTTGAGCTCGCATGCGCAATGTGAATAATTGAATTTATAGCCTAATTTAATAAATACAAATAAGGGAAGACAATAATAATAATGGAGAGTGTGTGGAGTCAGGCTCATATTTCACAGACTCATTGCTTCCTTTCCCGCGCTTTTGATGAAGGTCTAAATAATGTTGAACCCTTTTAAATTCCGAGCCTCGTTTATCATCCCAGAGAGCCGTAAAACAGGAGAGCGGTGCACTTAAAGCGATCATCCCTAGCTATCTCGACGACTATATCTCGAGATTCTCTCCCATCTAATGCGGTAACTGTAGCTCTGGGAGTATTATATCTATAAAGGATGGCATAGCGAAAGATAGCTAAGAATACTCGCTATATCAGCTATCAACACATCTACGGCAGAGTCTCATCGATTCCTAGCTCTCGTCTCTCTCTATACTCCATTTTATATCTCTCTCCCTCTCTCCATCTCTCTCTCGCTCTCTCACACTCTCTCCCTCTCCATCTCTCTCTCCATCTCTCTGTCTCTGCCCCTCTCTCTCACATCTCTCTCTCTCTCTCTCTCTCTCTCTCATCTCTCTCTCTCACTCTCTCTCTCTCTCTCTCTCTCTCAGGGAGGAGTTAAATTACAAGCGCATTTGCATAATCGCTGATTATAAGCATGCAGATTTGCATAATTGCTTGTTAAAAGAGTTATGCAAGAAAGATGAGTGGTTTATTAGAGTTTGTTTTTGAGACTCGTTTCAAATAATGTGCTGCTGGATTTTCTGACGGTAACTGTTGTTGTTTTTAATGAATACTTAAATCATTCAAATGTTTATGAATACATGAACAACTCTCTGAGCCAATAGATTCAATAACTTTGGGTTATGAAAAAGTAAATATTTTGGTAGCTGCTATTGATTGAAGAGCATTTGATAATTTAAAAAGGGCGTTTAAAACGTTCCAGCATAAAAAATCATGTTCTTAAAATCTTAAATTAAGTGAATAATTAGGTGTTGATCGGCAACCTATAAATGAATAATATCTTTTTCCTTTTAATGTGACTCTTGATACAAAAAAACGAATTACAAAATGTTTTTGTCGTGAAAGCTTTAGTGGCTCTGACGCACGATTGAAATAAAGTGCAGCATTTTCAAGTATTCAATATTTGTTTAATGTACTGTTAATTTGTATTTATTGATCATTTTAATAATTGTTGTCATATAACGCTTTTCCACAATGCAAGCACTTTAAAAAGTACCCCAAATAATAAATGCTGATTTGGGACGTTTTGAAATAATACAAAATATATATATTTTTATTTCAATTAGATTTGAAACAGTGTTTCCCACTAATTTTTAAACCAAAAATATAAATGAAAAATGTTTTGGACTATATAGGCGACCTGCAAAGGTTTGAGAGTGGCTTGAATTGGAATGAACTTAATCAGAGCATTTTTTTTTTCAGTAAATCACACTGGAATGTTTATATAAAATAAATGCATTCATGAAACTGCTTATGCTTGAGTAAAAACAGTAAATCATGTAATAGATTTCATTTTTAATAGACATATATTGCACAATTCTGGGCTGATGTTGCCCTAAAGAAATCGAAATGCTTGAATGGCTTTTACACTTTATTGCTAAACAATAATTGTGATTAAATGGTGAACAAAATAGCAGCTACTTTTCTTGTATTACATTAAAGGCAAACCCTATTTTTTACCCATTGTAAAACTATTAATGTGAAAAAATAATCTTTAAAAGTCCTTTATGTATTAAATGCGTGCAACCAAATACTTTATTAAAACAAGTAATTTTACTTATGGTGGGCAGTTATTTATGGGTATGCGCGTACATAAAGGTACATTTTTATTTTGTGGAGCGAACTGTCCTCTTCAATTGTCGTTAAAGAAACTGATTTGTACTCGCATGTAAATCATCCTCCTTCATCGACCAATCAGAGCTTCATATCGCCAAAGCTCAGCCAATCAAATAGCAGCTTTCCGGTTATCAGTACGTCATCTTCACTGGAGCCCAGAGAGCGGTCATTCGCGCTTCAGATGCGGGGCTACGCTTCACTCCAGGCGGGCGAGACATCTGCCAGCGCCCGCGGAAAATCGGATGCTGTATTCTTTATGGGAAAAACTTGCAACGCTCAAATATTTTGTCTGAGCACATCTGGATGACCCTGAGCGCTTAACTTTGACTCAGCTTTGACACAGTTTGTAAGTTTGTTGTCACTTTGTGTGACCCTCTTCGGAGCTCCAGATGTTAGCGGTGGGTCAGATGGACTCTCCCCGCCAGAGTGCTTTCGTTCTGGGCAGCACTCCTCTGGCTGCTCTGCACAACATGACCGAGATGAAGAGCTCCATCTTCCCGTACTCGCTCCAGGGACCCGCGGGGTTCAAAGCTCCGGGGCTCGGGGGACTCGGCTCGCAGTTCCCACTTGCAACGCCACATGGGATTAGCGATATTTTAGGAAGACCCATCGCGACCACCGGCCAACTACTCACGGGATTCCCCCGGATTAACGGGTTAACAGCATCCACGGGAATGTACTTCAGCCCAGCGGCGGTGTCCCGGTTCCCCAAACCGCTGAGCGAGCTGCCCGGGCGAGCGCCGATCTTCTGGCCGGGGATGATGCACAGTTCAGCGGCTTGGAGAGATCCGCGCGTGCCCTGCCCGGGTGAGATATTTTTTTACTAATATGTTTCTTTTAGGTAATGTTAAAACAACTTTATTTTAGATGGTTTTTAATAAAAGCTAGTCTGAAGAGGTATTTAGGCATGATTGATGGAGTAATTAGATGTTTCAAAAGTGATAAAATAAGGCGGGTGTCAAGTTTTATTTTCGTTTTAACGTGCAGTAAGGAGTTACAGGTAATTAAATTAAATTAGCTTATCCTAATTCCAATATTAATATGTATGCATTAACAACGGTTTAGAAAACAATATAAAGTTTCAATAGACTTTATTCGTGGATTCTTATTTTAATTATAAAGAAAGTCAAGAACGTTGTTTCCTGAGAAACTGCCTTTCTTTTTTCACTGAATATAAAAGCAAACGTTTGTAAATCGATTCATTAACACTTGGATAAAACTTAAGATGACTCAAACTTAGTGTATAATTATTACATATACTAGATTCATACATTAGATGCATAATTGCATTAACAATAATACTGTTTACAATGCAATCAATCATTGAGTTAAGGGTAAGGGTTTTCTAACTCTTAAATACCAATTTAATGCATATGTTTTAACACGTTAACGTAAATCAAGAATACTTGCTAGACATTACTCACCGCGTCATGCAAACACATGGGTAGAAACTACCAATATTTAACATAAACAGCCAGTTTTCTCTAAGCTTGCAGTAAATGGGAATATTGATGTCGAGGTTGACAGTTGTCCCAAATTATTTGACAAATTTCTTTCAGGTCAGGTTTATGTGCTGGAAAAATCAATCTCGATTTATCAAGATTTACTGTTATCCTCAGAGATAAGCATTCATGCCATGAAGTAATTCATGCCTTTTCCAACGTAAAACCCACCTCCAAAACCTGAAACATGTTTCAGTCGTCCACCTCGCAGAATCCAGATGTTCTAGAAATCTCTCGAGCACTTCTCTTTCTAACGAATTTTCTGTGTTCTTGTTTGCGTGCAGCTCAAGCGAGTCTGATGCTGGACAAGGACGGGAAGAAGAAGCACTCCAGACCCACCTTCTCAGGCCAGCAGATCTTCGCTCTGGAGAAGACCTTCGAGCAGACCAAATATTTAGCGGGGCCGGAGAGAGCGAGACTCGCTTACTCTCTGGGCATGAGCGAGAGCCAGGTCAAGGTAAAGCACCAGAGCACTGCCACATCTGGGTTCAGTTCAGAAAAAATCTCCTCTCATCAGCTAGCTGGAAAACTGTTCTTTTACAACCGAAGATGAACCAATTAATTACGATGAAGGTAAACGTTGAGTATGTTGTCGGTACTTGTGTGACCTGACCCCCAGCAGACCCCTGAGACCCTGCTACCGATACAAATCTTGCAGAAACGATTATTCGTTTTAACGTCCGCTGGGTTTGATTCCGAGATCAAGCATCGAAACCCAGAGAGCAGCTTCAGATAAAACGTAACGTACATTTGTTTTCGACAATAACTAAAAAGCCTGTTGTTTTTTTTCCAAATGATGTTCTTTTAAACCATGTGTTTTTGTATGGTTATTTGCAGCGTAATTAAAAAATCGTTAAGTTTGAGAACGCAAGGATTTGATATTTAGATTTTTTCCGATAAAAATCTGAACAAATGTTAAATCGATTAATTTAAATCGATTAGCCTCGCTTCCTGTGTGATCTGACGGCATCAGAGCGATGGGATTTAACGAACAGAGATGTTTCCAAGTGAAGGCAAACCAAACAAACTCTCCCATTTCGTTTTTTTTTAAATAAATATTTCCCCCCTTTACATGTAGAGTCTATTACGCAAAAACTGCTTGTGTTGGATAAGTGACGAATAATTTACATTTACTTGCATAAATTATTTTGCCTTGACACTTGTATATTCTGACAAAGTTATTGTAGACGTTAATTAAACAGCTAACAATGCAGAAATTAGGTTAGCAATTCAAAACATATCATGTCGATTTTATTAAAGAAAACAATACTTAAAAATGACAATTACACAATTTTATAACCAATTTAGATTTTGACCCTAAAATACTCTTCAAATGTATTTTTTTATTGTGGATAAATTAAATCAAACAAACAACTAGTTTTGGACCTTATATTTGTTGCTAAAATGCTACTTCAGCAAACAAATCTCCTCATTTAATTTATTGTTATTAGTTTTTCTTAGATGTGACTCACCATTTGATTCATTTAACTACAACATCGAATACTATATTTTATGGGATTAATAAATATATATTTAATGATATTTCGATAGTATAATTTATTAAGCTTTAAAATGATTAAACTGCAATTTATTTGTTCTAATTCGGGTCATAAAATTTTGAAAAATAAGCCTTTTTGCCCCCGTGCTCCCCAATAACTTTAGCATTCAGCAGAAAATATTTTAAAGAGGTCTTTATTTATAATGCAATGTATTACAATTTTTATTAAGCTTAACCACGCAAAAGATGACATTGTTAACGAGACTAAAATAAAGACAGTGGTTAACTTCGACTCTATCCAGGGTTAACTCAGTCTGTAGGGTGAACATAATTGTCTAAAATGAACACTTTTTCTCAGGTGTGGTTCCAGAATAGAAGAACGAAGTGGCGAAAGCGCCATGCGGCAGAAATGGCGACGGCGAAAAAGAAGCGGGATTCCGAGACGGAGAAAATGAAAGAGAGCGAAGAAGAGGACGAGGATGAAGATTATAACAAACCTCTGGATCCCAACTCGGATGACGAGAAGATCAGCAGACTGTTGAGGAAGCACAAGAGCGCAGGCCTGGGCCTTCTCAGCCCCGCCAGTAACTGCTCCGACACGCTCTGAGGGTTCCGAGTTGCCAGATTGAGCTGCGGGTGCGATACTTGGACCAGGAGAGAACACTCGGGCAGAAGTGCCAGATTGGGAATTTACACGTATTGTAGCCGAAGCTAAATCCTGAAGTGACAGATTTAGGTCTGGAAGGCGTTCAGTTCTGAATCACACTCAGACGTGTTGCCAGATTTGGAATGTTCCAGTATATTTGTAGCTGAAGCTCAACCTCAAACAGGGTTGCTTGATTGGAAAAGTTAGGCTACATGAAGTGCAAACCCAGACTGGGTTACCAGATCTTGAATATCTAAACATTTCAGCTGCAAGTTTACTCATTGCCCAATAATGCGTTGCCAGATTATAAAAATCTAGACATTTCAACACTGCGTACCACCATTAAATTGGCAACATATATTTTGTTGCAAAAATTTAGGGTAGAGGTACAATGCAGACTACTTTGCCAGACTAGTAATATCCAAGCAAAAAGTCTGAACATAAAACTCATAGTTGCCAAACTAAAAATGTGAAAATGTTGCATACGGTGAAAAAACGTAGACAGGGTCATCATAATGGGAATATCTGTGTGTTCTAATTGAAACCCCCAAATGGGTTGCCAGATTGGTAAAGGCTAATCATATCATCCAAACGTCAGATTGGTAACATCAAAAGTTGCAATTTAAAAAGGCAAATTGGCAATGTCCAGTACCAGAAGCTTAATATCAGCAATGGTGTCCACCCAACTATATCTTTTGAAGCTCAAACAAGAAAGCAATTTTGAGATAACAGATTGGTTATAACACAAAATATAAGCAAATAAAAAAATAGTTGCCAGACCTTTACCAGAAAATACCATATTTGGAACGAAAATGTATTGGCAACCGAGTACTGAAAAAAGCTTCATGTTCATAAAAAGCCTCAGAGCGAGGC
This sequence comes from Danionella dracula, assembly GCA_900490495.1. NCBI lineage: Eukaryota > Metazoa > Chordata > Actinopteri > Cypriniformes > Danionidae > Danionella > Danionella dracula. Next base: position 13,822,847 of record UELW01000778.1, read on the forward strand.
AAAGGAAGCAGGGTATAAACAAAGCTTTTCACACTGCTTTTACTGCTCTGAATGCAGATGTACAGTCCAGATGGAACTGAGATGTAAATATATATTTTTACTGAGTAAATTATGTCGTCAAAAAAAAACCGTGCCAACAGTATCTCCAGTCTTTCAAGATAATTAACCTTTGATCAGTTTAACGATGTCACACTTTAGTTTCCTATGGTGCCATTTTTAAAAACAGGCTCACCGACTGTATAAAAGTGCCAGTGTTGTAAATGATGTGAATACAATTTGATTTTAATAACAACAATGTCCTTTTGTCTCTGCTGGTTCTCTCAATGTGGAGAAATCCTCAACGATGGATCAATCACAGATGAAGAGAATATTGAGACTTCCATGGTGAAGGAAGAAAAACCTTTGTATTATCAATAAATTATTTAACAAGGATCTGTTTTAATGATGTCCTCTTTTATTCCATAACCCCTCAAAACAAAGGAATAACACCAGGAAACACTTGGAGTAAACGCCTTGCATGATAACATTGAGGCTTTGTTGCAGCATGAAGCATTGAGAAATAACCCCCCCTTTGATGCAATATGTGCTGAATGAACTGTAAACCACTGTTTCCAGTTGTGCAAACCCTGATTGAAGCATGACAAGCAGACGCTGATCATTTTATTCACTGCTCGAGTTCTAACGGTTTATTGCTTCTGTCTTTGACCATTCACAAGATTTCATTGCAATAAAAGAATGAAGAATAGATTCGACAACATGTATTGAAGAGCCGAGCAAGTCCTGAGCGCAAATATACAATAATAAAATACAATGTACACGTTCTCTAGCAAGCCCCATCCCAGAAGAGATGGGTTGAGTACAAACACTTCAGCATAGAACACGGCGGAGAAATTCTACACACACCAAGCTACACAACATTCATGTGTCAGGAAAGCAAAATAAAGGCTTCAACACTGGGATCGTCCTCTACTGTTATCTTAAGTTAAAACTCATTTACACTCTCATATGAAAGCTCAACTACTTTTACCATCGTACAAGAGGTGGAATTCAGATAATCGGGAGGTTGTAGAATTGATTCAAGGCTCAGAAAACATTTAGAATCTCAACTTTTATCGTGCTAAAGCTTTAATTTAAAGGGATCATCTTTAAAGCTCCTCTGCGCTTTATGACCAAACTGATCTCCAGCTCAAATGACGATGGTACAACTCGTCACGCCAGAACCAATCAATCATCAAGATTCTTGATAAATCATGTTCTAGAGAGCGCATCCTTCTTAGACAACATTTGAAGGTCAGTTATCTCAGCGTGCTACATGAAGGACGTCCCAATCTGAAGGTTTATTAACTCAAAATATCTCCCACTAACGTGTTCCTTGTGTTTAAGGGTATTGAGAACATAAAGTCATTTATTTCTTGTTTGCAATTATTATAATATCTTTATAGAAAACGTTTAGTAAATTCTTTGATTAAATTAATCTATGAATGCTATTTATAGATTAGTGGGGTGGCACTTTACAGTTTACTTTAAAGTTCTCTTTACTTTAAAAATCATGCAAATTAGTACATGTATTTTTGTACTAGAAGAGTCTTGTTTTTCCTTTATTTTCTGTTGAAGGATACACAAGTATTTTTGTTGGCGAGTGTTTATGAAAAATCTGTTACATAAACCAGAAATGTCCAAATGTTTTGTAAAGCATTTTTGTTCAAACTATTTTGAAATCTGGCCCTTTAAATGAACCTTTAACTACTGATGATTCCACCCCGCAGGAGTGGTTTCATTCTAGGGGGGTGTAAATAATGGCTGTTACATTTTTGAGTACATAATTTCTTAATAAGAATAAAACAGCGTGACTCATGATCGTGTGTTTATGAAAGTATTTGTCAGGAGCCATAGGCGGGATCTTAAGACTTGTGACATCACAAGCATAGCAATCTCAGAACCATGTGCTTCCAGAGGACATTGATAGAAGATTTATCAAGATTAACAAAAAACCTGGATGAATTTTGATCGTATTGGCAGAGTGTGGATTTAATATATGGTCCCCAAAACTGTAAGAATCCTTCCCATACAGTCTCTAAATGAGTCCTCTATTGCTCTTATTAACTGCCACTAATACTAGGAAACAGTAAAATGGTTTAAATCTCAATTGAATCTGTGAGGCAAAATATGAATTTGTATAGTTAATTTGATTTGAATAATTCCTTTATAAATCTAAACAAAACCATTTAAAGGCACTCCTCACTTTAATATGTTAAATATGAGGTTAATTCCAACAAAGGTTATTCTCTGTGTAAGGTCTCATGTCAGAATTGTGAGCTAGACCACCATTCCTAATTATATTTAGTGTTTTTTGATGGAGACATTAACATTAGATATTCTCAGTAAATCACGAACATGAGACTAACGGGTTTTAATAAATTTTTGCTGTCTATATTGACCAGGGCTCCTCTTTTTAAGGGATTTTCTAAGTTTAAAAAGTAAATTAAAATGCAACAACTGTCGAGTAAGTCATTATTTGTTTCAAACTCTACTGTTATCTTAAATAAAATAAAAACATACATACTTTTAGAGTGTTCTTTATAGGTGAGAAGAACTTTTCAGATTTCTCCTTAAAACTATGAACTGATCACAGTGATATAAAACATGGCCGTTGTTTTTTATCTACAGTAAACTCCTCTGATGCTGCAGGCAATATCTACAGTATCTACAGTAAACTCCTCTGAAACTCCTCCTCTGCAGGTAACGGTTCAGGGACTACCAAAAAATATTGAATACCTCAAAATTTGAAAAACTGTTACATTTATAACTTTATAAAATTGTAATTTTGTGAGAGAGTCATAAAGGATAGTTGAAAATGTTTGGAGCCGAGATGACTAGACTAAAATCTAGTAGCATCTGCTAAGGGATTTTCACTCAAGGGGCCCTGCCTTTAATTATACACAAATTTAGGAGTTAATAAAGCTTAAATAGGGGCAAGAACAAGATAAGTAACTCCACATTTGACACAATTTATTAATATAAAAATTTGAACCTGATGGCATCAGGCTGTAAACATTGTTTTTGCTGCTGTGAAGTTTGGCACTTTAACAAGAGGTGTCTGTGGAATATTCCCTATATTGGGACAAGCTTCAAGTGGTCATCTGATGAATTGCACTTCCAGTCAGATTAAACCCATCATTTTTAATGTTAAATGTGTAGAATTTCTCGCAGTGTTTTAATCAATGCACTTCAGACGTTTGAATCGGCACCATGGCACAAAAACATAATAAAAACCAAAAACAATATACAACAATAATAAGAAAGATGTAGATACAGCTCTTGTAACACCCAGCATCTAAAAACATCACAATCACAAGCATAAGATCTGCATCATCATCATCATCATCATCATCGTTACCACCACCACACAGAAATAAGTTATAGAGTAGAAGAGTCCTGCAATAACCGGATACTCAATGCTAACCTTAGCACTTAAATGGCTTATGGCACAAATGAAACGATAAAAATGGCTATAAATATATACTCAAAAAACATCATATTGGCTAAAATGGCTAATTCGGCTAACAATGGTATAGCCACACTTTACATCATATCAACAACTACACAAAATGAAGCGCTCACTCCCAGAAGCAACCCATGGTCATTGACGTCAGGTTGATTTGTGATTTTTAGAACGAGGAGAATATAAAGTGAAGCTTTGCTGTGTAACACGATTTTATCATTCAAAACATATTAGATGAATAATTTAAAACCAACTCCTCCCCCTCGTGTGGTGAAGCAGTTTGAGTCTTTGGCTCATCCCTAGAGGACAACTAAAGGTATTGAACTTCCGCTAAGAGGAATTTTCAGCCCTCTGCTGAAAGAGATTGAATAAGTTTGTGCCACTCCAGTGCTTCTACCTGTATGTTGTTGTGTAAACAGAGTGGATAAAAAGAAAAATGAAGTTCTACTAGTGCTGATATCTCAGAAGCTGCTGGTTTGGGGGGTACTCTAATAAAGCCTCGTGCTTTATTTCTCTCTTCTTAACTTTTGTTGTTCCAATTCTAGCACTACATAACTTTCAAATTTTAACTATTTTGCTGTGCACTATGTTTCTTTTCTTGCTTCAGACAGCAGTAAATTTACAGCCCTTCACTGAAAAAAACTAAAGAGCTATAAACATGATTGCATAAAGTCATTTAAGAGACTAAAAATTCTCTTGTGCTGAGACCTAAAGACCAATATGCTGCAAGTTGAATCACAAACCAACAGAAAAAAGTATAAGAAAGCTTTTGGCAAAGAGCACTGCAAATCATTAAAGCATTTGCAAAATTGGAATAAATAAACTTGTTTTCGCAACACAAACAAGTATTGAAACATGGAGCACTGAAATGTCTCACAGCACTTCTAAAAATGTGAAATAATGAATTCCAAAAAGAATCTGATGTAAATGTTTCAAGGGGACTCTTAAACATGACTGGACCTGTCACTTTGAAAAAAATTGTGGTTTTCTTTATTTGGGCTAAAGGATTTTGCATGACAAATAGTCTGATGATTCCATTGTGTTCTGCTTTCACAGAATAACAAGCAAATCCAGGGCAAGTTCATCAAATTTCTCCAATATCCTGGGTTTTTGCAGAGCTTTGTTGGAAGTTATTACCAGTAATTCTAGCTTGATGCCAGTTTTTATATAGTTTTAACATTTAAGAAAGAATATGGTGAATTTCTGAAGTAACATTGACTGATTCAGTAAAATCTTCCCTTTTGGGGAGCTTTGAATGGACACTGTCCTTCCACAAACATCTCTTGTTGTCCTCAGAGAATGAACCAAAGACCAACGGAATCTTCATTTTTGGTTGAATAGTGTTTTAAATGAAGATAAAGCCTATTCCATACTATAAAAGATCAAGCATTTGAACAGGATGCAGCTGTAAATCTAAACCTAACTGAGAAAAACTCTAGAAAGATCTAGAAAAGAACTCTATACCTGTAGGAAGAAAGCCAAGGACAGAAACAAAAGGTTTTTGCATTGCACTTTTAAAACAGCTCACTCTCTCTAACTGTCTGGAAGAAGCCGTGAATGTCACTCAAGATAAAATGACTTTAAAACCTGTTTCTGAGGATCAGCGTATATCTGTGTGCGAGTGTGACTCCTGAAGCGTTCATGAGCTCAGTGTATGGTTTCCATGGACGCGATCCCACACACATACACACATCTTGCCCAACAGTCTTTAGTATGAGAGTGTGTGAGTGTGTTTTCTCCTGCCTTTGGCACCAGTTTCCTACTGAAATACATGCACAAACACATAGATGCCCAGTTGCACAAGAGAAACAGAAGACAGATCATGAGTCTCACTACTTCACATCTGTTTATAATTTTATAACTGTTTATAAAAGTAATTTGTTTTTGTGTGTACTGAGAGAGTGTGTGGCAAGTACCCCTCACTGCAGGCTGCAGCAGTGCTGCTTCAGTGTGTGACGCTTCCCAGCTCCAGGATTGAATCGGAAGAACAGATACACCGGCTACAGAACAGAGAGAGAGAGAGAGAGAGAGAGAGAGAGAAAGAGAAAGGGAGGGAGAGAAATGGAAAGAGAGGGAGAGAGGAAGAGAAAGAGAGGGAGAGAAAGAGAAAGGGAGGGAGAGAAATGGAGAGAGAGGAAGTGAAAGAGAGGGAGAGAGAGGGGGAGATAGAGAGAGAGGGGAAGAGAAAGAGATGGAGAGGGAGAGAGAGAGAGAGAGAGAGAGAGAGAGAGAGGAGAGAGATATTCACTTATATTTTTATAAAACATTTTAATAACTATATATTTATTGCCTTATATTCTAAAAAAATAAAACCAATGTATTAGAAAATAGTAAATAACCACTCAACCAGGAAACGACTGAAAATAAATTATCAAAATGTACTGTTTACTAAACAAACATAACTGACACAAAATAAATTACATAACTACAAACAATAACTAAATGAATTGTTAAAAAATAAAACAAAAAAGGTATGTAAATTAAAGTAAATCTTTATTGTTTAACTAAAATGATTATTTCAATGAATTCATGAAACAAACATATGAGATAATAACCATAATTTGAAATTCATTTACAAAAAAAACTGAATAACAAAGACACTACATAGACAAATAAAAAACAATGGATTCATTGGTAAATAAATAAAAATAATATAAAAAAGTGCACATTAAAAACTTAAGCTTTGTATTTCCTGTACCTTGTGATCACCCATACACACGCTGGCTCCGATGGTGTCATACGTGACAGACTTCTCCTCACTCTCCGCCTGAACCAAACACACACCCCTGTTACTGAAACCCCCTCTGAAGCATCACACACAATCACACATGCAGTCTCCCTAGTGAGTCATTGATCAAAGGAGACAGCATCATTTACTATCTCCAAATCAAACAGTGTGTTCTCATTGTGAGATCCTCAGACAGAGACACACACAGGGACCTGGAGTGTGTTCAGCCTCGACGAGCAGAAAATAACACGCAGCGAAGCGAACAGAGAGCAGGGTGATGGATGAGGCGCAAACACACTTTCTGCACAACAAACACACACTCCAGCAGCTCCAGTGACAGCAGGAAAGAAAACACACAGCAGCAGAAGCAGAATCAGTGACCAGAGACCGCTCTCAAACACACACACACACACACACACACACACACGCACGCACGCACGCACACACACACACACACACACAGCGCTGGGAAGAAGGAGAGAGAGAGAGAGGAGAGGGAGAGAGAGAGAGAGTAGCAGGTGGCATGGAGTGGAGTGAATGAGTGTACCTTGTGGAGGAGTTCTCTGGCTGAAGGAGTCATGAGGATGCGGTCACACCAGGCCGGGCAGCGGGTGTTCATGTAGAGCTTCCCCTGAGTGCTGTCCTCACTGTATGGGTAACTAGGACACAAACACACACAGACATAAGACACAAGAGTTGGCGTTGAAAACAAGCATTCAATAATAAACATTCAGTAACAAAAATGCAATCGCAGACATAAACTAGTATTTATGAAACATCAAGGACGCTCCTGACATTCTGTGGCATGGGCTTGATCAATCTTTATTGGGTTCGAAAATGTTTACCTTAAATAAACCATAAAACTACACCTGATTAGCTGCCTGATTTGAATTGCTCGGACCTGAAACTTGCCAGGTCATCCGCAGCTGGCCACTCCATGGCTGCATGATGCAAAAGAATGGAGAGATCGTCAGCTACGGCACAGGCTCAGGTACGTGCATTCCCAGACTTTCAGACTAGAGATTGGAGGTGAACGACAGATCAATCTATCCATCCATATATCCATTTATTCATCAATCTACCCATCCATATATCCATTTATTCATCAATCTATCCATCCATATATCCATTTATTCATCCATCCATATACCATTTTATTCGTCAATACATCCATCTATATATCCATTTATTCATCCATCCTTATACCAATTTATTCATTAATAAATTCATTCATTGAGAGAGTGATGAAAAAGTGGCCATTCTATCAACTCATTTATTTACAGCTATGAGCAGCTAATCAGAAAGAAACAGATGCGGCGAGACAGCTTTTCTGATGAAAGGTGACCATGAGGATTGAGATCACAAACACACAAATACAACAGACTGGATTTAACCCTCTTCCCAAGGTCGACAACGAGGACAACTGGCTTGCTAATTATAAGATTTTCTGAAAACTCTGAAACCCTTTATGACCTTTGGCAACTATTAATGGTCCTCTGTTTATACTTGATGCATGTTCTTTTTCCTGTTGGATACATTTATTTGTGCTTTGTTTTTGCAAGCTGTTACAAGCAATTATAAGTCAAGACCATGAAACACCACACTAACAGGCTGCTGTTCTAACCACCATGACTCTGTGCTCTGGAGAAACTGTGAAATATTATTTCAAATGTTGAGAGTCCAGAAGGATCTTTTGGAACTCTCTGTGGGCTAATTTGCTGGTGTTTATGAGCGCTAAGTAAACATTGTGTGGAGCCGAGACGCTGATTAATACCCTCGATTAGCGACACTCAATACTATCAGTGACTCGATTCTAACCGGACGCCAAAGGCACTATCAGACGATCGCCGAGACTAATTGCACTAATGAATGAGGCCGCCCTGATAAACCAGCAACCAGCCACCCAGCTGGGAGTGCAAAAGGGACTTAAACACACCCAAAGAGAAAGAGAGAGAAAGACAGAGAGAGGTGAGGAGGAGAGAGAGAACAAGTGAGAGGGGGTGAGAGGAGAACAAGTTAGGATGTGATGTCAGAGGCCAAAATACCAATGACCCTTCGCCTTTATATCAGCATCTAAAACTATTCAATAACTCCAAAAAAAGTCTTTTCAACTTAAATGCTGAATGTTTAGGACTATCTGCCAAACTATAATACACTGTTCTGCTTACATAGTTTATAGTATAAGAAAAATAGAAAGTGAAACAAAAAAAAGTGTTTTCAAACTTAATGAGTTTTAATTAACGATGTATGGTGAGGATTATTGACTTCCCAAACTCTGACATGCTCAGATTTCTTATGTAAAAACAAATGAAGGACCCGCATTTAGGAATAATATGCTTTTTAAGAGGCATTCAAAAAGGAGTTACATTTCTAACAGTTGAAAAGAAGGTAGTGTATGTGACAAATGAAAGAAATCTTAAACAAATAATAGGTAGTAAACAAACTCTATTTTAATTAGGTCACTATTTAAGAAATTGACTTAATTTACCTGAAACACTCTTTTAAACAAGTAAATATCAAACTGTTTTTATTCTGGCGAAACTGATAAACCAATTATTACAGTGTAGTTATTGACATTTAATTAAACAATATAGTGTTTCGCATTTAACTTAACTACAAAAATTACCACAAGATGTTTGTTTTCGTTCAATAGAATAGAGCCTAGAACAGAAAAATGTATGTTTTTGCAAACGGTTTCTTTAAATTCTTCATTTGGCTAAAAAAACTTTCATTTTTCTTTATATTTAATCTCCTGCTTTAAATGTAAGCAAGTGAATAATTTAGAAAAGTCTCTCTAAAAGGTTTGTGGGTCATATGGGCTGTTATCTTGCTCTGCATTAAGTGTGGAGTCAAACATCCCTCCTCTGATCTTTAATGAGTTAAATGAGGCCATAAACGCCACACTAACACTGAGAACTGATACGCTAATTATCTGAGCACAGAGGTCACATGACTCACCAGAGGGTCATTTGATTGAACATAACACCAGTTGTCAATCAGAGACGGAGTTGTGCAAATCGAGAGAAGCCGTTTACTCTTATACTCGCATCTCTTCATCAAAGATTCATTGTAGGCTCATGAGAGTAATAATGGGCATTTAATCTATATATTGCAATTTATTTGAAAAAAGAAAAAGGTTTATTTGAAAGCAAACTTTCAAATAGAAAAAGCAATAAAAAAGAACACATATGAATACATTTAGACTGAATTATTCATTTTAAAATAACATTGCTATCGAGTTTTGCTAATTAAAAGTACAAAAAAAACAACAACTTATTTTTAATGGTATGCAAATCTATGCTGTATTAAAGGTCTCCATTTGTGCAATCATATCAGGGGCCTGAAACCAGTGACCTTTCAGACTCCCTTTGATGTTTTGTGTTTTTGTTGCAGAAAAATAAAATTTGTTTTAGAAGCAGCAAAGCAGATCAGTGAGAGACACAAACAATAAATCATAAAGCACAGCAGCGTCAACCAAGCAGAACTAATGGAGTCAGAAGAATGTCAGATAAACAGCGGCGATACAAGAGCGTCGGGGGACCTAATGAAGATGAGTCATGCGGAAGAAAGGGAAACACAAAAACAAAAATACTGATTTTGATTCTTACAATAAAAGTTAAGACACAAAAATTAAAACGTTTAAAATCCCATTTTTGTCCGCAAATCTCCAGCGCTAGATATACTGAACAGTGTTTCAGCTTGTCTGCCAAACCTCAGTACTTCGATGTGGTTCATGATACAAGCATCATGGCACATGAAAGATGAAACAGGAGTAAAACCCTTGAAATGATCAAGTCTGGGAAGCTTCTGTGGTAAAACAGAAGATGCGTTTTTCACTTTGAGCTTCAGACTGACAGCAAACGGTGAAGAATAACCGAACAGCACCTCTGACCCTCACACGCAGCTCACGATCCTCAGCAGCACAGCCTCGGTGTCTGGAGTCCCTCAAACACACACCGGTAGATACACACTTTTGTTGGACTGTAAACAATTTTACATTTAAAAACCTGAAAAACTACAGAAAGTAGCTAAAAAGTTTCTGAAATAATATTTTTTTTTTGTTTTGCAGTCTGAGTCTGCATTGTAAAAGCTGGATTTACATGTTTTGTGTCTATTTGCTACTGGCAGCATCCACATGTATACCATAAAACCAGCTTTGTATCCAACAAAGAAAGTTTAATTTCATTATATCTCTGGAAGCAATTCTCACAGCAGTACTTTGGGCATTGCAACAGAGAACTAGACAGCAAGGTTTGAGCACATTTCAAGGTTACATATGCAATGGTTGCCAAATCATCCTGGAATGTCTAAGCATAGGTTTAAAAAAATTGCTCTGGCAACGTTTTGTAACTCAATGGCTTCATCTTCTAAATTTAAACATTAAAATATACAAGCAATACAAACAACAAAATATATTCGATAATGTTGAGAATTTATCTGGCTCATCAAATTATTATAAAACATTTTTCTCTTTTGATCTATTAAAACTTGAACTTTTCTAAAGTTATTTTATAAACAGATTTTTGTACCCAGTAGAAGTGTTGAATTCACACCTGTGTACACTCGAAAATCAGTTTTTTTATATTTACATTAATAACTACTCACTTCGGGAAAAAAAGCATTTCACATATAGAAATAATATTCTTTTACGCACATACCACTTTATACAAAACAAATAAAATGGTAGTGTGTTAATAACATTAAACAGAAATATAATTTTTTATAATTCACTGAGACAGCTTCAGATCAAATTGTTGAAAAATTCAACACTCCTTCCGCCCTTACAATCTGTCCTTGAATTTCCAGCAATAAATGCTTTTTGATGTGTTGATCCATAAGCCCGATAATTATAAATCTGAAATCAACAGCAAATACTCAGCGTTGCACCCATAGATGGAGCCAGGCCACATGGGTAGCACGACGCAGGTTTGTTAAAGCTTCAGCTCCCTGAGTGAATCAGTGTTTATAGCGTGTGTGTGAGAATGTAGTAGACACTGATGAAGATCTGTGAGTGAGCGACCCCTCACACGTCCAGTGCTCACACACACTCGTGTGGAATTTGATCATCGCTCGCCAACACGGATCTGGAGCCGACCGACACACACGCATTCACTCTCAGGGGTCTAGAGCAGCCATCACGATTTAGATTTGGTTAGGGACAATATGGTGCTTGAGTCTCTGTTTGGAGCTTCCTTACATATAATATAATATAGTGTAAGTAACGTTATGTTTTACCAATTCAGTGTTTGTTGTTACATGGTTAATTTATCTATGGTACAGAAATAACTGGTCTATCCATAAAACGTTACCAATGTGATTTTTTCATCAACTTACTTTCTCTCTCTCTTGCCTTTGTCTTTTCCTCAAACACCCCCCCCCCCTCCCTCTCTCTCTTTGTCTTAAGCTTTCAGGACTCTTTCTCTCTTAGGGCCTGTCCACACGTACCCAGATATTTATACTTAGTTACACAGCTATTATACTTAGTTACACAGTAAATGTATATATATATTTTTTTTTTAAACGTCGACCAATTGTGGTGAAATTGTGGGTGAAGCCTAACTGCGATGATTTTAGTTACAGAATTTGCAGGAGTTTTTAGAGTTTGTAGCCGATATAACTTCAAGGTTGAAGAGTGGGCTGCCTTTTACTGGATTGACTTGCTCTTTACTGCGTTTTAAGATAATTTTAGAGTTTTCATGTGGGCAGAGATTTTTTCTATCCGTATTGGACATTATTTTGTTTGTGAACAGGGTTTACCTAGCTTTTAAAAAAGTATGTGTGGACAAATTTCAGTTGGTGCATACTGCCTTTGAGTCCATCAAAAGTCCATAGGTTTTTTTAGGGTGCATTTTGAAATAAGGAGCAAATTTGTTTTCATGGTTTAAAATATCAACTGTAGATTATGGTTAAAATATGTATGCAGTACTATAGAAAATTCTAGAGACAGGAATATATTTAAACCAAAATGGAAACAAAGACAAAATTATATTACACCACTCACCCAGTCTAGCTAAACAACTGTTTACCTTAGCAACCATATATGCAAATAAACATCTTGGCTTAAGAATACTGTAGAGAAACAGTGGTTGCTTTGCAATAGATTAACAAGCGGAAATTTATATATTAGTCACTACTCTCTAGCAACCACACAGTTTACCCCGGCAACCAAATGATAGAATCTGTTCTGTGTAGCTCTGTAGGTTTGATTGCTAAATTAGCCAACTAGACATATTATAAGGTGTACAGGATTGATGGCTTTACACATTTTAAAAGGTGGTGGATTTTTTCAGCATTTTATGTTTTTATTTTAAATGTTTCAGATGTTCTGCATTTTATATGTTATGTTTTTTCTTAATTCTGCATTTAGCATTGAATAACTTTACTGCCTTTCACCATATTCACCTTTTTATAAATAGTTTTTATATTTATTTCAAGCTTCCATGATTGTTTTGTGTTGCTTTTCAGCCTTCAGTTTTTTTCTACAATGCATTTCAGTAAATTCTTTTAGCACTTTCATCTGTAAATGGCTTCATCTAGTTAAAAATGTCAACACTGTTCCTGAGAAATTTGAACACTAAGGTTAATTTTGGTTTAAATGTATATATAGTGTTTGAAAACTTTTAAATGAGTCACATTTTAATCCTGCAGCACCATGACAGTCTCCTCTCTGATCGTTTTTATCATAGCTCATGACAACGAGAGATAGCCGATCAATGAAATCCAGAAGTCAACATCATTCAGAACCCTTCCCTCTAACAGCTCAAACTGATCTGCTGATTGGTTTGTATTGATCAAAATTAATCATGTGACAGCTAGTTTCTACAGTGTTAAACTCTTTTATTATTGATCACCCGATTTGTTTCACAGCTGGCATGAATCTGAGCCGGTCGGAGAAAATAAACCGTGTTTGTTAGTAATTCAGCAGATGAAGATCTCAATGAGTGTTAAACTCTCAGCTTTGAGTGTTAAGCTCTGAGTGTGTGTGTGACCCGGACAGATGGTGAAGGGTGTTTCTGTTCAGTGCTGATCAATCACTGCTCTCCATTACTCACTGGGGACCCCCATGGGTGTGTCTGTGTCTGTAGTAGAGCGTGTTGTGCTGCATGATTGTGTTTATATGTGAGTTTTTGCCTTTAACCCTGCATTCTTATTCACACATTCTACATGGTGGTAGTACTCAGAACTAGGGGCATTTATTTTAGACACATGTTTGATGAGCTGGAGGTCTTTACCTGGGGGGAAAGCTGATGTCCAGCTCCAGCAGACGATCTTTGAACAGTGACAGCTCCGAATCAAACTCTAGAAGCTGAAACACACAGATGACTTATGTAGATGATAACACAACCAGGAGCTCACTAGAAAAGCACAATTCACATACACAAACCTTCAAATAGTTAATTGACAAAGCTGTGAAAGTAATGAAAAATAGAAATGAAAAATTATGAAAGTAATGAAAATAAAAATTGTGTTTTCCATACACATAAGTGATAACAGATTGTTATCATCTGATTATTTTTTGCATTTTATATTTTCAGTTTGAGTTTGTGCTCTAAGTCAATGAACATTGAATCTTTTTGACTGTGATACATGTTCATTGGCATGTTCACTGACATGCTGTTGTAACATTGACTCTTCAAATCTGAGAAATCTGCTCATGGGTTTTAACAATGATTGAGAGCAACTATTCATGAAATAAAACATCATGATCTAATACGAAGTGAAGTGAGAGGGGCTTATTCGAGGACCATAAGCTCAGGATTCAAACTTCAGCTGCAAAAAGCGCAGGTGTTTGTTATGTCCTGCTTAGTGATCACGCAACCAGTAAGCAGGACTCGGTTTCTTGAAAGATGATTATTGCCAACAGCAAAAATTGTACACCACCTTGGTCAGCCTCCCTTGTTGGAAGGTGCTATATAAATAAAGTTTGATTGATTGACATTAAACTATTCAAAGTCTCTCGCGTTAACAATAGTGGTAGCTCTAAAGATAAAGACCAAATAAATGCGTAGCTGCCATCAGTCACGCAGCACATTGTGTATGGCTCCACTGTGCACAAATCAAACCAGAAGCAGTTGTCTACCCTGAGACTGAACATCCTTAAACACACTATAATATGACACACTGTAATCTCAACCTGATAAACACTAATCTTCAGATAGAACTATGTGAGGCACAGAGAGAAGGATGGGGGAAGGAATAGGAAGGAAGTGGGTCTGAGTGAGAGTGTATTTTAATCCTTCAGTCATCTCCCATCTGCTCCCTCTCAGCCTCAGCAGTCATTAATCAAAGCCAGCAGATTAATTAGCCTGTGCGTGTGAGTGTGTTCAGATTAATTATGAGCAGAGTCATCAACAGGTGAACACGACACCTTCATCAGCTTTTCAGATGGTTTAATTCATTAATTATGCTCTTTTTTAATGAACATTCTGATTAATCTGGCAACATAACACACTCTTGAACTGACAAGATAATAACAAACTTGTGAACAAATAAACTAATTAGTGTTTGTGTGTTGTGATGGTGTGCGGATGACTTCGAACTCTCCTAGGTTCACTGTTTCAGGAGTGACGGTGCAGGTTCTGTAATTAGCCGATCAATCAGTGGTTCCTCTGCACACATTTAGTCATGGTTGTGATCGTTTTAGCTGTTTCTAAATCTAGATGAGCTCTATTGTAATAGTCAGTGCAAACCCACTCAAAGAAAATATATTCATTTAGCAATTAAAACAGAACAAAGTGGACATCTTGTAAGGGAAGGTAAGGGTTAGCATGGGAATCGGAAGGAGACACCTCTAACTTTAGAGTAATAGTGTGCAGGGACTGGCAAAGTCACTAACCCACTCTTTTGGTGTTTCATTTCAGCTTCCAATATTTCGGACACATTTTTCTCCCCAACTGGTCAATTATCTAAAGTGTCCTGCACTGTAAAATCAAGCCTAAACATCTTTAAATTATTTTTAGAGATTTAAGGAGAGTAAAACCCTTTACTAAAGCTGCTCGATTATGGGGACAAATGTGTGAAAATAATTAGAATCACAATAGTTTTCTTTAGAAATATACTGCATTATAATGCACACTAATAGTACAATTTCATAACAACAGATTATGATTTAAATAGTGTTGATTTCAGTGAATTTCAAACCAACAATAAAAAAAGATGACTGGCAAATTTTACTTCATGATGACTACATTTCATCTATGATGTAGATGTAAATATTTCCTCTGCAAAATATTTCATGCTTTTCTTGGCATTTTATTATGCTAAAGAGTAGTGGTTTGGCTCTTTCACAATAAGCACTATAGCATGCCAAATCTAGCAGCTAGTGCTAGCCTGTCACTTTTGTGAGTCACACAGAGTTATATTCCCTCATTATGTCTTTGAGGATTAATGAAAGTTTACTCAAAATCTGGCAACCCTAACCATGATTTTTTGTGTTTTTTACCATTTATGCCCATTTTCTCATACTATGGCAACCATAACCATTATTTTTTTTATTGCATGTAAGAGCGTTCTCTCCATTTTGGGCAACTCCAAGCCACAACAAAAACACATATCAAAAGAGCTTTACATGGACATTGGGAAAAAAGGCCTGACAAATCATTTAAGACCTAGGACAAGGACCTAGGACATCTTAAGGCCTAAAACTTGGGTTTTAAAATTTTACACTAAGTCTTTTTTTAATCAATTTCATCTTCAAACCTAAAACAAATCCAGATTTTCAGGAAAAGACATTAAATCAGCGAGTGTGTGAAGGATGTCCCTCTGATCCCTGAGAGAGATGATCGGACGGTCATGCTCGGCTCAAACACACACTCCATCCTCCATCACAAAATCTCTCCCTCTCCCTGGCAGGAGTTTAATTGGTGGAGCTGGATGGCTGTGAAATAATGATTGTGTATTTTACGCGCAGTAATCACTGCTCAGGAAGTGATTGAGTGTGTCGCTGCCTATTGACTGTGTGTGTGTGTTGTCGATAGACTGATCACGAGTGTGTAATTAATAATCCAGCGCTGTCAGGAGCCGCACAGATTAAACTCTGCAGCAGTGCGAGTGTGAGAGAGTAAGATGATTAGGAGAGACAGCTGAAATACAGGATCACACTCATGACTCTTCAATACTGAGCTTGTACGAGCGGCGAATGAGGATGACACAGGCCGAGCAAAGATCAATGAGAGTCACAAACACGTGGAAACACACTTGCTCTGGGAGGCCTTGATTCATCCTTGAGTCAGGAATTTTTCAGGAGAATTTTTCCAGTTTCTCATCAGTTTGTCCACATCTGAATCATTTTGGAATCAAATCTCTTAAATTAAGAGAGATGATTAGGAAATAAATCAATTAACTTCTTATTTGAATTTATCAACATATCTGATTGGAAAATTAATCAACATCAATTTAACAACTTTGAAAAGAGCAGAAATGTACAACTGACAAAAAAAACGAATCAATAAACCTGATCAGAAAGTCACTTCCTGCACAGACAGACTCACCGGAGCACCATTGTTCTCCCGAAACACCTCCTGGTTGATGTAGTTGAAGAGTTTCTTCTCCAGCTGGAGCACCACCTGGCAACCAAACAAGAACAAACTCTCGATTACATTCTGAAGAACAGACTATTTTATGATAGCCCAGGTTTTATGTCTGCAATAGTTGGACAAATATTAAAGCATAACGTACTTGTGTATTCTGTAAACATACCGTCTGCGTCTACAGCAGTGTTTGTGCCCTTGTGCTCCGAGACTCACCTTGTGGTCATTATCAGACTCTCTGAAGATCAGCTTGTCGATCTCGTTGGAGTCAGGAGAACGAACCGTCTGCATGGAGGCTGAGGAACACAAACTCTAGAGGAAAGAACAACAAACAAAAAAACTGAAAACAGTATTCAATGAAGTTTCAAAAACAATCTTTGAAAGCCCCAACACTTGATTCTGACTGGCTGATGATCATTCTGAGTTTTATTGGTTGATTCTGATTGGCTGCTGATCATTCTGGAACTAAACACTTGATTATGGCTGATGATCTTTCTGGGGTTATAATCATTTAATCAGATTGGGTTATGATCTTTCAGGAGTTTTAATGATTGAATCTGATTTGGTGATGATCTTTCAGGAGTTTTAATGATTGAGTCTGATTGGTTTGCGATCTTTCAGGAGTTTCATTGTTTAAATTCAATTGGCTCATGATCTTTCAGGAGTTTTAATAATTGTATTAGTAGTTGGTCTTTTAGGAATTTTAGTGGTTAATTCTGTTTGGATGCTGATCATTCTGGGGTTGAGTGCTTGACAAAAAAAAAACTTTGAGATTGAATGTTTGATTGAGATTGGCTGATGATCTCTGAATTTGAACTCTTGATTCTGATTGGCTAGAATCCTTGAGTTTTAATGCTTGACTCTGAATGGCTGATAACATTTGAGATGTTTGATTATGATAGGCTGATGATCGTCTTTAAGTTGAATGGTTGATTATAATTAAATAGTTTTGAGGTAAAACGCTTGATTCTGGTATGCTAATGATCATTCTGAGGATGAATGCATGATTGGAATGCTTCAATCTGTAGTAGTGTGAGTGTGTGCGTGTGTGTGTGTGCGTTCACCATATTTAATGATTAATATTGTGCCTGTATGTTTTTGTTAATTTTTACTCCTAATTGAGCAGACTAAACTCTTGCTTTCGTTTCTGTGTCTGTGTGTGTGCGTGTGTGCATGTGAGAGTGTTGACTCTCTTAAGCTGGGGTTAAACAGCGTCCATCTGTGTTTGAGCAGCGCTGAATGAGTTAATCCCACCGAGCCGTTCCCAGCCATTGATATTCACAGCACACAATCAGGTCAAGCCAATAAAAGAAGAGAAAGAGAAAGAGAAAGAAAAGGCAGAAATCCCGAGAAGGGAAATGTGTGTGTGAGAGATCTTAAGCTGCTCAGAGAGAAAACAAACCTCTGCTTTTTCAGACTCGAACTAAAGAGCTTTACTCTCATTAAACTGATCTAGGAGAGAAAAACCCAGCAAAACGGATAGAGAAAAGAACAAAGCAGATAGAAAAAGAACAAAACGGATGAAGAGAGAGAAAAAGCAGAGCACAAGTCAGGAGTCATCCTTCGCATTCCCAGCACTGCTCATTTGGCGCACAGTTAAAAGCTTTCAAATAATTTTCTTTAAAATGTCTAAAATCTGAAACTGTTGCCTTATTTTTTTTACAGCCTAAGAGCAGATATATACGAGCTACAAGTGTCACTCTGAATCTTGTTGATCATTGCATCAGTTTCATTGTCCAAAAACAATCCTCAAACCTGCAGCACTTTACTCAACTATAGCGTCTTCAGTGATCAATCAGAGTGTGTGACCATGAGGGATAAGTGTATGTACGGTGTCAGGAGCTGATCAGCTTTCCAGTGATCAATCACATAATGGTACTGCTACTGCTGCTCATTACAGAGCATCACTCAAAGAAGCAGACATACATCTTAATGAATAGCCTTTAACACAACACACTAATTTTTTGACAGTGAGTTAAGATGTAGAACACATCAATTTAACTGTATGCCTTCACCAGTGTATCAAAGGTTTTGGTGATCAATATTAGGCACCCAAAATAACATCAGTGAGGAGTTTTCAAGTAAATTTAACATCATGGAACTAAGAAACTTTTTGCAATGATCTCAATCTGAAATCAATTGATTGAAATGAAATTTTTGGGGTTAAACACATCCTCTAAACATCCTCATTCCAGTAGAACATCAAAATTATGATGAGCGACATAAAGCATCAGATGAACTCCACTCTTGGACAGCTCATTTCACAGCTGTGGCTCTTTATGGGGCTTTTTGGGAGTGTTCCCTGGAATTATGGGTTAGAAATCAATAGTGTCAGAAATGAGCGATCAGGAGAGAGTTTGAAAAATATTTGAACTCAATCCTTCAATTTGTCAAATCAATATTGTTCAATACATTTCCTTGCTTGTTTTATTGAACCTACACCTCCACAAAATGAGGATTCCTTTACTTTCCTTGTCCTCCTAACAGAGTATAATATATCTCTGCTACTTGATGTATGCATCACTGTCGATTGACAGCTCCAGAAAGGGAAATAGCATCTCTGAATCAGTGTGGTTTAACTTTAATATCATGTAAAGTTGTATCTCCCTTGATTACTAACATATAATAAAAGAGAGCTGGTGTGAGTGTGAATCTTCTTCCATCAAGCATTGTGTATAGTAGTGTGTCTCTCTCCCAAAGTGTGTGTGTATGCGTATGTGCATGTGTTTGTGTTAGCAGTGCTAATTGTTCTCATGGAGAGTAGTTGCACCGTGAAGAGAAAAGAAGGAACATAAACAGCCGTAAACATTCATCACTTCGACCCCTGTGACCTTACACACATGCTAACCCTAAACAGCCATTAACCACAAACTCAAAATAGCATTTCATCAATTTCTCCAGTAAACTTTTGATATTGGTTAAAAATAGGGATCAACCAACACCTTTTTATTTTTCTGAACGGATACCATATCTATGCTGATACCAACTGTTAATCTATCAAAGCATATTACTGTATCACGAAGATATATTGGTTTAGCTTTATTCAGAAGGTGTTATAATTGAAAACTTTTCATTGAAATAATCTCAGACAAATCCAGGATCTTCATTCTGATATTTTAACTTGTATTTATACAAAATCCTGGTGTTTAAAATAATAGTAAGGAGGATGTCCACTTTAGCTGATCACAAAGACTAAAACCCTCTTCATGTTATACTAGAATGTTTTAGTGTCTGGATGATGGGAGTTGTTCCATTACATTAAACAGGACTCAACTAATAAGAGCTTAAGAATAAACCAAACCCCCATTTTTTTATAGAAAAATAAAATTACATCTGAGCCCAATTAAACAGGCAACTATTAGCATAATGTGATCACTTTCCTGGCCATTATAATTGAAATGATGGCTGCTGAATGTGCAAGCAAACACTAAAGTCCAGCTTGAAGAAGTCCCACAGAAGAGTGAAGAGATTGAGGAGAAATTTTTTTTCTCCAATTTTAAGAGGGAATGCTCTTCCACTTCTTCAAGTCCACAAGGAAGGCTAGCTTTCTTTCCAGCTGAGCAGTTGTGTATCACCAGCACTGAAGTGAAAAGAAAAGTTACTACTTCTGTTTATAGGATAAAAAGATTGTAAAAGAGTTAAAACAAGATGAACTTAAAACAAGCATTAAGGTACTCCACAACCAATGATAAAAAAGAACAGGCTCTAGAAACACTTTGAAGCAAACATTTGAACTCTGGAAATATGCTCTCCAGAAGTGTGCTTAAGTGTGCTGTCTGAAGTATGCATGTGGACAGCTGAGTGTGTGAATCTGAAGTGTTCCTATACAAGCTTCTCTTGAGTGTGTGAGAGGTCTGTGTCAGCCTCGGCCAGGCTCTGCAGCCGTGCCAGCTCGGGCAGAGAGGGAGTGTGTCAACGAGCGTGCTCAAATGCTCTGTTGTTAATGAGGCTGCGAGAGAAACAGCCTGTGGTGGTTCTTAGTTGGCTCCGCTTTCGTTAGCCTGTGATTAAAGCTAGCGCTGTAAGTCTCTCTTTGTTTGTGTTATTGAAAACACAAATGAACACTGTGCGGAGAAGCATAAATGTGTTAATGAGATCAAGAGAGAGAGGACTATTGTTTCGAAGAAACGAACACAACATTACGTAGACTCTTCCTGATGAACTACTGCACACATTGTGATAACACACAAACAAACCAAACACAATTAAAAAAACAGACCGATCTGAATTCTGTTAGAGACCATTTACTGAAGAAAAACTCATCTGCCATTAGCTTATCATCATTGGGCAACAATGATGTAATGCTTACTTAGATTTAGTCTCTTCAGAGTTGCTCAGATCAGAAATGTTTAACAACTTGTGGAATAGTGTTAATTAGTCTTATACTGCATTCGTTTAGACAAGAATGTGACTGGAGATTCACTTTAACTTTTATTGTCCCCAAAATTGTAAAACAAAACACGCATCAGTTTACAGACATCCTTGATGTTAAGGTCACCAACATAAAACACTAAATATGATTAGGAAATTTCATCAAGGCAATTTCATTTGCATAGCAAATTTCGAAAACCATTGCTATTCAAAGTGCTTTAATAAAAATAAAAACAGATCAGAGATAAAGCAAATTAAAAAAATCTTCTTATCTTATTTAAAAAGCAAGGAATAATACAAAAACACTTCAAAGAAAAAGAAAATCAGAAGTGTAAGGCACAGCAATGTGTTTTAGTCTGGATTTAAATGTTTTAGCTCCTCTAATCTCTTCAGGAAGCTGGTAGCAGTTGTGAGCAGCATAGTAACTGAAAGCAAACTCTCCCTGTTTGGATTTAACTTGTTCCAGCTGATTTGAGCCTAATGATCTAAGAGCTTTGTTTAGTTTGTATTAAGTAAGTGAATCTGTTAAGTACTTTGGTGCTGAGCTGTTAAAAGCATAAATAGGGTTCCAATATTAGCTCCTCCATTAAAAATAGCTCTATCAACAAAGTTCAACCTCAAGCCCTACCATCAACAGCTGCATGTGTAGATGCACTAGCATTTTGCTAACAAATAGCAAATTCTCCCATGTCCGTTACTACAGTAACAAGTAAATTGACCACGTATGAATTTGTGACATGGAAAATTGCCTTGTTTTGAAATCGATGTAGCTCAAATTTATCATTTAAGTCTTACATAAATTTAAAATTGAAGAAAAATATGTTTTGGAGAGACGAGAACCTTTAAGAACAATCAATACGTTATTCAGTAGCTTTTCTGAATGAACTCTAAAATATCTCAATTGGATGAATTGGATATCGAAAGGATCGTGGATGAAAACTCTAATGAGATGTACGAGTTTTTTCATAAAAAAGCAAGATAAACAACTTGCAGATTGAGATTTATGTTGTCTACGTCTGATAGAAGCACCTCAAGCACTACCAACTTCAATGTCAACTAATTGAATATTTCATTATAGAGGAGACAGCAAATAACTGAAACATTCTTGTCTCAAGGCGTTTCAGTGTTGGGACATAGAAACAGTAGAAAAAAGGGTCCATTCAGAGATTTCACAAAGCCTGTGTAACTTCAGATTAATCAGAAAAGTTTGCTTATACACAGATTATTCTAAAAGATATTTCTCATGTGAACTTGCTAATGACAGTTCAGTTTTCTCCACTAAACCCCATCAACACCAGCTGATCTTAGGGATAATCCAGCAATTCAGCCATCGATCTGTGTGTGCATTTCCATCCTTCCATACCTAAAAGTCCACCAGCCAGCGAGTGTGTGTTTGTGTGTAAAGTGGCAGATGTGTTTGCAGAGAGTGAAGATACACTCATCTGCGTGTTTTCCTCTCTCTCTGACCCTAATGGATGGACACATCCCCAAATTAATTAGCCTGACTAATGTAGTGTGTGTACTCTGTGACACCACGGCCATGATTGATGATGAGATCAGATGCTCTTGAACACACACGGCAGAATTGGTGACCGATAGCAAACCCCTTCCTCCCCCACTCAACGAGAGACTGTGTTCTCTAAGTGAGCACCATCTAACCAAGATTTAGTGACACGTTATTTGTTAGGAAGTCTTACCTTACTAGTTATGTTTTGAAATGAACAGTTCAGTTACTGCAAGGATTCAAGCCAATAGAGACAGACTTGGAAGGAAAAAAAGAGAGCAAGCACATCATCTCTGTTGATTACAGACATTGATAATAAACAGCGTTTTGACATGTGATTTCATGAAGATCAAACACTATCGTCTCTCGTGACGTGACCTGTTCTTACATCATATAGGCATACTCAGTAGACCTCCAAATGACAGGAAAATCTGGTGAAACCATTGCTTTGCTCAGCTCATATGTGACCTGTACATAAATGTAAAAAGCGTGTGTAGAATATAGGCAACAAGCTCTTAACTTGCCTTACCGCCACCTCCTTTGGAACAGGACAAAAATCGATCCGTTTGTTCACGATCCACTCATGTTCACTTAACATAAAATAAAATTATGTGATTAAACTCAAAACGATGTGAAAGATGACTTTTAATGAACAAGCTAAAGTTATTTACACATTAAAACAGCAGTGATGTTTTAAAAGAGAATCTCTTAAAATATGTTACTTGCTAATTAATTTTGAAAATGTTTCCTGCATCATTTTAGCTTAGCAGGGCTTTTAATTTCAAACATCTTTGCCTGGCGTGTTGAACTATTGTTCATCCAGTTATTAGTGGGATATAATCAATAAAACTTAGTTTTTAGTTAAAAAGTTAGAATGTCAGAGAGTAACAAGTTTTTTTAGTTAAAAAAACTATTTGTGAAATATATTTTCATTTGACATTTTAAGCAGAATCAAGCAGAATTTTAAGCGCTCAATACCATCATCCCATTACTTCTCCGGAATAAACTTCACCTTAAGTGGAGCACTCACATTGACTCCATTGCAAAGAAGGCCCAGCAAAGGCTGTACTTCCTGCACCAGCTCATTGAGTCTGTTCTGTGCACCTCCATCACTGTTTGGTTTAGCTCAGCATCCAAATCAGACATCCGGAGACTCCAGAGGACAGTTCTGACAGTTGAAAAGATCATTGGAGCTCCCCTATCCTCCCTTCAAGAACTGTACAATTCCAGAATGTGAAAGAGGGCTCTCACAATCACTCTGGATGCTTTCCACCCAGGCAACCACCTCTTCCAGCTCTTACCCTCCGGCCGGCACTTCAGAGATCCAAAAACCAGGACAGCCTGGCACAAACACAGCTTCTTCCCTCAGGCCATTTAGCTCCTTAATTCATAACTTTCCCAGACAACACTCTCATATATTTAATCTAAATATTACACAGGACTCTGATGTGGACATTTTTTACTTTACGCTGTGGTCTGCACATTACCTCCAAAACACACCTCTTAAGCACCTTGGGTTTCCATAGTTATAATTCAAATACTTTCTATTTTACTCCCTCTATTTCTAGAATTGTACTATATTCTATTTACTTTTAACCTGAGCAATTTACTTATATAATCTGTGTCACTGCAACATTATTGTGTCATTTTTTGTACCAACATCAGCGAGTAAATGCTTGAGAAAATAGAACTTAAGACTCACTGGTGATTGCAAGAGCTGAAATGTTCTTAAAAGCTAGTCATTTGATAAACAGCCCATGAGGCAAACGGCATCTCAACAGTGGCTAACATGAGCTGAAAACCCTGACCCTGATTAGAGGTAAGCGACAGTAGATATAATCATCGCTGCTGTTAAACATCAAGTGCAGTGATGAAGAGGAGGAAGATAGGTCTCCTGTTCTCCTGCAGCTCTCTTACTCTAATAGAAAATTGAACCCGAGTGATGGAGGACGAGTGAGGGTTAACCTGTGACCTCAGAGACAGAGAGCGAGAGATGGTGTTTGTGCAGCACTGATGCAGTCGAGTGCACATAAACATGATCGCCGATAGTGTGTGAGCGCGTGTGCATGTGTGACAGTGAACAAGCTGTTCAACCCTTTAATGATGATCAGTGTCGTGTGTGTGTGTGTGTGTGTGTGGTGTGTGAGCTCTGATTGCTCTATTGATTTTTCTGCAGTTTAACTAGAGATGAGATTGATTTACACCAGCTCTTGTGCATACACACGCACATAGATCTTTATTTCAACTCATGAAATTATTTTATGAGCAAATTTAAGGGTACGCTGTGTAACTTTTCTCACCTCTAGGTGTCGGGTGGATTTACAACAGCTAATGATGGTGTAGGATATGGCATTGTCTATATAAAAATATAACAAAGCTGGCAATTAACAGTCTTCACTCTACTTTACAGAACAATAGTTGTAAACAATAACAAAAACAATAGTTGGGAAGTCCTTATTGCTTATTTCAGTAATGCAAGTGTATATCTGCAATATAGAATAACATTGTGAAAAGGTTATGCTGAATATTTTTGGCTGCACAAAATTTAGCATTTTTAAATAATTAAAAAAATCAAACATGGTTTAAAAATCAAATTCGTTTATTACTTTTTAGTTCGTAACCTTCTTCTTCTTTCGGCTGTTCCCAGTTTAGGGGTCGCCACAGCAAATCATCTGTTTCCACCTAACTCTGGCCTCAGTATCCTCTACTCTTGCACCAATTACCTTCATGTCCTCCTTCAGCACACCCATATAACTTGTCTTTGGCCTTCCTCTTGCCCTCTTGCCTGGCAGCTCCATCTCCAACATCCTTCTACCAATATAACTACTATCCCTTCTCTGCACATGTCCAAACCATCTCAATCTGGCTTCTCTGACTTTGTCTCCAAAACAACCAACCTGAGCTGTTCCTCTGATGTGCTCGTTCCTAATCTTGTCCATCTTTGTCACTCCTAAACTGAACCTCAACATCCTCATCTCTGCTACTTCCATCTCTGCCTCGTGTCTCTTCCTCACTGCTACAGTCTCTAACCCATACATCATAGCTGGTCTCACTACTGTTCTGTACACCTTTCCTTTGATTCTTGCTGACACTTTTCTGTCACACAACACCCCTGACACTTTTCTCCACCCACTCCAACCTGCCTGCACTCGCCTCTTCACCTCTTTTCCACACTCCCCGTCGCACTGGACTGTTGACCCCAAATACCTAAACTCCTCCACCTTCTTGACCTCAGCCCCCTGTAACCTCACTGTTCTACTTCCCTCCCTCTCGTTCAAACACATGTATTCTGTCTTACTACGACTGACTTTCATTCCTCTTCTTTCTAGAGCAGACCTCCAACTTTCCAGGTGTCCCTCCACCTGCTCTCTACTCTCACTACAGATTACAATGTCATCTGCAAACATCATTGTCCATGGAGATTCCTGTCTGACCTCATCTGTCAATCTGTCCATCACCATAGCAAACAAGAAGGGACTCAAAGCCGATCCTTGATGTAGCCCCACCTCCACCTTGAACTCCTCCGTCTGACCTGCAGCACATCTCACTGTTGTCATACACCTCTCATACATATCCTGAACTACTCTGACGTACTTCTCTGCCACTCCTGACATCCTCATACAGGACCATAGCTCCTCTCTCGGCACCCTGTCATACACTTTCTCTAAGTCCACAAAGACGCAGTGCAGCTCCTTCTGACCATCTCTGTACTTCTCCAATAGCATTCTCAGAGCAAAAGTTGCATCAGTAGTGCTCTTCCTGGGCATGAAGCCATACTGCTGCTCGCAAATATCCACTTCCCTTCTTAGTCTAGCTTCCACTACTCTTTCCCAGAGTTTCATTGTGTGGCTCATCAACTTTATACCTCTGTAGTTGTTACAACTCTGCACATCACCCTTGTTCTTAAAGATTGACACTAGGACACTTTTCCTCCATTCCTCAGGCATCTTCTCCCTCTCTAGAATCCTGTTGAATAACCTAGATAGGAACTCCACTGCTGTCTCTCCTAGACACTTCCACACCTCCACAGGGATGTCATCTGGACCAACAGCCTTTCCACTCTTCATTCTCCTCAGAGCCTTCCTCACCTCATCCTTTCTAATCTTTTCAACTTCCTGCTCTACAATGTTCACCTCTTCCCCCCTTCTTTCCCTCTCATTCTCCTCATTCATCAACTCCTCAAAATACTCCTTCCATCTTCTCTGCACACTCTCCTCACTTGTAAGAACCCTTCCATCTCTATCTTTAATCACCCTTATCTGTTGCACATCCTTCCCATCTCTGTTTCTCTGTCTCGCTAATCTGTACAATTTCTTCTCACCTTCCCTCGAGTCTAACCTGGCATACAACTCATCATATGCCTTCTGTTTGGCCTTTGCCACCTCCCTCTTCACCCTGCGCTGTGATTCCTTGTAGTCCTGTCTACTTTCTTCAGTCCTTTCGATGTCCCACTTCTTTTTAACTAGCCTCTTCCTCTGGATGATGTCCTGTACTTCCTCATTCCACCACCATGTTTCCTTATCTTCTTTCCTTCTTCCTGCTGACACACCTAGCACCTTCCTACCTGTCTCCCTGATCACTTCTGCTGTAGCTTCCCAGTCCTCTGGAAGCTCTTCCTGACCACACAAAGCTTGTCTCAGCTTCTGTCTGAATTCCTCACAACTGTCTTCCTTTTTCAACTTCCACCACTTGGTCTTCTTTTCCATCTTTCCTCCCCTCTTCTTCCTGACCACCAGAAACATCCTACACATCGACATCCGATGCTGTCTGGCTACACTCTCTCCTACCACTACTTTGCAGTCAGTGATCTCTTTCAGATTGGCTCGTCTACTTAGGATGTAGTCCACCTGTGTACTCCTACCACCACTCTTGTAGGTAACTATGTTCCTCCCTCTTCTGGAAATAAGTGTTAACTACAGCCATTTCCATCCTCTTGGCAAAGTCCACCACCATCTGTCCTTCTGGGTTCCTTTCCTTAACACCAAACCTGCCCATCACTTCCTCATCACCTCTGTTGCCCTCGCCAACATGACCGTTGAAGTCTGCTCCCACCACTACTCTCTCCCCTCTGGGAATACTCTCCATCACCTCATCTAACTCACTCCAGAATCTCTCCTTTTCTTCCAGTTTACAGCCTACTTGTGGAGCATAACCACTCACTACATTCAACATCACCCCTTCAATCTCCAACTTCAAACTGATCATCCTGTCAGACACTCTTTTCACCTCCAAAACATTCCTCACAAACTCCTCCTTCAGGATCACTCCTACCCCATTTTTCTTCCTGTCCTCACCATAGTAAAACAGTTTGTATCCCCCTCCAATACTACGCGCTTTGCTACCCTTCCACCTGGTCTCCTGCACACATAGAATATCTACCTTCTCTCCATCATGTCCGCCAGCTCTCTACCTTTCCCGGTCATTGTACCAACGTTGAGAGTCCCTATTCTCAGACCTATACTCTTGCCTTTCCTCTTCTCTCTCTGCCTACGAATCCTTTTCCCTCCTCTCCTTCTTTGACCAACAGTAGTCCAATTTCCAACCCTCTCTATTTATCCGGGCTTGGGACCGGCACAGAAGTCACTGGCTAGAAACCCCTGTGGCTAGATTCGTAACCAATTTGCAAAATCATTACATTTAATCACACACATGACATTTTTGGCAGATATCCGTAAATTGATGAGTGTTTAGAAAAGTGCTATAGGAATGTAAATAATTTGTTTTTGTATTTTTTATATTTCATCATCATTGATTGAGCCAAAACATTTACATTAGTTTACAGTAAATAACAATAGTAAACAAACACAAGGATAATGCACTTGACATTCTTTCTGTAGGAACACATGACTACAAAGAAAAGTTTAGAGTAATGATAGATAGCTATATTTTACTTTTTGGTAGAAGATTAAAACCCATAAGAAACCACACCTTATTTCACTTAAAAGAAAATGATGAGCACTAAAATGTGTATTAAAAAAAAAGAATGGATCTAAATCAGGAAGTTTCCAAAACACTTTAATGGCATTAATTAAAAGGGTCTTATGGGTCAAGGTCAATAAGGTAAAAATAAATAAATAAATAAAAATCTAGGTATATATGGGTCTAAACAATGTTAAAATGTTCACACATTTTTTATCTGTTATTACTGTAATGTGTTGAAGGACTGGTACACCTTTGAGTAACTGTCTGAAAGCAGTATCAGGTCCAACCACGGTAATTCTTTTACAAATCGCTAAATACTTAGCTTTCAACTTTAGACTAGCATTTAAAACTTTTTTACATGTGCTTTTAAATCTAGGCAAATATTATAATATAAACAACAGTTATGGCACATTAATGATTTAAGAAAATGTTGAAAATTAGATCTGGTTGCCTTCATTTTTTTTTAACTCTTTTTTGATGTGTTAAAAAAACCTATTTAATACAATATAAAACAATTTGTTTAGTTTTAGCCCAGATAATACATTGTAATACACAGTTACTCAGCTGAGTTTATGCTCAAATACATAACACTAAACATTCATCTTAAAAACTGACTTTCGATTTAATTGTTAAAGTGTTAATTTAGTTAGTAAAAATTCTCAGTCACTGAAGGAGTAACACTACATGGCAAATATAAACATATAATCATAGTCATGAATGTAATTATCTGAACTTAAAAATATTTTCTAATAATACATAATTAAGAAATAATAAATAATACAAAACCATAAGCCCTCTGTCTGTCATGGACAGTTTTGTCATTATAATCAACACATCTACTGTAGTTACAGGAAATGCATAGTTGGAAATCATGATGAATAAAAAATGCTTTTATTTGCTTTTTCAATTGTTAAAAATGCAAATAATAAAGTATTTAGGTTTTAAAGTCAAGAGCTTTTCTTTCAGTTTGATATTTTTATTCTTGGTATATAATTCTAACTCCTCTCTCATCTCCACAACAGTGTTTGCCATCAAAATGTGTAAAAAAAAGCCTCACCTGATTCATCTCTTGCTCACAAAGCATAGTTACACTAAAACCTTTTTTTATGTAAGTAGTATCTTCAATGTTTGCTTCAAAGAGAAAACTATTCTGTCATTAACTCTAATATCTGATACATCTAATTCATCTCTCTATCAATTGCACTAGAGTCAATCATAGACCAAAACTACAACCACAGCATTCGACTGAGCCAGGAATCTCTTCACTGAGTGGCAGCAGTGCTCAACCAAAGCAACAATAAAAAGATTAGCATTTCCTCAGATCAGTCTCATCAGATGGGAAGAATCAAGTCTTCCTCCTCCTCCTCCAGCATCTCTTCCTGGGTGTGTATGAAAGGCAGAACATTATCCTGTGAGGGGCTCTCAGGAGATCTTTAGGAGCCCCTCAGCTGTGTTTGCAGAGCGGTCCTGCTGCAGCTTTATCATGCACGGCTTCCTCCTCTTGCTCCTCCTCAGACTCACTGTGTGCTAATGATGCCTATATCACAGAGCATGAGAAGAACAAAGTACTCCTTGTTCATCTCATGAGTGGTGGTGTATTGGCTGCTTGAAAGGATTTCTGGATTCACCGAGTAGAATAACTACTACTAAATCAAAACTGAAGATGAACACATTAACCTTTAACTTTATGACATTTGCAAGCATTTCTATGAACAAACAAAGCTTGATTGAATAGTGAACGTTGCAAAAAGAATAAATCCAAACAAAGCTGATAAATTTTGAAACTAGACAATAGATTAATTCTTACTTAAGAGGACTTATCTAGAGATAGTCAGGGTAGATATGGTTGAGTGTTCTTAGAGCTAGAATTAAGTGCTTCCCCTGGTTATTTATTTGCTTGAATTAAGACACTTTTATAGCAAGCAATACATTTAGCCACTTGAGGAAAAAAGTAGTTGACAAATTGACAAGACAAAATAACACATTGTAAAGCCAGAATTTTATCTTGACAAAAATCATGAATGCTTTATTCTAGTGCTGTTAAAACATTTTCCTAGATCAAGCAAAACAAAATCTCTTGACTTGATGGAATTCATAAGGAATTCTTTATGAAATGTCAAAATAATCTCCAAAATCTAGGTACTAGGAATGGATTATAATACAATATTAATATTAAACAATTTCTGCGTAATTATTTTTTAAAAATACAGTAGTAAGAGAGAAAATAGTAAAATAAAATGTATTTGTCTCAATGGAAAAACAAAAGACCATTTAGATTTTACAAACAAGTGCTTTTCTTTCTATGAGCTAATTAATCTGCAATAAAATTAAATCCATTCAAAGCGGTCATTTCTTGAAATTAGAAGTTAGATCTTGAAATATTTCTTTCTTTAACAGGACTTATCTACACTATAATAGGGTTGCGATTACTTTGTTTATTTTGAGAATGCTTTGAGTTTCTCAAAAGAGGGTGTTATTTCACAGAAGAAAAACAACCTAGTTGACATACATTTTATAGTTTATATTTATTAAATTTGATTTCGAAAATTCACCCCATCTGATTTAATCATACCCTGAATAGTTTAGTTGTAAAATCACTTTATAATATGAACATATGGGCGAGAAATATGAAAATCATTTTTACCAGCATAAATAAGTCAGACTCGCCTTTTGAGTGTACTTTTTACAAAAGTTGATATTCCAAATTAAGTAAAGCCGATCATTCCAAGTGATAAATTCCTAAGCACACCCATCAAATGTACAGTACTGCCACTAGACACTGACGACCAGAGTTTGATTCCTGTTAAAAAGTTCAGATTTTAGTCCCTTTAGTTTTTTTGTTGCTTGATCTAGGACGATTTTAACATCATCTTCTTTTTCCAAGAGTCGCAATTTTCCCATAACAGGTGAAGATAAAAGTCAGATCAATTGTACAGATTATCTACATAAGAGAAAACAAATGAGGTTTAAAGACATGTGAGAAGACTGTTTCAACCACAATCTACTTAAGTGTGTCTACTTAAGATTACTTTTCACATGTATTGATAGAATAGCTGAGAAAGTGGCAGGGGGAGAGAGGCAAGGAAAGGATCCCGAGACTTCAAATTAGGAGTGGGTGATATGGGTTAAAAATATATCACAGTATTTTTTACTGTCCAGACGGTACATCGCGAAAGGACAGGGGAAAAAAATGGGCATCATATTTTAGTAAACCTTAATAACATTAGAGGCAAAATTTGCATTTTAACCTTATCATATATTATTATTCAAGTGCGAGACTAGACAAGGAACTGAAAACTGTTTTTGCCACCATTTAACTCAAAAGGTGCAAATGAGGTAAGGCTGGGCTGTATGAATTAAATTAAACTAGGGATGGCCATAGGTTCATTTTTTTTAACTAGATTATTCTCACTCTAATATTTAAATTAATCTATATTAAAATGCCCCATTTGAATTCTGCCAAATGCATTCAGACCGTGTGCTACCCACAATAACGACTAAAAATAAGTCTTTGAGAACGAGTTTCTCAAGCCAGGTGGTGCTTTAGACCAGGTACTCATCTCCTGTTTCCTAAATTAATAACAAACTGTTTGCGAAAGCTTTTCTACTATCATAATTGGTGATGAGAAAAAATTTTGTTAACTAAGATGCACTTGTGTTTATTAATTGTTAAACATGAATTGTGAACTGTAGGCCTACAAAGGAGGTCGTGATGAACTATTAAATGAAATTAACTAACCTACAATTGTCAACTAGGGTACAAATCGATTACAATTGTGTTTATGTCAGATTGTAATGTGGTTGACTGGTGCTCTAAAAGTGTAGTTAAATTACTGTCAATTCAAAACATTACAAATTCCCTTTTGTTTTAGTTTTTTATTGTTTTCCTTTTTTTGAAACCATAAAACTATGAATTAAATTGCAAAAATTCCCTGCTGACTCTTTTTGGAAACCATAAAATAACACTCATAACGTTCTTTCTTGTTTTAGTTTTTTTGGCAATGTTAAATATGACCAATTATTTGTTTAATTCTACAAAGGTTTAATTTCTGACTAATTCTGAGGTGTTCTAGATTAGTTGTGAAGTCTGCTACCTAGAGCTCGCTAGAATATTTTTATGATGATTTTCATGATGAAGTTTACACTTCAACTGCAAATGTGATGCTTAACAATTTCACCGCCTTCTTTTATACAAGTTTCCCTCCTGTGGTTTTTACTCAACAGTTCGTCGACAGACAACGTCATCGTCCACATCGCCGATAGCAGATAGACATCGTGATGCTGAGTCGGCATTGGTGAACACCCCCCCCCCCCCCCCCATACCAGCTCGGGAAAAACACTTAATAAATAAATTTAAATACATACTTTCAATTTCCGCATTTTTACTTATTTTTATATTGTGAGGATTTATTGATTGATGAAAGATAATGAAGTTGTTAACGCTTACCATACACATTACAGTGAACTCCAAGTTAATTAAACTTTGTTTACCTTAAAAAATTATACATAGAAAAAATCTAAATTATTTTAAATCCATTAGAATAAATAAACTACAACAAAATTGCCTTTTTGGATTTAACATGATGAACAAGCTTGGAAGGCTACTGGACAAAGTTTTATTTAAGTGAAACAAACATGTTAACCTTTCTTGAGTTTAATAAGCATGAAGAAGCTGGTGCATTCAGCAACCGGTTTAACGGTTTCATGTGATCCGTCTGTATATTGGGTCAAGCAAGGCTCCTTTGTGCATTACCCAAGGTGACGTTAAAGCTATATTTGCCTCTAAGATGCCTCTAGACCTCCTCTAAGATGACAGAGAGTTTCACTTGTGTCCATCCTGTTTCATTCGGTCTAAAGCCAAAGTATTGCCAGATAGGTGAATATACTCCTTTTTTACAATTACAATGAGACACCATTATAACAATAAAGATCACTCTTAAAGATCACTCTGCCAGAGACCCACAGAGCCCCCTCTCTCAACCCTTTATGTGAGCACACACACATAAAGACATAAAGACAATACCATCATCCAAATTGGTCAACATCGCCCAACCCTACAGTACGTCTTTATTTTGACATTTTCATCAATAACCCGAGTCTTGAATCGAGAGGGGGGGAGAGAGACCGCTGAGAGAAAGAGAGAGAGTGTGAACGCTGAGGGGGCCAGCTGTCCTCACAGCCTGTCAATTGTTGCCAACTTAGCAATAAAAAAAAAAACTTAATCCAGGGAATACTGACAAATCTGGCGACATTTTCTGCTGTTCCTGTCTACTTTTAAAAACTCAGTTGGTTCTGACTAAGTAGATTTCAGACTGAGCAGCAACTGATGCCATCTCTGTATCTGACCCTCTGCTCTCTGCAAAAGCGTTCATGTAACAACAGCTCCTGCGGAGTACAGGAGACGATACATCTCATAAAAAAACATCAAATAAATTGAGCGTGTGCAAGTGAAACATTAAGCTGAATTCATGAAATATATGAATGTGATGGTATCCACGGTATTGAAAAATCCATACCATGGCACAACACACTTTCGGGATTCACTTTCATATCAGTATAGGGCCCACCCCTTCTTCAAACCTCACGTTGACTGATGTGCAGCTGCACGTTATATGTCCTGATCACCTACCACTATACCAGTGAGCAGAAGCACTCCTCTTAAGTCTTACACTTACTTACAGTAAAGTACTATTTCTGTGATGTGTACATATATCCATTGCTTCTAGAAGAAGCTGTTACTCAGCGTAAGTGAGCTCAATCTGTTCCATAGAAATGACTGATGTCTGAGCAACTGCTTGCTCAAATATTTTGAAAACCTGAAATAAGTAGCATGTGTTCCAAAAACATATAATCTATATTATCTCAATAGTTGTCTCAGAGGAAAAACTTATTTTCTGTGTGTGGGTTTATATGTGATGCATGCTTTTCACTGACCTGGATGACCTGTCGGGAGTCCAGCCTGAAATTAAAATCCCCAAATATGAAGAATGGGAGACGCTCATAGCGCTGATCTGTAATTCTGAAAACACACATACAGAAAGACAATTGTTTAAAAGAGACATTTTCAACTCTCAAAAGAATTTACCCAATTATTAGTACCAAAGTAATACTTTTCTTCACTGAAGAAAAACATTCAGCTTATTGAATTATGCAAATCACAATCATTGGTACATGTGTTTATAACCCTACATTCTTTTCCTGGAAGCTTTGGAAGACTGTCATTTAATTCCTTACCCATTTACTCTTTTTAAAAAAAGTGAGTGGTTTTGGTTGTCCGAGGTAACTGTTTTTTGGTTTACCAGAGAAAAATGTAATTTGATAGAAGTGAGCAGATTTTACAAGTATCTAAAACGTGTTTTTTATGTGTCTGCAGCACAACAAACCAGCATTTGATTGAGGTTTCAATTAGACGCTTAAACTGACCTGATGTTTCAAAAGCCATTTTAATATATAATTTGACTGTATTGTGTTAATGAAGCTTTCCAACCGCCTGGTAAGGTTCACTTAAAACAAGACATGACCTATGACATATTTTGAAAGTTGTTAAAGGTGTAGTCAGTGCTAGCCTAGAGGGGTACTAGATTGATTCTAAAAGCACTAAAAAAGGCATACTAAGTGGCCATTAACAAATCTGGCATCCACCACTCAAAAATTTGAAATTTACTTGAGAACTACTCATAAAAAAGTTTTAGCTCCAGCAAAGAAACAGCTCCAGCTTGTTTATATTAAGGAATTTGATTAATCAAGTTCTTCATTATAATTACAAATCAAAGCACTAAAATCAATAAAAAGCATAAAAAACAATGTTCTTCACATTTCATGTGCATACTCAAGCTTTTCTTTTTTTTAAACAAAAAACACCTTTTTGCAAGATTCATACTCCATTTTTCAGCAGTGTGAAATTTAGGCGACATGGGGACTACAGCCCAAAGTGACCTAAACTCATTTGTTGCCCATTTTAGACCTGTATCTGATTTTGTCCGGACAGTCTGAACAGCTCAATTCCGTGTAGGAACTCATGCGAGACATCCACAGATGAGAATCCAGGAATAAGAACACTGGAGAGTAGGCGTAATGCAAGGCCTGTGTTTAACACTGAAGGAATGACTAACAGCAGTATTAAAGTAGAAGGTGAGTGATTAGAGGTGAGCTTGGGAAAGAGTTGCTGATGTATCGATAAGAGGTTATGAATAATAATAATGCCTTTAATTTATATAGCTTTTTTCCCAAAGACGTTTACCAATTCTCAAAACAATTTTCATTGGGGCAGTCTGACAGGATGTGGGTGCCATTCCATGCCTACAGCCTCCTGACCACCGCCAAACACACCCCATCTGTTACAAACATCCAGGGCCAATGCAGGTGAAGTAGCTTATCCAGGGCCACAACAGCAGAATGAACCTTGCAGGTTTTCAAACCGTCAACCTTCCAGTAACAGGACGTCCAACTCTACCACTGCACCACCTTTCCGCCCTTATCACCTTTCAGGCCTATGAGTACATGTCTGACAACGGAACACTTAAGGCACAAGGAACTTTCCAGCACACACAACTAAATTGGCAAAACATGACTCGTTCACATTTTAATTAGAGGATAAATGATTGCTTAAACATATTACTTGACTGGCCCACTCCACCCCTTCACACTAACATCAGAGGAAAGGCTTTGGGGGACCAGGTCTTTCATATGAGCATTTGATGCAGTAATATTTTATGAGTTAAAATTAAAATTAAAAGAAAAAAAATTCTGTATAAAATGATCCTCAGAGAGAGCAGCCATTCTGTTACGAAACCACATTTATTGGCTCATTTAACCAAATAAATTGTCTTCAGATTCATGAACTGAACTTAAACACACACCTTAAGGCAGAGATAATAAACTCACACAGCAAATCATTTACTGAAGAGCAGTCAGAGCGAACGCGAATGGATTAATGGAGAGAGGATGCAGGGCGGGCTCCTTTGCAGGATAAATCTCAGCTCTCGCTCTTTCCTTAGAACACTGTATTTATGAGCCAGTAAGAGTGCTCTTCTGCACTTCTCTGCCATGTTTCTGAATGTGCAGCACTCTTCAAGAACACCAGGGAGAAGTTTCTGACAGATTCAAGCATATGAATTGGTGTATATTGGGGAGCAGAACAGAATATGACCATGACGCTGCTTGATTTAAACTCTTGTCTGAAGGACAATGGGGTCTCCCACACAGAACTGGGTTAACCCCTCCCTGCTGGCCTCACAATGCAGCATGGCTTCCTTGTGTAGCCTCCGATACAGGTACTGACCTGACTCGAACCTGCTGAGTGTCAGAAAACAATCATGGGCTGCAGAGGAATTGGCTCTGCCAAACATAGACAGAAACATAGAACTTTTGAAAACATAACAAATTTGATGTCAGTTCCACAAGCATAACAGAATACTGGTCCTTTTTGGGATGATGTTGGTGTCTGTGTGTCTCAGGAAGGGGAGGGGGTGATGTGTGTGAGGGGGCCAGGCTGACTGATTAACCTTTGACCTCTGGGCCTCCCAGGGTGAGAAGGCATCGAACAGAGTCAATGCTGATCGACACTAATACTTCCATTCAGAAGAACACACACACACACTCTCTCTCTCCTGGTAGACATTCTCTCCATCCGAAGGGGTGGAGGTCCCTGGATGGTCGACTGTTTCTGTTCAGATTTCAAATTGCGGATAAGCATTCTCTCTAGCGGCTGATACTATAGTACAGTGGTGTCCAACCTGAGATCCCCCTTAGGGGGCACCAGTGTTCACAAAGGGGCCATGGGAGCGGATAAGTGTCTAGGTAGAAAAATATGGGTTATATTAGCATCAAAATTCTAATCGCAGAAAGTCAAATTTTGAAAGCGAAAAAAGTTAATTTGCATGAGCGTGAGCTGCGTTTTCTGAATGAAATGTTCTTCTCGTGTAGAAAATGTATTTTGAGCAAGCAAAAATCTATTTTGAGCATAAATTCTGTGCGTGTGCACAGACCATCATGACAGTCAACAATACCCGCATAGCCGCGCTCGAAACGAGTCTGGAGAGCCAATCAGAATATAGAAGACTGCAGCTATGATTGGTAAAAACAAAGAATTTAACAGCCGTTGATTGAAAACCCACACTGTTTAATCTTAAACCATATGATCCATCGCCAAGTACTCATCAGTAAAAAGCTGTTCAGAGAGCTCAGTGACATACTGGTAATCGAAAACTTCAAAAAAGCTTGTCCTACCAACCAAAGATTATTTATGCAATGGTGTGAGAATGAAGTGCTCAAACTCTACTTCTACACACGGAGGTGTGCTGGCTATCGCACGACAAAGTGCTTGTGCGCTTTCTAGAACTGTGAGGTACAATTTTGGAATTTCTGCTCAGTTAAAACTAACGGTACAGTCAGAGCAGCTGTCAGATATCTTCTGGATTAAACTGCACAACAGTACATCTGTACTTACAAGCTGCACCAACTTGTAAGTTATTATTGTTATTCTATAGTTATAATAAGTATTGTAATGTTTATTTTCATGTTCATTATAACATTCAGTGTTACACAAAAAGTGTATGTTTATACACAGATGACAAAACATACACATTTAATAAATGGTTGCATTTATATTTACTAAACATATAAAATATAATAATACACACATATCTATATGAGAGCTAAAAAGGGTGGTATAATGCAGCTCACCTTTCCCAGTCTCAGTTTCACTGATTTTATGCCATTTTTTCATGGAACATAATAGAAGGTGACATGTTTCTTTATAAGAATCTTCTCAACAAGAAGGAAAAAAGTGTCACAACTACACACCAGTAGTGAGGCCTTCACTACAAAAAAATGCTACAATGCACCACCAGCACGAAGAGGAACTGTGAAGTACAGAATAACTAATAATAATTTCTTACACGTCCAATCTCGTAGGTAAATTGTAATTGTAAAATTGAAAACAGATTTTGATCTTTGCTTTCATTTTAGGATACTTGTTTTTCTTTTCTTGTATTTCTTTTTCAAGTGTGATTGCTATGCACCCAAAAAAAAAGACCAAAAGTAGGGTGGATGTACACTATAAGGATCTTGAATGTGCTTTATGCTACATTATAGAATTTTAAAGAATCATTAAATTGAACACATTTTCTAGTTTGAATTTTGCAATTTAACAACAGCATAGAGTAGTTAATAACAACACTTTAATCCAAAACACTCACAAATTCAATGTGTTTTTATATATTATTTATCTGGTAGTACATACATTTATAAATGAGTTGTTTATAAACTTTTTAACTAAAGTTTGTGGCTTTTTTTACTGTTGTTCTGTTTGAGAAACATAGTACCTTTTACATGGGTTCAGTAGAATAACACAAACAAAAAAAATGTTTGGTTCTGTTAACTTTTACAGCTGTAAATATTTATATATATTTAGCATTACACTGTTAATATAATTTGAGTAAGCATTAAATCTACTGCATTTAACATTAAGGAATATTGATGTGTACTTGTGAAACAAACTCTAAACTTGCTTTTATTATTCGGAATTAAGTGATAACATTTTGATCTGATAAGTCTGTGATTGAACGGTCAATGTGTGACCTCACTGAATTCACTGTTGGAGATTTTTTTTTAAAAAGCGTGTGATTGGAAGATCAACGAGTGACATCACAGAGCTATATGGAAATGTACAATAAAGCAACTCTGTGATTTGCCGATCAACATAAAATCACAGACACAGAAGTAAAAAAGACTGACTCTGAAGATTTGGTGATGGATGTGTGACATCACAGAGATGAAGAAAAATAACAAAACAAATTGAGTCTCTAAAGAGATGATTGACAGGCGTGTGGCTGAACAACCAAAGAGGTCATTAATAATGCAGTTACTCCCAAAACTGCAATATTCTGGTGGGACACTGGTTTAAACCCTCTCTTTTAAAAGCATTCCGTTATGATGTAAGCAGCCAACTGGGGACAAATACTGCATAACTCTCTCATTCTTTCTGTAGGCTGCTGTTCAAAAATGTCTAAAAAGAATTCCTCTACTTCTGTATCTCCCTCTCTCTCAAGCTGTTGTTCTGGGAAAGCCTAGCGCGAATCATTCCTTCTCTCCTCTCTTTCTCTCCATCTGACACTTGACTGATGACCATCTATGAAAGCCACAAAGGAAATCTGTGTGTATGCGTGTCTCTGTGCCTGTGTGTGGCTCAGGGGGCGTTGCCCTCCCCCTGGGAAACTAATTGCCCCTGATTGTTAAGGCTAACATTATTTTTCTGCCCCTCACAGCAGTGAAAAGGGCAGAAATGAGGCTTTTGACCCGACAGCGGAGTTAAATGTCGGCGATGTTGATCAAATTAACTCACAATGCACTTTATTTGTGTGAACGCTAAAGCGTCGCACAAAAGCCCCATTGAGGACAGATTTCACAGTTGTGATGTAAAACCGCGCTGAACTCACCCCGAGCACGGTGCATGAATGGAAGAGCAAACGGGAACATCTCTGCACACACACACACATATTAGACATAC
The DNA here is from genome assembly GCA_900490495.1 of Danionella dracula. Lineage (NCBI taxonomy): Eukaryota > Metazoa > Chordata > Actinopteri > Cypriniformes > Danionidae > Danionella > Danionella dracula. The sequence continues at coordinate 13,862,912 of UELW01000778.1, forward strand.
CACACAAACACATCCTGCGACATGCACATCACAGTTGCCTCGACCACAGCGCATTATGGATTTATTCTGCAGGGTCGTCAATCATCTAAATAAACCCCCCCCAACACTGATGTGTACATTTCCCTGATACAGCCATTCAAGGGCTACCTTTTTCAGTTTAATACTTTAACAAATATGCAGCTTTTAACACTTCATTTTTCTCAAACTTTTTATTTTAAAGTTTTAAAATGCACACATTTAAAACTATAACATTGTTTCTTTGTGTGTTTTCTAACCTTGAAAAAGTCTCCAGAAGACTGTATGAACCTGTAACTGTGTTTGGTTTTGGCGCTCTCATATTTCATCTTAAAACTAGTTTTAAGTTAGAGAGTTTGAGTTTTGAGCGATATTTTTAGTTTTGAGCTCATCTTGACAAACTGTAACAGTTCGGAGCTTGCAGTGAGAAACTGGGACAGTTAGGTGCTTATATTGACAAACCAGAACAGTTTACAGCTCATCCTGGGAGACTGGGATCATTTAAAGCTTATGTTAGACACCTGAAATGTTCAGAGCTCACTGAATAAGTTCAGAGCTCATCTTAAAAAAACTGGAAAGGTCAGGAGCTTGTATTGAGAAGCTGGAAGAGTTTGGAGTTCATTCTGACCAACAAAAACAGTTCTGAGCTCATTTTGAGAAACTTAAAGCTAACCTCGGTATTGAAGAACTGGAACAGTTTGGAACTTCTATTAAAGAACTGGAACAGTTTGGAACTTCTATTAAAGAACTGGAACAGTTCTGGAACTGGTATTGACAATCCAAAAGTTTGGAGCTCACATTGAAAAATCAGTTGAAAACTTATATTGAGTAACCAGAAGAGTTTGCAGCTCATATTGAGAATCCGGAGAACATTCATTTCGAGCGCCTCTTTTGTTTTGGTCAGAGCGAAAAAGTTAGTGTTTATCGGTTTATCAGTTAGTGTGTATCAGTAAAACAGTTTATCAGTTTTTCATTTAGGCACTGACTTTTACCCTCAGTACGATAATGAAGAACCAGAAATGAAAAGAACCAAAAATGAAGAACCAGAAAACTTTTTGTTTCAGACTTTGGTGTCAGGAGGAGAAACTGGAAGGGTTTTTTTCATTCTGGAGGAGGCCGGTCTTTCTCTGGTTCCCATTGGATCCGTGAATGGCGGCTCTGTGTGAGGTAGAGCAGCGATTGAAAGGCTGTTCAGTCACTCTGAATGGACTCCACTGGTGGCTGCCAAAAGGTTACGCTCCATTATTCAATTATTCTCCAATGGAAGAGGGAGGGGGGTTGTTGGGATGGGCATGCTTTCCCACTCACACAAGCATGGCTATACACGCACACACACTCTACACCGAGGAATCCTAACAACAAGCAGGAAACAGCTCGCGTCACAATCAGGACTAAATCAAAGCTACTGTGTGGATACAATTTACTATAAAGAAAGCAGTTACATACTTACTGCATTAACATTTTCATGCATGTCTATAAGCCAGTATTCACGTTTCTGTACATTCAAACAGCACAAGTAATTCTTAATAAATGTATCGTTAAGATATTTTTGTGTTCAAGGATTCATACATAGAGCTGTATTAAATCTAGTGGTTGTGGAGGTTTTTTTTTTTTGTGTCAATCTTCAATTCGAGGATGCCTGGAGTGATGGTCCTGAAATCATCTAATAGTACAGCTCACCTGATCTTGAGCTGTGGTGATTTAAAGTAAAGCACCAGGTGCATGTCTATGAAGAAGTACCATTAAGCTCTTACTGACACTAATGCTACGACATGTAGTACAAAGAGAACAAAAACAATCTTATGTTAATATATTGATACTTATGTAAATATATTGATGCATATTCATATTCTTGTTACTAAAACATACATTTATCCCTCCTAACTCTCCCAGAATTCCTCTTTCTAAGGTGAATGTCACTTTAACGGCTGGTTGGGTCCCAGCTCTGTGTAATCATGCTCCAAGAGACAAAGGAGCTGAAACACAGTAGAAGAACTGAGAGTGAGTAACAGGAAACTGCTTTTAAACTTCATTACGGTCATAAATCAGAATAAACGATGGAGCAATAACGTGTGTTATCTACAGCAGTGTGTGTTCAGATACACACCCTCTGTGACACAAAACATCTGTAGTGGGTTACTATCCAATGTCAGCTGAACACACACCTGTCCAGCGCGTATCCCAGTGCTTTCTGTCTAGAACCGCAGTAAGCCGATGGACTCTTCTCCCAAGCCACAAGGTTTGAGGCATCATGGAACAGGTGTATGTTTACCAGATCGAACGCACTGGTGTGAAAACAAAATTGATCAAAACTTAATCAGAATAGAAAGTTAAAATAGGAAAGTAATAAAACAGCTGCTGTTTAATCTCTCTTAATAACAAAGTACACATTAAATATCTAATGAAGAGGAACCCACCAGTCTGCCAAAGTCCATCGAGTCCTGATGAAGCCCTTTCTCGACCATTTACACTGCAAGGAAACAGAACAAGCACTTATCAAAAATAATTCAACACTTTCAGAAACAACAGCTCTTAGAGTGCGTTTGCTCATTCATATCTACAGGAATAATAAACAAACACCTGCATGGCTGCACACAAACACAGAGCATGTACAGTTTAAAGGTCGAGGTGACAGTGATGAACGAAGCTGAAAAAGAGTGAAAATATCACAATCATCCAACTATGCGAAATTCATTCGAGAAACAGAAAAGCCATCTGAAAGAAGCAGAAGACTCAAAGTACGTCCAGGGTTGCTGATCTCTAAGTGTGGAAAAACAAAAGTGAATACACAAAAATGGTGAGCATATAAATAAAGATTAGTTACTTTACATTTACTTTGCGCTTTGGTCTGCACATTACCTTCAAAGCACATTCCTTAAGCACTTTGTAACTTCTGATATAATTATAGATCTTTTACTGTATATTTTTACTACCTCCATTCATCACACATCTTATTCTACTTATTTTTAACTTTAGTTTAAATAACTGCTTAATTATGTAACCTGTGTTTACTGTTCAACGTTATTGTGTCATTAAATGTAAAGTGTCATTTATGTACAATCACTGGAGAGTACCACTAAACTTTAAAAGTTTGTTCACACGCAAACTTGGCAATAAACATCTTTCTGATTCTGATTTATCAACTCTTTCCTTTTAGAGGCTATTATTAGATATAGACAGCATTTTAACTTTTTAAACTCAAACTTAGACAAATAATAGGGACCCTAAAGGGACACAAATGTTGCACACAAAAAATATATTTGAAGGACTATTCCAATCTCTGAAAATCAAACAGTGTTAACCTTGAGAGTTTCTTGACTCTTTAAAAGATCTGACAGGCCAAATCAAAGACATTTTATTTTTATAACTAAAATGGACTGGATACCAAGCATATTATTCTTCCAATGTTTCTAAGATGATAATAATAAGCTGTCTTAGTTATTGCTCTTGCTAGACTGATGAAGCTCAAATCAGATGTCAGAATTACATACCAAAATTCTTAACCAGATTTATAGTTTGTTATACCCTTAGAGCTAAGGCATTCATTCACCTTGAAAACAGCAAATGCAATTACTTCATTTTTTCACATTTTTACCTGTGTATGAGGCTAAATAAATCTGTGTGTCATCAGATTTATGACTATGACATGCAATTAGGTATCTTCTCATAATTTGTGCAACCCAGTGGTAGCATTTACAGGCGGAACTAGTGGAGACCAAGAATAGAAACTTGAGGGACTCCACATTAAACTCACATTGAAGCCTCTCAATTCTTAGTATGATCTGAACCATTGTACCATGTAACAGAAAGACCAACAAAGTTACAGTATTATGCCACCATCAACAAGCACTGTCACTTTTCCTGAATATATGTTTGAGCAGACTTAATAGATTATTTTTAGTATTTTTGTCTTTAGTTTCTGCACTGTGATGAGATCAGAAGATTAAAAATGTGGTGTGAAAGATAGCTTTAAGTCCAAGGAATACCGTGCTTTTTGAGTTTAAAGTGCTTTGTATACCAAAATATTTTCTTTTTTTTAAAAAGAGCAGACTTGCAATTTTGATTTTCTGAAATAAATCCTAGTTGAAAGCGATTCTTTTATCCCGCGTACTCTTGTGTCACTCTGTGCAACCTTCTCCCACATAATTTTTTCACGCCATGAAACAGAGCTCAGCAGGGTTGTGCAAGCATTTCACAGAGATTACCATGCTGGAAGGGGAAATTTTTATAGTAAGTCAGATCCTGGAGAATAAATGTATTCTTTGGGGAGTAAGGAACTGGACTCATATTTACAATCGGACACTGAATTATGAACACTCATGACAAGCCTCAAGCTTCTCTGGTGAGCTCGACTCAAACTCTTTTTTCAATTATGGACAATTTGATGTTGTGCTGATTGTACTCTGTTTATTTTATTTTCTCTGATAGTAAATTTAAAATTGGGCAAAAATACAGTTCAACTCTATAAGTTGCAACAAAGAGGAGGGGTTTAGTACAAACAAGTAACTAAGCAAATCATTTGGGAATCGCGAACCAAAAACGGTAAAATTTAATGCTTATTGTAAGAAAAAAAAAGCTTTTGTTTTACTTGCATGCATGTCAATCTGTTGTTGGAGACTTCCAAAATCAAAAAAGGAAGTTTTCAATATATGACATTGCGCCATAATTAAAACATCTGAAATCTCAGAAATACACTTTTAATGCCCAAAGCATGTGAAAACAAACTATTTAGCATCAGGACTTCCATGGTTATAATGTTTATACTGATATTAAATGTGTATGGTTATAAAACAACAATGGTGCATATTTAAATAACTTCTTATATATCCTATATGTAAAATGTACACCCACAACATGTGATCTACAAAAAAAACTCAATGATGTGTTCAAAAGACAATTAAAGTATTAAAAGTAAAACAAAGCAATAGTAGTTTACCTAAAAAAGTTTCCTGCAATTATATTTGTGAACAATGGCTTTTGCAACCTATCTGTAAATACAAGTTTAATATAAAAATCAATATTGTTTTTAATAAGCGAATGAGAGGCAGATCTGACTCCCATCACCCCGATCATCAACTGTAGTGTCCGAGCGGCGCAGTTTTGAGGTTTTTCAGCCGGAGGTTTAATGTGATTCCTCTAGTCAAGGCGATGGATGTGAATCAGTGCTTTCATCCACTAAAAGAAGGAATAAATCAGAGGATGAAGTGGAGGTTATCACCGCCGCCGCGTCTCTGCATTAGAGCATTAGTGAAATTAATTCATCTTTCAGCCGGACCCTCATCCTCCTCAGCAGCATGATTCTCTCAGAGATGAGGGGGACATGGATGGACCAAGTGAAAACACTCTTTACTAAAATATCTGAAGTAAAGGTAGTGCTTACATCACCACAACTTCTAAACTTGAGCTCCAGAGTTCTGAATAGCTTTTTCATTGACTCGCAATGAAGAAATGACTAAAGGCAAACAAGTCTAATTGAAACAACAATAAATGTGATATCAAGTTGATGGCTTATTATTCCTCTGGATGTATGTCAAAAGATCCTTTCTTCATTCTTCTACAAAAAGCATTAGAGTATGAGAAACAATTCTAACTGTAAAATCATGCATCTCAAATCTGTTGAATTTGCTGTTTTTATTTAATGACAGAGCTTTTGAAGGATTATTATCCTGCAGTACTTCAGCAATTCCTTTTTCTATGGATGGCATGATCTTTAAAAAAAAACACAAAAAAGCAGAAATCCATCCTTAAATATAATGAATTATTTACAATTAATTTATTAACCCTAACATGTGATATAAAGGAAATCGTAAAATGTACAGCTTTGGTTAAATTACTGTTAAGCTGTGACTATATAGTGTTTTACAAGACAGTGCTGTTTCATTTACGTTTTTTTCTACTGAATGTATAAGATACTTTCCTGTTGAATGACGATGAAGAAAGCTATAACAAATAGTGAAAGAAATAATTTACTTTACAAGTGAAATGTTAAACTATATTTGACTTAAAATGACCACAATTACATTTTTGATAAGCTGTAAAAAAGGCATACAAATCAGCAGCTGAGCTGTCAACCGTAGCTGTTTCCTGTCCCTAAGGCAACACTCACACCACAGATCCCTAATCCTATTTTTCACAAATGAAATTGTTGTGAAGCTGTTCACACAGATTTACAAAATCCAATTCCAGTTTGAATATATATTGATCCCAAAATGTGTTGCATACTATTGCAAAGGTAGTAACATCCAAAGTGATATAGAGTTTTTTACACACACCAAACAGAGAGCTGAGATCCCTCAGATCAAATAAATTAGATCTACCCCGGGTAAATACCAAACAGGGTAAATACTCTTAGTTACTATGGTGCCCACAGATGGAACCAGGTTCCAGAGGATTTCAAGGGTGCCAACACTTTAGTCACGTTTAAATCCAGGCTAATGATTCACCTGTTTAGTTGCGCTTTTGTCGACTGAGCACCAACGTCTGAACAACTATTTTACCTTTGCACTCCACATCTTAATCTTTGTTTTAATAAATGTTTTTACATTTTCAATTTTTTATCACTTTGGTTTTATATGACTTGTTATGCTTGATTTTATTACATTTTACATTTACATGTATTTACATTTACATTTATGCATTTGGCAGATGCTTTGGTCCAAAGCGACTTACATTAGGGGAGAGACAATATGCAATTTGTTACACCGTCAAAGTCTATCTCAGCTTCTCATAATAGAATTGTATCAACTGATCAATAAACCTAAGCAGTGAGGAAGTAGAGGAAGAAAATAAAGACAGAGGAGGGAAAAAAGAAGGTAGTAGTTTTTTTCTTTTTTTTTTATTATGGTAGGTGTTATCTGAAGAGAAGAGTTTTCAGTTGCTTTTTGAAAGCTGTTAGTGTTGTACTTTCTTTTTATTTCTTGTTTCCAAAGTAAAGCACTTTGAATTACCCTGTGTATGAAATGTGCTAAACACATAAACTTGACTTGATTTGCCTTCGGTTTATGTGCATTTCTCAAACAATGTCTGATCAGGATTTGTTCTCTCATTTGCATGTGTTTTTGCACATTTTTGCACTTAAATATAGGCAGTGTGCAATCTTTGTTCTATTATTTTTTTCCCCAAATATGCCAGCATGAAAGGCAAGGAACATTTCTTAAATTACAGTATTATATGCAAATTGTTTGTACTCAATGCAATAATTTTCCAAAGGGTAAAAGTAAAGGAGACATTATATGTCCAAATTGCTGATGAACAAACCAAAAACAAACTTTTTTGTTTTAAATATCACAGAATCACAGGAACTTTTCACCCAAAATTACCTCGAGTTTGTTCATTTGTCATTTTTTTCTCTTTCATTGATGGGTATATAAAGGTCCAATTAATTTTTGATGAGCCCAGAAGAAAGTGTATATTCAAGAGGACATACTCAGATTTTTTTGACCCAATTTTACCAGGTCCGGTACTGTAAGAGGTCACTAAATTATAAATGATGACAACATTACACAGATGTTTCAAATCATATCCCAGAAGATATTTCTGAAATAGTTTCGACAAATATATAAGCAAACTAATTTTGGATTTCACCAAAGTTTTGTCCTCACTCACCTAAAACTAAACCTTGTTAACATAGTTAAGTGAGGAATAAAACAGATTTGTAGAAAATGTACCTGCAGCTTGAACACTGTGGAGTGTTGTGAGCGAAAGTACCTCTGGGAAATAGTCCTGAGGAAACTTCTCTTTCTCCAGGGTGTGAGGGAGAGCGTCTGAATACACCTCTTTACCACACACCTTCCGGAACTTCTTCACTGCTCACAGAGAAAAACACACCTTAATAAGGCTATCCACAGCAGATAAGAGTGCAGCTCCACCTGCTGGAAACGCTGCACACTTCATGCATTTCCTCTGAGATGAACAAACATCATCATGACGGGGAAAATATTTGTGATTCCAGCAAACCTGGACAAGACTACATTTATAATAACAATCCATAACTATAATTCAGGCCCTTAAAGGACACTTTCATTCATACTCAAATGGTAATATAATAATTATTAATAAAAATAAACACTGAAAAAGTGCTGTAATCAATAGCCATTTCAGACAATTCCTATGAAACTTTATGCATGGGTTGGTGAAACTGAAACAGCTGGACATCAGTCTAGAGTAGAGACCCATTCAGTAGTTAGCCAAACAACAGATACGTTTGTGATGGCTGACTATAAAGAACAATTAACATCTTAATATATTAAACAGTGAAACACAAACAGCTGTTTTGAATTGCTGCACACTTCATGCATTTCCTCTGAGATGAACAAACATCATCATGACGGGGAAAACATTTGTGATTCCAGCAAACCTGGACAAGACTACATTTATAATAATAATCCATAACTATAATTCAGGCCCTAAAGGACACTTTCATTCATACTCAAATGGTAATATAATAATTATTAATAAAAATAAACACTGAAAAAGTGCTGTAATCAATAGCCATTTTAGACAATTCCTGTGAAACTTTATGCATGGGTTGGTGAAACTGAAACAGCTGGACATCAGTCTAGAATAGAGACCCATTCAGTAGTTAGCCAAACAACAGATACGTTTGTGATGGCTGACTATAAAGAACAATTAACATCTTAATATATTAAACAGTGAAACACAAACAGCTGTTTTGAATTGCTGCACTGCATCAGTAAATCAGGCTGAAGACAGCAAAGCGCTTGTTTTCTGGATCTTCCATGTAACTGCTACAAGTGTTATTACTCACTAACTGTAACTCAGTCACTAAGCTCAGTAACTGACAGCTTAGTTTGAATGGTGAAAAGAAAAGAGCTGGTTTTGGGAACTGAAGTACATTCCAGAGCTGCCTTTTTAGAATATAAAGCAAAGATGTACAGATCAAATGGGGGCCATGAAGCTGCTGGAGTAACAGTTGTCTTGAAAATACTTTAATCTGTCCAGTCTGGAGTTTGGTTTAGGACCTTTGGTTTTATAAAGTCTTACTCTGTTTTGACAGGTGTTTGCTTCTTTCTCTACGTGATGCTCTCCATATGTTCAACTTCTAGTAATTCTTAGCGATGAACAGACTATTTGGCAGCTGAAAATATTTGGCTAAAATTCACAAAAAAAGAACTTTAGGTGGACAAAGATGTAAAGACCAAATAATAACAACAATGAACAATATTGCTTTGACGATGACAGCCAGCATAGAGTGAGAGGCACATGCTTTATAAAAACAGCTTCTCAGCCTCGATACTGAACTTGATCAACAATATAAAGACCATTACTTGAATGCGGGCAAATCCCAAAGGAAGTTGGAAAAGTTGTTTGGATGGATGTTCTGGGAATGCGCTTGCTGGGGAGGCCAGAGACAAGATTGTAAATCAGCTAATCAGTGCACATCCGACATATTAAATAAATATTCAGAGAGAAAAAAAAGCATGGGCTGTTTAAGAGACGACTGTTTAGTGCTGCTTCTAGTATCACTGACAGAATCAGATTTTCATGTGATAAGGCAGGGAAGCAACTTTTTAATAATACGAACATGACAGCAGAAGCAGATACACATACATCTATATATATATATATATATATATATATATATATATATATATATATATATATATATATATATATATATATATATATATATAGCTAATAATATGTGTGGGATGACACTCACCCTGAAACACTTGAGATAAACTAGTGTTCACAACCTTTTAGGTATTTTAGGTATACAAAATTAGACGCTATGTATGCGTCTGAGTCTGAATATGGACTATCAGACTCTAGAGAGAGCAGAGATGAAGAGTATCACCAGAGAGTTCAAATTAAAAGAGGCTCTTAAAAGCCCCGGGTTCGAGCCTGAAGCTGGCTAACATTAAACTCTGCTGTAATAACAGAGCGGGAGCTTAAATTAGTCTGACCCCTGAGCAGCAACCTATGACCTCTGCCGCTGATGAGGTCATCGCAGCCCTCGTCCAATAGCGCGCAGGCTCCATTAGAGATCTCATGAATTAAAGGCTGATTTAATAAGCGCCACTCCTGCGCCCATGCGTGTATTTTATGGCTCCTGGAACAACCTTGACCGAGGGAGGGTCTGATAGGATTGATGAGTGCGTGTGCGTGTGTGGATGTGCACCTTTAAAGTCGAATTGCTGGATGTGTTTGAGGGACTCGTGCAGGAAGTAGCAGCAACCCAAAGCCTGGAACAGAGAGAAATCATTCATAAATAACAATTCCCTATATGGTTAAGAGAGATAATTCAAGCACATTTCAGGATTCATTTTTGGCGTTTCCAACTATTTACAAACATGATGAATTGCATATCACTATTTATTCATTAGCAAAACCCTTCTTCTTATACAAATAAGATATTTTATACTATTGAGAGCTTTAAGTTAAATAATAACAATAAAACAGATGATAAATGTCCTTTATCAACATGACCCATAAACATGTTAAGGACTTTAACAAAAAGTAAAAAGTCTTTGTTTAGTGGATTATAAACAATGAGAACAAAACCTCATCACTGGTAAGCTTTATATCTTAATAAATCTTTAAACAAATGAGTAATTAAAAAACAACTCATCCTCCTCAGAGTTGCCATGAGGGTCAAAGTCTTATTAAATTTACATTTGTATAAAAAAAAAACCTCTTCAGAGCAGGCATTGTGTTCATTTCAGATATAAAAATAAGAATTTTGAACATGGGTGTCAATGGAAATCCTGCTCTCTTTTTGGAACTACATCAAGTTGTCAGAATTACAATATCAGTAAATAAATTTTTCATGTCCTTAAGGAAAATGGGTATTTGCAAATTGTTCGTCAACTATAGCAATGCTATCCAGCTGCAAAATCAACTTCAGCACCAGCATGGTGGGCCAAACTTAACGGGCACATGAATTGCGCTACAATCTGTGTTCAATGTTAATTTGTGTTTTAGGGGAAAGTTTAATTTGTTAGGATTAGAGTTACTGTTGAACACCATCATTTATGGTGACAACATGCCCCTGCCCCCATCACTCCGCCCCTGGCATTCTAAAACTGGTGGGCTGCCTCTTGATATGTCACAACTTTTTCATTAAAACTGGAAGCAGATTGGAATCTTTTGTTATGGTCCAGGGTTAAATAATATAAAAATATATAGAAATGGATGAAATATGCACAAACAACACATTTGTTTAGAGTTTCATTTGAGAAGGGGTTCTACATTTTCTGTGAAAATATTACTAAAAACTTGCAAGGCTATAATATTAACATATTAACTGTTGTCTAGAATAGTACATCATCAGAGCCTCAGCTTAGTACTAAAGCCAAATTATTTGTATTGATAATAGAGATGGGCTGCCAAACTAATAAACAATCTATATAAAGCCATTCATATACCATGGTTCACAATTCGTGGTGAACATAAACAGCATTACAAAAAAAATGCCTGCAACAGCCCTGTGTTTATGGATCTCCTTCTACATGACCAAACAATTAGAACTACACAAAATTATCAAAAAATTTTCAAAGTTTAGTTTAAAGCTGTAAAGAAAACTACAAATTTGGTCTCCATCAAACAGCTGAAGTAGCCACGTTATGGGCAGGCCCTCAATAATGCATGGCTGTTGAGAAAGAGAGGGAGATTTCCAGCCCATGGGTTCTGCAGAATGAAGTCACTGAGTCGTTTTCATAAGTGCATCTGTTTATTCCCACAAAAGTTTCTCTTGTGAATATGAAGAGATGCCGGGATCAAACTCTTTTCTTATGTAAGGAGTTTAATCGTCAGATGTAAATCATAGCCAGAGCCCATGCGGATTCCCTCTGGGTTTAGCATGAGCAAAGATGCACTTCAATAGGATTATATTCCTGATTTTTACTCAACAATCAAGCTCCGTGTGATTGAGGAGACGGCTCGGGGATTTGATGCGCTTCACAGTTCACTACACCGCTTTTCTGAGGGGAAAACTCTCAAAGTTGCCCTAAAAAGAGCCAAACCTGCTCAGGGCTCAGGGCACTGGGGCAAAACTGAGCGCTAATGCCCTCAATAGAGCACAGGAGTTCTAGGAGGAAAGGAGAAGAAGCAGAATACAGTGGAGACGCACAATAGCACTGGAGAGACATGAGTGAAAGGCTCTCGTGGAAGGTCTCAGGTTCGATCCGCTTGACTGAGCTTCACACAGATGGACGATGACTGCTGACTTCATTAGTTTCCACCTTGTAAAAGTGCAGACCAGTCTTCAAAACAGATGGCATTGGGTCAAACATACAGTATCGGAGTGATTTTTAACATATGCAAATGTTACACGTATCTCTTTGGTCAACACTAGACATATTTACAGTATAGAGTACTTGAAATATAGGTCAAATTTGTAATGTTAAAAGGTAATTGAAGGTTTATTGTACCAAGTGTGCTTAAATATTTATATACTGCTTCTTAATGACAAATGTACTGGAGTTTTTGAGGCGGTCCAGGGGTCGACAACCCAAAATGTTGAAAGAGCCATATTGGACAAAAAAAAAAAAAAAACAAATATACCTGCAACCACCTTGAATAAGCCTTATAATGAAAGAAACACATGCTGTATGTATCTATATTAGCCTACTATAAAAATTACTAAGTTGGCTACAAATACATAATAAGCCTTCATGATTAAATATAAAAATTTTTCTTTAGAGAATGACGCACCACGTGTCTACTCTGTTGTACGATGCCGCATCAAGTTTAACTTAATTACAATATAAATGAATGATGTTTCATTGCTTTGATGAAATTAAAGAAATGCAACAAAGAAATCAGATTTTTGATGTCATTTTTATTTGAGGATGCCTAAATCAAAAATTAACATGCATAACATGCCCCTTATCTGGGCAACAAACAGTGCAATAAAACGCAGTTGATTTTAGAATATCTCTAAGTGTCATTCCAAACATATAGTGACAAAAATAAGAAATCACTTTATAAAAACAGCCACTTCGTTACTAAATACGTTCATCCCTTCCTTGGAAATCTCTTTCCTCATTACTCTTTTTATTATTTGACAACTTCTCACTACAGAGCAAATATTCAGGCAATCCTTCCGCATTGGGAATGAATGCAAATGATTGGGTCCAAGAACCGTTGAACCCTCTGTTCTCCTCAGTTACTTTTCTCTTTGGGATCCAGGTCCCTTCACACAGCCGCCGGTGAGTTTACAGTAGCCCCCTGCCTGGCAAACGTGTGAAACAGGCTATGATGCAAATCTTTGCTGACAGAAATGTTGAAATTAAATATTTATTCTACACACTTTTACAGCTTTGGAAAACTTTAAGAATGTTTGTTCTCATATAAAAACCATATTAAACAAAAAATATATTTACCTTCCCCATATTTTTCCATTTTAAACATTTTTGAAAAAGCTCCAAGAGCCAGTAGGGCAGCGCTAAAGAGCCACATGCCGACCCCTGACCTAGTCTTAAGAAATGGTTGAAATAATTTAAACACAATAAAAATATATTTTTTAAATGTACAGTTGTCAAAACACAGACCAGGCACATAATAGTAGCACCTAATGCGGTGTATGTTTAACTAGGCATAAATCAGGGTCAAGTTATTGTACCTCAAAACAGAATAAGCCGGTCCATCCCTTATTTCACACCAACGCTGTTGTGTCCACCTCTACTCACACAGTTTGACTGAACACATTTAAACACAGTGAAAAGTCCCTTTTCATGTTGAGTACTCTAACTACTTGCTTTTCTGCAAGAGTTTCAATCAATCATTCAATAACATCATCAATCAAAATGTTTTTAGATAGTGTTTTATTATTAGTTGCTTCACAGCAGTTGCTTAAGGCCTTGTTTAAATAGATAAATATGAAATCCTATTTGACATTTTGATGGGTAAACCTACCATATAATGCTACTTTATGGATTGTAAAGTAAAGTTTATTAGTATGAAATTGTTGAATCAAACTGACCGTTAATCTCCAATTTATTTTGTGGGGAAATAAAGCAACCAATCACTTATTTTTTAATTGGTGTAAAAAAAAAAGAGAGAACGTGTCTGGCACCTCTACATCTCCTGTAGTGGATATAAGTAATTAAAAGTTCTAAAAACACTTTTTTAAATCCCATTTTGAAGCATTTTGACCTTTCCAGTCCGGAATGAACCTCTTCAAAATGAAATACATTTCCAATAAGGTTATAAACATGCTTTTATTTAATCTGATTTACTCCCTTTAAAGATTGTTGATGAATTGCTTTTCTAATCAATTCTGCGAGGGCTTCAGGAGGACAGCTGGTAACATCTGTCAACTGCCTCATGATGATCATCAGTGATGAACACTTAATCAAAATATTAATTACAAGCCAAATAAAGCACAAGAGGCATCAGGATAGCAATTGAGTCATCAGAGATTATTAATAACCAATTTGAACCAGCATTTACTGATAGTTCCACAGGACAATTCATTCCTTCTACTGCCGCTCATGAATCCAAATCCATGTCTCCTTGGGAAGCATTGGTCAACGGAGCACACAAAGTTCATCATAAGACTACGATCACTTCTGTACAGCTCACTTCTATGGTTTTGAGGGCGTTTGAGGACTGGACTGAGACAATGCCTACCTAAGGCAGGAGAAGATAGAAAGTCTGCTTATTTGGAGCAGCATTAAGCTCTCTGTCCACTACAATGCCTCTAGACACAGTCCTTGTTTAATTTACTTAATTGTAAAGGTTACTTACTTTAATTAAAATCTCTAAATAAAAAGTCCTCAAAAATCCACTAACAAAATAATCTTGACATCTTTGCTCTTGGATGAACCAACAAAGATCTTTGGCGTCATTTAAAAAATAACTTTCACTGCAGACTTTAAAAAAAAATGATGCATTAGTGTATGAGATGTACGTGAAACAGGAGTTTGTTATCTCGTCACTCTTTCAATGGAATAGCTTTGAGGAGAAAAAAGCTCAAACTGCATGGTTTTCCTGGAAGTCGACCTTCATCGCTCCTCCTTGTCCGCTAGAGTGAACGAGTGTAGCCTCTCATCAGTTAAATGTCTGCAGCAAGTGCAGCTTTATCAGAGGAAGGCTCTGTGACAGATATTTTGATCTCCTGACCACGTTTAATCTCAAAATGAGACCCATGGAATCCTAATCATAGGTCTCCTGAAATCTTCACCTCATGAACTTTGCTACAATGGTAAACCGCTCTACAAGATAAATTGGGGCTGCAATGGATCATTTTTAGGATTTTCATCATGAATTTTACCTACTCTAAAGGCAAAGCTTTCCATATCCACAAAGAATAACCTAGAGACAGAGAATTAATTTAACTCTAAAGGAGACATTGTGAGCATCATGGTGGTGCAGTGGGTAGAATGGTCATCTCACAGCAAGAAGGTTGCTGGTTCGAGCCTCGGCTGGGTCAGTTGGCATTTCTCTGTGGAGTTTGCATGTTCTCTCTGTGATGGCGTGGCTTTACTCCGGGTGCTCCAGTTTCCCCACAAGTCCAAAGACATGCAATGTAAGTGAATTGGGTAAGCACAATTGTCCATAGTGTATGAGTGTGTGTGTATGTTTCCGGTAAGTGTGTGTATGTTTCCGGTAAGTGTGCCGGGTTAGCGCCTCGATCCTGTAAAAAAACTAAAAAAAATGCTACTGAAAGAGCAAGAAATTGTTGCCCTATTCACTCTGATGCACAGAAAAGGATAGAAGAGAAAGAGAGAAGGGAGACACTTTGAAGTAGGGTTGCACCCATACCAATTTTTAAAGGCTGAGTAAACAATTTTCTGTTGCTGTTGTTCTGAAACACTTTTTGTACACGTGACATACCAAGGGATAACTTTCTCAGAGATCATCATGAAGAGCTGCCAAAAATCAAATTTTTTCGATAAGACTAAAAGGTAATCGAGACCATCACAAACTAGCTAAGACAGCTAAGACAGCCATTTTTCAATCATAGGATTTATTTAGCAAAATATAAAACTAGTTTTAATTTTGGTACGTCATCTCTCTTCATTTTAAGATTTGATTCTATTATTATAAATATTCCTCCTGCATCCGAGGTTCGACTATCGGCCGAACTCTCCTCTCCAGTACCCTGGAATAGACTTTCCCGGGGAGGCTGAGGAGTGTGGTCCCCCGATAGTTGGAACACATCCTCCGGTCCCTTCTTGAAAAGAGGGACCACCACCCTGGTCTGCCAATCCAGATGTACTGTCCCTGACTGCCACGCGATGCTGCAGAGACGTGTCAGCCAGGACACTCTCACAGCATCTAGGCACTTGAGGTACTCAGGGCGGATCTCATCCACCCCCGGAGCCTTGCCACTGAGGAGCCTATCAACCACCTCAGTTACTTCGGCTTGGGTGATAGACGAGTCCACCTCCAGTACCCCAGCCTCTGCCTCCTCAACAGAGGACGTGAAAGTGGGATTGAGGAGACCCTCAAAGTATTCCTTCCACCATCCCTGGTTGAGGTCAACAGCTCTCCACCTCCACTGTAAACAATGTTGGTGGGGCACTGCTTCCTCCTCCTGAGGCGCTGGACAGTTTGCCAGAATTTCTTTGAGGACGACCGATAGTCTTCCTCCATGGCCTCCCCGAACTCCTCCCAGGTCCGAGTTTTTGCCTCTAACACAGCATTGGCTGCGGCACGCTTGGCCTGCCGGTACCGGTCAGCTGCGTCCAAAGTCCCATAATCCAGCCAGGCGTGATAGGACTCTTTTTTTCAGCTTGACGGCATTCCTTACTTCTGGTGTCCACCACCGGGTTCTGGGATTGCCGCCGTGACAGGCACCAGAGACATTACGGCCAAGCCTTCGTACCGCGGCAGTGACAATAGAGGTGGAAAACATGGTCCACTCGGACTCCATGTCTCCAGCCTCCCCCGGTATCTGGTTGAAGCTCTCCCGGAGGTGAGAGTTAAAGCTCACTCTGACAGAGGGCTCTGCCAGACGTTCCCAACAGACCCTCAACGTACGTTTGAGTCTGCCAGGTCTTTCCGGCCTCCTCCCCAGCCAGCGGATCCAACTCACCATCAGGTAGTGATCGGTTGATAGCTCAGCCCCTCTCTTCACCAGAGTGTCCAAAACACATGGTTGAAGGTCAGATGATACGACAATGAAGTCGATCATTGACCTTCGGCCTAAGGTGTCCTGGTGCCACGTGCACCGGTGGACACCCTTGTGCTTGAACATGGTGTTTGTTATGGAAAAACCGTGACGGGCACAGAAGTCCAATAACTTTAACCACTCGGGTTCAGGTCGGGGAGGGCATTCCTCCCAATCACGCCCCTCCAGGTGACGCGGTCATCCCCCATGTGAGCATTGAAGTCCTCCAAGAGAACGATGGGGAACACTGGACCAGCTCTATACCCTCTGCAGGGTCCTTGAGGGGTCATGGGAGTTCGCCCAACCAGTCCACATGTGCTTTGTGGATTTGGAGAAGGCATTCGACCGTGTCCCTCGTGGTGTTCTGTGGGAGGTGCTCTGGGGGTATGGAGTCCGGGGCCCTCTGCTAAGGGCTGTCCGGTCCCTGTACAACCAGAGCAGAAGCTTGGTCCGCATTGCCGGCACAAATTCAGACCTGTTCCCAGTGCGCGTTGGCCTCTGGCAGGGCTGCACCTTATCACCGGTTCTGTTCATAGTTTATATGGACAGAATTGCTAGGTGCAGCCGGGGGCCGGAGGGGGTCGAGTTCAGAGACCTCAGGATTTCATAACTGCTGTTTGCGGACGATGTTGTCCTGTTGGCTTCTTCCGGTCTAGACCTGCAGCACGCGTTGGGGCGGTTTGCAGCCGAGTGTGAGGCGGCTGGGATGAGGATCAGCACCTCCAAGTCTGAGGCCATGGTTCTCGACCGGAAAAAGGTGGCTTGCGCTCTACAGGTCAGTGGAGTGCTCCAGCCTCAAGTGGAGGAGTTTAAGTATCTCGGGGTCCTGTTCATGAGTGAGGGGAGGATGGAGCGCGAGATCGACAGACGGATCGATGGAGCATCTGCAGTGATGCGGTCATGACCAAAAGGACAAGATCCCGGACACAAGCGGCCGAAATAAGCTTCCTCTGCCGGGTGGTTGGGCACTCCCTTAGAGATGAGGGTGAGAAGCTCCGTCACCCGGGGGGAGCTCGGAGTAGAGCCTCTGCTCCTCCACATCGAGAGGAGTCAGCTAAGGTGGCTTGGGCATCTGTTCCGGATGCCTCCTGGACGCCTCCCAGGGGAGGTGTTCTGGGCACGTCCCACTGGGAGGAGGCCCCGGGGAAGACCCAGGACGCGCTGGAGGGACTATGTCTCTCAGCTGGCCTGGGAACGCTTCGGGATCCCTCCCGGGGAGCTGGAAGAAGTGTCTGTGAAGAGGGAAGTCTGGGCATCCCTGCTTAATCTGCTGCCCCCGCGACCCGGCCCCGGATAAGCGGGAGAAGACGAAGACGAGACGATTATAAATATTGACCATGTAAATGCTATGTGAAAATATTCAATTAGTTTATTTAAAAAATAAAAATAAACACCAAAATGCAAATATTCAGAAAGCAGCTAGCTTTTAGATTACACCAATAGTGTCTTTAAAAAAACACATGGTCTAAAAAAAGTGAAATGGGTGTATGAGGGCATAGTTAAAACCCAGCAACAGGTTTGCAGAGTTTCAGAGTTTAACACACTAAGTTTGTTTTTAATTTTTGGTTAAACAATACGAGACTAGCAGCAACAGAATACTGCTTGTGTTAATATGTGGTTATAAAATTGGAATTGTACATTAGAATTAAATTTTTTTTTTTTAAACATCCCAGTTTTTATGCTAGTCATTTACCCACCATAACTAAAAGTTCAGTCTTGATAATATCATTTTACTTCTGCATTTTACTTTTACAAATCTGTGACACACAAAATTTAGGAGGCCGCCGATTGGCAAAACTTCACACGTCCTACATTGGATTCTAAGTAACTATGGTAACAATCAATAAGATTAGAGTTCTGATCGGGCACTCATCAGTAATCATGCTGGCATCAGCTCAGATAATAAATATTTAAGCTCAAGGTTCAAGCCACGTCCTCCTCCTCCTGCTCTCCATAAAGATCCGATTATAATCGTTCATATTTCACTGACAGACTGCAGTTATGGATATTATTAATCCTCAGTACAATGGCCGACTGTTATTGATCATCCGCCAGACTCACTTCTGATAATTAAACTGTGCTTTACATATTAATAAAGCGCCCTGTCACGGCCACGGTAAATCTTGCATTAGGGAGCAGCACAGGGTTTAGCGCGTGAGAGGAAAGCATTCAATCGCTCTGATTAAGTCATGATAAAAAGTAAAGAAAGGAGGTGCCAAATACTAAGATGTTTATATGCTCAATGAGTGTCTGCAGGGGTTTGGACAGTTAAGCTGAAACAGTGGTCAGGACCATAAAACTGTAAAATACTGGATGGTGAAAGTGAAACAGTGTTTAATTTAGTACATAAATATAAATAGATATAAAATGAGTATAAAAACCCAGTTTCACTTGTACTGGTAATCCCCAGTAAGCATTTAATTCAATATTTCTTTAAACATTTTTTTTTTACTTTTCTTCATAATTTGAAGTTGTCACTTTGGATGAAGGCATCAATGGAATTGCTTTCTGCTGAAAGGTCTCCAGAGGAAGCACACAGTGGCAGCCACGCACACATCGACCTTTCATAGATTTTCTGCGCTGGCTTTGAAAAATGAGCCATAAAGCAAAGATAAAAGTGCTCGTTTTTCCACCGCGGTCAGACCTTGAAGTGTGAAGTCACAACCAGAGCATCTGATGGAGCTCCTAACAGCAGAAGAAGAGCTGTTCAGTCGCATTAATGAGCATCTGAGCTGAGACACACACCCTAACTCATCCAAACACATTCAAGAGATACTCTTGCAGGCAGAGCGACAGGTGTTACGTGTGTTTCTGATCCAAACTACATATAATAACTGTAGACTGAGACGCTTTCAATGAGGCCCTGAGAGCATGTCCTGATAAGCGGCACAAAGACATGCAATTATTCAGAAAATAAATCAATGGGTGCAAGAATACAACTAAAAACACATTTGCAGACCTTTTATCTGACTCACCGTCTGAGTACCCACAAACTGGAAAATGTTGATGTGGTCTAAATCAGTTGTCTACCACATTTTTGTGTGATGGTTTGAGTGATTGATCTGGTTTTTCTTTAAAGGAGTGTCTTTCTAGAGCAATCTACGTGAGTACAAGGAGCTTTTGAAATACATAAGGAACACGTGAAGAACATTAACACAAACTGAAAATCCACAGATTACACTAGAGCTTTTTATTGTTTTTAATTGTATTGTTTCCTTTTAATTTGGATTTTATTCAGAGATCCATCTGTGTCATCTGACAAGATTGCAAACTCATACTTACCTGAGTCTCACATCACTTGCCTGAGTTCTAGCAATTTCATTGAATGATCAGCCAATAGCAGCCATAATTGGTTCCATTATAAGGACTGCAATTCTCTGAACTCACTGTTCACCAAATGTTGTTTCCAGGTAGTTACTTCTCTCGACTACTTAGTTGGATTATCGACTCTCTTCTATGTACCCATTCAACATACCTCACCTGCTCTCCTCTCCTCATCCACTAATCTGTGTCTGCCAGTCTTCACTTCATCTGCTTCTGGACTTATCTGTATGCTGTTGGTTGATTTATTAAGATATTTTATAGGCTGAATCTGTGACCAGTCTGCTTGTTACAAGCTTTTAAATCTTTATTTTGGACTAGATTGGACCACTCACTATTTTAAACACCACCCTAAACTTTCTAACCATTGATCCTCTGTCCTGATTGGATTCCCTCTCTTTTTTCCTGAGATTGATGCATCCAGAGAAAGAGAGATAAGGAGAGAGAGAGAGAGCAAGGCTTTGAGGGCATGCAGCTGCCAACAATATCCAGATGAACTGGGAAACATCAGAGATTAATTTCATTTCTGCACCATCCCCCGTCCTGTGATTAAATTGCTTGTCCATTGTACTCATGGGCTCTTAGAGGTAATGATGGACCGTGTGTTTGTGTAATGAAAGAGGGATTTATAAACAGCAGGGAATAAGATCTGGCAACTGCCCCTACCCTGTCGCTCCTGTGATGATGTAATTAGTATCAAATGTGCTTTGCAAGATCATGACTCGAACCTGAAAGCTTCACCGGCAGAACCCCAATAAAACCATCAGTGCCAGCATGAACATTACAGGGGTAGTTCTAATGTAGTCTAAATTCTAGTGTGTCTGCGGCATAAGCCTGAAGATCCTAATTCATTCCTCTGTACAGCTAAACTAGGCAGAGTTGATTGCAAATAGTGCTAAACACTACAATAATTGTAAAAAACAAACAAAAAAACAAAACAAAACAAAAAAACTTAGGCTAAGAGCTTACACTAAAAGCTTACTGGCAGAACCTCAATATTTATACACACACACACAAACACAATTCAGTAGTTTTTCCCAAAAGAAACTGAACCTGTACTTCATTGACTGGTCACTAGAGACTGCTCCAAAAGAACACACTGGATCACTTGAGTATTGAGATTTGCTTTTTCTGTTTCACATCAATTTCCAATCAGTTGGTGGATGACATTGCAACAGAAAGCTTGAATTCAAAGCTCTGAGGATGCATCTGTGAAGATGCACCCTGGTTAAACTTTTGTTTTAATTTTATATCTGTTCACTTTACTCACCTTAGATCCTGTTTTTCCTTGATTCATGGTTTATTCATGTTACAATTCTGTTATTGTTTCCATGTATTCTCTAAGTTTTACATATTGGTTCATCTCACCCACTGGAAATCCTCTAATTGCACCTACTGATCGTTAACCGGTGCACTGGTTATTCTCCTTTATTTTATTTTTTTCATTCTCCTTTAAAGGGACTCTGTTACCCAGTATTCCACGCTTGGCATCTGATGCGCTTCCAGTTTCAGCTCCTGTTTGGGTTCCCTTAAAAGAAATGCCTATATGTAATTTATCTGGATTCCAACGTGATCATTTCCATCTACTGCTTCTTCAATCCATCATTTGCACCACTGTCTTCTCTCGTTGGCACCTGTTGAATGTCACCATTATTGTGTTCAGTGTCACCAGTCTGTCTTTCAGTGGTTTAAGAGAAGTTATTGTTCATTAACTATGATTGATCAGTTTGTTTCAGTTTGTAATAAAATGTTAAAATCACTCCTTGGTTAATCTTTACAAATCAAAGTGTGCCTACAACATAAGCCTGACGAACTTCTTGCCTTGAAATTCCCTCTATTCACGCAACAATTTGAGTGCCATTATTTTTAAATACTAAAATTTGGTAAATCAAATTCATACATTTTTTAAACTCAATCTTGGTTTACAAAATTAATTTCATGCTTAAATATTTTTTTTCACTGTGCATACAAAAATCATTGCACATTTAAAAATCTTTCTAAAAGCATAATTTGTATGCTCTTGATATTAATGCTGTGTACAGTATGTAAAATCCTGTTTATGGTTTAAATGCACACTCTCTCTGTTTATAAAACCACATTCGGGCTTTTAAAATTCCCTATATATGAAAGACAATTATGCTTAAAAACTATTTTTGTGCTTTAAATTCACTCTATGAATTTATCCACTTTAGTGCTTTTTCTTTTTGCTCTGTGCATCTAAAATCACTTTTAACCTTTTAGTATTTCACTCTCTGTGTATATACTATCACTTTGATTTCATGCAGACCTCTGGACGAGCCCGCTTTGAGCCATTTTCATATTTGTGTATGGAAAGCACTTCCTTAAATGCTGTGTTGTATTAAAGAGTGCATGTTTCCAGAGCTAATGTGATCATCTTCTGAGCAGTCGCACGCACGTGCATGATAAACCTGCTGTGCTTTATTAGATTTGTCCCAACGCTGAACAATCGAGGGCTAAAATACTAATTACACCAATGCACTGGCTTCATTCATTCCTGAATCGACTTGCATTCATTAATGTAAATCATATTCCACTAGAGATGTCCAATAATTAAAAACTATTCTCCTCTTTATTCTCTCTCTCTATCTCCGGAGAGTTATTGATTCCTCTTTATTTCCTTGGCGCATGATGATATTGTTAATGTTAAGTTTGACGGCTCATCAATCTGGATTAGGATGCTCTTTAATATCTGCGGTTCCTCTCATGCTTCTTTATGTTCATCTGATTGAATTATGAGCGTACAAGAGCAGGAATTGAACCTGACGCTTCAGAGTCGCACCAAAGAGTCACAAGGACAGTGGCAGGAAACTTCAGCTTCAAAGAGAACCACAGATCTCTGAGAGCAAGCCTGAGTCAAAACTGATGAATCAATAATCTTGGATTCTTTCTAACTTTCAGGTCAATTACAAGGAGTTATGATCTATGCCTTTTGGTCTTGCCTATGGATCATGATTAGACATGAGATTTTAGAAAGTTGATAAAAAAAAAAGAGTGGAAGCTGCAATGTCAATAGAAACAACCACTTACTTTTTTTTAACAACAGAATCCTTCACAAACTAGGCACAACTTAACCCTGGACTTTATCAAAGCCTGCTGTAAAAAAAATTCAATGTTACTAGTTATGTAACTAGTGACATGTTCAAATGTGACCCATTATTATGTCAACCTCTACTTTTACGCAGAAGGGAAGAGCTTGATCAATTTAAAAAAACAGGAATCGGTCATTAAAAAGTATACTGATTTTTACTGATGTGTTGAGAAAGCACCTTTATTGATTGAAAGGATTGAAATAAATTTTGAATCAAATATTGACAATCGTTCAGTGCAATAGCCATTAAATCTTCTGAATATGCTAAAATGAATTATCAAAGCTCACTTTACGTGTCGGCTTAAATCTCCCTTTCTGAAGAAATGCCAAGTCAAAACTTTTTTGTATTGTAACAATTGTGTTTCCAATGTAACTGTACCAACACTATAAAGGGTTCTTTTTATTCAGTTCATGACCCCTTTAAATATTACATTTGCTTAATCTGAAATAAAACTGGAATGTCTGGTAAGTAAACCTGGTAAGTTTGGTACATTTTTATTGTGTTTACTTGAATAATCTGATCTCTAAGTCTCACAAAAAAAAAACAAAAAAAAAAATAGATAGATATTTTAATCCACTAGTGTAATGTGTTGCTTAACACTATACATGAAGGTTAGTGAGAAAAGACAAGATAAACAAGTTTGCTGGTCATTGTGGTATTTATTTTTCTTTTTAGAGCAAGTCTAGAGCACAGAAACTAGACTTAAAGGGCAGAGGATCTATAACAGGTGATAAGAGAAACTACCCCATGAGAAACAGCTTTGTGCCAAAATGTGAAGGCGCAAGAAAGAGAGAGAGAGAGAGAGAGTGTTGAAAACTACAAAAGTAAATGTGATGAGCACATTTATCTGTGAATAACAAGAATAACAAGAATATAGGACAAAAAATATTGAATGCCCTCTGTTGGCCTTGTTTGTGATGTCACACACCTTTAGATCCCACCCACAACTTTACATCAAGACTTCCAATTACACCAACCAGTCTCTAGGGGACAAGTCTGCTATTTTTCCGATGTTAAGTTGTTCAGTTTTATCTTCTGTTAATCATTTACTATGTGCTGCTTGTTAAGATAAACATTAGTAATCATTAAGTTCCAACAACTGACCCAATGTGGATTACTTCCACAAGATGGTGAGATCAGCAAAAGAATCACTTCTCAAGGCGCTAGGTTACATAACGCAGATTTACAGATCAGAGTTTGCATGAAAAGAGAAAAGAGAACGAACTTCAAAAAAATAAAAAAACAAGGACTGGTTAATTAGTCACTTAATTAGTCAATTCGTTTTTTATTATAATGAAAAACATTTCTCCAAAAAATTTTGTGGACAGATTACTAATGAGATCAGTAACAGTCCAAACGGACACTAACTGCACACAGTTCCACTTGCCTTGTCTTGGAATTTAAAAAGTAGTTGCAAGCAACAGTCTGGTTTATACAATTTTAACGTTAGAACAAGAACTTGATTTTATTTGTAACAGACATATAGTGTAAATATTTTTGTACGCAAAATTATAGACATAAACGTAGCTAAACCTGAACTAACCTGAAGAATTAGAGCTCATCTGAAGCCATACACACTAGTTTCCACTCTTAGATTGATTAATTTAGATATGCAATTCTAAAATTAAGAAGCAATAATAAATTAGTTATCAACAGTGATTTATCTGAGACAGAAGAGTTCAGACAGCACACCGAAAAGACGCAGCAGTCCAGTTCAAAAAAACTGCAAGTATAGTAAAAGTACAATTTGTCAGTTTTCTCATTTGATTGGCTGGTTCCTTGGTTCCTTCAGATAATCCTTTAAACTTAATCTCACCTGTTACTCAATAAAACGTGGGACGTTAAAACAGACTTTAAGCATATGTTTGCTTTTCACTTTAATACTTAAGCGATTGATGACGCTTTCATAACATTTAAGCTGGACTTAGATTAGTCGTCTAAAGCAGACAATTTTTGATTGAAGCAGAGTTTTTAATGTAAAAATGGCATTATAGGGTAATAGATGATATATTCATTATAAAGTATTACTGACTGATTAAAGGTGTTTTCTTAATCCATCACATTTCTCATCTACCTGTTCAGATGGCTCAATCTCTGAATTAATTCACCAAACTAAAACATCTGTAGCAAACCTGTGAATGGTAATCATCTTAGGGAGCAAAAGTTCAGCTTTCAATTGATTGGCTCATTGATCCAAATCAGAGTCTTGAGATTCACAGTCAACATACGCACTCAGATCAAGGATCCTCTCATCTTTCACATGACACTGAAGAGATCATTCAAATGCCAGTGCTCAGCTTCGTTAAGAGTTCAAATGTGTTAGTCATATCAGTCCAATCTCAAGTGGCTCAAGTGTCAATAGCCAGTGACTTTTTCTGAGATCATCAGGTGAGGCAGCCTAGCAGCCGTATCCCCTAAAAACTTTTAATCTAAATCCGGTGTATCTGATATATCTTCTCTCTGCAATTCCTGTGATGGCTAGCAGGACGAGAGGTTTACACAGGGAGTGGCAAAGCCTCTGCTACAGGCCTCAGATAGCCTTTGAGTATCTTCTTCTACAAGCTTTTGGAATTTGAGCTGCTTCCACTCATTGGCCTCATCTATGCAAAGTATGATAATCACAAACATGACAACTGATCTTGATGTTCAAACAATATTAAAAAGAGGAAAATCAATAAATCACAAAAATTTTTTTCAACATTTGTTAATTGGTATTGGTTGGTTTGTTCTGAAAATATAGCAAATAAAATTTACATCTATTAGTGGCCCAGAAAAAGAAATGCATCTCCATAAATTGACTGTATACAGTAGTTCACACTATAGACAAACAGATCTACAGATCATATTAGCAATCAATAACTGTGATGGGAAGGTGGAACTAACACCATGCGCAATTAAAACAGGTCGATTCACATTATCGCTACTATCGTTACTGCATTTTTGAAGTGACCGGTCATCACAGTGACATAAAAAGATGAAAATTAAGACAAAAATGGAACGCCACAGATGTACTTTCCAATGATAATGCTCATCAAAAAATAGCCTCCTATTCAGATTCTGTCTTGCCGAGATTTTATTAATCTATGTTTTAAGTGTACTTTAAGTCATACAAATATTTAGTTTGACAGTATTCTAAATTTTTGTTTAGCTTTATGTATATATTTTAATAGATCAGGAAAAAGTGTGTTTGTGTGTGTTTAAGATTGAGTTTAATAGTGTTTAATATGGACGTCATATGTTCATTGTGTGATGTAGAGCACCCTTGAATACTGAAATGAAATGTGTAATCTATAAAATAAAGTGGATTTGTAGCCTATTAAACCTTCTGCGTTCATAGATAAGTGCATTAGAGAAAAATACATTCATCAAAATAACCTTACATTTATTTTAATATAAAAGAACAGAAACCATAACACCATTTGTAGAATATATAAACATTTCAACTGTGTTGAAGCAATGTGTAGAAGTTGGAGAGTGAAACTGATGTACCAGAGCCTCTTTTACTAGAGCACAGGATTGATTTTAACATATTATTATGTTATTTGTTATCCAATAAGATGCTGTATTTCTCATTTAACTTCTCACTGTCTAAACCCACAACTCTATAATGAAAAGTGCTTTGATTTCAACACCCAATACTCTTTTTAAAACAGTTTCATTGTCTTACCACAAGTGTCCATTGTCCAGTGTCAAACTGAATTATGTAAGTTTGGTAATATCATATCATTTATATCCAATAAAAATTAAGCAATATTGTGATTGACATCTGAACTGAACTCAAGACATAAGGAGCAAGGTTCATGGGAAGCAGTGTCCCTTCAGCACCGGAATCTCATTAAACTCTTAACATTAGAAGCTGATTTTAAGTAAAAATCTAATTACGGAGCTCTTTAATGAGCTTCTAATGGACAGATGGGAAGACGAACACAAGCCAGGCATTGAGAGTGAAACTTGTGCATTCAGTTTCCTCTCACTGTGATTAAAGTCCACTTGTACACAATTAAACACTGAAATACGGTTACGTTTGTTTTATGAGCCTCTGGACCAGTTGCTCGAGGGGAGAGCGCCATCAGAAAAACAACTTTACCATCCATCACATGATTAACTTCACTGCATTTATTCGGAAAAACTAAAATCAATAAACTCCCAGCACAAACCTGCAGCGAAGTGTCTGCACGCCAAAGCTTCGAGTGATTAAGATTTGAAGGCCTTGAACGTTTTTTCAACATTCATCCAATTAAGGGCAAATTCAGCAAAACAACACTTATTGAAAATGATAAAAGTGAGATCATTTCCTTTGGCATTTTAACAACAAATATGCAACCAAGGGAGAAACAAATATCTACAAGAGAAAGGCTTGTACTAGTTGAAAGCCAGCTCTTTCAGGACTAGAATTATAATAAAAATGATCACAACACATTTTTTGAGAATCGTGACCAAAGATAAAGCAAGACAAACAAATACCATTTCATAACTACAAAAATAGCGTCACGTTGGCGCAGTGGGTAGCACGGTCGTCTCACAGCAAGAAGGTCGCTGGTTCTAGGCTCAGCTGGGGCAGGTGGCATTTCTGTGTGGAGTTTGCATGTTCTCCCCGTGATCGCGTGGGTTTTCTCCGGGTGCTCCGGTTTCCCCACAAGTCCAAAGACATGCAGAATAAGTGAATTGAATAAGAACAATTGCCCATAGTGTTAAAGTGTGAATGTGTGTGTGAATGTTTCCCAGCGATGGGTTGCGGCAGGGAAGGGCATCCGCTGCGTAAAACATATGCCAGTGAGTTGGCGGTTCATTCCGCTGTGGCGACCCCGAAAGGGAATAAAGCCGACATGAAGATGGATGGATGGATGGAACTACAAAAATAGAAAGAAAAGAGACTAAGGAAACAATAACAATTTTGAAAGGTTTAAAAGAAGAGTGGATGCAATCTCTACCTGTTCATTCTCTTAAGTGGCTCTCTCTCTGGTTGATGTAAATGCATCGCTTCAAAACTAAATGCATACAGGAGTGAGAAATAACCTGCTGAGCACAAGCACCAGGGCAAGTCCTGTGCTGCCAGGTGCATTATGCGTATTGAACAATTCCCACAATCCGGCAGAACAAGCATCCCCTGCCTCTCTAATGTGATGAAAAGGATAGCTATAGCCTTCGAACACATGGACATGGAAAGCAGGATTTGTTCATACCAACACACTTGCTCAGACTTCTAAAAAAAATTAATAAATAAAAAAAAAAGCAGTGAAGCTAGAAATGTGTGATTGCCAGGACTCACAAATGTTCACACAAAAGTGTTCAGAATTTTGGTTATTTAACATAACTATTCAAGTAAATGTATCACATCCAGGTGGAAGCTCCCCACTGTGTACTAGGAGACTACGCCTTTAAAGAAAAAGCATGTGCTGTATCTATAAAACAACTAAATAGATATAATGACTTTTTTTATTCAAAAGGGTGGAGGGGGTTCAATTAATATTTGATCAAAATTTTACACTTGTGCAAAGTATTAACTTTCAAGTAGTAAATTATGTTTATTATCTACTGATGATAAAACAATGTTTTTGTTGTTAAATTGTCAAAACTAATTTCTTTACTAATTTCAAATTATAACTATTTATTATTTATTACAATTAAATGAACACCTTTAAAAATGAAATGTGTTTTTAAGTAAAAGGTCATCATCTTTTTCGTTTTGGTTTATGTGGAGACACTAAAGTGGGCATTAGATCAAGTTAGATCTGTTATTTTTTTAAATACTTGAAAAATTCTCTGGAAAACTATAGAAATTAATGGAATAAAGAATAATAATTTAAATTAATCATGATTTCAATTATTATATTTCAATAATCTGGATTATTATTTTTCACCCAAAATCGAGTAGCTCTACTTTGAAGTCATTACAGTACTAATTTGACCAAATTTACACACTCTAATCCCCATCACTGTTAGAAAAACTTTAAGCTATGTCAGCACCTCAGAATCATATAAAAATTTGAAAATGCTTTTTTTGTTGCATTGCCTATAGGTTTCTGCAGAATGCATTGAAGACTAAAATTGGGCATGGCCAATCATTTCCTTCAATCATTGCTTCACCCTTAAGACATATAATAGGAAATGATTGAAGTTCTAAGCCCTTTAGTGACCACTTGAAAGTGAGCAGATTCCCACTGATATCCACGTAAAACAATTCTGCTTTTTTACATCAGAAAGAATCTAATGCCCGTCATGCCAAGTCTTCATTAATTAACATGCATAAATTTGACCTTCATGACAACTCTGGGAATTTTTTTATAATGCAAAAGAATAGATACATTAATTAATAAATACTACATTTAGTCCATGATAAAATAGAAAGTGATGTGATTGCTATTCACCAGCACTGAGGCATTATTCTGGTCATTTCCAGGTCACATTGTTTTTGCCCATTTGTGAGGAAGTTGCTGATTTACCCAA
Organism: Danionella dracula; assembly: GCA_900490495.1. Classification (NCBI taxonomy): domain Eukaryota; kingdom Metazoa; phylum Chordata; class Actinopteri; order Cypriniformes; family Danionidae; genus Danionella; species Danionella dracula. The sequence goes on from UELW01000778.1 coordinate 13,892,885, forward strand.
ATTCTGAATCTCGTATGTACATGCACAACTTAAACCATGATGAAATTGAGTCCCTTTAGAGCTCAAAAGTTTTAGAGTCAAATCTTACAGAAGTTGTCATGCAGTTGACACCGCTTAAGTTCTTAAAGCTATTGCATGTCAAAAAACAAACAATAACTGGGTTGTACACTAAGCATTTTTAAAAGGAGCTAATTACAGTCGACATCTGATTTCTTGCATACAAACTTTTATCCTTATCATATGAGACATTCCAAGAACCACATAAGAGCAAGAACCTCAACAAAACCATTTTGAAAAATGGGCTGGACAGAGGATAACGATTTCTCTGGCATTAACCGCTGGTACGTGACTCTGTGAGCCCAGGATCACACTCTGGGTTGTTTAGATTGGATTCTGATGGCTCCCCAAAGATGTTCGACCTCTAGGAAATATATACATATACACTTTACCAGGGAAAAGGTCAGGCATGCAGGATGAATCTGGCAAACACTGCGACCTGACCATGAATCACTGGAGGTTTGGTGCATGGACGCGAATGAGTAACCCAACGAGAAGCAGCAAACCCCATTATTTCCCTCCATCTCCAGCTGGAGCCGGATTCATGGCTACGCATGCTCTCAGTTCATTAGACGGAAATATCATCAGCGCATCGCTGGAGATGACGAGTCTCTGGAGGCTCTGTGGCCCCTGTTTAATTCCACATCAGCCCTTCATCCGAGTCTGTGTAATCAATACAGTATCAGTGTCAATTAAAACGACAATCTCCAAGTAATTAAGCGTCCAATGTTTGATTCAGACGTCATTATTTACTTGTGAGGCTCAGTAGACTCTTGAAAGCCTGTCCGATTGCACGAGTTTAAAACAGAGCTCTCCATTAACCATCATCCCTTAACTAAGCAACATTTGGGCTTTGCATTAGGAAGCAATCATAACCTTTTGAGCAATATACTATATTCACTGTGTTGGGTTTTCTTCTGAATATACACCAAGTTAATGTCTAGCACACACCCAGCATTGCTCCTCTACCAGGACACCAATTTCAGGGCCAATCAGAGCATCCGAGGGGAAGAAGAGAGCAAGATGAAACCAGGATGGCTTCTACTAGAGAAAACTGCCAGTAATGAAGCGGTTAATCCTAGATTCAGACCTCGTTATTCGGCTGGCGGTGCTCTTGAAAGCCTGTCGGGTTAAATGCGTTTAAAGCAGTGCTTTACTAACGGAAACAGATGAAGTCTTCACTCTGATGGACGAGATACGGCTTCAATTCTGCAGCAGGATAACACAATCATGCTAATCTGATTTAGTCAGGCTAACCTGATTACGCCGCTCTGAATGAGAAGAAGAGGAACAGGCCTGAGACGGGAATGAATGCACAGGAATCCAGAAAAAAGGAAAAATGAGTGACGACTTGCATTAGAGTTTGGATTGGAAGATTAATGATCTGTCTGACATCAGGGCAAGAGAAGAGCTGTATGAATGTGCTCAGGATTAAATGACAGCATAACTTCAGTCGACAAAGAAAAATGTAGAACAATCTCATTTCTGTACAGCCATATGCTCCAAAAACAAGTCAAATATCCAATAATGTTTGTGAAACCTCATGTATACAAAAATGTATTAAGCTCTATACTTTTTTTGGTCCCATTATTAATTCACCAGATAAATTATCTTTATTTCTTAGATAGAGCCAGAAGTTTTCCTACTCCATAAGTTATGGGTGCGGTTAGGAGGTTCAATGGGGGAACGCCCTGCACCTGTTCTCCTCTGAAGTGGTTTAGGCTGTAGACCATGTCTACACACGCGCAGGGATTAAAAATTTAAAAAATCCACAACTTAATGCTTTAACTCTGGAGCTGTCACTGAACCTTTAAAATACAATTGTAAATCTTAACATACCATCTAACTTTATACTTTTAAGGAAATCTGTCCCTGAACTCAAAGGTTACAATCATCATGCAATGTCTTTCTATTCTGAAAGTAATGAGTAACTTTCAGGATTACCTTTGTATTTTCCTGCATGTTAATTCTAACCACGCTTAGAAAACCTGTTAACCATCTGATCAATGATGGACGATGTCACATGACTGTGTTTTGTTTAGTTTCAAATAGTTCTGATGAGAGCAATTGAGTGAAAAAAAAACACAAATACAAAAAAAATATATTTTGTTTCTGATTTAGTTGTACTTTTATCGTTTCTGGATAAGACAAAAAAAGACAACAGGACAAATCCATCTTGAATTCTTAGAGATACTCTAGGATCTGAAACTTTCAAGAGCCTCTCAAAGACATGCACAATCTCTGGAAGAGACAGAAACGCTCTGCTCTCTCTTTGTCTGTCTGCTCTGGGATTCGTTGCGTACACTGAAGGGCTGTTCATCAGCGCACTAACGAGCCTCTAATGATCCGCTTAATGAATTATTAAAGCCACTCAATGAAGGATAAATAAGAACAACAGATGCCTCCTCTGGGTGTTTAATTAGCGCAGGCGGAGATAGAATCGCTAATGCACCCGCTGTAAGTGTCCACAGAGCAGATTTGAACCCAAGTCCTGGTCGATCTACGGAAGCCTGTTGATTTACGTCTGTTCTGTCAGACTCATTAATAATCGGTTAGCACCACGAATGTCAGACGAGCGGCAAAAATCAATGCTCTGCGACAGATTCAAAGCTGCTATCTGCAGGCAGAACCCAGCTGAAGAATGAAGAGCAGCCTTCGACCCCACGCTTCAGTGTGTTTGATCACAGCAGAGCCCAAAATATATCATGTAAAAACATACACTGGGAAAAACAGAATTAGTCAATGTCATTCTCTGCCTCAGTTGAAAATGTATTTTAGCTTTAGAATAAATTTTTTCACCTTTATATTGCATGGCTGCATAATGGTAAGTACTGTTGGCTCCAACCACAGAGGCCTATGGTTGGTGTCCAATCTACAGGGTGTGCAAACTTGCATGAATGGCTAGCCAATCAACAGAATGTAGTTTACTGGGATTATTATGAGTAATCAGAACCTCACTGACATCTCATCTGAAAGACACACAGAGACCATACAGTGAGCACGCCCTGCTGGCCACGCTAGCACTACTACTCATAGTAACTTGGTTTTCCTTTTAAGTTCTCCCAGTAATCAGTACAGATACAGGTACAAATCAGGCTAAAACCTGCTTCACTTCAGTGGCAAACCACTTGTGAATTGCACGGTGATATGGCCAAGTGGCAAACTCTCTTCTCAGTGGATACGGATACTATCTAGCCCTAGTCATGATTAAATTGGATTTATAACTAAAAACTGAAAGCAGGATTCAGAATGAGTGATAAATACGTATGGCTTTGTGATAGACTGGTATGCAGTATAGGTTTGGTGTACCCCTGTTTCAACCTGATAAAGTTGGGAGAGAGTGCATGGCAGAGAAAGGGTCAGGCGCTTAGCCATCAAACACATCTTACGTGCAGTAGCGATTTAACTCATACGGTTTATGTAATGCTCACTTGACGCACAGACAAATTGAAATAAATATTTTTTTTGTTTGATAAATGTGAAAGGGATCATGTTGTGGGGAAGAGCTCTTCTTTTTGTAAGTCTGATGCCTTCTGAATGGTAACAGAAAAACTTGATCAAACTTGATAGATTTTGTTTTTTACAAAAAATGCTTCTAACGAAGAAACAAAGCAAGAGAAAAGCAACAATGAAAGCTCTCTGAAAAAACAGAAGATATCCCATGTGTGTGGACAGTTAATCGTTAAAGAACATGCAAAGATGTTCATCGCATCGGTGAATCTTTGAATCATTTTACTACATTTTTACTTCTCTGAAATTACTCAATTAAAAAGCTTATCTGATTTATTAATTGATTACAGATTCAATCAATTTATTATGCAAATATTCAACATCTGCAGACTTACTCAAGTTTAAATTCAGAGCTTGCGGTCCTTTAATGTATACCAGTCCTTTCTTCTCTCCCTACTTTGCTTTCTATAAATCTATACTTTCTTCTCTCAATAAATAAAAAAAAATCTAAGCAAAAAAAGGAATCACAGAAGTACAGAATTACAGGTCAGATTTACAGAACCTAATCTTGGCTGGCAGTAGCAAGAGTAGGCAGCTGTGGAATAATATAAATGGTGTTAATAGCAGCCGATAATGGCAATAGAATGAAATAGCTGCCTAACTTTTCTAAGCAGAATTCAAATGAACAGTGGCATTAGACTAGTTTAGATACTTCCGAAAATGTGGACAGAGAGAGGCTTGCAAAACACAACAATAGTAGAAATCAAGTTACTTTCAAACAAAACAAAACAAGACAATGTTGATTCCTATATTAAAGTGATGCAATTTCAAACCGAAAGTGGAGTTCAGGCTGGAGAGAACATGTATAGAGCAGGAAACTGCTGATGAGCTGCTGCATTAACATGCTTTTAGCTGCATTAATAATCCTGATGGAAAGAGAGAGTGTGTGCTTGTGTGTGTGTGTTGAATGCACATAAACAAATTCTTTGTGAGAGATGAGCAAAGGAAGGGTAAGCAAAGTCAGTCTGTGTAATTGAAGAGCATCTTCTTAGAGGACGATATCGGTTCATGGGGATGAGACATATATTAAAAGATGCTGAAGCCTGCCTTGTAGCACACACATCTCTTTTATTTCTTTACAAGTTTAACAGAAAGATCAAGTTTAAAAACATGCTTTAGAATGAGAGATTGAAGAACGTATTAAACAGTCTCAATAACTCTAGAGTGACATGCCTCAGAGAAGCTACCCCTGGATGGAGGGATGCAAGTAAGAAAGATGAAAAGAGGGGGAAGGGTGGAGAAAGAAATCCTTCAGTGGGTGTTTATTTGCTCTCAGCGAGGATCAATATTTTTAATTTGGGGCTCAGTTATTATTTTTCGCATGGTCGCACCGCGCTGAGTAAAGTGGCTCATATTTTAGCACTAAAGAGATCGATATGACAGCCTCACCTTCTCACACACACACACTCTGAGGACATGACACAACACAGGGACGAGGGCAAACACACACGCTGTGATTTACTCGCCCCTGTTAAGCCTGAACACATACAGGCCAGGGGCAAACATGCACCCAAACAAACCATCACACACTCCCATCATGAGCACTGCAACCGAAAGATCTTGAACATTGTGTAGATGTCATTATTATCTAAATTTTTTTACTAAAAAGTTGCAGAATACCATTTAAAAATGTGTACATTTACTGAAGTATATTTTGGTGATTTCACTTTTACTTCAAAAATTCAAAAACATTCCACTATTACTAGAGCCAGAAAGAATACTGTGCAGAATACTGCAGACTTTAGTGTCTAGGGATGAGCTAATGTAAGATATTAATGTTGCTCAAAGGCTGAAATCAGGATAATTGAATCGGTTCTATGCTCAGACCATTAATTACTTCCAGTTTTTCCTTACAAAAGTTTCACATGGTTAAAAAATAGCACCTTGAATTAATTAGGAAAGTTTAGTGAACATTGCTTCATATGCATAATATTAGATAAGAAAAAAAAATAAGAACCCGGAAGCAAACAGACAATTGGCAACCAGACAATACTAGTTACAGGAAAACTGATTTTAATGTCCTATTACAAAATCCCTTTTTACACATGAGTATGTTTTGAGCAGATATTACATTGTCAAAATACCCATCCATTTAAATTTTACAATATTGGGAGTTTACTGTAAACCAAAAAAACGCAGTGTATGTGCAGATATCAATCAGTGTATCAATCCTAGATTGTACAAGTATCAGTCTCATCACATCCATCTGTTTGTTCAGTATATCGTTTATTCATCTCAGTCTGCAGTTGCATGTCACTCCAATCACACTCATCTGTTTTTGTATAATCCATTAACAGCTCTGTGTGTTTGAGAGGGAGAGAGAAAGAGAGAGAGGCGTTTATATCTTGCTCTAAATTTCTCCGGCACCTTCGGCCTCATAACTCACAGCTGATGGCAGATTCATCGATTGTCGCTCAGCACACACTTAGACCCCAGTGCGCAAGTGTGTGTGCGCATGTGTGCGTGTGTGTGTGAGTGATGGTGTGTTTGAATTACTGCAGGACGATATTATTCCATTGATGTCCATCTGACTCAAATAGAGATGCTGAGTCCAACTCAACAATCTCCAGATTCCCCCTTAGAGACGGGACAAGCTCCAGCAGACCTGGTAACCCCGTTGGGTTCTAGAAGAGGATCGAATGGCAAAACCCCTCAAAGGTCTTGTTTCGGATTCATTAAAGGCTGAGTCTTCTAACCTAAAGATCACACACTCATGTATATTATCAGTATGTATTTACACATGAGTATGCGCCTTAAGTCAAAAATTGGACAAGAGCTTACACATCTGTCCAATAGATCTCTGAGTGAAAAAAAAAGTTCTGCTCTGCCATGTCCTCCTGGTTTGTCACAGTACATGATCTCACAGTCGACCCATAAAAGCTGGTTCTTTAGATCATGTGTTCAGAATACTTTCGAGACAAAAAGGAACAGCTGGGTGGCACATAATGCAAACTCTTGAATCAACTCATGATAAGAAATAGGGAAGAAGCAATATGGATATTGATAAGCTCATCATGCTGGTGTCCGGCCATAAACCTTATTCAGTAAGACACTAAATTAATATAAAAACACAGACAAAAGGGAGGAAGTATGGCATAACATTGCCGTGGAATTGGAAGTTGACGAGCAGTTAAATTTTTTGGAATTTTGCTGAAAGTTTAGCACCACCTGAAGGCAAGGAGTGTCATCGCATTAATAGAGGTGTTAATCTTGAGTCAAAGAACCCCGCAATGAAGCTGGTGCAGAATTACGTTCATGTAGTTGTGTTGTGGCCTTAAGGCTTAAGAGAGTCTGCTATCTGCATCTACGCTATCCGTAGCAAGAGTAAAAAATATAAAGGAATTCTAAAAATGGATCTAATTAACTGTGGATTTATGGACTGAGCGCTTCTATGTGAACTGAGCTGCTCTTATGAGCATCAGCTATCTTTTACTTTGTAAATGTGTCATCTTTTTATTGTGCGTAAACTTTAAGTTCAACTTTTACTATCTAGTTTCCTCCTTAAAGCCATTTTAATTACCACTGTGGTTGAAATGTGCGGTACAAAAAAACATGCCTTGCCAAGTTCTACAAACCAAGGCCCTGTCCACACAAGGCCACTATTCAAAATCTAAAAAAAAAAATTAAAAAAAAAAAGTCATTTTTTTTTTAACCTTTGAGCATGTGCCCACATGTAAACATGGTAGCAGTTCTGTGTTATAGCATATTCCTGAAACCTCAGGGTTAAATGGGGGTCTTTTTTTAATCCTGTATATAGCATTGTCATACAGCAAAACTGAGAAAGTTTAGAATACATCTAAAAAAATATTTGTAAAAAAATCCCAGCACCAAGACTTGATCCCAAGAATGATAATGTCGCCAAAAATATACAATAGCTTACCTTATTATGACATAAATACACAAACATAAAATACATACTTGATATTTTTTGATGACTTCAGTAAACAGTGAGGCAGACAGGACATTGAGTAGATTTCTGAATTTTTTATTTAATAAAAGCCACAATGAGCTCTCCTGTCTGTTTGCAGCCATGTGTCATCCACTCATTCAGATTCCTAGATCAAAGTTCATTCTAGCTGAACCGCTTGTATGAGTAGAATGCAAAATCTCTTGCATTTGAAAGGAAGCTAATTGTTTGTGATGAATGTAAAGTTTACAAATAATTGAGTATTTGCACAATTTGATCAAAAAATTCACAGGTTCAGCTCAAGCAGCACAAACACCCAACACGAGGAGCACTCACAAATAATGCATTGATCAATTTATTAATTTGTGAAATCTGAAATATCATTATAATTATAATTATATTTACGTTTAAATGATTCTGTTCAAAGCTGTTCTTCTGGGATGAATTTTCTCCCCTGGTCAATAGCAGATCGTTGCCCTCTCTCAGGAGGAGAGTATGTGTCTGTGACGGCCAGCGCAGGGTGAACACACGGCAATAAAATGTCAATTAGTCGAAGCGTCTCTGGTCGTTGGCTGCTTCCACACCATTAATATTAATTACATGACTCTGCCCCAAGCTCCCGGAGGATCCTGGGTAACGTGTTAGACAGGAAGGATCATGGGTAATGATCTGTCCTGATGCCTGTCAAATTTGTTTGTGGATGAGTCTATGAAAAAAAAAAAGTTTTATGGCGACGGAGGGTTTTGGCATGCCCGAGACCTGCTTATCTATACTTTCAGTTCATCACAGTTTAGGTGTGCAGTATTTTATTTGAAATCAAAGCTAAGAAGTTCTTAAATTATTTACCTCAACTAGGTGAAAGGATGTAATCAGGAACATCATACCATCACAAGGCCGAAGTTGTAAAACAGTTTTGTTTGTTTTTTTTCTCCAATCAAAAATATTTAAATACAAGTGTCTTAAACCTGAGATCTTAAACCCATGTGTGTGTGGATAAGTCACTAATTCATGAAATATAAAGATTTTCACACATTTTGTAATTCATTGTTTTTAAGAAGATGCACTTTATAAAATCATCCCAGCCCCTTTTAAGCTAAAAACGGATCCAGGTTTTTATCATGCGATTTATAGCACAAAGAACTATTTCCCCATTACATGCAATCCTAATTCTTGTATGAGCACTGAAATAGCAGAAAAAAATTCCTCATCGATACGGAGCGTCAAGCGTTCAGACACAGTAAACAGTGAGCGTGTGTGTTTGTCTCTGTCTGCATCAGCTCAACATTATCTGAAAATTGAGCGACGGCACAGAAACAAACAGCACTCCGAGGAAAACACAAGTGGAGTCGAATGGCAGACGAGCAAAGATTTACTGACCATCTCCAGGAGAGCTGAAGAGCTACAGGTCGAAGTGACACACAGACTAACATGCAACGACACACTCACAAACACAGGCTGAATAATACATCAGACCTGTGAGTATTTAAGGCAGAACACACAACGACACGTAAAAAGACTGAATTTGAGTCTCAAAACATCCGTGAGTTTGTTATATAAATAGTTATAAGAACATGGCTAGAGCAAAAAAAAAATCTGCAAAGCAAAAAGATAAACAAGATAAACCACTCTTTGCAGAAACATCATTCTTACACCGAACAAACTCTGCAGTATAGGGGTCTGCCAGATTTAAGGTGTGCAGAAGTATAGTAAATGCTGGTTCAACACTTGCAAGGTGTTCATTTTATTGTTACTCAGATAATGTTCATCGGTCTGGTGGAACTGTTGCATATTGAGGTTTTAATGAAAAGAAAATCAAACAATCGTAATATATAAACTTTTTCAAACAATATTTACATGTACTGACAATGTTGACAGACCATCAGGAAAATTCAATTTTGGGGATTTTAATTCACAAAATCAAACAATTTTATGTTAAACTTTCATATTGTGTGTTCATGTGTGATTTAGTTTATGGGTGATTTACGTTAGTGTGAAGACAGAATAATTTCTAACTTTTATTAGCTCCAATTCCAGTAGATCTGAACATCTTGTATCTAATGTAAATGTGTTTTGTGGTTTGGGGTGACGTATGTTTAAAAAAAAAACACAGAAAAAAAATCTGAACTTTTTTTTGAGCTATGGTCTATCAAGTTCGCAATCATCTTTAGACTTGTATGTGCCTCAGACACAAAGGAACAAGAGATGTTCACATTGATTGTGAAAAACGGCAAACAATTGAGACAAGCAGCTTCAACCTCCATTCTTTAAATTCCATCTTAAAAACTTTTTGCTCACTGGCTTTTAATAGAAAATTTCCATATAGTTTTATGTTTTTTTAATATCTCAGATCATGTCTATATACATAATCTGATTATGTGACAATAATATTCATTATTATTATTATAATTATTATTATTAAGTAAAATATTAATATGAATAAAAATAAAATATTTAATTATATTTAGAAACAGTTGCTTAAATAAAATGGTATTTAAGTTACGTAAATTAGTTTATTTGTGTATTTATTAAGTAAAATTAAATGAAATATTTGCTTATATTTTAAAATTTGACTAAAGAAAAATTATACACACTAATATTTCCAACGTCTCTGAATTTTGGATTCAGAAACAACAAAAAAGGGAGCATTCAGAAAGAACGACAAAACAACTTACAAAAAACGTTCCGTTTTAAAATGCAGGAGTATTGCCCAGCATGCTATCGGATGAAAGAAACGCTGCAGTGAGCTGAGAACATAAAAATGTTCACAAATTTCCCAATGAGATTGTATTTATAATAATAACAACATACTACTAAATCAGGAAATTCTTGTCAGTGAATTAAAAGATGCTGGTAACAAGTGATTGTTTTTGTCAACATGAGTATCCCTAATCCCTGCAAAGCTCTTGTTTGAAAGAAACATTGATTGCATTCCAATCTGATCCATGTAATCACTTTCTTCTCCATAAAACACATGTACAAATAATATCTCTACATAAAGCACATCTCTAAATTTTTCCAGTGTGGAAACTGCGAGCCATTAAGTTTTTAAATAGTGTTTCGTGTTCAAATATTCTGGTTAAAAATGGTTAATTGTGGATTTGAAAGTCTATAGAGCTTTAAACTGAAATGTTCTCAAGTAAAGCTAACTCAGATCAGTAGCAGAGTGCGTGCTGAATGCGATGCTTTATTCCTGCCACTCTGCTTCCATCTGCTGGCAGGAGTGCAACAATAATCTGAAACATGTCAGCATAACTTAGTTTGAGATAAGCGCACCAAAATGGCATCTTTTATGTTTAATTAAGAACTTTAGAAGTTTCCATTAGCAGTTTGATTAAAACTCCCTACTCAAACCATTTCCTGCACTTATCTTTAACATGCTGGTTTTTTTCTTCAAAGACAAAAAAAGACATTAATGACCTGGATATAGTTCCATCACATTTGCGCACAGACTCCACTAACCCATATCACTTTATCCAATTGCTGTATAACAACACAAAAAACATGCATAAAACCTGGACTTGGGTATGTACATCAAGTCATACTAATTTGGTCCTTGGAATAAAGTTGGAAAACTCTGGAAAGAGAAAACCGTGTATCCTGGATTGAGATGTTTTACCGCTTGTATGTGATAAAAGTGATTATATTTATTGACGCTAAACAAATGTTATGTTTAGTTACTGTTGAATAGCATCATGTTGAAAGATTTGTACACCTCATAAGCTCTGTAACTCAACCCATCTCAACACTGAAGCAGAATCGTTTCAAAAAGCTTTTTCCACTGGAGGAAAAATCTGAATCACAGTACATGGGAAGGGCAGCATCACCCTCTAGTGGTGAAAGAATGCACCTGCTGAGGCAATTCCACAAACACACACATGGAAAGACTGACCGTGAACTTCTCTTGGGATTTGTAGTTCTTGTCGAGGTAAACGCGCACCCTGTTGAACTCCTTCATAGCCTCGCTGGACAGCAGCTCTCTGATCGACACAGAAAACAAACTCAGTTACGTGTTAAGTTCAGGAGGAGTGAAAATCACATCATACACACTTACGCAGCAACAGTTTAGTAACAGTCCATAAACCCAATAAACACTAACTAGCATTGGCACTACTGTCCAGGTGGTTTTGAACAGTCTGTAGCAAGAATTGACAAGGTACAAAATATATTCTAAAATCCTTTTGAATAGTGTATGTTTTTTTAAGTTAACTTCGAACAGCAGATAACACCTTTAAGTGAGTTATTAATCTTTAATCACAAATTGTGATGTTCAAGGCCCCGAAGACAAATCTACGCAAAAAGAATAGCTGAGTGAACATCGAAACATTTTCTCTGATGAAAATCAATAAAGGGAAGTGGAAGTGTTTATTTCAAATCAGAATTATTATTTATCCAAAGAAAAAATGTTTGCACTCTATAAACATAGAGCATCCTCTACTGATCAGATCATGAGGGGGAAAACCCAGGAGAATGCGGTCTGAAGAATAGGATGAAAACAAATCTTTCAGTACATAAACCTGGAAAACAAATTTTTACTCGTAAAACTGAACAGTTTGGGAGTAGAAGAGTAAAATGTGAATCTTTGTGTATTTTACAAGATATTTCATACACAATGTATGATGACAAAAAGATAAGTAGAAAAACAGAAGACACAAGACAGGACAAATTGAAAAGTTGATCAAAAGACAATAGAAGCTGTGACAGGAAATTAGATAAGACAGGACAAGAACACAAGAGACGGCAAGACTGGATAAAAAGAGAAACGCATGTTACTTTAAATGCAAGAAAATGTCAAGAAATGACAGGAGACGACACAGCAAGAAATTTAATTAAATTAGAAAGACACGATATGATGAGACAAGACAAGAAAGGAGAATACCACAAGGTAAGAAAGGATTTGACAAGCAAGCAGACAAGGGATAGTGAAAAGACATTCCTAAAGAGGATGAAAAGACAGGATGAGAGACAGCAAGAAAGGATGAGAAGGTAAAAGAAGACAATAAAGAAAATAAAGACAAGAATAGGAGACAATACATGAAGAGAACCAGATGTGAGTGTGACTTAAAGAATTGATAAATGTGATAACATGAGAAAAAGAAAGAGAAGAGAAAAGGGAAAAGATGGGTGAGAAGATAAGATAAGAAAGAAAAAGAAGAGTACAAGATGATAAGTCAAGTCTGATAAAACAGCAGAAAAGAAGATGAAAACATGATGCAAGAGAGGACTGAAAGCAAGTGACAAGACATGAAGACACTACGAGACGAGCAATTAGAAGACTTGAATAAATAACAATGAAAGAGACCTGATGAGAAAAGAGACAATATGAGAATCCACAAGAAGAACATAGACAAAAGTGGAGCAGGAAACAAAAGAAAAGGCAAGACCAGACAGTATAAGAAGTTGAGACGAGACGAGAGAAGACCCAATGAGAACTCTCACCTGATGAAGCTATCCACGTGAGTCATGGAGGCCTCGTAGTTCTTACCTCCCACCTCCTGACAGTGCACAGCAACAAACTGCGGCCTGTGAGTCTGCACTGTCTAATGGAGGAAAAGAAGACTGATGAGAAAACCGATTAAATACTCTGGTTACTCAGCAGATGAACAAAGAATCTATTAAGACCTCACATCTCTACACAGAGGAGGAGACCATCAGAAAATTATTGAGCCATTGCCAGTGGTATTTTTGTCAAATCTAACCTAGAGGAAAAGGACATCCCCCTCAATGCCTGCCACTTTTCTTCTTGGCAACTACTGACCTACCTGAAAATGGGGAAATACCATGAAAATAAAGTTTTTTTTTTAAAATTCAGACTCAGAGAAATGTAAAGCGGGCTTTAAAGCATGATAAAGCTACTTTCCCCAACATTTCTGAGGTTAATCTTATAAGTAGTCGGAGGTATAACACCATATGGAAATGTGGAAAATGTTGCACTTGGAAATGTGCAACTTTATTTGCTCTAAAAATGACAATTATTCAAGAAAATTTCAAATGTATAACTACATGTTTTAGGCATTTATTACTTTTGATTGATATTGACATATTTGCAGAAACTAAAGATTACACAATGTTTTTTTTTATTTTTTGCACATGGAACATACTGTAATAAAGCATCTTGCCAATTTTGTCTCAAACATTTAGATCAAATTTGATCACTTCTTGCTCTTATCACCAGATTACTAGAGTGCTTGTAATTGTTTCGGTCATTTCTTACAGATTTGATTACATTCTGACTCCGGAAGTGAGCAGGTGAGTATTGTTAAAACTAAAAAGAAACATGTTTCCAGCTCAGCCTCCATTGAATTTTCTGATGTTTATTGCTTGAATTGACCTTCATGGCATCTCTGAGGAGGTGCCATTTTTTTTTACTAATCTCTTTAACTTTTTTTAACTTAGCAAAATTATCTAGTAAGGGATACTTGAGTAAGAATTACTCACCACAACTAATATTTTATTTTCATCATTACATAATTTTTCATATTTTTGACTGTCTTGTATTAATGCTTTGTCAAGGAGAAAGTGGGTTATTTACCTCAACTCAGCGCCTCATTTGCTTTCTGCTAAAACCTATAAGTGATGCTTTAAACGTCTATGTTAAATATACAGTCAATGGTTAAAAGCAACATCGTCTCTGTGTGCATGTTTCCAAAGTCATTTCGGTGGCTTTGCATCAGAGTGTAAATTAATCTCATGAAAAGTCACTTTTAAGCAATTATAAATAGAAATTGTTGCTTTGGGAAATACCTGCAGCTTTCAATATCGTTTTTTATTAAAATAGATTTTCACATAATTCAAACTAAGTTTTATAAACTCATTAATTTATTTATTAATTTGATCTAAACCCAGCGATGAATGTTTAATGCAACTATTGACTTTATGAAAGTTTAACTGTACTAGATTGTGTTGAACAGAAAGCAAACAACAATCAGCAAAAGATAAGTACATTCAACATTGCATGTTACATACGATCTCCTTTAACTCAATGTTTTCCAACAGGAACTGTATATTTGCTCATTCTGAAGTTGTGTGTACTCTTCCAGCTATCTCACCATCATCATCATTCCAAACAATGAATCATACTAAGGTGGTTGAACTGGAGTAGTTGTTTGAGAAACCCAGGATGGATAAATCAGATTTAATTCAAACAATTAACTGACTGTCCGTCAACCACTGTCCACGTGTCCTGTTAATTTGACATTTTGTTAAAAAAAAGAAAGAGTCTTGATCAAATTCTATCTAACGTTGAGGATTGAACAATGACCTTCATTTCTGCCATAAGAAACTCTTTAGGGCTCTCGGTAGTGCTCTTCAGCCTCATATCGGGTGTCACAGAGATCTAGAGGTGTTGACCCCTGAGTGAAAATCTATATGGGGTAAAACATAAAAACCTGGACAAAAATTCTGCCGACACACTAATGACAGTCTGTAAGGGTCACAATGAGCTCAGCTTGTAGAACAAACTCTGAGCAGAAGCACTAAAAAAGCCAGAGTGTAGCAATAACTGTATAGATTTCCCATCGACTGACCCCACTGGTGGTCAGAGATCATCAAATGTTCTCAAAACACTTCCACAAAGAGAGAACTATTAGCTATCAGCATTTGGCTACAGGGCTGTTGAATGTAGGCCTTTTATCTCCATGACTCTCATACTCAAACACTAAACTAAAGCTCAATGTAATGCAGCTGTAAGAAAATGTTCTCAAGGTCTCTTTTGATACTGAGAAAGTATGAATATTCTTGTTGTATATTCAGGGAAGGTCTGTAACCGGCTGCCAAGCTGCAATGACATCATGGAAAAAATCCTTACATTACATTCTCAGTCATTATCTCTGACATGCAACATTCTGGTCATAAATGTAAAAAACATCAGATTAATCTGCATGACATTATAAATAAGGCTTCCATAACAAGTTTAGCACAAAAGAGCAAACCTGTGAAGTATTCTGAAGCACTAATCAACAATCACTTACCTGAAAGAATTCCCGCAACCATGTCTTCTGGAGGTTTTCCGGCTAGAAGAGAAGAAGATTCAGATAATTATTTTATATATAAAATCACATATGTTTGTTAAGTAAATGTTATGACATACATTATGTTTATTACAACCTTACCTATGGATTCCCTGATTTATTTAATAGAGCTTTTATCTGATGAGATTTACAATTTATTAAAACAAAGTGTTAAATGTTTAAAAGCTTGCGGTACATATTTCAGCCGTTAATAATCATACAATCGATTTTTTTTGTCCTCGTGTTTATTATTTCATTGCAATACACCTTTGAGCATCTTTGAGTTATTTTAATATGAGATTTTGTGATAATTTAATTATTTAAAACTTGTTCTGAAACTAATTGTATTTAGACGAATGGTCATCTTAATGGTATAACATTAACTAGAGTGAGTGAAGTTGTTTTTATTGCCATATCATCTAGGCCATATAATAATACACACATTAAACAATAAATCAAAATACATTAATATATTAAAATATAACATTTAGCAAAGAAATACAGTACAACTGTACTCATGTAACAAAGTTTCAAACGTATATCACTGTAAGGCATATCAGGAGACTTGAATTATCAGTAAAAAAGTTGTTAAAATCAGTTGTTGACTAAAAATAAAGTTTTTCTTTGAACATTATAAATAGGAAAATTAGTACACATATGATTCTTGGAAAGACTGCAATGACAATATGAACACATTAATCAGAAGAGATACCTTATTGTCTGAAAGTTGGAAATAAACAAAAAAATAACGATGATTTAAATTAGACCTATATAACTCAGAATAAACTGAGAAGAATTTTCGGGGTCCTCTTCCACCAGAACTGTTGGTCATTTCAAGCAAGTTCAACTCTGTTTACTAAGGAGTCTAGTAGTGTCCCCAAGAAGCACCTCTGCTACTCTATTTAAGGATCCCGACACAAGACCCTGCTTGAGCTGGGTCTGGGTATTTATATACGTGTCAGTTTAAAAGTCAGATTATCCGGCAAGCAATTCAATTCTATTTCAGAAAACTAGAAAAAATATTTGTATAGATCTCAAATTCACTTTCTTAATAGTGCAATTGACAGTAGCTTTTTTTGTACTGAAACTTCACTTGCCCCTTTCAGTATTTCCATAAAAATGTAATTCCCTTCTTGGAACAAGAGCATAAAACAAATGCTCTTGTTCTAGGAGCCTAACCCTTACCCTAATATAAACTATTAAATACATTTACAATTCACCGAGAAAACTTGACAGGCCCTTCTTAACTGAGCATGTAACTCAACTTCTGTCCTCTCACGTCTCTTCACTGGCTCCCCATTGGAGCTCGTGTTAAATTCAAGCGTACATAACAATCTCCACATAAGCCCCTGTTTACCTCCTCAAGCTCATACTCTCCTACATGTCCTCCAGAAGCCTGCATTCAGAAAAGGAACAGTGACTCATGGTTCCGTCCCACAAAGGCAGAAAATCTCTTAGCAGAACCTTCTCTCTCACTGCCCCTGGCTGGTGGAACAAACTCCCGGATCCAGTCAGGAAAGCAGCTACACTAACAGCTTTCAAAAAGCAACTGAAAACTCTTCTCTTCAGGGAATCACGTTTCCCTCCTCTGTTTTTTTTTCTTCCTGCTATGGTTTGTTGATCAGTTGATAAAACTTCTATTACGAGCAAGCTGAGAACATTCTACTCTATGTCTGTAGTCAAACATATGCTGGTGGGATTTCAATCAAATCCAAACCGTTTCCAAATCACAACCATTCGAGGACAGCCAAGAAGAAATTACGATGTGCATTATCATCTATAGAAACAGCAAAGCCTCAATTATTCAATCAATCAATCATGGTGCAATACCAGTTTCTGTACTGAATTTAAATAAAACATTTATTTGACTCTTAACAGTCTGCAACAGCGAAGGAAACAGTTGCTTTGTATTTCTGGGTGAACCGCCCCTGTAGAGAGTTTAAGTAGGACAGGGCTGGTTTCAGATCAGCCTGCACTCCCTGGGCTCATCTCAAGTTAATTAGTGGTTAATTATTGAGGGACACGATATTAATATCAGATATTAATACCTCTCGATCTGACCTAGTTCCATTTCTGACAGCAAACATAGAAAACACCCTAAAAAGATAAGATTTCAGAAACACTGAAAAAATGTCTTCTTACTCTTGTGGTTGATATCCAGGTGAGATTTTTAATTACACTCAGAACACAGCTGAAGATGTTAGCATAGGGTTCAAATTTCAACTTCTATTTCAAATGAGTTCCAGGATTTGCTCTTAGCTGATTGCTGCAGCTCCAGGAGTTTCCTCTGAACTTTCCATCCATCAGAGCATCAGTGTAAACAGAGGCAAACCTTCAGCAAACATCAAAGTAACAAGAGTAAATTTGAATTAAATGAAAAGACAAACCAAATGAATTAAAATAGGAATTCAACTCAATGACCCAATGATTTAGTGGTTTGTTTATGATTGAATACTTGCAAATAAAGGTTATAGGATATGTGATCCTGCAAAAGCATGTTTCTAAAAGGACATATTTGTCATTCAGATCTAGATGGGACTGAACTAAACCGATTAAACAGAGAGACTTAACCAACTATTATCCAATCATTATTAGCCACAGTCTCATATTTAAATTAATAAAAGAGATTTAAAGTGGCATACAGAGTGGAAGGAAGCTCCTGGAATGCCAGCAGAGCATCACAGCAAACAGGACCAACCCTGAGCAAACACACATGTCTGAGATCTCAGGTCTTACACGAGTCATAAACTAGCATCTGAGGCGGACATGACAAGCTTTAAAACAAACATTCTGAGCATCCTGATTAATTATGCACCAAATTAGGGTCGCATGTTTTAGGGAATTATTCACAGTGCTATTTGTGAGACTAATATTTCTATATGACATGATACATTTACTCAACGAGTCAATTTAATGGATTAAAATATTTTCATGTATGTTTGTATACATGTATGCATATTTGTAATTATGCATCAAAGAGTGCATTGAATCTCTTTTTATTTAAGAATCCTGCTGACTTTACTTAAGAAAATCTGCTGATTGTGTTCAAGGCTTGAATGCCTCAGAATAATTCACAAAACTCCTTAAGATAAGGCCACATTGGGGCAAAAATTTGCCGCAAAAATGCACTGGGCATGCTTAATGAATTCCAATCAATGGCCGCAGTGCAAGCACAGATCAACGGTGAAAAGAGAAAATGTTTGCTGTGACCTTATCGCCATGGTCTAACGTAAGACGAAGTTCCACACACCGTCAATGGATGAGGATTTTTTTGTTGACATGGGGGAAAGTGCTGATGCAACATAAATGCACGACTTGAAGGTGCTCTTCACTCACTCTCACCAACAAAGGCAGACCCCAGAAAGGAAAATTCTTTTTTCTAATCTTTTTACTCATTGTTGCACTTATTATTTTATTAATTTTCATCTACATTGTTCTTCTTCTTATTATTATTATAAATGTCCGTTGATTTAGAATTATATTCTAGAACTTGTACAGTTTTTACGCGCAATCACCCTTGTGACTATGTCATTACAAATTTGCATATTTTGTGTCTATAAATCATTTAATCACAATAAATATAATTTAATTAGTTACCGTAATGTCTTTGTTTAGCTGTTTGACAAAGATAGGTAAACAAAATCTGTTCACTGCTATAAATATGCAACCCATGATGCTGGGATATGTATCCCAGACATGGAAAGGTTTGAAATAACCCGTGTAACATGTGTGTATGATTAAAATCACCTCATATTAAGTGCATGCGGTGATAAAATTTCAGCAGTGTAAATATTTCACTATTTACCTATAATAAGATTGGTCTCACCTTGTTGTAAGACAATCAATGGTGCCATTTATTCAATATAATTGTCTCATCATAAGTGTTATTTAAATAACATAGATTCTTTTTCTAATTGTACTAGAAAAATGCAGCAAGTTGCATGTTAAAATGCAAGAGAATGCTCAATTGACTGGTTTATGTAGAGATGCACAGCATGTAGGAACCAAAACTGTATGTAGATCTTTTCAGACAGTGTGAGTATGACAATTTATATGTAGAGAAACAGCTGATACAGTTTCCAGGTACAACCCTCAGCAGGTGCGCCGATGAAGACTCAGGAAGACCAGAAATGGCAGAATTCACAGGGATGTTATTTGTCAAAATGATTTTAAATTGCAATTTTGTGTTTGTGTGAAGGGCACCCTCATTTCAGAAAGAAAAGAAAAGATTGATTAAACCATATAACTTAGTACATAAAAAAAATGTGCTTCATGTCTTCATAAATCAACAACTACACATTCGTCTACACTGCTTCTGTGAACTAAAAAATAACTGGGAAATCTTTGGTTCAGTGACCTCTTCGACGTGTCGTTATGAGCTCCGAGCATGTGTGTCAGTCTCGGTGAATAAGCGAGGGTAACTCTGGGATCTCTTCTCACGGGTTTTAGAACACACATGCACATGTTTAAACAGATGATGAATTACTTTGCTGTAGGGAATTCTACCACAGCTATCTATTGTTTGCTTACCAGAAGTGAGGTAAACGCGAGCATGTCAAAGGGCCTTTAGCTATGAAGCACCACCCTGTGGTCAGAGACTTTTCGTTGCTCTCTGGCACCACCAAACAACAAGAAGCGCCAGAACAGAACAATCGATGAAACATTTTGGCTAATCTGCGAGTTTTCTAGAAAAGTGTATCGCTCAGCCATGTAACCATGAACCGACTATATTACTAGCATGATTATCAAGCTACTAGCACTTTACTAGCATGATCAGCAAATCACTACAATGTTTGAATTTGAACATCTGTAAAAAAATTATTAAATTTGAAAATACATCTATGAATGACTATGTCTTTATAAAAATCAGTGGTTTTCAATTTAAGATGTTTAATATTCAAGTCACAAAATTCAAATGAAGAAATTTTAATTTGAAGAAAGAAATTCAAAATATTTTTGTCATTGCATATAATATTCAGGTTCGTTAAATTACAATTAACAATAATTTAAATCAACACAATTCAAATTCAGATTGTTTAGGCAGATCTCTAGATCCATAGACCTCTACTCCTTTAAAATCAACCCAGCCACTCCGGTCATCTGGCATGGAGCTTTTGATGGTTTGGAGTAATCTTAAGTCCGTTTACTCAAAAAAGTTAGGAAACTTTTTTTTCTTAGAAAATGTGAGAAATTTCAATAGAATTCTCAAGTAAAAAGTAACCACAATGGCCTATCGGTTTAATCACACAATCAATCAACTTTCAAACAAGTTTTTATATAGCGCTTCTTTAGCAGTTTAGCAGCTTCAGTAGGCTAGTGAGGATCAGGTAAGATAAATAGGCATTCCCTCTGTGAGGCCCCTGGGAGCCTTGCTGACTGAGGCAGGTGCTAGTCACCTCCCCAGCATAAAGCATATAGAAACTTAAGATCCATTGACAAAAAGTTCATTGAACAGCACCTGAAAAAAATAAAACAAAGACAAACCAAAACTAACAAACAAAAAAAGATGGTTAGACAAATGTAACAGACAACAAACAGTGGATCAATAGGTTAGATTGGCACATTGAACCACATTATTTTTCAACAGTTTGTATGTTCATAGCGCTCAGACACCATATCCATTTGGACAATTGCCAGGAGCCAATTACTCAAATGCTAGATTAAACAGATATGTTTTTAATTTAGTTTTGGACTCTGTGAGCATAGTTGAGCTCCGGAGAATCTCACAACTTACAATCTCAAGTAAAGTATACTTGGAATTTTCCAGCAAATTTTATTGACACTTTGTATTTATGTTTTACCTTACTTTTTTTTTTTACTTTACTTTACTTTAAAAAGTAAATGCTGTAAACACAATAATCCAAGTTATCTTAAATTAAAATTTTGAGTAACCTTTACTATAAATATTATTATACCACTATTTGATGTTTATTCTTTAAATGGTTGTCAATAGAAAACAAAAAGGTTCATTTTACTTGAATTCTTTTATTATACCTATATCATACTGTATCAAGCGTGTGGCTTTCCTTAGAGCTGTAGATAATTGAGCAGTCGTTCTTCTTAAAGGAATTATCTCAAGGAACACTGTTCTTGAAGCCAGAAATCCTTCAACCATTTGCTGAACTTGTGGACAGTCACGAACATACACGTGCGCTGGCCATGCTCCAGCCACACCAAACACAACATAACTTTCATAAATGGTGTCCCAAAAAAATGTCCCCCAATTTACCCAAGCCACTTCCCCCTCAGAAGTTATGCACAAAACACTCAATTATACATGCGGGAACAACTTCACAACATAGTTATTTGGCTTTAAAATGTGCTCAAATCATTACTTCATGACGTGGCTCTTTATGCGCCATTGTCTCGGAGTCAAAGACGCATGCGCATAATATTATAGCTGAATTGAGTACGTTTTACTTGAATTGTTAATTGTTCGCTGCGTTTTGATTAGATGGTGAACATTTACTAATTATTACTTAGGACATTGTATCTAAATATACAAATATATTTTAATAACAATAAATGACAAAGAAACTGTCAGCAATGGCATTTCGAAGTAAAAACACAAATAGTATTTTTTGTAAAACATACTTAAACATAGTTTCCATTATTTACAAGGTAAAAAAAAACACTTTTTACAGGAAATTCCATATTACTTATAACTGCAGTTAAAAAGTAATCCCTTTCAGTACAATATTAAGTTCTTAGAAATGAAATGAGTTACTTTCTACAAAGCAATACACAAGAGCATTTTTGATGTGGATAGTTTCTTAGGATTTGAACAGATATTTCACTTGATTACTTTTTTCTTGTTATTATCTCAGATTGACTTAAAATAAGAATACCTCAAATAAGACAAGTTTGCAAACATTCTTTAGTCTGCTTTTTCTTTTTTATTTGTACTGTACTTTTTTAACAATGTTATTTTATTATTTATTTCTATGTGTTTTTGTCTATGTTATTTAGTAGACAATTGTTTTATCGTTATCAGATTGCATTTCACTTTCTTAACGAAATAAAAATAGTACATAGTGTGCGTTTTTTTAAATGAAGGCAATTGCAGCCAGTAAATACACACTGCCTCTTTAAGAGCTCATTTGCTTACAAAAAAAATAAAGTCTATGGCATGGTTTATACAGAATCCAGAGGAATATATTTGACACAAACTGCACAAAATGAGCCAGATTCCATACTTTGTTGCTTGATCTGATCATAGCCAAGTGGATTTTTTTTCATGCCGGAGATCGAGTCTTCAAGGCTCTTTTCAATCAGTGAAGCCATACCATCTCTGGGTAACGTTAACTGTAGAACTTCCAGCAAGCCAAAATAACTTCTGGTTACCCCTAAGAAGTTTGAGAACTTGTTTATTTATGATTTCACTCATCGATCAGACCATGAAAATATTGCTCTGTGTTCAGCAAGAATATTAGCTTCCTTCTCTGCTATTTTACCCTGGGCTGCAAGCACAAAAGACACACAAGGTTCAAAACGAATGTTGATAAAGTCTGAAACATTTACACATGTTTTTAAGCATCAAGTCTGGAATTCTGACTAATTTTTCATAGCCAGAATCACATGATGATGCCATTAGAACTAACATTTAATTTAACTCACTAGTAACCTCTCTATCAATGTACAGTCATTCTATCGATCCCAGTATCTAAACTGAATATTTGAGAATAAACAAACATCTCCTATTCTAGTCATTTTTACAGTGAGTCATGCAGAACATCAAGGAAGCTTTAATAAAAGCCAGAGGCCGAAAATAGAGGCGAACGTCTGAAAATTTCTACTGGTATACTATACCAAGCATTTCACCAGTTATGGAGATTTGAAGGGAGACTTGTGTATTCTGGGAAAAACTATTTCTTGGGAAAACCCTTCAGAGATCATAAGAAAAAATAGATTACTTTAATTTAAATACTGATGGCATTTGAAACCTATTCAAGTGACTTTTGACCATCCCAGTTCTGCAAAATGTACAGGTTTCTCAAGAAAACCTCATGAGTCAAGGACTAAGCAACAAAGCTTACTCAAGATAGAACCTCTTTTTCACCATGTGACCTCTTGACCTTTGACCTCTGACTTACATCGGACCATTCTAGCTCAACAAATGAAGAGAACATTTAACAAGAGACCAGCTCAGATCTGCGTTTCGTTCAGTCAATGGTTGAGCTTATTTTATTATTATGGGAAAGCTACAAACACCACAAATTTACAGCTGGGCATAAAAAATCTGATTTTACAACAAATTCTATTCCCAATTTAAAAGTGATTTCATGTAAAGAGTAACAAAATCAGCTGTATATTTAGATTCAAGTGATTTAGAGATTAAAAAAAATTTGTTTATAGTTTATAATCACCTTTACACCTCTTAATTTTTTTGCTTAGTTATTAACTGTTTTACAACATTGCATTAAGATGTGCTAGCATTTTTTGACAAAGATTTGTGTTGTGAATGAAAGTATTAATCAGACATTAATTTATTAGCTAAATATTTGTGTGTGTTCATTTAGGTAACTGTCAATCAACTAAACAATTCAGATAACAATAATAATAATTTTATGGGTTAACACTATGTTAACACAAAGTCAATAAAACTGTTGAGGAATTTGATTATCTATGAATCTTCATGGACTGACTCGGACAGAGCGGGTTGTATGCAAGTTTAAATCTCTCAGATTTGTTTACATTAAAACTAAGCATACTAATGCTGCTCACCAGATAAGATCTAGTGTAAAAATATTCAGAAAATGTCTTCATTGATTAACCGAAAATGTGAAACTAATCATGAGTGATGACTTCAGGAGCTACAAAAGCCTAATAAACAATTTCACACAATACTTACTCATCCGTTTCTGCTTTTTTTTTTACCTATCCACAAGTAAACCTCTGACTAAGATTCTGCACTATGAGCACCCTGAAGAGACTGAGCAGCTGCACAAGTTAGTATGGAAAGTCAAGCCAAACTAGACAATTATCGTACTGCTCTAGTACTTCGATATATTTTGATTTAATCACAGAGCACAATTAATATGTTTACTCCAAACATTTACATCAAAATTTGCTCTTGGGTGTTAAAGATCAAATTAAACTGGTTCCAAGTATATTCACCCTGCTTAAACGAAATGTTTAAAGTACACTGTTTACTGCACTGAATGGAGTGGAAAAAAACTACAAAAATGGCTGAAAGAAAAGCAACCTATATAAATAGTTAATTCAAACTGGAAACAGAGGCAGAGGATAATTTTCTCTCCCTCTTGCTTATCTCTGAACACTCAGTTCCTGTTTGTTGTCCAGCAGAACAAACATGGAAAACATTTCACAGTCTGTCACGATTCAGCCAGAGCCCATTGAGAGGTAAATTTAGCTTTCCTGCTTATAGACAATGAGAGAGAACCCCTCCTAGAACCGCCACCTTAACGTGGTGGAGGGGTTAGCGTGCTCGAAGGATCCTAGGAGCTATGTTGTCGGGGGCTTGCTGCCCCTGGTAGGGTCTCCCAAGGCAAACAGGTCCTAGGTGACGGGTCAGACTAAGAGCGGTTCAGAAGCCCTGAATGATGATAAGAACGGATTCCGCGACGTCGCCCGGATTGGCGTCACCGGGGCCCCACCCTGGAGCCAGGCCTGGGGTTGGGGCTCGCAGGCGAGCGTCTGGTGGCCGGGTCTTTTCCCATGGGACCCGGCCGGGCCCAGCCCGAAAAGGCCACGTGGGATCGCCCTCCAGTAGGCCCACCACCCGCAGGAGGGACCGTAAGGGGCCGGTGCTTTGTGATCTGGGCGGCAGCCGAAGGTGGGGACCTCGGCGGCCCAATCCATGGACACAGAAGCTAGCTCTGGGGACATGGAATGTAACCTCGCTAGGGGGAAAGGAGCCTGAGCTTGTGCGGGAGGTGGAGCGCTACCGGCTAGAGATTGTCGGGCTCACCTCCACGCACAGCCTGGGCTCTGGAACCCAGCTCCTCGAGAGGGGCTGGTCTCTTCACTACTCTGGAGTCCCCCGCGGTGAAAGGCGGCATGCTGGTGTGGGCCTGCTCATAGCCCCCCAGCTCAGCCGCCATGTGTTGGAGTTTTCCCCAGTGAGCGAGAGGGTCGCTTCCCTCCGCCTTAGGGTTGGGGGCAGGTCTCTCACTGTTGTTACGGTCTACGGGCCGAACAGAAGTGCAGAGTACCCGGCCTTCTTGGAGTCCCTGGGAGGGGTGCTGGAAAGTGCTCCAACCGGGGACCCCCGTCGTTCTTCTGGGGGACTTCAATGCGCACGTGGGGGATGACAGCGTCACCTGGAGGGGCGTGATTGTGAGGAATGGCCTCCCCGACCTGAACCCGAGTGGTGTTCTGTTATTGGACTTCTGTGCTCGTCACGGTTTGTCCATAACAAACACCATGTTCAAGCACAAGGGTGTCCACCGGTGCACGTGGCACCAGGACACCTTAGGCCGAAGGTCGTTGATTGACTTCGTTGTCGTATCATCTGACCTTCGACCATGTGTTTTGGACACTCGGGTGAAGAGAGGGGCTGAGCTATCAACCGATCACTACCTGGTGGTGAGTTGGATCCGCTGGCTGGGGAGGAGGCCGGAAAGACCTGGCAGACCCAAACGTACGCTGAGGGTCTGTTGGGAACGTCTGGCAGAGCCCCCTGTCAGAGTGAGCTTTAACTCCCACCTCCGGGAGAGCTTCCACCAGATACCGGGGGAGGCTGGAGACATGGAGTCCGAGTGGACCATGTTTTCCACCTCTATTGTCACTGCCGCAGTGCGAAGCTGTGGCCGTAAGGTCTCTGGTGCCTGTCGTGGCGGCAATCCCAGAACCCGGTGGTGGACACCGGAAGTAAGGGATGCCGTCAAGCTGAAAAAGGAGTCCTATCAGGCATGGTTGGCTTGTGGGACTTCGGACACAGCCGACCGGTACCGGCAGGCCAAGCGCGCAGCAGCCAATGCTGTGTTAGAGGCAAAAACTCGGACCTGGGAGGAGTTCGGGGAGGCCATGGAGGAAGACTATCGGTCGTCCTCAAAGAAGTTCTGGCAAACTGTCCGGCGCCTCAGGAGGGGAAAGCAGTGCCCCACCAACACTGTTTACAGTGGAGGTGGAGAGCTGTTGACCTCGCCCAGGGATGTGGTCGGGCGGTGGAAGGAATACTTTGAGGATCTTCTCAATCCCACTGTCACGTCCTCTGTCGAGGAGGCAGAGGCTGGGGTAGTTGAGGTGGATTCGTCTATCACCCAAGCCGAAGTTACTGAGGTGGTCGGTAAGCTCCTCAGTGGCAAGGCACCGGGGGTGGATGAGATCCGCCCTGAGTACCTCAGGTGCCTAGATGCTGTGGGACTGTCCTGGCTGACACGTCTCTGCAGCATCGCGTGGCAGTCAGGGACCGTACCTCTGGAATGGCAGACCGGAGTGGTGGTCCCTCTTTTCAAGAAGGGGGACCGGAGGATGTGTTCCAACTACCGGGGGATCACACTCCTCAGCCTCCCGGGGAAAGTCTATGCCAGGGTACTGGAGAGGAGAGTTCGGCCGATAGTCGAACCTCGGATGCAGGAGGAACAATGCGGGTTTCGACCTGGTCGTGGAACACTGGACCAGCTCTATACCCTCTGCAGGGTCCTCGAGGGGTCATGGGAGTTCGCCCAACCGGTCCACATGTGCTTTGTGGATTTGGAGAAGGCGTTCGACCGTGTCCCTCGTGGTGTCCTGTGGGAGGTGCTCTGGGAGTATGGGGTCCGGGGCACTCTGCTAAGGGCTGTCCGGTCCCTGTACAACCAGAGCAGGAGCTTGGTCCGCATTGCCGGCACAAAGTCAGACCTATTCCCAGTGCGTGTTGGCCTCCGGCAGGGCTGCCCTTTATCACCAGTTCTGTTCATAGTTTTTATGGACAGAATCTCAAGGCGCAGCCGGGGGCCGGAGGGGGTCCGGTTCGGGGACCTCAGGATTTCATCACTGCTGTTTGCAGATGATGTTGTCCTGTTGGCTTCTTCGGGCCTGGACCTGCAGCGTGCGTTGGGGCGGTTTGCAGCCGAGTGTGAAGCGGCTGGGATGAGGATCAGCACCTCCAAGTCTGAGGCCATGGTTCTCGACCGGAAAAAGGTGGCCTGCCCTCTCCAGGTCAGTGGAGTGCTCCTGCCTCAGGTGGAGGAGTTCAAGTATCTCGGGGTCCTGTTCACGAGTGAGGGGAGGATGGAGCGCGAGATCGACAGACGGATCGGTGCAGCATCTGCAGTGATGCGGTCGCTGTATCGGTCTGTTGTGGTGAAAAGGGAGCTGAGCCAAAAGGCGAAGCTCTCGATTTACCGGTCGATCTACGTCCCTACTCTCACCTATGGTCATGAGCTTTGGGTCATGACCGAAAGGACAAGATCCCGGATACAAGCGGCCGAAATGAGCTTCCTACGCCGGGTGGCTGGGCGCTCCCTTAGAGATAGGGTGAGAAGCTCCGTCACCCGGGGGGAGCTCGGAGTAGAGCCTCTGCTCCTCCACATCGAGAGGAGTCAGCTGAGGTGGCTTGGGCATCTGTTCCGGATGCCTCCTGGACGCCTCCCAGGGGAGGTGTTCCGGGCATGTCCCACTGGGAGGAGGCCCCGGGGAAGACCCAGGACGCGCTGGAGGGACTATGTCTCCCAGCTGGCCTGGGAACGCCTCGGGATCCCTCCCGGGGAGTTGGAAGAAGTGTCTGTGGAGAGGGAAGTCTGGGCATCCCTGCTTAGACTGCTGCCCCCGCGACCCGGCCCCGGATAAGCGGGAGAAGATGGATGGATGGATGGAGAGAGAGAGAGAGAGAGAGAGCGAGAGAGACGGACAAGTGAAACAAATTTTCAGAGTCATCAGATTAATTGTAAATAAATTTTATCTCACACTGAAAATCTATGTTATTACTTTACCCAACAACTTAAAATATACCCGTTCCAATATTTTAACTCACAAAACAAGACACGTGAAATTGTTACAGGTGATCAAATTAAAAAATTCAAATGATAAACTTTTGAAGATTCTATTAAGCTACATTTAAATAGACAAAAAGTCTGCCATAACATGATTAGTGATATTCAAGACATTTGCCAACAAATCCCTCAAATACAGTTCTATCTATGTACACGTAAGAGCAAATATTAGCTATCCACCGTCAATATTTATCAAGAGAATACTAAGAGATGGAAATATTCTAATAGAAATAACGTCAATAAACCAAGTAGTTTCACCTCATCAATTATTCAATGGCTTTACAGCACAAATCATAAAATAATAATAAAGGCTATAGTAATTAATTAATAACAGAACTCGTTTTAAACTCAGACTTGGTCTTTAAAAAATATTCACAAACACCAGAATAAATGTTGAAAAAGCATTAAATGGTCAAATTAAGAAAGTTAAAGAGTCAGAGGTTAACAAATTAAGAGAGAAAGTGTCCAAAAAGAAGGGAAAATGTATTTTCTTCTAACCAGATCTTCTAATCTGTAAATCTTTATCTTCTGGTATTTCACTAGTAGATGGATTTGAGATTCCTGATTGTTACTGGAGATTTGTGCTGATCATACGATGCATCTGCAAACTAAACCTCAAGGAAACATGATCAACAATCATTTGGCAACACAACATATTGCACATTTATTATATAGTTATTACTTATGCTCAAATATCCACATTTTACTGTGGGTTCTTCATTGAATGGCAATGTAAAGTAACCCCCTCCTCCAATGATGATTGCGATCAATACAGCAGAGCTTTCAAAACACGCAGTAATGGCCAAATGGGATGTGATGCCTATGTGTGTTACGAATACTATGCCTCCATCTCACTTTCTATGTTTTGACATCATCCATTATGTTTTATAAATATCATTGCTTTGCACTGAAAAAAATGGGGGAATGATAATCATGTGATCAGAGCAGGAAACACACATTTAAAACTATTTTAAAATTACTCCTATTTAAAATAGGAGGGAAAAACCCAGGTTTTAATGGTGTGGTATTTAACATAATCAAGGACTGGTAGAAGGCCTAACATCTTAATCTCTCCGTACCTATACACCTCCTGAATGTATAGCTGCTTGAGACTTGCTTTTGAGTTGAGGTGAGATGGTGTGCAAGTGGCCAGAACAATTAATAAAATCCTAGGTGTTTGTTGAGTTGCTATTTTTTTTATTAAGAAATGCATTATTGCCTACATTTACATGTGCTAACATATCCAGTGCTATTAAGAGAGCTGCTGTATTTACTCACATTAGATGCCGGAGACAGCTCTTCTATGTTGTGTTCATCAGCACATCACTTCAAATGACATTGCTTTCTCATTTATTGGAAGACACAACATGAAAAGGGGGCGCTGTGTGTTTCAGAGATTATTCTCTGGTGAGTGCATCAAATATTAATTCTCATGTGTCTATTACACAAACACAACATTTCCGAAACATTACTTTGTTATAAAAACAATTGAAGCAGGTTTTCTTTTAATGTACACATTGCTAGATTTTAGTTCAATTTACTTCATTTTAGTGAAGCGTATTCAAATGAGTTTAGTGCTTTAGTTCTTCCATATAAAGAAGGTACATGACAGGTTAAAGACAACATAATGCTGTGTCCGACACTAGTGTTTAAATATTTAGTAATGATTTAGTACTGATTGTAAACATACTATTTAAATATAACAAGTTCAGTACATCCAGTGCACACTTATTCATGCGTACAGTCCTTTATCTGAGAGTGTCTGTGAGTCCAGATCAGTTTTCTCAAGTCTGCCCCTAATGCCAAAAAGCACATTAAACTGAGGCACTGTCAGCTTTAGTAAACCTTAAATCTTTCATGGGGCAATTTCTCTAAGACAGTAAGTTCTTAAAAAGGTGTTCATTTTCCCTTTGAAGCACGCCTGTTTCAGCCGTTTACAGTCAGTTCTCCATAATATATGTCTATCCCTCAGAGTTGGGATTTGAGCTGTTAAGGTAGATTTTCATTGGATGCCTCTCAGAGGGTCTATGGAAAGGAGATTGCTAACTGGAGATTGGAAATTTGTCAACAGTGATATGGAATACATATGGTAAGCTGGTATCCTAGCAATATCCAAGCAACTATTTCAAGATTCATGGGAAATAAATATTTTAGGTGGCTTTGTTACCTGGGCCAGTGTTATGTTGGCTCCTTTTCAAATAAACTCTTTTGGCTCCTTTTCTGCAATTGTATTGTGGTTCTTTGACATTGGTTTGGTTCAATCTGGCCTCTTTTATATAATTTAACAACCATAACTTTATATCACTATTCAATTGGTCCTATGTACTTGGCACAACAATAATTCCACAATCCCCTATTTAAAAGACCTCGATGCAGGCTCAAGGAATTACTAATTAACAAAATTAAATTACAAATTCACAATGTAGTAATTAAAACTTTTAGTTAACTTTTTAATTTGTATTTAATTTATGTTATGTCAAGTTTATTGTTTAATTTACACAATATATCCAAAAAATATGTATTATTTACAGGCTCAGAACAGGAGAGAATATGACAGAAAGATACAAGAGTCACTGATGGAAGGAAATCTTGCCGCCCTCTTTTCTTTTGTATTCTGCTGATGGACCAAAGACACCATCGTTGGATCAACCTCATGCTGCCTTAGCTAAATCGTAATGATTATCAGATGCTCCTGGTAAGCACTGTGGATCATTGTGTTTTGAATCAGATGTAGAAGAGTTTGAGAAGTGGAGCTTGACCCGTTTTCTAGCAGACCCACTTACACAGCCCCAAATACATTTATAAACACAAGAGACAAGATCATGTACATGTACGGGCACACACAGGCACATTCTGGGTAACTGATCGATTCTCCTTAACATACAGTCATATTCTCTCCATACATGGGCACCTGTCTGTGTCAAACGCATGAAAACCTATCAAATATTTTAGCTACCATGAAAGAAGAAATGTACAGGAGATTTTTTCAGAGTCAGACACATCTTAGTCTCTTGAAAACAGAACATAGACTTACATAGACAACCAGCCCACACTGTAAGCACATCTCCATCAGAATCAATACATCCCAACTTGTATTTAAAGGCATTGACAAGCACAGAAAAAGATATGAGAGCAATCACGCAAATCTCTTAAATCATGATTCTACCAAGCCAAATTTGAAGTTTTGTTAAGTATGTTTCATCGTTAAAGACCATGTCTGTACAATACAATCAAAGCAATGGATGTTCTACAAGGCTGTGTCAAAACAGAGACTCACTGTTTGGTCAAATACTTCTGCAATGTCTTTTCAGTGATTGAGGGCAGAACAGTTGTCAGATTTTTGGCCTTTTCTACAAATCAGATGAATGTTATGTAATTTAGACATGTAACATGTGGGTGAATTTTTGGAATATAGTGCAGCACCTCTCAAAGAATCAGATTCATCTTTACCACTAGAGACTCTTAAGTCTTTTATACAACAATGCAGATTGCTGAAAACCAAACTTATTCTTTGTGGACTAATGATTCTACAGGAGCCCAAGACATATCTTTACCCGGTACCCTGCAAGCCGAATGGGCACATTCACAAGGCTTGAGCTTCTAATGTGAGCTTGTCTCAAAATGCACACTGCCAAATTAACTTTATTGTTGTCTAATGTTTTTTTTTTAACTCCATCATCAGTTGTTAAATATATTCCTAAACACTATAGACCCAGCAAACCATTGATTATTACAACAAATGATGCAGATAATGTTAATAAAGCAGCTCACGGTGCATTACGTAAAGGAGATTTAGTATACAAAAGAGTGAAATCACTAGGGACATACTAAAATAAATGCACATTATAAGACAACAAAAGCATGTTTTACCTTGCATTTGTGTCAACTTGTTGCAGACTCCAAAACCCAAATAAGGAACCTTTCAAAATCAAAATAGGGGCACTTTAAGTTCTATCTCAAAGCGCTGACGTCTTATGAACTTTCTTATCTGATCAACAATATTGCATGACAAAAACTCACAACAGCAAGTTCTACAGTAAATGCAAAAAAAGTATTACATTTCAATACAGAAAAATAATGGTGAGGTGCGTTGCGAGAAATGTTTTAAATCTTTTTTTTTCTTTTCCTTTTACACTAATTATAGAACTTAGATTTTAAACTACTTTTTTGTAATGCTAAAGTTTTATGTTCTGTACTGAAAGTAATTTTTTTGTAAAATCAACATTAATACTATAAACAATAGCGTCCATAGTGTTGTCTTCTTCTGGCTAGACTGCAGGGCTCCCACCAAGCCCTGGTCTTTGCTAAATAACCTTTAACCTAAACGACAGCTTGCGAATAATGATTGAATTATCATTAAGAAAAACAGAAAAACAACCCCCTGCTGCCAATTGTACCATTGTTTTGGGTCATGTTCTCTTATTTTCACTATCCTGTAATCCTAGTGATGACAAACCCAGTCTTTTGCTGAAGCGTCTCTATAAACGTATTTACTCAGACATCAAACAAAATTGCAAGAGAATGTTATTTGTGGCAGCACTGACTGCTGCTAGAAAGCATCACAGGCTCAAATCTAGGCATTAGTAAACATGATATAAACATTAACTCTCAAGTTTAATGTCTCATGATAATGCGACCCGTTTTCTTTAAACACTCATCTGCAGACCATTTCATCTGCAGGCATTTTTTATGTGCCTTTTTATCTTTTGTGTTAAAATCTAGATTATATA
This sequence comes from Danionella dracula, assembly GCA_900490495.1. Classification (NCBI taxonomy): domain Eukaryota; kingdom Metazoa; phylum Chordata; class Actinopteri; order Cypriniformes; family Danionidae; genus Danionella; species Danionella dracula. The sequence continues at coordinate 13,926,033 of UELW01000778.1, forward strand.
TATAATGCCGAATAAGGATTCATTTCAAACGAATGCGTATGATGCTGTTTCCCAGAGCATCTTTAATAGCTCTTGTACATTAACTCTAATGCAAGACCCATTATCGAACATCTCCGCTCCCCGTAGTCATTCCTCTCTTTTCAGATCCTAAGGCTAAAAACCACACTTTCTGTTTGAACACACAAGTGAAAAAAGGGATTCTCTCATTTTCACCTTTCCCACTAAATGATTGAAATTTGAGTGTTTTGAGGAGAATAAAAAAAATGTAAATCAACAATCACTCTCCACATGTTACTGTTTTCATTGTAAGTTTTTGCATACTTCTGGATGTGTTTTGAGATTAACAATATTGGGCAATGTTAGGACGTGTAACTAAATCATGATGCAAAGTGGACGAATTTAAGTCTCAGCCACTAAAAAAAAAAATACAAAATCCATATTTATCTATTAAAATCACCAATCACTCAATAGAGAAAAAAAGAAGTTTAAAAACATTCCTCCTGTGACCACAGACACACGCCTCTTTCCTTCCTTCCGTCATACTTGCCTTTAGGAAAACCTTGTTCTAGGAGACTCGTGCTCACAAAGAACTCATTTATAAACCAGTCAGTAAATATGAGACGTCTGGCAGTCTGCGACACATGGATGCAACTGTGTGTGCATGGATCAGTTAAAGAACAGAAAAGGCAAGGAAAAAATAAACAGCAACACAGACAAAGCAACACCAACGATAAAATAACATCAATATGGAGTATTTATAACTATTAGCCATCAACAAGTATAGCCAACTCTTTAATCATCTGTCGCCATCTGTTTTTTTTATTAATATGAGCCCATGTGAAAGCTACAGAACTAAAATCTTCCTATTGTTCAACAGTTTGTAATAAACCAAACAATAATGAAATGTGCATCGGAGTGAAGAGTGAAGTTTTTGCCCTCATTTGGTAGTGACTAATGTCAGTGTCTTAACACTCATTGCCTGAATACCAAGATAGCTTGAAGTGGATTTGACAGATTTAACACCAAATCCAACTGCTATACTATCAATTATTCACAAAATGATAGACATTCAGAGATGGCATGCTGTATTACTTAGCAGGGCAGAACACAGATTAAGTAATACATAAACTTAGACCATTTTTGTATAGAGGAAGTGGCAAGGAAGCCTCCACACCAATAGGGAGTACGCTCTCTCTGCATAAAAATATATCAGCTCTAAATTGATCCAGATTTCAGTGAAGAGATTCTCAGTGCTCAAATCCATAAAAAGTTTTCAATAACAACCGGATTCAAGACAGGGTGATGCCTCTCTTTACAGTGTTGTAGAAATTTGAAACTCTCCATCTCGTAGAAATCCGGAGACAGGGTACAGAACAGCAGCAAAACGGCAACTTTATTTTGCACTTAAGTATTTATTTAAGTATTAATTTAAGTAAACACTGAAATCATTCTCTATTGAAGCTAAAAGAGCTACTCGTAAAGTAGTGAAGGAAGGAAAGCCGGAAAAGAGAGCGAAAGTCTCCGTGCAGCCGAATTTATGCCCTCCCAAAGGGCAGGCCCATCGCAGCCCGGAGACTTCACCTACTCCGTCAGTCACATCAGCCTTGGTGAAACTGCAAACATATCACTTTAGCTGGAACAAGCATTTCTCTTGCATGTTTGCCACTGTACACCTATTCCAACATGACCCGGACTTCCTCATCAAAGACAGGATCACCACATCCTAGGCAAGATGACATCCTGGCATGTCAGTCATTCTTTCTATTTTCTGATGTCTGAGCTTCTGCTAGGTTCAAGCGTACTAAAAAGGTCATAATTTGTTGGGTTTATTTGTTTCACTGAAAGTTGCTAAAATAAAGAATTCGATAATGACAATGTTGTGGCAACATTGGCTTCAAACTAATTTATTAAATAAACGACAAAAATTGTGTGAATTCCATCTTATAGTGCATTAAACCAATTATATGCTCGTTATAATACAACTAATGCCTCAGCCTGAAAATTGGACACCTTGTACTCTACAACACTTAATACAGACAAACTCATTTGCATAAACCTCAACTCATCCTGATCCACCACATATTTGCATAATCATTTCCATAACTCCTTATCAGGTGAGATTTCCAGCAAACCACAATCAGGAGCTATTTGTGATCATTGTATAGGAAATAGCTTATCCAAAACTTAACCCCCTTGTCACCCTCCTCTCACACAGTTCATGTTAAAGATGTTCAAGGTCAGATTTAAGAGGTTACCAGCACTCTGCTCTTCCTAAATCCGTGACACCAATGACATGGTCCATGAGACTCTGAGTGTAGATGGTTTAATCCAAAATCCAAAAAGAGAAAAGTTAACTTTACATACCACATTCAATTTCACCTTCAACTAACCCAGTTTCAAATTCGTTTCATGCTCCAGCACATTTTTCACTCAAGTTAGAGCATGAATTCACTAAGCAAAGAATATTCTATATCTCATTGTATTCAACATTGATATTACATTTACTCAGTAGGATAAAGTGGGCATACAATTGATCAATTCTGTAATTGTTTATTGCCTAATATTGTTATTATGGCAGATACACATGGCTGGATAGATCATCTCATTAAAATCTACTACACTGTTGAGGGTACTACATTGTTTGTTTGTTTGTTTGTTTGTTTTTACTTCTTCACCTGTTCATGACCTCGCCCACCAATCAGGAGCTTCCTAGAGTAGTCGCATGTGGGAACCCCTGAACCAGTAATGGCGGCAGGTAAAAAAAAAATCAAGCAAGTTAACAGTATCTAGCTTTCATTTAGGAACATTAGGCACATTTTTCAGTTTTCATTCTAAAAACGTAGCTTTAATGCATATTTCTGAAAAATTCTGTCAAATTCAGCCCCACCCTCTAAGCTTGCATGCTATTGACAGTGTGTTCAGACACCCTGCTTGTCTTAATGAGCTTCTTTTTTTTTTTTTTACAAAAACAGGAGGCATGGCTAAATTCTGGCCCTCCTGCAACAGGCAAAGAAGTAAACCCAACCTTTCGTGCCTGTGTTTGGTGTAGCTGGGATTATAACTTTTGAACTTGCTCTAAAAACTGACATTCTAAAAAAAACTTGCTTTTGCCTGGGAACTTCTAAATTTGGTGTTTTCCATGAGTAAACTAAAGCTGCCTCCCAGATGCATTAAAAAAATTATAGATACAGTGTTCTTTGAAAGGCCACTAGAGGCTGACCAAATGAGTTTCCTACTGGTACCTATGTTAAAATCTTCAACTTTACAGAACAACAAAATTACATATTACTCTTGTGAAATGGGCAGATATTCTACTTTCTTTGGTTTTACTCAAAGCCACTTTACTGACATTTCAAACAACAAATCCTTTGTGGGTTTACATATCGTTATGTTGCGGGGCAGTGGAAAAGCCACCACAACAAATAACCAAATTACATCAAGTTACCCATTAAAAAGTTTCACAGAAGACAAGAGATAAGCAGTTACAAGAATAGAAAAGCAATCTTCCATAATCGATAAAAAGGCATAATTAGTAAATTAACGTTCTCTCGCTTGTATGGCTGCACTTAGCTTACCTGCAGAACAAAAACAAATGTAACATCTGTTTCTCTCAGGAAATCCAGATGAACTAAACCAATCAGATCCTGACATCAAAATTATCAAAGCATTAACAGTCAAGTAAACCAAACCCATTAGACATATATCCAATGATTCATTTCACATAAACAATGTAACGTCAGTCAATAAGACGATGAAAGACTAACCATATTAAGATAAATTGATACAGTGAACAACAATGTGTAGCCAAATTTAAAGGACCATATAGTTTCTGGACCATGCATTTACAACAAAATATTTAAAAAAATTGAATTCTCAAGTCAAATTTTGACATTTAAACATATAGCCAGTAACCAGCAAAGTATCGCCTTATCAACATTTTAACTATTTTAAATTATCTACATAAACAATGCAACTAACATCTTCACAGTCAAGTCAAACCAAAGCATCAACAAACTGTGCTGACAATCTTTGGAAACTGACGGTTGGAGTTAACGTTAACGGTTTGCGTTCAATTAATGCGCCATTTGAAGCATTTTCATGACACTTAATGTCACGATATAATAACATAATCGTATGATGATGACACACTTAAAAAATTACTTCATTTGAAGAGTTTTAAATGGAAAAAAACTATGTTTTACTCACGTCTTCGAACAACGATCCGACGTTTGCAGTGACGAGCAGAATTCCCGCTCCTGGAGCTGTCAGCTTTCCCGCCATTATTAATTAGCTTGAAAGCAAACTAATTAGCTGATTCGCTCTGTTTTTATGTCATATACTGCTGAGGAGTCGAGTTATTGGGGTGAAGCGTTGTGGACTCGGGTCTATCAGCTGGCTGCTCGCATGCTCAGCGGCAATATTAAGAACGCGCTCCGTGCTCAACTCGTCGCGCTTCACTCCTCCGCCTCAGCGGCCATAACTGCGGGGGTTCCCCGGTGCAATCCACCGGTCTGCGGAGCGTCTTTTGGTGGCCTTCGGTTCGCCCGGGCGCACATCGCTAACATTTGCTGAGGGAGGACGGTCCACAATCTCACACCGCTGTTGCTGGAAAGAGGGAGCCCTGCGCCGCTTTTACGTCACACCCAATGGAAAGACGCGGTTCTTAAAGGGGCCGCAGACTCTTATAACGTTAGAGCTGTTTTGAGAGTATCGTGCCCCCATAATATATAGGCTTTAAAAGGGGCAAGAAACAACTTTTTCTATGTGCTGTTTTTTAATCGATAAACAGTAAATCTTTTGTAATAAACCGTATAAGTATTATATGCAAATCAAGTAAAATCTCTTTTTGATCAGAACACGTGCAGTACGCAAGAAAAGCAGAGTGTACTAAAAAAAGTGTACCTTTTTTATTAACTACTTTTTATTTTAGCTTGCGTAGATTTTACTTGACTAGAACATATTTGTTCTCTTTCCACACCTTTAAAATTATATTTCCATACAGTCCAAGTACGTTCAAGTAGAAGTTATGAGATCTATGGACATTTTGTACATTGAACCCCTCATTATTAGACTGATAATAAATGTGTTTGCTTTTGACGTGTTCTATATTTTTTCTTCGTTCTTTCTATATGTTTTTTGTTAACTGATCAAGTATCATAACTTGGATTTGTTCAGTTACAGCATTAACAAAAACTTTTTCTCTCTCTGAAATAGACCAGAAAGTTATTCTAAATACAGGGAAAAAATCAAGTTCCCTACGAAAGAAAAGTGCATCAGTTGCGTTTTATTTCCCCCTTACAGAATTTCTCCTGCTTTGCATTTTAGGATCAAGAAATGTGGATAGCACACATACTTCAGTCTTCCAAGAAGTACTGTAGAATCCAGGTTTTAGTATTGCTCAGCTTCACCCATTTTTATAGTATAACTAAAGCCTTGTATTTCCCTCTCCTACCTCAAAATCCACATTGACTGCACTATTCAGGATTGGCATGTTCTATGGTTTAGTAGTAACCGCATGATCTCTGAGCTTTCTGGTTCAAGTTCATTGAACAAATAATCTGTCCTGGAAAATGGCACGCCATCAAAATTATGTGCATGGAGTGTGTACTACTTCTCAACTACTGTACCTCAATGTCAGATCACCACTCACCTGTCTACTTCATCTACACACATACACACACTCTCTCTCTCTCTCATCGTGTTATTGTAACAATCTGCTTTGATTACTCAGTTCAGAGTAGGATATTTAATCGCATAGACATTAGAGCTGCTGCTTCTCAACGTGGTTGTTCCTGGTTCCAGTGCAGAGAACCTGTGGCCTGTAAAAAGGAGTTTCCTGGCGAGGATTTTACTCACAGCTCAAACAGAACCTCAATCATATGTATAGATGCATGCATGTTGTATTGATTTTTGCTATTTGTTTTACACGACTCTACTTTTCCATTTAATTACATCCGTAAACTCTCAACATTGACACTGCATGCTTGTGAAGATGGAGTGTGTAGAGGTGTGTGTTTGTTTTTTGTGAACACACTGATAGTAGTCTTATGCAGTGTGTGTACATGATCTGCTGCAAATACTACACTTCTGCCCCAAGCAGGATTTCCCACAGACACTCAAACGTGGGGAGGGGGGGTGCACGAGAGAGAGTTTATTTTAGCTTGCCCGGGAACATGTGTGTAAATGGGTGTGGAGGGGATGAGAGAGAGGGAGTGAGAGAGAAACAGTGAGAGCCTCTGAGAGAGATAAATATTCACAATTTTATTTATCACATACAGTACATGGTTCGGCAAGAACATAGTTTCTCTCTCCCTTTGTGTATATAGCCCCTCCTCCTCTTCTCTCTCGGCCTCTCTCTCTGACTAATGGAAAAACTGATGCAGGAACTTTTTTTTTCAGTCCGGGGAGAAAAAATGTGACCCTTCACCCTCTGGAGTGAAAAGGACTGAAAATAGAAAAGAACCCTGGAAACAGCAGTGACTGCCTCTGTCTTTCTCTTATTCAGCACTTTTCCTTTTAAAAAGGTAATTTAATACATATATAAATAAATGAGAATCAGCAGGGGAACGCTGAACACTGCATTACTATGTAAACCAAACAAACGGGTTTCTGTCACTATACAGCCTATTCAAAAAAGTGCTGTGTTATTCCTTCAGTTCTAGTGTTTTCAGATTGAAGAACATGATCATATTTTTGGACAATCCAAATGAAGCATTTTCTACAATTTCATAAGAGATGAAACACAAAAAAAAAAAACAAGTGATTAAATAGAGTTGAAAGTAGTGGTATTTGGAGTTTTTTCTTTTAAACTATTGCATCAATAGAGGTGCTACAGCCATAGATATCTTTCCTTCTGACATCAATAAACATTTTACTGGAATGCTCTTGTCTTTTTTATGCTATAGTGTGCACAGAACCAGGTGTATAATGATGCTAAACGAATAGGGTTTCTCACCCCTGCATAAGTTCATTTACTTCTGATAAACCATTAATCAAGAAAACGCACCTGGATCCTACTGAGTAATCGAACTATAGGCCAATCTCTAACCTTCCGTTCTTGTCAAAAATATTAGAGAAAGTTGTTAGAGCACAGCTTAGCTCCTTCTTACAAAAGAGCAACTGTTATGAAGATCTTCAATCTGGATTCAGAGCGCATCACAGCACAGAGACTGCACTGGTTAAAATGTCAATTACTTGATTGGGATCAAGGGAATATCTCTCTTCTAGTTCTGCTAGATCTCAGTGCAGCCTTCGATACGATAGATCACAGGATTCTCCTCGAGAGACTAGAGAACGATGCAGGCATCCAGGGCCAGGCTCTAAGATGGTTTAACTCTTACCTCTCTGACCGGAGTCAGTTTGTTCATGTAAATAGAGACTCATCGGACACAATAGCAGTAGAGTATGGAGTTCCTCAAGGATCCGTTTTGGGACCCATCCTATTCTCAATATACATGCTGCCCCTTGGCAAAATTATTAGATGACATGGGGTTAGGTTCCATTGCTATGCAGACGACACCTTGCTCTATATCTCAGCAAAACCTAACGACCCTTTAAAGTTGAATAAGATCTCAGAATGTGTCGCTGATATCTATGATTGGATGAATGAAAATTTCCTTATGCTAAATCCCTATAAAACAGAAATATTACTTATTGGCTCTAAAGATCTAATTACAGAATCTCTCAGTTTTACATATGGAACTGGGGGGACACACTGTAAATTTTTCCACTACAGTTAAAAATCTTGGCGTTATTATAGATAGTGAACTGACGTTTAAGAACCATATCTCTTATGTTACTAAGACTGCCTTCTTTCACCTCAGGAATATTGCTAAAGTGCGGAACATGCTGTCTATCGTAGATGCAGAAAAATTAGTGCATGGTTTAATGACCTCCAGAATAGATTATTGTAATGCTGTTAGCCAGCTGTTCGGCCACCACGCTACAAAAATTACAGTTAGTCCAGAACGCAGCAGCTAGAGTTCTCACAAAAACAAAGAAATATGACCACATTACACCGGTTTTGTGCTCTCTTTATTAGCTTCTGTACAATATCGCATTGACTACAAGACACTGCTCCTTGCCTTTAAGGCGCTGAATGGCTTGGCTTCGGCCTACCTGAGCAGTCTCCTATCACGATATATTCCAGCTCGCTCTCTCCGATCACACGAAGCAGGACTATTGATTATACAGAAGGTTAGTAAATCCACAAGAGGTGGAAGAGCGTTCTCATATAGAGCCCCGAAGCTCTGGAATAAACTCCCGGATGTTGTCCGCAGCTCAGCTACGCTCACAGATTTCAAAACTAAATTAAAAACATATCTGTTTAATCTGGCATTCGAATAATTATCTCTTGGTATTTGTCTAAACGGATCTGGTGTCTGAGCACTATACATACATACAAACAGTTTGAAAAAACAATGTGGTTCAATGTTCCTCTCTAACCTATCCTCATCATTTATCACTCATCCGGCAGCTGATGCTGATCATATGTTTGTTGTCTGTGTTACAGTAAAGCGCTGGAGGATTGATGCTGTATTTGGACAGAGAAACTGAAACACTGTTCAATAAAGTGCTGGAGAATTGATGCTGTATTTAAAAGTGAAACTGAAACACTTCAGTATAAAGCTGGAGGAAGGAATTCGAACAGTTAAGTGTAACAATATAAGTTTCAAGAGAGCAGGTCGATTTCCTGATAGTAGAACCATATTTGAACCCAACATATTAATCTGTGCGTGAATTCTGAATATGAAGCTTATTTCTGTCATTTTTCTCAAGGAGACTGTCCTACTTCAGATCTCACAGGAGTTCAAATTGGTTTTGGAGGAGGCCTGTAATAGAGCGACCTACATGGAGATTATAAATATAACATTCCTCTCAACAGAGAGAGTGTGAGAGACCATCATGAATTAATCCAGGTCTGATCTGAAAAACAACTTAGCAAAAGAAGCTGATTTCTGTAGAGGAAAACATGTGAATTAATCCCAACATCTCATATATAAATTGTAAAAAGGTGTCCTCAATCAAATCAATTTCATGTTAATGTGAGGCACAACTTCAGTAAATTCTTCTCAAAAGAATTATTTACTCAGGAAGAGCAAATCCTTTTCTTAAACATTTGAAAGGATATAGAACCAAAGTTGAATCTGCAGATAAACATACATTCTCAGGTATAATGCTAATTAAAATGCATGTTTTGCCATCAAACAATAGCGATATTTAAAAAAATCTTGACAGTTCTGCTTCTAGATCCTATACAGAATAATCAGAGATGGATTTTATATGATCTTGTGTTGAACAAGATCTTATAATACACTTAAGCATTGTGACATTTTGATACTTAATTTTGTTTACAGTTTAACATTATAGTCCACAAACTAGATGGCACTGTAGAGGGCCCTGGCGGAGAAGTCAATAACGTTAAAATTATGTGTTCGATTATATCCTTAAAATCTGAATAAACCACACATATCATTAGCTTAAATATCACAAAGTCTCCCGCTACAACTATGTCCATTATATTCTTGGTAGATAATTTACATAATCATATTGACGCACAATTTATTTCTTGATTCAAGCCAGCTCTTTTTAGTTTAAAATGTAAAGAGATGAGAGATTTATCATGGTTAACATTTTGATCCACAGGATTCTCTCGCATTGTTTAAATCTGTGCAGTGATTATGATGGGCAGGAACATGCTCTTTGTAGTAGTAGGCTCTTCAGTAAGTACAATTATTTGTGTACTGCTTATAATAATAATAATAATGCCTTCAATTTATATAGTGCTTTCTTTTCTAAACACTCAAAGACGCTTTACAATTATCAAAGCATTATTCATTCACTCCACATTCACACTCTGGTTATGATAAGCTACCTTGGTAGCCCTCAGCTGGCCTGGGGGAGTCTGACAGGACGTGGCTGACATTCTGCGCCTACGGCCTCCTGCCCTTAAATGGCATCTTGCTTCTATTTAAGGTGTCACAATTAGGTTGATGCTGAGGCACAAACCCCAGGAACAAGGTTTTTTTCCCTGAGACAATCAAGTATTGCATCTTGACAATGAGTTTTTCTACTTTGTGCATATTAGAATAGAAAACCTTTCACAAGTCTCTCTCTCTGGTTTAGTGTTCACTTCATTGAGCTCTTCTAAGATATTTCTCTGTTACTCTACATCACCAGCAGATGGTGACAAGCTCTCTTCTTATTGCCTAGCCCTGGTATATAGAAGTTAATGTTGTCAGTTCCTCTTTATCACTAGCAGATGGAGGCACACACAGATGCAGGCGTTAAAAGAGTATTTCTGGAGACAGAACCCTTCTGTTATATGCCATCTATTTGAAAATATTCTCAGTTGGATATGTAAACAGGACATTTCTGCCCGATTCTTTGAAGAATTTAGCATTGCTTGTTTCAGAGACATTTTAAATTACACATTTTAGTCACCAATATATTGTGATTTTATTGTCATGGTAATTTATAAAAGATCAGTGCCTCTCATACAAATGAAGCCTCATGAAATATTTACTATCTCTTGTCACAGGCATTAAGTCAAAAACAATATCAATAATTCTAATATAAAACAAATAATTTTTACCTTTCATTTCTTGATTCCTCAGATTATTATTCAAACTCAAAATTCTCCATCTTTAAAACCAAATTTTCAAACTAGAAATACCCTTTAGTCTAACGAGGTTTGAAGCAATTAGTTTGAATGTAACACTTCACTTTCTGATTGTATCCTCATAGCATTGAGTGTCAATGTCCATCTTTTGCACAGCTTTCAATTAAACCATCTTCTTCAGGACTAAATAACAGACCGAGACCATTCAAAGGGTGATGAAGATTTAGCTTTTTTCTGAACACTAAAAGAATGGATTTCATTCTCTAGTAAGAAATCTTCTGCAAAAAAAAAAAGGAAAAGTCCCAGCATAAAATTACCTTTTTCAGTTTCCATAGTTTAACAAAATGTTTTATCTCCATTGTCACAAATTAATGGACATTTCTCTATTTTATAAAGCTGACTTAAATATTTTTAACCTACGAGGGGGATTTGATCAATCACGAGCACCGAGCACTTCACACTAGCCAAATAGTAGAAGCAAAATAAAATAGACTGTTTCATGTAATTTTGTTGTAAATAAAACTCACCGACTCGATTTAGTTAGTTTACTTAACCAACACCTTTAGACAGAAACATGTAATTTTACCGTGTTTTATAAGTCAATAAGTGTAAGCTTTGCCTTATAGAAAATGCCTTAGCAAAAATGAAAGCCAGCTGGCTATGGTTATGTTTCATGAGATATTCCATGTACAGGTTAAAAATACATATGAAGCCCTTTGTCGCAATATGAACAAATGTGGTAAAATGAAACAGGCGTTGTCTTGTACTTTCTTTTACAGATATTTTTAAATGTGGTTTAGACTTTCTTTTTGGTTTGTGCTCATCGCCTGCAGTAGGGACAAACAATGAAAAACTGAACCAACTGAAAACCAAATCATACCAAATAATCAATGTAAACTGACCTTAAGACGTAACCTTTAATGAGTTAAAATCAGCAGTGTAAGCAAAAAAAACAACAACATGGCAACAGAACAGCTTTCTTTCATATTTTATTAGATTTACAGACGTTACAGTCTCTTCAGATGCACACGCCAGCAGCAGGAGTGTTGGAAAACCTGCATGAATATGAAAAAGACTCTCACAAACATCCATTTAACCATTCATTCTCTTCATAAACCAGCAGACCCAGGATTCAAACTTGAGTTATTCAGGTTTTGAACTACTTCCATTTCTCTCCCAGTATGCAAGTCAATAGCTAGATTTCTGAAAACTTTCAAAACATCTTCAGCAGCTCAACAGAAATGCAAACACGCCAGATCCCTTTTAATCTCTGCTTTAAAGTAAAATGTAGGTGCGTACGAAACAAGAGCAGACTTGAAAATCAAAACTATAACCAATGACTTTCCTCATGGTCTAACCACCCGAGTCTATGCTTTATTCCAAAAGGAACACAATTAAAAGAGCTTTTAGTTCCATTTTAGATATTTCCACTTCTCCCCTCTGTACTAAGGCACAGTATGTTGTGCTAAAGTCCTCAAAAATGCTTCTGTGCAATTGTTCTTTGACACACAATGCTTTCACACAACTTGCTAAGGTTTGCTAAATGTCCTCTGTCCGATATTGGGGAACACCTGACTCCAACATGGTAACAAAATGACCATTATCTTGAAGGGAATTGGAGTCTAAAAAGTAATAGCACACTAAGCTCAAAAACATTTATTGCGGAATTTACATAGGACGTTTTGTCACGTTTAGACTTTGACTTTGCACACATTTATTTTGTAATGATTTTTTTTTTATCGCACATCCACAAAAGCAAAAAGAAAGTATCCTGAGAATGCTTGTATTGGAAAGAGAATTCACCCTCATTATGGAGAACTGTGGAAATATCCCAGAAGAATCAAGGTATTCTGTACCTCAATTCTATTTTCTACTTCATATGGGCAGTAGCTTCTTTGCATTACCGTATCTTTGTACGTTTGGAATTTTAACCCTATTATCCTGTTTGCCAAGCTTTTCTTTAGTATTCTGCCACAATAAATCTTTTAATTGAGTATTTTAAATTATAATGGTTTATCATGCAAAGCTTTGACGGGATCTGTGAATTCCAACCCATTCAGAATGTGTTTAAAGGGGTTTCTGATGCCGTGTGATCGTGTAATAGAAAAAAGAAAATGTGAAGAAAATGTGCTCTGTGTGTAATGACTTGTACTCAGAAATAACTTGAGTGTTTCTCTAAGCTAAGAGGACACTTATGAGGTCTGGTTTAACCCACTGAAAAGAATACTGGAATGATGTAGACTAAGGCTCACCTATTCATGCAAACTCTGTTCTTTACGTCCCAAGACTCCTGTATTAAATCAGACTATGCCAAGATTCCTGTATTAAATGTGACTACTTTCTACTGAATACTCTCTAGCAACTAGCTGTTTTACCAGTGAAGAAGCAATAAGGAAGACTCTTTGTAAAAAGCGCTATTAAAATTGAACAGATTTGACAGTGATACCAGTCTATTATACACTAAAAGAATTTTGCTCAGTGTATTCCAACGAGAGACTCGGGTGGTATTAGAGGAAGACAACAGGCTAGGTTGATGACTGAGACTATGTGGTTCTCAAAGTAACCTTTAATCATGTGGTTCTGTGTCATAAAATCAACAGTATAAAGTGCTTGTCAACTGAAACACGTTAAATAAGTACAGAAAAAAACAAAGATACTCTTGCTGTTCCAAAACATCCACTCATTTAATGTTCTCTCCATTCCAACCATTCTGACATTCTTTCTTCTGCTGAGCACAAGAGGTTCAGCCAATTAACTTCAAATCAAAAGTGGACGTCATGGCTGTACAGCATTTACTGAAAGCTTCCCCCGTAGCTACTCAAGTGTTTGAGAGAAGAAAGAAGCCCCTCTTAAGAGGCGAGTATTGCGCAAGAATTTAATTTAGCAGAGAATGGTCTCTAACAAGGACAAGAGGAAGAGACATTTCTTAAGAGGGACAAAAAAAACAAAGAACAAGAGGGACGCACACTGTGGAGATAGACCACAACAGATAAACACAATAAGACTCGTCACCCTCGGGATCCTCCTGGGTTCAATCCTGTGAAGCCTTTCACATGTTCACCACAGCAGCAGGGTGCTCCCTCAATAAATACATTCACTTTAGTGTCCAACTACTTCTACTAAGATCACGTACGTCCTAAAAAACAAGGAGAAGATCGATGGGGAGTAGGGGAGGTGATTGCTTGTTTTCTCACTGAGCCTCCTCAAATACTCGCTCTCTCTCTAGTTCCTCTTCCAAACATGTGCTCGTGTTAGGTTTAGGGCAGTCGCTTAGTGAAGACCACTGTTAAATGAAGACGAGCTTCTGTTTCTGAGAGCACACTCAAACCTGTTCAGGAGCTGCATAGTCCTGAATGAGCCTTCAAGAGTCCTGAATGATGCTCTGCTCGACTCCTGCAAAAAAGTAGTGACAACGTTTAGTGATGAAAGTTAAATGAAGCTGCCATTGAAGGTTAATTATTTCATCTTAATGTAAATTCTAAATAATCACTGTCTGCATTTTGTTGAATCTGCTTTGAAAAAGCCTTGGAAGATGTCAGAAGACTTTGGTTTGCCTTCCATACCTACCTTTGCATATCCTTGATGTCAGGATACCGAGTATGCTTCTTTTAAATAGACACCAGTTTCCTGCCAAGTGATTGGGAATGATGATTGTTTTTAAATGTTCTAGAGATCACAGAGCATGAGCAATAACCATTGTTTAATAAAAATAAATTTTATTTTGCCATTTTCTTTGGTAGTCAACACCTCACATCGAATAAAAACAGTTTTTACCCAACCTTTCCTAAAAAAAAAAGGATGTCACTTTAAGATCGAGACCTGCCCATGGATGAAACGTTTAATATGAATGTTATACGGTTATAGCAAGCTGTGCTCAGACTTGTTCACTCACTGTGAAGCACCCGCCCTTTTTGCTCTTTCTCTCTCCTGACAGAGGCGAGTGCAAGCCAGTTCAATGTACCCTCAGTCTTAGGCCTTGTCGTGTCAAAGAAATGTTGACCATATGACTGATTTGTTTGGCACAATTTAATGGCATCACTTCAAGAATCCTGAAATAGAATAGGCATCTGATTGGTTGAATTTATCCAAATTATAGGAGAAGCGAGTTTCACATTTATCTAATTTATCCTGTATGATTAAGAAAAGACGACTTATGTGTTCCCTCCTTGGATCGATTAGGGTAGAATTTTGTTGTATTAGTGTAACTTACCATTATCTCCTGTCTTCTGTAACTCATTTTCAATGGTTAAATTGTTGCATATCGGTCAGTTGTTGTGGCAACACTTTTACACCTCGCAACATGACTTCAGAAGGGCTAGCCATGTGAGATCATCCTACCTGGGAGTCTATCCTATGCTTGCTCTTTGTGCTAATCTCCACAAGCTCCCTTTGTTTAGTCTGACATAAGATTGTGTTTTAAAAAAGGCAACATCCCTGTGCTATATCACTACTGCAGAGGTTTATGCCAATTGTTTTGCACTAAGATATTTGATGAAATAAGACGAATGTTATAACACCAGGCATCTCACTAGATTGTTTGTTGACAAAACCAGCATTTGAGTCTAACATTTGAAAGGCAAATTTCAAACAAAGAGTTTGTGAACAGCTTTAGTTTCATCACAATCAATTTTTTAAACCGAGGTATTCTTATCTTTTTGGGTTAAGGTCTCCACACACCTGAGCAGCAAAAGCCCTGCCTTTACTGCATGCAGGAACTGCACCCATAATCGACTTGCTTGTCTGCTCCTGAGGTTTAAAAAAAAAAAAAAGTGCACAGACATTCTAAACACTAGATGGCCACTAAACACTCAGGCCACACTGTGCAATCATTATACTCCATTTCTGTAATGAACGAGAGATTTTATGTCCTTTCACAGCTGCTGTAATATGAACATCCCTGTGTTACTTTTAAAGCACTCATTCAGTAAAAATAACGTCCTTTTACTATTTATTGGAATATAAAAACTGTCTAAAAGAGAAAGGTAAGCTGTGCGTTTCAAATGTTTACGAACGATCGCTTTTCTGATAAACACAGACAAACACTCTTCTTCTCGCCTTTTTTTTGCTCGCTGGGTTCATCTCTGTCAGGCACCTTCAGTCATGTGTACAGAAAAACTAGTAACAGGATTTTGACTCAATGTGTGTAAAATGACTGGGAGCAATTCTTAAAAAACTGACGTATTGATGCACTTATAACTGCAAGGTTAAGAGGCAATTTATCATACACTTTACAGCATTTTAGCTTTTTCATGTGAACACTGTTTTTCAAAACCGTTTAAAAAGAGTAAGAAAATCTCCCTTTAATAAAATAGCCAAGTACATTAGGGGTGGAAGGGAAAACGCATTATTGTTTCTCTTACGATTCAGAATCTATTCTGTGTTCATTCAAATTACTGAGTGTGCTCCGGAAATATTATCATCGCCAAACTTGTCACTTACTTTTCTTATCGAATTCCCTTCTTTTCAACAATGTACAAACTACAACCATCTCCAAACAGTAGACCACAGCCTGCATCCTGACCGAATGGTGATTCTGTCCAGGCCTGTGACCAATTTCTGATGAATTCCCAAGAATAGTTTACTTCAAATGAAACATTGTGTTCAGTCGCGCAAACAGATTGTGTGCTCCACTACTTCAGGTACTATGGCGATAGCTTATCTCAGTTGAGCACTGTTACGACCGCAAACTGGTGTCAGGGTGTAACAAAAAGGTGGAGGGAGCAGAAATTAAAACTGGTAACAGGACACAAATAATCAGAAGCGCGCAAAGGCGCGCACACAAGCAGGTGACAGAAAATAAAAAGGAAACGTTGCGAATAGGCCAAGGCCGTAACAAGCACAAATCTGATCACTTGTTAAACTATGTTTCCAGCACAGAGCTCGCATTTGAGCAGAGAGGAGACGCAGCTGACAGACAGCACAACTTGCTACAAAAAAAAGAAAGGTCGATGTGGAAAGTACTTGTTCGTCAAGCAGTTCCAAACGAGTTTACCAGATATTCCTGAACTATGGCATTAATTAAAAGTGCCACCATGAAATTAAGCTCATAGTTTATTTGCACAAATGCATACCCTGAAGAGTGCGGCACATTAAGGAACTGTGTGCGATCTACGAGTCTAATCACATTACAGTCCAGCAACATGCGAATGATTGTTATCTTGGCAAATCGTAGATTTTGGGGTAAAAAAAGTGTTCAGTGATGGGACCTAAAATAGGCCACACTGTATTGTTTTCCTAATATTTTGAGTTTTACTTGAAAAGTAAGCTTTTTGCATTTGTTTTCTCCCAGAAAAAGAGTTACTTTATTTACTACTTTTCAAAATGTCAAACTTTTTTGAAAGAGATATTTGACTCAGTTAGCACTTTTATTAGTTTAATGTCTCTTTTACAAAAATAACTGCCTTACTGTAAATGCACATATATTTGACTGGTATGTATTTAATTTATACAAATATGGAAAAACAATTGGCTACCGCACAACACTTGAAAGATCAGACCCTTCTTAACTGACCATGCAACTCAAATCCTGGTCCAGCCTCACGTCTGGAATACTGCGACGCTCTCCTAGCAGGACTTCCAGCAAATGCGCACAAACCTCTGCAGATGATCCAGAACTCTGCAGCTCATCTTCAAGGAATTGAAGCGAGCTCATGCTACTCCCCTCTTCATCACTCTTCACTGGCTCCCCATCGCAGCTCGTGTTAAATTCAAATCACTGATGCTGGCATACAAAACTATCTCCAAATCAGCCCGTTTACCTCCATGAGCTCATACACTGCTACATGCCCTCCAGAAGCCTGCACTCAGAAAAGGAACCGCGGCTCGTGGTTCCGTCCCACAAACGCAGAACATCTCTTCGCAGAACCTTCTCTCTCACTGTCCCTGGCTGGTGGAACAAACTCTCTGATCCAGTCAGAAAAGCAGCTACACTAACACCTTTCAAAAAGCAACTGAAAACTATTCTCTTCAGGGAACACCTACTATAAAAAGATTACAAAAATAAAAACTTTTTTCCTCCCTTGTCTTTATTTTCTTCCTGTTATGGTTTATTTATCAGCTGATACAACATCTATTATGAGCAAGTTGAGACATACTTTGACTGTGCAACAAATTACATATTGCCTCTCCCCTACTGTAAGTCGCTTTGGACAAAAGCGTCTGCCAAATGCATAAATGTAAATTTAAATGTACTAAATACAAGCTAGATTGTCTGGACCTTTTACTTGGAGGACATTTTAATACCTCTGAGACTTTTAATAGAATATCCTGTAGAATATGCTGTAGTGAATAGTCAAGGATTTTGCACAATGTTTCAGGTGCTTGAGCCAAGCGATAGCTATTTCAGTGACACTGCATACTTTACAGGGGAAGGCACAACGTTTAGAATAACTAAGCGAAATGGACATGGTTGCAATTTTAAGACTCTTATGTCTGCATTACAGCTCATTACATCACAAATGAGTGAGGTGTGAGTCTTAAGTTTACATTTTAAGACTGAAATATTGTATGGTCAAACAGAGATTATAAATACGAAAAAAAAATGTAAACTATTTATTTGAAATGTAAATTAAGCATATTTATTTAAAATAATTATATGAAGAATAGTTTTGGAATCAAATAGTGGATCTCAGAATCGAATAGAATCGAATCATAAAGTATGTAAAGATTCCAACCCCTAAGGTACAAGGTGACATGGCTTTAACGTTTAATGTATAATATTGGCTTATTTACAAGTCATCCCAATTGAGACTGACCAAGATTTAAATATATACTTTGTTCATGTAATTTCTTAATAAAACAATCAATCCCTCACCTATGTCTCGCAGTGTTGCAGCAGCGAGCTGATCTCTGCACTTGTGTGCCCAAGTGCTCCTGCCGCCTCTAGGACGGCCCTACGATAGATCCCCTTCTTTCTCCGATTGAAGCGCAAACGAAATAACTCCCGAAAAGGCGCTAGCTTGGCCACAGAGAGCTGTGAAGTGGTGGGAGATCCAAACCAAGAGACCTTAGCCTGAGGCCAAGGTCCATCGATTTCACTGATGCTTAGAATCCGTGCTGGCCACCACGGAAACCCTTGAATTTTCCCCCACACTACATCACCCACTGTTACTGCGTGGCCCTCCTCAGTCACACACTTGGTCATGCTGCGTGTGTGTAGCCGTACAGTGAGCGGAGGAACAGTTTTACACTCCCCCTGTGAAGAAAATGATGAAGAGGAGGATGAAACAGAAATATCATCCCCTGGAGCCAGGTCACAGAGTTCAGGAGACGTTCCGTCAGAGCTGAAGGATTTGGATTCATCCAGACTATCACTACTGCACACAGACAAGCTTGAGGAGTCAGCTTTACGCTTACGAAAGTTAATCAGTAAAGTCAAATCGCCGTGCCGTTCACTCCCGGACCAAATCTGAAGCGGGTTCTTATCCTCCGATCGCTGGAGGGGAGTTCTCGGACTCTTGCGTTGTGCTCCGTTTGCCATTTCTGTTTCATAAACAGACTCCTGCTCCATCTCTGCACCCATTTGGGGTTTGACACGAATTTTAGGCGATTCGTTCATTGGGGTTAACCTTGGCAGCTTGAGTTTAGGAATGGAAATGGTTAATCCGGAGCGAATGGCAGCATTCATCGTGGCTTGTGTGTGTTTCTGTGACTCCTCCTCCTGCCCGTGTCCATTCTCCAACAATTGTTTTGGACAAAAGGGTTTTACAGACCCATGAACTCGAGAAGGGATCTTCATGACTTCACCTTTTCCTTGAGGAGTGCTATAGGAGATCTTAATCACAGGGCTGTGAGGAATTACAGCTGTTACCTCGCCCTTTTTATCCTTTCGAAAGCACTTCCCATCGTATGATTCCTCTCGTCTCTTTGCATCTTTATTACTACCATCCCCTTCCTCTTTCCTATTGGGTGCCGTGGCTTTAACATTATCTTCTACCTGAACAGAGTCCTCTTTCCTTGCTGGTTTTGAGTCCTCATCGCTGTTTAGTGTGTTTTTACATTTTTCACAGAGCACCTGTCGGGGTCGGAGCCGAATGGAGCTCACGGTCAACCTTGCGGAATCTCGACCCCGGCGTTTCTTTCGTTTAATAGGCCGCGGCGGAGGCTGAGGAACCCATTGATTATATGTGTGTCGAACCCAGATGGGTTGAGGGAAGGGTGCACCCTCGAAATAGGGTGGGTAAGTCTGTGACCCAGGGTTTATGGGGACGGGTACAGGAAGATTAGACTCCGTTTCAGTGGCGTTAGTTTTTGGCTCAGTGTTTTCATCAGTTGGTTTGTGATTTTGCTGCATTAGAGGTTTAGAAGAAGCTTCGTCGCTGAACAGCAGGCTTTCATCAGATTTCCCAACGACATCCGGAAGGCAAAAGAGTCCAGTCCTGAGAAACAGAGGCAAAAATAGTGCATTTGTAATTATTCACGAACTCATATAACACACTAATCTCAAACTTCAGATAATCTTTAATTTTGCTCACATCATTTTATCTGTTTAGTCTAGTGGGGCCTAATAAATTACTTGACAATATTTTGATTTAACTTCCTATGTATTTTATTTGATAATACATCAAGCTATTTAAAACAAAAAGATTAATAAAACAAAACTGTCTCTATACACAGTTATCCAATGACTGTGAAACAACAGAGTTATCAAACATGACTCAACATTTATAATAACAAGCACTACAACATGAATCATTAAACTGAGTCATGCCCAGAAAACCAATCATGTCACATTATCTCAGTTTTAGTTACCTATAAATAGAACTTGAGAATTATTGATTCATCTTCCAAAAGGTCACAAGCTCGAGTTTTTGGATCTTCAGAGAAAAGCGCACAAGCATAATGAGACATATCACCATCTAACATTTTGAGAATGAGGATCTCAGAGTGAAGTTAGAGTGGAGAGAAAGTGAAAGGTCTTGAATGAGGATGGAGCTTTCCTGCTGCTCAACATTGCTCACGCTGCTTCACTTTTACGTGCACATTTGTAAACCAGTTACTCTCATTAAGCTTATTTCTTTTGTGTCATGTAGATTCAGAAATCAGTTATAGGTTTTACTGCCAAAAATAGCTTGAGCAAAATCTTCAAGAACATCTTAAATGCAGTTTATACATAACCATTAAAACAAAGGCGCTGTACACAAAACCCAGCTTCTGATGGTTTTCATCAATTATTCGAGTTGGTACATGTGAATACACTTACAGATCTACTTCCATGATAACTTGCTGTTTTTATAAATAATAAAGATATGAAATTCTAAAAATGGGGTTACTTCAAACTCTAAAAAAACAGATGTTGAGTGTTGAGAGTACAAACAAAGTGTTGAGTTAAAATAGAGCTATTTTCTTATATGATCTAATGCGTATTTAAATTTTATTAGAAATGTTTTGGGTTTGTCTAACTTATACTTTATGTCTTACATTTTGGGGATGATGAAAAAGAAAGTGAGCAAAACGTATTTTACTTAAATGGGCATTAGTAGAAATAAGTTACCATATTAAAAAATAGCACAAAGTAGAAGAAAATAGATAACCAACACTGCAAATATTAAAAAAGAGGATCACCAACATATCACAATTCCATTAAAACTGTCCTGTGGTAAGCTGCGATAAAAAAAACACAGCCTCAAAGCTCCAGGGGATGCACAAACACACCCTATTTGGATCCAAAGGGAACTGGCTGCGCCCTACTTATCAATTAAACCTTGGAGGTGGGCCCTCAGGTAATCCCAGAAACCTCCGGAGCCCCCAGAGGAATTGAATCAAACAAATCCAGAGCTGCACGCATCACTCCACATAGACTGCAGGAAATAACAACACCCTGCAGTATTGAGGTAGAAATATTTAGTATAAAAAAAAAAAACACACACACATTTTAACCCCTATTCTCTATTTCAAATTCACCTACAGAGATTATAATACTTGCCTTGATTTTTGCACAAATGGTTTTATGTAGAAAACTAAACATGAGGATTTGTTCAGATGGATTTTATGATTTTGAGCAACCTAGAATAAGTATATTTTCAGTAAACACACTGAAAACTGATGGCGATATCTTTGTTTCCCATAATACATTGTGCTCACCGCACTGAAAATATGCTTGACCACTGAACTGGAAGAACTTATAGCTGCATTTATAGAACAAGCCAATAATTTCATTACATGCTGTTCTTGTCTTCAAAACGCAAAAAACAAAATGGCTAAACCATGAAAACCAAAAGCTTCTGCATTTTCAGGTACTGTAAGGAAATATAATGTTTTCAAGCACAGGAAATGCCTTTTGGTTACTCAAAATTCCTGATGAAAGGTCCCGAGCTGTCTGATTAATATCTCAATGAAATGTGTTTTATAACAAATACAGATTCATGAGAAAGTGGTTTTGAATCTAATATTTAAGCGTTGTTTAATTAACAGAATTTTGAGAGTGGTCAAATATTACACATTTTCTGGGTAGTCCACATTATTTGTCCATGGTTTGGAAAACCAATGCACCCGCCGATCATTCGGATGGGAAGACCTATCATGACTTGAATTTCACAACAAGACATTGGCCAATTTACAAGTAATTTAAGTCAATGGGATATTGAATGCATCTGAAGAAAGATGTTTCTGCAGTATAAATATTGCACTCTAGCTGTCCGGATAATGCAGAGCTAGTGACTTAACTAAAGCAGATATTTGCAGCTGCAACTACCAATCAGGAGCTTCCTCTATAGTAGCAACTTGTATAGTCCAGAGGGGGAAGAGAACAATGGCGGACAAGCTAGTAATGGGAAACTTTGCCTGGGGGAAAAAGGGATTTTCTAGCAACCATTCAAGGCCTTTCCATGCATTTACTCCTTTACTTCTTGGTGTTACCAACACAAGCGGCTCTGATTTTTTTCAGACAAAATGAGAGTGGTCAGATTGTTTATTTATAGGTAGCTTTTAAATGTGCAAAAGAAAGGTGCTCCTAAAACTGTTCCAACCATGGGGAACTTTTAATTTTTAACTGAGGGAATGACTCATGACATGGATGACTCCTGAACAATCATAGTACTCGAGGCAGGATGTGAGTCATGATGACACACCAGGAACGAAGTGATGAACTGGCACAGTTGGACCAACAGTAACAGACCAAGTGGAAGGCACAACCACCTTAAAGTGTGTTTTTTAGTGTGTGTGTGTGTGTGGTGGGGGGGGGGGGGGGGGGGGGTGGGGTTTTTTTTTTTTTTTTTTTTTTTTTTATTTTTGTTTTTTTTTTGGTGTTTTGTTTGCTCCTTTTTTTAATTTGACTAACCCCCCTCCATTACAATCTGAAAATTTTCACTCCATTACGCTCTTCATAAATACCACCAACATGCATAAACATATATATTCTTTATAAGGATGTCAAAAATCAATTATATGAGGCTTTAAGACTAATGACATCTTAACTTTACCTGTAACTACTTTTGCGATAATGTCTCTCTCACCCTGTGCCCTTCCAACATAACATATTGCATAAACGTATAAAATATAAAGACAGGCTCATATTTGCTGGACAAAAGCAGACAATGATAAGATAGATAACAAGCTAACAATAATCATCAAACAAGGTGAAGAAAATGTTAAAAGCTATTTAACGCATTACACAAAATAACTAATTGAATAAACAACTATACACATTTACAGTAGTAAGCGTTTCTACTATTTGCAGTGCTGCCAATCATCTAACAAATGCATCATGTTCTTATGGCATATTAATTTGTCAGCAAATAATCTTGAACCTTTTTGTGTGTTATTAGTGTGATGTGCTAGCTAATGCTACTGAAGAATGGATGCTAAAAGGACAATTCCAGAATAAGTAAAACACACTCTCTTTCGTTCAAAAGAGCACTCAATCAAGTGCATTGATGACGACAAACCGATTGATGTGATCGTTTCTTATCAATATTTAACCTTTCAGCAAAGCCGAATCTTTGGGAACCACTAGCTGTCTCCAACAATAGCATCTGAACCGTTCAAGAGGACAATTCTAAGTTTATTGCGACAAAACGTGCTTTAGATCCCAGAAAATCCAATAATTGATGCATCTTTGCGTGCGGGGCTGATACAAAGCCGTGCGGCGCTTTGATCTTCTGCGGCCTCCTTCTTACAAAGAAAGATCAATTGCTTAACACCTCTACCGCATTGTCACGCACCAGGACCCGCAAATGCGGGTAATTCGGATGTTTGTTGTTAATATTGTGCCGTTACTGGCGGTCGGTGCTCTTATCATTGTCCGTTTGGAGGCCTGCTCGCCTCTCCGGCCTCCTCGGGTCCCAGCGCGACGCCAGCCGTGCTTTTCTCCGTGCGAGAACACAAAGGAAAGGCCACTCACGGTCGGCGGGAGTCCAGCAGGATCCCGGTGAAGCTCTTTTCCCGGTACCGGAGCGTCACCACCAGTGTGTCGTTCACCATCTGCTCCACGGTCACCGGGACGCGAGAACCGGCGCGCAGCTCCTCCATGTCCTCGTCACTCGATCCCGGCCGCCGGAGCCACGCTCGCGTCGCGTAGCGTCGGGCCTGCAATTCTGCTTCGGCTTGCTCCTGCCGCCACGCGCGTGCTCGAGAGGCCCAGGGGGCGCGCAGTGATGCAATCGGACAAGCCGTCGACGTGGTTACGAACAATTTGACGTCACCACAAAATTTAATAGCATTAATAGGAAGGATTTTGGTTCGAATCCCAGTGGATTTTTGAGACTCTAGTGATTTCCTTTCTCAGAGAAAAACCTTTCCAACACTGTAGAAAGTACATAATCAAAATGGAGTGAATGGTGAGTGTGTGTGTCCTGGTGTTCTGTCAAGGGTCTTAAACACCAGTGTGAGCTGAGATACAGATACATAGAAAACACTTTTAACTCATTAGGTTGTCCAAGGTCAATGAACAAACGTGTAAACTATTTTGTGTGTTGCTATGTCTAATGGTGTAATTAGATTAATAATAATTTGTGCCAGTCCTGTGACTCAGAGTGTCTCCTCTCAGGTAGAAGGTCACTGGTTCGAGAACAGCCCGAGTGTCGTGCAGTTTTCTAAAAACAAAAACTCAACTTTTCCTCAAGACTGAATGCAATGATGAGTAAATATGATTCTTTGAAGACTTTGCAGCCAGGACCTTCCTTTTTATTAAGTTTGAGCTGGATCAAACATTATATCTTATCCTGGACTACTGGATAAAGAATGATAATTGTTCCACAAAATAGGGCTCTGTCATCCTTGTTACTTTGGCAATGGTGTTTCCTTGTCCCTTTTTACTACAATTTATTACATCTTTAAAGTTTATGGGAACATTTAAAACTTAAGAGAAAAAATATATTCAGTTTGTATGATTACAGCGTATGATTCACCAACCTTGGACAGTGAGAGAGAATGGTCTGTAGAGAGATCTCCTGCCTATCTAAGACAGCACCACTAGGGATTTTACAAGCTTGTGAATGTGGATGGGACAGGATCCAGAGACTATTTTGTACGCTAGCGGCAGTCATTTAAACTCAACATGAGCTGGAGCCAGTGAAGAGAAATGAATAGAGGAGTAACATGGGCTGGCTCCAGTTCTTTGAAGATAAGGAAGGTAGCATAATTCTAGATTGTCTGCAGTGCGTTTTAGCACATTTGATGGAGAACTTAAACTAAAGAGTGCACAAAAATATAAACGCTGCAAACAGCAGACTCATCATATTTATGAGGTTTGAACTTATTTGTCAAATGTTTCAGAACAGAATGCCATATTTGTTCACATTCCAAGTCTTTAAGCTGGTTATTATTTTTTTGAAAGTCACTTTGAAAATCGGTGTCTATAAAATGAGCTATACAAATAAAATTGCCTTGCTAGTACTTCTACTTTGTCTTTTTAACTCAAGTGTTGCCTGGAGTACAAACAAAGCAAAACAATAACATAATATGACCACAACGCCACAAGTCAGAGAAACAAGAAAGTAAGAGAATATTATTTCTGTCTATCTGGTTGTAAGGTCCTCCTGTATCCACATGGTGTCAGTGTCAGTCAACTTTCTGGCTGCTCTGCTCTTAAGAAGCTAACTGAACCACATTCAAAAATAGTAGTTCATGAATGCAAATATACTTTAGGATGATTTAAAATTTTGGATAGATAAGGGTAATGTTGATGAAAATCTTCCTTTTACATCCACCTAAAAGTGTTTAAGATCATATGGGAAAACATCTCTAGTTGTTTCTCCTCTCTCATTCAAATTTTTGTTTGAGTTGCATTATGGGATCAAGAGTTTTGTGCAGACCTCAGATCCTGCACGAAGGTGTAGAGGCTTCCATGTGTTTGTCACATATCACGTTCTTTAAATGGAGACACACTTGTGCCACATTGTGTTTCACTTTCAAACTAGTAGAGAAGTTTTCTACAGTATGTTATGTTAACTGTATTTGTAGATCTTCAGATGATCTGCACTAAAGCTCTTGTAATTAACATTTCCTGCAGGGAACACACAGAAATAATTTTTCACAACATTTCAAGTTAATATCATGTTGGATGTTTCTATGTTTACACTGACAAAAAAATGTTTTAATCAGCTCTTTATCTTGGAGAGTGCAGCTGAAATCTTCAGAGATGCTAATCTAGAGCTTTAGAGCTGTGAAAAACAACCCTCACACACATGCTTCATTCAAGCTGAGTGTTTTTCCACCCTGTGTGATGGGTGAGTGAATCTCAAAGAGGATTTTCTGCTCTCCCTGTACAAACAGACTTTAATACAGCCCCCATTCTTGCTTTCTAGCTGACAGGACACTTTAAAATTAATGCATAGTAGTCTTCCTTTCTGACCTCTTATTCAAAACCTATGTGAGTAACACTCTCCTTGTAAAAACAAAATTTGGGAAAATGTTCAATTAATCAATTATTTGACATTCTTAAGATCGGGCGGCAAGGTTTAAAGTGAGAAAGGGGAGAGAAAGAGTCACCCTGTGAGTCTGCCTTATTTTATTGGGCCACAACGGCCAAAGGGGGGACAGGGGAACAGATAGAAGAGAGAGAGAGAGAGAGAGAGAGAGAGAGAGAGAGAGATGAGAGAGAGAGGAGAGAGATAAGAGAGAGAGAGAGAGATATGGGGTGTGTGTGGGTGTGTGTGGTGGTGGTGGGGGGTGTGTGCGGTGCGGGCGTGCGTGGTGGTGTGCGTGGTGGCGTTGTGTGTGTGTGTATGTAAGTGTATGTATTTTTTTCTTTCTACTTTGACATAAAGTTATTCTCTGAATTTTTTAAGTCAGCAAAAAAATATACCTTCAATACAATACAATGGTGTGTATTGAGCATGTTATTTTGCACCCTTGCCTTGGTGTCTACAATTTGAGATAGGCTTATGAACACACTACAGATATCTATGTACTCTGGAGTAACCAAAATAGCTGGTTGAAAGTGGTTCCTGAAGCGTCAGATTTAACTTAATATCTCACCTCCCCCCACATTCATTTCACTATATCACATAAAAGTAGGCCCAAGATTTATGGGCTCCCTGGAAATTTGTTAACTAACTATACAAGGCAAGGCAAGGTTATCTAGAATTACATATTTCATGCACAATAGAAAGAGAAGGTACATTACAAGAAAAGAGATGAAGTTTTAACAGAAAATGTAAAAGCACATGAAATTGGAAATATCTATAATCAAAACTAAATGTGAAACGTAATGAAATTGAAAACTTTTTTCAAAAATTTTGAATTATTTAAAATAAAGATAAAAAAATTAGAGTTCTGCTCATGCCCTATTTGACCAGTAAATTCCAAATAATACCAAGTATTTGCAGCTTTTATGACAGCCTTTGTATCTGGGTTGAATTTCATCAAGGACAGCTTACCAAGTAGAGGCAAAAAGCAAGACAAAAGAGAGCCACAGAGCAGGACAAAGAGAAAGTGCAACACTCACTCTTCCACACAATCAAACCCTCACCCTCTTCCACCTCCTCTCACTCAGAGAAGCTCCAGCTCATCCTTGGAGAGAGCTTCAGGTGAACAAGCAGTTCTGTGTTTCAGGCTGCCAGCAACTCAGAAAGGCTTTTGACCAACAGTGGATTACACAACAGCATTAATATAATACATTTTTTTAATAAAGTTAGCTTTTTTCTATTGGCCATATTCTCTGATAGATTTTTTTTGCAGATAATTTGTTGCAACAGTATTCACTCACCTATTCAAATAATGCTGCATCAGGTGTAATTACTGGAATGGCCACAGGTGTATAAAATAAAGCACCTAGCTATACAGACTGCTATTTGAGAAAGAGGGGGTGAATTTCAACGATTGGATGTCAATTTTATAGGATGTCCCCAATGCAACAAATCCAGTCCCGAAATTTCCAAACAGCTAAATGTCCCACACTAAACTGTCAGCTGTGTTTGGTAAAGACAGATACTCAGTCAGCAAGTTGTGGGACACAAAAACTGACGACTGCAGTTTAAAACATAAATCAGCAAGTGCAATGGTGTAAAGCACGCTGCCACTTGACTTCAGAGCAGTTGAGACACAATCTGAATCACAATTAGCATTCTGATGCATGAGATGATGGGTGCCAGAAGAATAGTTCTGCATTACAGAAAGTTTGGTGAAGGGGTCATCGTGTGGGGTTATTTTACAGGAGCTGAGTTCCTGGAAAAGAAACATTTTGGACAATTCAATGCTACCAGCATTGTGGGACAAGTTGGCCCCTTTCTACTTCAACATGACGTAGCATTAGTGCACAAAGAAAGCTTCATAAACAACTAGTATGGGTTATCTTGACTGGTCTCCATCTCAATGGGACAGAACAACTTGACGATAAATTGGAGAGACTGCCAAAAAGAGCCAAGCCTTCTCGTCTAACATCAGTGTGTGAAGAATGCTCAAAAATTCCCAGAAACCCTCTCTTAAATCTTGTGGAGAGCCTTCCCAGAGGAGATGAATCTGTTACAGCGACATCATGTTAAACCATGTGAATTAAGAATGGGATGCCACTTGAGTTCACATGCAAGTCAAGACGGCTATTTTTGGTGATATGCATTTGATTTAGAGTTTATTAGCTAACAAAGACTTTGGCAGTATAAGAGGGGTGTAATTCAAACAGATTGGAATAAAATCTGAGTGTGTGAGAGAAACAGAGCGCTGAGCTCCCCTATAATTGGTTCCTAGTTGAAAGTGATAGCCAGGAGTTACCCATATTTGTGCTCTGCATGTATCATGTATTAATTTATAAGTGCACAAATATAGTGTTGAAACACCACACTATTAACACCCTGGAGCACTGGCTATGGTTGTGACGTACAGGGAGTAGTCAGGAAACTAATTTCTTGCTCAAGGTCACCATCGTTATAGTTGTTTAATGATGAAGAGAGAGCCCGTGTTTTCTCATCATACCACCTTCAACTCTGACATCTGATCAATAGGTTGCTGTTTTGAGTCTTAATCTTCTCATCCACCAAGCTACAGCTGTCTGCATATGTGAATGCAAGCCTTTGAAATGTTTTGCAGTGCTGTGGATCATGTGCCAGGTCTCTTCCTGATGTTCCAGTTCTTTTCTCTCTGTGGAGATTCGGGCCTGCTTTCAGTGCTCCCTCTCAGAGCCAGACACGCAGGGACAATCAAATGATTCCAGAAGACCTCTGCCATCCACAGAGGAGATCTTGTTTCAGGAAGCATCATGAAATCAGGAAATCAAACAGAGAGAGAAAACAGATTGCCAGCACTGAGCTTTAATTTAATTAGGTTCTCTCTATCATGGAGCTTCGGGCCTTTGGAAACAATCAATAAAGGTGAATGCAACTCTCTAGGACATCAATCCAATCGAAATACTAACTCTCATCTGATCAGTCTGAAAAGGGAAACTCATGTTTGCTTCTGTGATGTTAGGCTGAGGTCACATGATCAGCAGGAGAAAGAGAAGATCCAGGCCATGCAGCAGCTATTTCTGTTTCTGTGTCCAAGATGGTTCTGATGCAAAGCCACAGATGGCGATGGAGCAACATGCTTAAATTCTCCCTCACACAGTCACAGTCTCTCTCTCTCTCTATTTCTCTCTCTTTCTCACACATACATGCGCACACACATAGACCCATACACACTCACATATATGATTATTACTATTATATCCCCTATTCCAGCTATGCATTTAGGTGACAAGTTAGACAATTTTTTTTTAACAAGGGATGCTTTTTACTAACTGTGTGACCCTTGTGATCCTTCTTATTCTGGTTCTTTACTGGTCACCATTTTGTCAAAGAAGACATTAACTAGATTTAAAACAGCATACTTGCATACTGATCAGAAAGTCAAATGCAGTAAGCAAACCATTTAGTGCACTGAAATACAAAGTATGCGATACAAGAAGTTCTCAGATGCTAACATGACCCTTACTTCCAACAATGTAATGCAACTTCTAGTAACGTGATGAAGGACACTTGTGGAGATCAACTTGTGATCGGAAGGCTGCCAGTTCGATCCCCAGATCCACTGAGTTGAAGGTGGTGAGTGTGATGAAACACTTGCTCTCCCATCTTCCACAACCACAACGGTGGTGTCCTTGAGCAATTAAGGCACCAGTTTCCTGAATGCTCCCCGGGCGGCACAGTCATGGCTGCCCACTTCTCTGGGTTTTTCATGGTGTGTTTGACCCCTTTCTCTTCCACAATATTTAAAGAGAACATTTGTAATAAAAAAAGAATTTGAAAACATGGTGATTATCTGAAATGTTAGCAATAATGTTAGAAATATGGCCCTGTCCACATAAGCCCACTGAAAACTGAGGCTTTCACTATTTTATGTTCTGAAAAGTAAAACATATCAAGCCACACATAGTTTTTGAAGGTTTTTAAGATAATTTATTTTCAAACACATACAACCTACCTACTATATTTGGAAAATAATGATTAAGATCTGAACCTTGACTATTTTTTGTAATCGTTATGTAGTTCTGCTATTTCTGAACAGCTTTAAAAGTGAAGTTATTATACTTTCATGTATATGAACCTGACTGTCTAGAACTTGTTTAGAGGCATCTGATTGACCTAAAAGACTTTGGCCTCGTTTATAAATTACGCTATACAAAAACATGTTGAATGTAAATAAAAAAATCCTGTAGTGAGACATTCATGAAACATGTCAAAATAAGTTTAGGTAAAATAACGATTAACATCATGCAAACCTATCTGTTGTACGGTCTTTGTACAGTATTAAATGTAAAGTTTTATACATACATGTAAAAAGAAAACAATACAAATGTATCACGTTTCAACAACACCTATATAAACGTTCAGACTATTTTTAAATTGAAATCTACTGTAAATAACACAACTGGGAACTGTTAACTTTGGTGGAGGATAATTTCAGTCTTTCAAGTCCATTAAAGTAACTGCAAATTGTATCGAATTAATATTAGTATGCATATTTGTTATGAAAGGATTACTGCTGTAATGTTGTAACACAAAGATCTGTTTTATCAGCACATCTTTGTCCTGTGCGCGTGCGCGTGTCCGCGCGTGTCCGTGAGAGGAGAATGATCAGAGTCAGTTGAGCTTCAGCATCAGGAGCTCGAGCTTCATCTGCGCTCGCTCTCTCCATCCCTCTGTCTCTGTCCCTCGCTCCCTCGGCGCGGGCGTGTCCGTGCGTGGGTAGCGGGCGCTCGGAAGGCTGCTCGTGGAAGATGCAGCGATGTTTCACTGGGGGAAGTGGAAGAAGCGCATGGGCGCGAACAGCTCGAGCCGGAGACCCGTGTTCGACCGCGATGAGGACGGTGAGCTTGCGCACGCACACGCTGCTTTTAGCTCTGTATTGATGATTAGCTGGATTTAGCTCTGTATCGATGATCTGAGAGTTCACCTCGAGCTGAGGCTCTGGTCTCCAGAAGATCAGACCTAGGGAGGGTTTCTCTGTTTTTGTTTTCCATAGTCAGTTTCTGAACTCTTTAGCAGATGATGATGTGAGATTCATGATCTTTTTCCTTCAGGGAATTGACACCTTTGCGACCTAAAGTTCCTTTATTTTAAAAACATTGTTTTGTAGATGATGAGTTGCCTCAGGAGTGGTTTCTGGCTTGGTTCATTTAGGCAAGAGTAACTCTATTAACCCTTACAAAAACTCTGTTTCCGAGAGTCTGAAGAGTTCTGATGCAAAAATGTTAGTGCCTTAGCAATATTGGGTTTAATGCATTATCTTTAATGATGTGTATGTTTTGTTTTAATTTCTTGTCTTGATTATAAATTGAACTTATTTTTAAGGATAAAATCTCAGAAGGCATTTAGTTCTATTTTCTAAGCTTCTCACACAGCTCAAAAACTGTCTTGGAATTATTTGAACTGGTGAAGTTGAGTTTAAGTTGGTTCTGAAAAGCTTAATGTAATTTTTTTCGATGCAAATTTATTAGTTGAACTCATCAAAACAAACAAACAAAAAACAAACAAACAAACATCTTGATCGATAGCACCTTGTCCATTTCTCAGTAGCTCCAGCTCATTTAAGTTTGTAGGTTGTTTCGAACATGATTTAAAAAAACAAAACATATATTTTTAAATGAGAATTACCATCAAAATTATATGGCAAAGTTTTTCTTCTACACGTGGGTATTATCAGGAGGATTGTTGATTCTGTACTGCCCAAGTTTTAAATGTGGATCATTGATTTGTCTCAGTTTGCAAGCTTAAATCCGTAGAGAAAGCGAATTTGCTCCTTGACAACTTGTAGATGCTTTCTCTTTTAAAGCTCCAGAAATATCTGAGAAAACGTTTTGTTTTTGCCTCAAGGTGTGAAGATGTTCATGAACTATATTTATGGCCAGCAGGGAGTGCTCACCTTGAGTTCTGTTTGCAGTAATGAAGTTTTACCAGCCTTTGAATTAACAGTTAAACTTTTCGAAAAATTTTGCTTTAACCGTCATTTAACACACCTGATTCTACTAAATAAGCTCCATATGCTTGAGTATTTTGAATATGGGTTTTAAACAAAAGCCAGCAGAGACTACAGCTCTCCAAGAATGACTTTGCGCACCCTTGAGTTAAAGAAAGGTTCTAACTATCTTTGCTATTAAAAATACCAGATTGTTGCTCTGAAAAAGAGAACAGGTCTATTCCATGTATACTAGCAAGGGCCCCTAGTTATCTATGTCTTCTAAATTGATCCGTTATTTGTTGTGTATTCTGATAAGTCATGTCCACCAAGTGGATGTTGCATGCTGGTGGTGGATGAGTACTGTAAAAAAAGAAAATAGTAAAAATGTTCGTGATTAATTAATATACTAGGGTATGTGGACAATTAAACGAGACAGCAAACATAGCTCAACTTACTCCAATGAGTTTCTGAGTTAAGGACCGGCCACATTAGCTTTTGAGGGCTTTGATGGCCATAGCTTGGGAGTGCAGAAATTAAGACTAAAGATAAGATAAAAACACTAAAAAACGCATCAGTTTAGTCCAGGCCTCCACGGATGAACAACTCCCCCAGCAATGGAAACCTTGCTATTGTTGCAAGATATAAATATTAAAAATATGTTAGAAAAGTTGATTTTACATAATATGGCACCTCTAAGTCAAACCTCAATTCCCAAAAGTAACTCCAGTGAAAATGGTCTGAAAATGGAAAAACAACATATAACGTACTCTCAACAAAACACAAATGAACCTCTTTTAACCCTTGAAACCTTTTGTGCCTATCTTTAACTTGCTCCCCTAAAGAAAACATGGTCCAAATCATTACAAGCTAAACATACTTAAAACAATGGCCAATCGGTTTAGCTCATTTGAAGTGACGGGCATTATGGGCTCCAAACAAGGTTAGATTAGATTTACTTGCATCCTCAAATCTTGAGTTTGATTATTAGCCCAGGATTCTGAACACATGCTGCTCCCCCGAATCTCTAAACTAAGACTGGATGAGAGTTTCTGAATCATACTCATTCTCTGGCTCAAGATTGCGTCAATTTAATGGAAAGAATTACGAGTTCTGCACTATGGAATATAATACATCTTATTGTGTACACGAGATCAGCTGTGGATCAAAGCTGCCAATTACATCAGTAGAGTTTAATTGGTTAATTAGCTTGGATTATGTAAATCTGAGGAAATGAATACACTTGTTAAATGAGTCTGCTGCTCAGAGCATTTCCTTTATCTTCCTAATGACTCCCTGCATGCTTTATTGTCATACAAAGAGTATTATAGTGCATTATAGACCAGTGTTCTCCTGTGTATTCAAGCTTAGTGTAGAGTATCACCAGTGTTCCAAACTGGATTGCTATTCAATGGTTTACTGACATGTGGCACGTAACTGTGATACATTTTCTTCCTGTTCCAGACTATACTATGAGTTGCGTTCTTCAGTGTAAAAACCTATTTATAGGGTACTTTGGCCTAGTATAGTGCACCTTATTCTCCTTTGTTGAACTGTGGAGAAATCTGCTACCAGAACTCTTTAGAGAATTGTTATTAATTTGTACGAAGTCAATAAAGAAAGGAACAAGAACGAAATAAACCGTTCTGGCTGAGATTATGATCTTGTATGTCTATGATGATGTAGTGAGCATACTTAACATGGGGGAGGGTCTTGGTTAGGTTTATACTAGCCTCAGCCTCAGATGTCATGCCAGTGGAACGCTAGCTAAAAAGGGGATGAGTTTGGTACAGAAAGTTGAAAACACTTAAAAAATCCTGAAGTCATGGTTTGATTGGTTAAACTTATTGAGATTTCCAGGAGTACTATCAAGTTTGACCAAGAACATCGAGTAATTAGCCTCAGACATCACCATTTCCACCTATTTAGGTACAAATGGGGGCAAGGGCTCATGTCGCCATTTTTGTTTTGGTATAGTATCTCTCATCTTCTGTGACTTGAGTTTTTTCTGTGACTAACTTGTTGCATGTCGGTGAGTTGTTTTGGTAACATATCCGTGCTCCGAAACATAACGATATCATAATCATTGTGTGTTTTTGGGATGTGTAAAAGAAGTATATTCATTTAAATGATAAAATATGCATGGTACTACCATGTTCATAGCTAAAACCCAGTTTGAATAATAAACGAGCAGAGTTGGGAGAGGCAATTGATGCATTACTTAATCAACTCACCATCTGCCTCAGCTTTAGACATCATGTTTCAGAAAGAGCATCACAGCCTTGATTCATCTTAAAACTGTGATGAAATAACTTATCATGAGTGACATACAATGCAGTGTCTTAATTAGAAGGGCCTTGGAATAAAAAACTAGACTAGAGCACCCCTTCACTGGGGTTCAGAACTTGGCTTGGGGTGAAGGCTGATCTATACCAAATGAGGGTGGAGATAGGGTTAGGGACACTAAGGGGGAACTTAAAATAGCATATTTTTACCATGTCTATTATTAGGTTATCATGCCGGATAAATTAAAGCCAGTAAATGTAAAATTGATGTGGTTTTCAATATTGCACTCAAACACTGAATGATGTCTACATATAAGTGGCATTCTAATCGTCTACTCTTCCTCCCTTACTGGTACTCCTGGTTATAAACTCAACGCAGTTTTACAGGCCACAATGAGGACTACTTATCTTAAACCTCAACATCAACAAACCCTGATAACTTTAAAGGTCCCATGCACTGTTAATAACATTCAAAATGCAATATTTTTCATAAACAACGTCTTTGCATCACCTCGTATTTTTGGCCCGGCAAAAACACTTTACAATTTTTTAATAATTTTTTACACCGCTCCCTCCCACAAACGAGCTTTTGGCACACCTCTACTGACCGTGCCATCAAGCTAGTTCGGTTTGAAACACAACTAGCAATCCTTTAAATCATAAATAAATCGATAGGCGATTATAGGTGTGAACCAGAGTCTGACACGAAGTTTGAGTCCAGAAAATGAAACAGAAACGGGAGGAAAAAGGCTCCTCAGCAGCATGTTTACAGATAAATCAGACAGGCTTACGCTACATTGTATGATTTCTAATATCAGTGTACTGTTTTATGAAATATTTATTTTGTTATAGGTGTACTTGTGTAAAATGCAAATACAAGACCTAATCTTTACTTTTAGATGCGCAAGCTTTGCACGATAGCGAGTAACGTTAGCAACATCCATGTAGTGTGTGTTCCTCATGATTGACTGTTGTAGTGTGTGCATGTTTAGTATTTTAGGGAAGATAAAATGCAAAGAGTGTGTGCTGATCTTTCCAATTTTTCTCTGATGGGCAGACACAAAATCGAGACACATTTCTGACGAATAAACTCATTCTTTGGTAATCCAAACAAAAGGTTAGGCTCTGGACATCAGAAAGCGTAATGGTTACTTTCGTCGGGACCTATGTCGGTGAAGATTATGGGAAGCTCTGCTAGGAGCGCTCTACTATCTCAATACCTTATCAAAATGCTAAGAATTGCTCAAACATGTGTGAACTAATCTGAATACTACTTGAGGCATGTTTTTGATGAGGGAACAACACTTCAAGATGCCAGGAATGTCAGAAAAGTCATGTTTTTATGATATGGCACCTTTAACATTGTGGCCCAGATTTCAGTCTTATATAAAATCAGCAACAGATTGGAGACGCATGATGTCAATTAATTGGGCTTTGAAACTAAAAACTAAAGGGAATTAATATAACACCTATTATTTAACCATTCTGATGTCACTAGGGGTCTCATCTAATCAGAGAACAGACCAGTGCCACGGTCACCTTAATGCTCCAGTAGAGAGTACTGTTTTGTAATGCTGTTTTGTAAACTGTAATTAAGCGAACAATTCGGTATTGTGTTGAGGAAATGAAGCAAGGTTCCTGTGGATTCAGAGTTATATGACATGCAGAGAGAGAGAGAGAGAGAGAGAGAGAGAGAGAGAGAGAGAGAGAGAGAGAGAGAGAGAGAGAGAGAGTGAGAGGGAGAGATATGTTGACCCAATTGTAGTTACAGTATGGAGTCTAGGGCTTTAATGAGCATGTCAGTAATTATTCTGATGAGCTGCAGAAGGGTTTTTACTCAGGCATAATAAAGGGACAGTGCACCCCAGACAAAATAACACCCAGAAGCGATTCCCCGTCAACGAATGTTCCTGAAAACATTACAGGAAATAGTAAAGATGAAGTCAATTGGGCAAATTAGTCTATTGTTGAAAAGTACTGCACAGACGAAGCGATCCTGAGACTAAGTCAAATAGTCATACACAGTCAAATCGGAAGATTAATGTTTATTCTATCCAGTGTAGGACCACATAGACTCTGATTGGATTACACATAACACTCAAACTGAGTTTAAATATCTGTGAGGTTGTCATCTAAACCACAGATTCTTCACCAACACTTGTACTTTATGGTAAATGTAAATGGTAAATGTTTTACTTTTTCACCAACTACAAATATCATCTCAATGTAAAAAATACAAGTGTAACCTAACTTGAGGAGCTTAGTGTTAATTTAACTCTATATAGTTTAGGACCAAATAAACAAAAAAAACTACTACTACTACTAAAATAAAAATGTTCTTTTGGAGTTTTTGTATGTGACAGAGAGCTTGTTTACTGTCGAACAAGAGTGAATATATATTTCAGTCATATTGTGTTATGATGGGATTTTAAAAATATGATTAATTCTCATCATAGTCGCTGATCTTATCTCTGTCAGGTTCGGTCTCTCTGTTAAAAATTTATATTGTATGATGTTTGTATTCGTGGTTTGGTTTCAAAGTCTTTTGAGGTTCCCCAGATTTATATTACCCATATTTGGTCCTCTGGTGTGTGCACTTCTCCGTTTCCTGCACTCATTGTTTGGTTGAGTTCACCTGTCTGTAATTGTGACCCTGTCACTCCCTTGTTTTGGACTTCTATTGTCATGTTCTCCTGCTTCTCACTCCTAGTTACTTTCCAATTAGAAAAAAAACCTGAAGATGATCTTCAAGTTGTGTGCACTTGCTAAAATCTGAAATTACTTCTGGAGGCAAAAGAGAGTTCAACTTATTACCTGTAAATCATACAAATAAAGTGGCCATTGCAGTTTTGCTGGAGAATGATTAGGATGCCAATCATGATTTTATATTTAATTAGCCTCCAAGAATCTTGTACTTGTTTATGCAAATCAGCACACAAATCAGTTTAAGTGATGCTCACTTACATTATAAATTAAACTCTCCATAACAATCAACTGGACGAAGTCTTTGCATCACAGTATTTAACATAATAAGTCTATATGCAATGTTTTTTTAATTTACTTTCTTTTCACAATAAAGAAGAGTTTCTCACTGCAAACCATGCATTACCTATTGCAAACATTAGCTCTTATTAAACGATTAGCAACATGCTAAGAAATAAAAATAGTTTTAGTACTTAAAAAAATTTAAACATTGTTGCTAACCTCTCTAGAGCATTGAAAAAGCCTTTTATACTGGCTATTTATTTCAGAAGCTATTTTAAAATGAATACATTTATTTTACCTATTAGATGTGAAGAGTGAAGGTTCTATGTATATATATATATATATATATATATATATATATATATATATATATATTATATATATATATATATATATATATATATATATATATATATACATACACACACACAAAAAGAGCAAAGCAGCATGAGCAAATGTCATCTAAACTCCTCAGTGCACTGTGCATTCAGGGCAAATCTAAAAGATCCTTTTAAAAGCTTCAGATAAAATGAAACAAATTTGCATTATTGTTACTTTAATTCCTAAGTAAGTGTCTGAGCTGAAGCAGAATGAATAATGTCAGCGATGTCTCCTGTTGAGCTGCTCACAGATGGACATTAATATTTAATTTGATGATGAATTTTGAGGCATCGCTGAACTGTGTTTTTCTCTCAGGTGGCTGCAAATTCTTTATTTCTTAATTCTAAACTTTTTTTTATTCTTAATTCTAAACTCTTTAGCTATCAATGTTCTCCAATGTAATCCTAACTTCTAACTTGTTGCTACGTCATCTGTATCAAAACATGAAGCAATCCAATGAGCCAAATCGTTGTTTTCTTTTTTTTTTTATAGTGAACTATGTCTATGTCAGTCGACCTTTCTACAATTTAAAGAGCAATAAGAAGCTTCAGTATTCTGGATACAAAATCATTAAAAGTGAGTTTATCTCTGGCCATGTTGTGTTTCCTGTGGCCTGTATGCTTTCTTTTAACCTGTATTTTCACTCTGGGCTGTATTCTCAGTTTAAAGTGTCACAAAACCTTTTTTCTGTATACATTGACCTCTATATGCTGAAGCCTGAACATTTGATTTATTTACAACAAGAAAAAGGTAAATGTTTCAACTTGGTTTGAAAGGATATGTTGACCAAGTATTCATAGCCAAGAACTTGTCACTGTTTCTAAATTGAATGACATCACTAGGTTTCTTTTAATATGCAAGACTAAAACTGTGAGCAATCCAATCAGTGAGTGGTTTGATGAATGTGTTTAAAGTCCAGAAATATGGTCAAGATGGGACCCAGCAAACAAATTTATGTTAGAAGAATGTTCTGGGAATGTTACTGCTAATGTTGCCTAAACATTTGTTTGTCTAGTTTGTCCACAAAAAAAACTCTAGGAATGTTCTGAGAACATTGTTCCCAGAACGTTTTCTTTCAACACTGAGAACAGTCATCACTCTCAAAAAACATTCTTGGAATGTTCTGAGAATGTTGTTTAGATAAGGTTTTTACTTTACCGTTGTTGGAATGTTACTAGAACGTTCCTTTGGAAACATGAGCTAACATTTAGAAAACCATATAATGTTAGTGAACGTTACAAGAATGTTACCTGTTAGCTGGGCTGTCAAACGCTGATCTCCCTGATTCTATGTGAAGTTACAGTCAATCAATCAACCAACCAGTCAATCAATCAAGCAAGCAATAACTCAAGCAAGCAATCAATTGCCGTTTTGAATACTAAGATTTTACAGAATCCCTAGAGTTCTGTAGGTGTTCTGTATGGGTATGTTTTAGTTAAACACAAAATGTAACCTTATTTACATTAGTTTCATCATAGTTTTATGTTCTAATGTTTTTGTTAATTTTTTTTATCAGAACAAAGAGAATGATATAGAAACGTTTATATGCATTTTTCATTGAATTTGTACATTTTTATAAGGATTTATTGCATCCATATCATCCTGCATCCCAGGACTGTGAGTGCTTGTGAAAGAGTGTGTAAATGTCTGAGTGTTAGAGAGAGTTTAAAGCCCCTTTCACAACAGTGGCACACACATTCACACTCTCTCTCTCTCTCTCTCTCTCTCTCTCTCTCTCTCTCTCTCTCACTTACACTCACTCCCTCACTGCTCTTCTGCTTTGCTTCTCTCTGTTCCACAGCATCAATAATGCAACACTGACTGGGAAAGAGAGAGTGAGAGAGAGAGAGAGAGAGAGAGCGAAAGAAAGAAAGAAAGAAAGAAAGAAAGAAAGAAAGAAAGAAAGAAAGAAAGAAAGAAAGAAAGAAAGAAAGAAAGAAAGAAAGAAAGATAAAGAGACGAAGTCTGGCTGTTCCTCTCACACTGTACAGAATATTAATAATCATAATGGTAGTGAATCAGAAATCAATGGATACTAAATACTGAAATAAAATATATACTAATGGATACTAAAAGGAAAACATTCTTCAGCACTATTTCTCTTAGAAACATTCGCACAGTAAAAATATCAAATCATGTAAACCTCTTTATTGCCAAGCACAGCATCAGCTCCATATCAAACAGCAAACCACACCCACACATTTGCATGTTGTAAGATTCTGCTATTTGTATTGCACATATCACATTATCATTACATATCATCATTATTCCCCTCAAGAGATAGACATCTGCTATTCTTCAACCAACCACATCATACAGGGTTATATCTTATTATATCCTACAGCACCCCCTCATTTGCATATTTTAAAGTTCTCCTAACCACATCTATTAAGAAAAACTAACTTTGAAAGGTATTTGGATACAGATGTATGCATGAATGGTGTGAACTGTTAAAAACCTAAGTTTGATATAAAAAACCATGTTGTCCAAGCAATGTCCAAATAATGTGAATAATGTGCACAAAACAACTGGAGAACCGGAGCTTTAGGAAGTTTATATAGAAATCAGGAAACCACTTCCTCAAAAATCCATGGTTATAATCCATGTTTAAATTATAAATTTTAATCAGGTATGAAACGGGCCGCTCAGGGCATTGCATCAGGACATCAGGGGAAACAAGCAGCATTTCCTGTGCTTGTAAATGTTATATAAGCAATAGAGACATCATTCAATGTGGTGGTGGCTAAGCTTAAGGGATTTTGGGAAAACATGTTTGATTGCCTCTTTAAAGCATTCCAAACATATTAAGCTAAATCCACTTCAAGTTACACATGGTACATTTAACAACCTTTATTTATATTTTGATAACTATGAAATTTAAGGTATATATTTATCTTTAAATGACTACTGCCAAAAGGGTGATCTTAGGAAAGTGTAAAGATCTGGTGAGTGTGTTAGTATTGGGGATTGGGGACAAATTTTGCATTTGCTATCCTCATAAAGCAAGCATTCTACAGAAATAAAACTTAACTCCCTATTGCTAACATTCATGTGAGAATCATAGGTCATTAATACAGCACAATCTGACATACAACCAAAATTAACACTTTTTTCAAAAATGTAAATAAAAGATCAGATTATTTTTGTGCTGAAACTTAATTTTGCACATTCAGGAGATCCATAAAATGTGCGATCATGTCATTTTAAAAAATGCATAGCAGGAGCTCTTTAAATTTCTGCCATTCATAGTTTTAAGGGATAAACCACACCCACTAATTAGCTTAATGTAAAATGATTTTATAAATTAAATATAAACTCCTCCCACTCTACTGTCATGTCTGATTTTGGCATATAGTTGATCCCACCCACTAATTTGCATGTGCTAAAAAATAAACTTTTCTAATCTATGTTATAGCTGTGAGACAGAGACAGAGACAGATGACAAACAGAGAGAAACAGAAGAGTGTCCGTGTGTGATCATCGGAGGTGAGCCTCCCACAGCTGCTGCTAATCCGCTTTACTGACTAATTCAATCAGAGAGAGTCTTATCACACTCCCTGTCTATCTCGCTCACACACTGTATGAGTCCAGTCTCTCTGCTCCACTCTGTTTTCATGTTAATTTCTGTAAAGTGTTCATTCACCCGTGTTCAGAAACCCTGAGGAAATAATGATGATTGAGTTGAACTCATGAATATTCAGCATTTTCACTGACGCTCATTTAACTCCAATCATCCTTGAGATCATGAGAGGAGAAGGACATGAGAGCACTCTTCATGATCTCAGAGGGATTTCAGGCACTGTACTTGAATCCTGCTCATTCATCTGATACAGCAGTGTGCAGGTCCCGATCAGGGCCTGTTGGTGCTTATCCAGGTCACACCAGGTGAAAGCCAGTGGTGCAAACTAAGCATAGGTTACCCATCCTCACAAATCTGCTCGCTGTTATAACAGATGCTCTTTCTATTTTTTCACGATAACACCTTGTTACTTAGAACTTAGTTCTCAAGCTATTTAGCAAATCTCTTTAAATGAAGACTCTGAAATTAACAATGCTCTCTCATCTTTATGGAGCTCCTTCATAGTTTGTAGTGATTAAACAGATCCCCTTATTCATAAAAGTGTGGTATTTTGAGACAAAAAATGTATTAGTGCCTGATGGACAACTCTTCCTATTCTTCCCTTTTTGCATGTTGTGATAGCAATCTTATTGGTCCCTTGGATGTGCCAAGTTAAGTTTCAGTTGGAAAAGCAAATCAGACATTTTATTAACTTTTTTTTAAAGTTCAATATTGGGGTCATGTTTGATCCACATTGTTTTATGAGTGTACTCCTGCTGCCTTTTCCAGACAGAAGTGGGATAAAACTTGAACTTTGAAAACAGGAGAAAATAATATATATTTGCTGTAGCAGGACCCATTACAGTACATCACATCATCTATAGGTTGTAGCAGAAAGCCAATGAACTCTGAGTTTATGATGGAAAACTTAAAATCTTAATATACATTTTTTAAATGGTTAATAAAAAATCATCACGTATCATGGTCAACTCAAGCCATCTGCATCAAAAAAACAAATAGAGACAAAGATGAAAATATGTTTAGTAATGTTTTAACATTTTTAACATTGCTGTCAATGGGAAACTGCTCACTTCTAGAGTCAGCCTTTACTCGTCAGACAACTAACTGCATAATCCATCACTTTCTATTACCCCTTAAGAGTAAGCCCATCGATCGCTACAGTGATTTACAAAATCATACATTATTATCTGATGCATACTAATATTTATAAGGCACTACAGTAAATGTTGTCATTTTAATCATTATCTTTAATTTGTATATTTTATTTTCTGAAAGTAATTCCAAAGTAATAATATGATTCATTACATTTTTGTGATCATAATATTGAGGCAATAAATTGAACTTACAACTAACGTTACATAATTTATTGCTGTCCATTCATCATCATGCTCATTACAGTTTACAGTTTATCAATTTTTACTTCTTGAACCATTCTATTTAATCTTCTCAGGTTAGTTGAATCTGTCCAAAATGTTAAGCATTCTAAGACTCTGCTAAGAGAATAAATATAGATACCTATATATTAATATATAAATATCTACAGGTCTCTGCTCCTCTTGCCTGAATCTTGATGATTATGATGATGATGCAGTCTTTTGGAAAGTTCAATAAAAATCCCTCAGAACTCCCCTCAGAGGGGTTGGTTTTTCTGAAGTAGAGTAAATTCAGGCGATCATTGACTTCTGCAGCAGTTGGTCTCCACATTTTACACACGAGAATCAGATGCATTACCCAAAAACTCCACCACTCTAGGTGACGTGATCGAAGGATATCCTATGCGTTATACATAATGATGGAAACAATGACTCATCTTTATTTCTGTGATATTTAATGATGAAAAACATGAATATATAAAAACAACAATGTTTAACTAACTTGAGGCATAAAAAGTATTAATGTTTCCTTTAAACTTTAAACTTTTTAATGTTTTGATAAACTTTTTAAACCTTAACTAACTCATTTATAAAGTGAAGGTGCCAACCAGTGGTAATGAAACGATATGATCGTTTTGTCATGGCTCCCGTGGTGCCAGGGTGGGCATCTTCATTGAGCACCATCTGTAAGTGTATGCCCAGTGCATGCCTAGCTCCATCAGGCAGTTTCATAAATGCCCATAACTGTCCTCAATGATCTTCAAATGTAGTTTCTTTCAGCATATTTTAAAGAAATGTGCCATTAATATTACAAAATTTGGTTTATCCTTAAAATAAGCATACAAGTAATGACAAGGAAGCAATGAGAGTTATGGAAGTTATTTAACATAATGAATAAATAATGCAATACCAAAGACTCGGTCACCAACATTTTTTTAATCTGCTTTAAATTTTGTATTTGATCTGCTGTTACTTCTTGCAAGTTTCTGATGGACCCCCACACTCTCTTGCGGCCCCTAGTTTAAAACCCCCTGCAAGACTGATTCTGTGTCTGTGAGTCGACGTATAGGACCAGCTCCTGATGTCTCGTCTTTCAGACAGCCACAGCGATCAATGCAGTCAGCTTTTCAGCGCATGTGTGTTCTGCCCTTGAGCTGCACCTCTGAGCGAGTGAGAGTGCACAACCAGGAGTATGTTTCAGGCTTTCAACAGCTCTCTTTTCTGTCAGACAGAATTATTGATCATCAAGATCTGATCTTCCGTCTGTGTGTATTTGAGAGTGAGTGTGTGTGAGTGTTTGTGGGTGTGTCTGTGTATGCAGCT
This sequence comes from Danionella dracula, assembly GCA_900490495.1. Classification (NCBI taxonomy): domain Eukaryota; kingdom Metazoa; phylum Chordata; class Actinopteri; order Cypriniformes; family Danionidae; genus Danionella; species Danionella dracula. Next base: position 13,970,388 of record UELW01000778.1, read on the forward strand.
CTAGTTTCCTCCTCATACTTTTTCACCTCCTGTTGAGTTCTGAACTTACTCCGGTGAATGTGAAACCCCTCTGATTCACTCTGATGGTGTTTACACCATACAAAACTTAAGACATCGCCAGTTACCAACTATCAAGATACTTTCCTGCACATATCTTGCTGCAAAAACTTTTTTAATGCACTGTTCTTAAGCCAGTTGGAGTTTTACTTTCAGTCTCCCGAGAGGTTTTCTGTGCTCGATTTCATTTGACTGAAATGGGTGAAGATACTTTACAACGGTGAAAGCTACTCACAGCTCTCACTACAATAGGGTTCCCAGCAGAACAAACAGTAATCATATATACAAGCAGAAATTAGCCAATAGGGGCTAACCCTTCCTGCCAAGTAAAATCAAGGTTTCTTTGGAACTCCATAAAAGTTTGCCACTTCTTAATTGGACTCCTTTTGCAGCAGCATTTATGTGGAGGGAAAGTAGATACTTTTGTGTGCGCACTGCTACTATGTCACACTACTTTCGTTTTGGCAGTCCCTGTTGCCTAGTTACAAGCCTGTCTATTGCAATTTTCAAGTTAGATTTCTTAATGATTATTTTTCTGTCAGCTTGATGATAATATTACACGTAAATAATTTAATCCCAGAACCCGTATCTTGAGAAAACAGTTGAAAACTGAATGTAAAAAAAAGGATTCAACTAAAAATGAAAAGTTTTAATGTTATTTAGACTCAAAACATGGCAGGAAATGAAATTACAGTTTCTTCTGCTGGGCCATTTAGCTCTTTTTACCCATATATTGTGCCGTTTCAAATAAAAACTTAGCTTTTTTGATGCTTTTATTCCTATTAAACAAGAAAATATGATCCATATTACAGTTTTTCTCAAATGCTAAAACACATTTCACAAACGGTTCCTCCATGTTCCCCAATGTCTAAACACAAAACCCTTTTCTAAAGCTACATAAAAATAACCACACATTCTGACTCAAAACTCAAACTTTCATAAAGTTTTCAAAGACTTTCATAGAGCTGCTCGAAGCTTTCAAAAATGTAAACACAATACACATCATTACACACTACCGCAAAACTATTGAAAACCCAATGCTAAATTTGTGAGAAGGGTCTTTGTTTCATAACTGCCAATGCAAAGGTCTTTGTGGCGCGCAGAGTTGCGCTCAAAGGGAATTCATCCACATCTTTTGGTGCTGGAGAACTCAGTCTATTGTGGCCAAGCTGAGATCATCAATGTTCTCAAAGTTGACATTATTGGCAATGACTTTGTAGCTCATCTCTTGGATTCTGATGAAGTTGTTCTCATGAACCATATCAACAAAGAGGGTTTCTTGTGCTGCTGTAAATTTGCCATCCTCCCACCTCTATGTGACATTCTTTCAACTCTAAAAAAGAAACATATGTTGTCAATTTACGTGTTTTACAATAACAACGGACTTGAAACCAGTAGACTACTTTCACAGGCTTGTAAAACTGTATTCCGATTAAGAAAGCAATAGAGTACAATACCTGAATGTTCTGATAACGGTGGCCCACGGTGAACCTACACTTATGCCATGGACAATGACTGTTGCTCGCATCTCATCCATAATGATGATACGAGGTTGTCTTGCTTTGCCTCCTGGACCTTCTCCTCTCCATCCTGGGCCTTCTCCTCCTTGTTGGCCTGCTCCACTTCCTCCTCTGATTTGAACTCCTCTTCCTCATAGGCCTGCTCCTCTTCTTCCATGGACAGCTCTTCTCCCTCCCCTGACTTGAATTGCTCTTCCCCTGACTCTGCCTTCGTCCATTGTGTTTGTTTGGACTCTTCAGCAAACTGTACACTTTGAACTTGCTTTTATGCATGTGGTCACAGCATTAGCAATAAGTGTCTTCATTTTGAGTCATTTGAGTCACAATGATGCCCATTGTGTTCAAAAATTGCTGACTCTAGCAAGCATTTTTGTATCACATGAGCTTTCATTTGACAATAGGAGCAAAGGAAACATGTGTTTAGAATATTAAATGAATTGTGGTTTCATGTGAAATGTGTTTATTATATTGGAAAAGGATGGTTAGGTTTAGTACATTTGTTTAACCCACTGGTCATTTGGTTTAGAGGATTGGCTTTTGTGTTTTAGCATATGAGAAAAACTGTTATGTCAGACTATCTTTACACTAGATAAACATTACAACAGGGGTCTCCGAACCTGCTCCTGGAGGGCCGGAGCCCTGCAGATTTTTGGTTCAACCATCATGAAACAAACCTGTGGCACTAATTAGGGTGCTCTGATTGTCTGAAGCTAGAGCAGTATGTACAGTACAGCAGGGTTGCAACTAAAATGTGGGGGGCTGCAGCCCTCCAGGACAAGGTTTGGGGAACCCTGCATTAGGTCATTCTAACACTTTTTTTCTTAATATTCAAATACACATTCATGATGCAGATGATTATGGGTAGGATCAGCTGTTTGAGCTTGCATAGATTTGCAGTTGTGTATCAAATTGACTATAGCATACATACAGAGATGATTGGGATAATTTATATTTGAAATATGATTTAGGACACACTAATCCTTATTTCACTTCCTTAAAAGTATGGGTTGTGCACAAATTGGGACACATGCTTTTTTTTAGCAAAATAGTGTATCCATACCAAGTTTCGATGTGGTATTCGTACAACACTCCATCGTTGAGGACAACTGAAATGGAAAGCATATTTAAATTACATGCAACTGGATAACATTTACTGTAATTGAGTTTTTGTATATGTAGTTAAGCCATAGAGTTAAACCCTAATACAAAATACTGAAAATACTGTCATGTCAGCTGAGAATATGAGTTTAACTACTTTAAACCTTCATAAGCATTCAAATGGGACCAAGCTGCTGTGTGATGGACTGCACACTAATCAACTCAGAGATTTTCAATTTTCAAGTCTTCAATTAGCCAAAATCCAAATGATGGGCAAGTTAACAGATTGCTGTGTTTTTGGACCTACTGAAATTTTGCCTAAGATGAATATCGCTCACCATGGATTAATGTACAGAAACAATGTCCAAGATTTAGCCTTCTGAATCACATTTTTTCATGTGTAATTTGATGCTGGAATGCTAACCATTGCCATTTTGTGTTTTAGTATTGATCTTTCTCACAAGCAAACAATGAAATCCGTTGTACATTTTATTAACATTCATATGTCATGCTTGTAGTTTTTTTTTAGAATAACAACATTACATCTGCACATTTATTGAAATCATTTATTGAATTAATTAAATCCAATGTATAAACTACTGATTGTATTTTCAACTACTGACAGTCTTGTGGAGTTTTCTAAAAATTATGCAGACCTTATTTATAATGCCAGGAAAAGTTATACTGTTTATATTTGTAACAAATGACTTTTTAAAAATTCAGCCAGTCATGCTCTCTACAGATAGCTTAACCATAAGAATTTTTGAAAATGATTGACTCCCATTCCCAATTAAGCCTGTAAGCTTCCATTTTAGAGGCATCACGGTGGCGCAGTGGGTAGCACGGTCGTCTCACAGCAAGAAGGTCGCTGGTTCTAGGCTGGGGCTGGTGGCATTTCTGTGTGGAGTTTGCATGTTCTCCCCGTGATCGCGTGGGTTTTCTCCGGGTGCTCCGGTTTCCCCACAAGTCCAAAGACATGCGGTATAAGTGAATTGAGTAAGAACAATTGGCCCATAGTGTTAAAGTGTGAATGTGTGTGTGAATGTTTCCCAGCAATGGGTTGCGGCAGGGAAGGGCATCCGCTGCGTAAAACATATGCCAGAGAGTTGGCGGTTCATTCCGCTGTGGCGACCCCGAAAGGGAAGAAAGCTGACATGAAGATGAATGAGCTTCCATTTTAATTATGTTTAAAGGTGCTCTAGTATGCCATTTTCAAAACATTTTTAATAAATGTTGGACCCCTCCAGACGTACACTGTTCCTGTGATGACCTTTAAAATGCAATATTTATCGAAGGTAGAGCCATGTTTTTTGTTTTTTTTTTGTTTTTTTTACTGTGTGACCTCGTGTTTGATCTGTATGGAGATGGTCTGTGTTCTGGCTAATCTGATTGGGCAGTTGGCAGGGAAGGAAATCACAGGCGTAGTTAATTTCTTTCAGTCGCTTTGAGCTTACAGAAAAGGAATATAGGATTACCAAAATATGTGTAGACAACTGTGAATACAACTCTAGACATATGTTTCAGACATGTGTTTGTTGATGGAACAGCAAGATTGCATTAAAAAGGTATGCTATCTAATTTTTCTTAAAAGGGAGGGGGCGTGGTCTGGTGTGAAAGTGCCGTCACGGCATATCTTCTATTGACAAACAACACTCTTTATATTAAAAGAATACCAGACTCCAGTGACGTGTGGTGAGGTTCATGTTTGTTGAGGTACTAACATCATCACAGTCAGATTTACAAATAAATATACCTTACATAGCTTATTCCACTTTTGATTGGCAACAATTAACATTTTTTGTTAATTGTCATTTAAGCATTTTTGATATATACAAACTGTAGCTTAGAAACAAAACTTTAAAATGTTATTATTATGTCTTACCTTTACTTATCCCTCTTAATTCCGGTGATGGTCATCCTTTAATTACTACCACATTCTTCAACTGAAAGTCCAGTTTAGAGAATTCTTTCAGTTTAGATATGTAATCCTCCATTTTGAAATAAGGCCAAGCAACTGGAAAAAAATTACTGGATATGTGCAATTGAATTGCTAACTGTTCTATTGTTTTTAACTCAAGCGTTGCAAGAAGAATTCCAGTATTATGCCCCCTTCCAGGAGGCAGGAGAACTGCGAGCCTCTCTATGCAGCTTTGGCAGCACTTTAATGACTGCTCAGCACAGGAATGAACTACATATGTACAGTTGTTATTAATAAAAATAAACACAGAGCAATAAATGGAACTAATTATATAGTAAGTGTTTAATAGTGACATGCAGAGGGATAAAAAAAACTCACTACATGCCATGATAGCACAGCATAGTGATTGCACAATCCAGAGTGAGGTTCAGCTCTGAACGTCTCTTTGAATGGTAAATATGAAAATTAAGCTTTTTCAAAAACAATTTAAAAAATTGCAATTAAATGAAAAAGAATGTCAATGCTGAATAAATATATATTTTTTATTTTCTTTAAAAACTGTGCCTCCCCTGACTACACGGCACTGCCAGGTTCATCCCAACAGCACCCCGACCAATCATCCACTCTGCCTCACCACTTAATGTTTTTTGTGAAACCCCTGATGGGGAGTTAGATTAATAGGAAAAAATGTAATTGATGGTTTCTGAAACCTTTACATGTCCACGAGCAGTCTCTTCCCTCTCATATTTAATTTAAACAATCTAACACTGTTCAGAGGTGGAATGAAATGAAACCTTTTTAAGTTTGCAACAACATTGTGGTATCAGATTAATGACTAAATCTTCATCTTGAGGGTGGAGCATTCCTTTAAGTTGTTCACCGTTCAGCTCTTCATCAGGTTATTTCATATTTGGGTTCTTGTCCAGCTGTTCTCAGGACTATTTGTTTCTTTGAGGAGCTATTTTACAGGTTTTCATTGTGTAACTTCTTTTTGTTGGCTCTTTTTCATGTGAAGCTGATTCACATGCAGTAACTCATTGACGCACACTGAAGAAATATTCTCTATCAGATAGTCAGTGTAAGCGAATGAGAGGACGAGAGGATTCTCGAGTAAAAGTAGAGGTGTGTGACTCATCTGAATGCAAGTGTGTTCAGGATTGTGTGTTTGTGTTTTTGTAGCCCGAGGATGCTGTTAAAAGCTTTGGTTGAAGGCGGGATTTTCTGAATTAGTGCTTTCAGGTGGAAAACAGCTTTTCAGAGCCTCAGAGCTCCAAAAATGTGAACCACACATACACAGGCACGCTCACACAGATACAGTGTTTTATCCAGAATATAAACCTTCAGGATGATTTTCCAGCTTTTTTTAATAATCATCTGGTGTATCTGTGTCTGGGTTGGACTCATTATGATGAGACATTTCTTTATCATGCAGCTGTAGATAACTGAAAACCTAAAGATGTGTGTGTTCCGGAACAATGCTTGCTGTTTCGATACACTACTGCCCTTCAGCTAAACATGAATTAAAGGACTCGTATGATACAAAATCAACCATGAAACGCAGTGTGAAAACCCCAATTCAATGATTTATGCTACGCTATGCTAAAGGGGTTTTCAATAAATAGCACAAAAGGAAGGGTACATTGAGTTTGATGAATTAATAACCAAGCCATGTAGGCAATTAGATGAAAAATTGTGTTCGCTTGAAAGCATTAGTTATTTTATTAGCTCTAATTTGGATTGTGTTTGATTAAATAATGCATTTATGATCGCATCAGATCCAGTTGTGGTGAATTTATTTATTCTGCTGACAGCAACACAAACAGTGAGGCAGAGAAAGGTCGAATCGATGAAAGGCTTTTTACACTAACAGGAAGAGAGAGAGAGAGAGAGAGAGTTTTTCATGCTGTGATATATTGATCAGTCCGAGCTTGTTATGAAGGCGCATTGTGATGAGGTTTCAAACTCCAATCACACCTGATACAAATCAGTATTTTTAATGCCTCAGCTTAGTTGTAGATTATACTTTTAAAGGAGACATTCGATGCCAGTTTAAAACCAGTTAATTTGGTTATTTAGGGTATATAAGTAAAGCTAGTAAGAATTTATAAGAATATACTACTGCTGTTTTGGGCACTGTGCCCAAAAACATTTTTAGGATTGCTTTTGTGATCTCATTTAGCTAGATATTGATGGTAATTTAGAATAATATACTTACTTATTCTGGAGTTGGTATAGGTCCACATTTCAGTCTCAACGTCATTGCAAATCCTGTATTGTATTGTTCCCCGTTCAAAAGCAGCCTGCAGTAAAATAAAAAACTAGAAAGTTTTGCAAACCAGGCAACTGCCTAGAGCCCAGAGCGCAAGGGCCTTGAATTAACTTTCACTGAGTAAATGTATGCTGTTGTTTTTTTGCAGTGTGGAGAGAAGGGAACAAAGACAAATAAAAGGATTGTGACAGGCAGTTAAGCAACTGATCTATATGTTTAGCGAGGAATGCAGTAATTGAAACCTCAACACAGATGTTCAATTCAGAGTAAACTGTTTTTGTTTAATTTTTAAGCCATTTTCAAGCATAATACAAGTTATGTTCGTCATCTTATAAATGCAAGCTCTGGTGGGGAAATATATAACTTTAAATAAGCTCAATCATTTTTATAAATGTTGTCTCAGTCAGGTTTTCTCTGTTAATCTCAATCTCGTTTTGTTTTCAGTGAACTTCGATCATTTCCAGATCCTGAGAGCCATTGGTAAAGGAAGCTTTGGGAAGGTGAGGAAACACACTGCTTTCAGTTCTCGATTCTGTAGACAGATGGACGTGATTTTGCTTGCTTCGAGCAGAAGCGAGTTTGCTTTGAGTCTCTCACCCGCTCTGAGAGTCAGGTTCTCTGGTCTAATTACAGCCCAGTTCCTTCATCAGTCTGCAGTAGAGGTAAATAATTCAAGAGCAGCGAGTAGAGTGAGCACAGGAAAGTCATCATTCAGTAACTAATTTAAACATCTTTATTTTAAAGCATCTGCAGAAATTATACTCATAAAAGCACAAAACAACTCACCTCTGCCCACCTATGTTCCTCTGCCTTTTGCCTAGTTTTAGTTACAAGCGTCACTTGTTTAGTGGCACAGTGTTTATTTTGTTTATAATATTATATATGTTTATATTATTTAAACATTTTGTTATAAATTGAAGATATGCCGTGTGAATTTTAGAAATGCTTCGGCGGGCATAATAAACTAATAGACAATTAGTAGGTGCTTAAAAGTATCAAGCACAACATTCCACGTGCCATCAGTCCCAGGAGCCTGTTTGATTGGGAGATTTCAACAATCCACAGTAAATCCCAGTGATTCTACATCTATCTTTAAAAATTGTATAAAATATAATAGTGAAAAAACAGCTCAAAAAATCTATGCAAATAAAAGTGGTCTAAATTTTTTCTAACGCACATATTAAACAAAAGCTTTTGCTATACAGAAGTCCCCCAAAAAACTAAATGACATTGAAATTAATGCAAAACCATTCTGAAAACAAGAATTGCTTAACATCATGGAATGTTTAGCAGATGCAACAGAATCAGATGACTCTCTCTGATCACTGAGAACACACACAAAGCTTGTGCTTGTTCCTGTCGGATAAGTTTAGTTCAGCTTCGCTGGAGCCCAATCCACAAGAGTCAAATTAACCTCTAAGTTTTATCCATTTCTAACTCAAGAGGGAATCTCACTACTATTAGAGTTCTGTACGGCCATTCGCTCCCTTTCTTTACTCTGTTTTCATGGAAGCATTCAGTTAACCATATTCTGCTGGTTCACATTTACTCTTCTTTCCCTTGAGACCTACATGCTTTGAGTTCCCAGAGTTGAGTTCTTCTGCTTCTAGCCTAATCCTGCCGTCTAGCAGAACATCGATCTATTGACAAGATGAGAGGCGTGATATGAAGAAATATGTTTTAGCCAACAACAAAAAAACAACCGTGATTCCTAGAGTCTGTTCTAGTTTTAAATGTGCTCTAGCATTAGACATTCATTTTTTTATGTTAATTTTCTATTATATGTCGGCCCTGACATTCACAGTCAGATGCTGATGTTTTAGCCCTCTATGTCTATCTTTACTCCGCTTTTCTTCCCGTGTGGGAGAGTTTTGTCCTGGTGTAGGTCGTCCTGCTCGCCTCAGCTTTTCTCTGACCCAGAAATAAGTGTTCAAGAGCTTGAAACTGCTGCAGAATGAACAAAAAAGCATAGAAGAATCAACAGAGAGGCTAAAAATACCCCAGAGCTGGGAATAGAGGAAATATACCTCAAGATTCCCCCAGAAATGAACTGCTCAGAGATAAATATGTGGAACAGTATCAGTTTTTTGTCCAAAACTGCCAACGCTGTATAGAACAGTGTTTCCGTTTCACCATCAACTCTCTAGTTTTCTGTACAGTGTTGTCTATGACGATATATATATTTTATCTTAACGATCTTAACAAAAACATTTTGTCTGTATCTAGTATCTATGTGTATGTGTTTATTTCCCCTCTCCATCTCTGTCCATGTCTAAGGTATGTATTGTGCAAAAGCGAGACACAGAGAAGATGTATGCCATGAAATACATGAACAAGCAGCAGTGTATTGAACGGGACGAGGTGAGGAACGTCTTCAGGGAACTGGAGATCCTTCAGGAGCTTCAACACACCTTCCTGGTCAACCTCTGGTACTCATACACTCACTCAAATAATGAGAAATGTTGTGTTTTCCTGAGGGAGCCTTAAAAAGCCTATGTGTGCATGTGTGTATGTATCTTTTTGTGTATGATCTCCTTCTAAAGTCTGCTCTCTGAGTGCAGCAGGGAAATCTGAAGATGTGATTTGTATCGATTAACCTTCATCTCTCATTTCCATCTGCTCTCTTTGTGTGATGTTTTTTGTCTTACAAGATCTCATTGCCTTGATTTATAAAAGGTTTTAGTGAGAAGGTTAATCAGAAAGGGGTTTGATTAGGCTGACAATCAAACCTGAAGGTTTTCTGAATCAATAAAAAATTAATTGAAGATATCTGCATCAACAACATTACCTTTGTTCAACAGAAAACCTATTCTGACACAAACAAGTCAACAAGATTATGATCAAACTCAATTTATTTCAACATGATGAGGTTCTGACTTAGTTTGTTCAACAGGACTCATTTCAGTTCAACAAGACTCAGTTAAGTTTAACATGAGCCAGTTGAGTTCAACATAATTAGAATCAGACTCAGTTTAGATCAACATGACTCAGTTTAATTTAATGCCATTAGATTAAGACAAAGTTTAGTTTAACATGTCTCAGTTTAAACTAGGTTTAGTTCAACATGATTCAGTCCAGACTCAGTTTAGTTCAACACGAATCAGTTTAGTTCAACACAATTAGAATCAGATTAAGTTTAGTTCAACATGACTCAGTTTAGTTTAATGCTATTAGATTCCGACAAAGTTTAGTTCAACATGTCCCAGTTCAGACTAGTTTTAGCTCAACATGACTTAGTCCAGACTCAGTTTAGTTCAATAAGACTCAGTTTAGTTCAACACAATTAGAATCAGATTCAGTTTAGTTCAACATGACTTAGTTTAGTTCAACACAATTAGAATGAGACTCGGTTTACTTCAACACAACTCTGTTTAGTTCAACACAGTTAGAATCAGACTCGGTTTAGTTCAACATGACTCTTGTCATGGAAATAATTACTCGAGAGACATAAAATACGGAACACAATGGCATTTTTATTTAATCAAACCCAAATATTATAAGTCATACCTTAGAGCCATGAATTAATAATGCAGTGCATAATGCGTGTGAAGAGTGAACAAAAGTACTACACCATTCAGTTCAACACACCAGGGTTCAATTCAACACGAATCGGTTCAATTCAGAACAATTTCATTCACACTCAACTATTTCAACACAACTCAATTCAGTTCATCTTAATTAGATTCAAGCTTGGCTTAGTTCAACAGAATTAGTTTCAAACTCAGTTTAGTTCAAAACAGCTCAGTTCAGTTCAACACTAGAACCTTTATTCCAACGGAACAGGGTTCAGTTCAACAGCACTAGATTCAGACTTAACTTACTTCAGCACAACTCAATTAAGTTCAACTCTATTAGATTCAGACTCAGTTTAGTTCAACACCACTCGTTTTAATTCAGCCCGACTTAGTTTAGACTTAGTCTAATTCAACACTACTAAATTCAGTTCAACACACCTTGGGGTTATCACAGGGCGTGTTACAGAAGCCGTGATGTTTTGATTTACTTATTATTATTGCTGATTTATGCTGTGCTTTCAAAGTGAGCAAGCTGTTTTCCCTCTCGCTCAGCCCCTGCTCTTGTTGTATTTTATAGATAATTGTGTTTCATATGACAGAGCTGTTTTAATACAAACACTTTAGCTGTGGTGACTCAGAGAGTGCTGTATATGGACCCTGTAATTCTAACTCTATGCTCTCTTGACTCTTTAATGGCTTAACGCAGCAGAGGAGGAGAAACACGCTCTTTATTCCAAGCAGCACTCTCTCCTTTGATTATACAGTCTGAACTCATCAGAGTGTGTTCAGCAGGGACAGAGCAGAGAGAACACACGCTCTCACTGTGTGAGTCTTTGTGTATTTGTTTTTTCAACCAAGACAAAAGAGGAGAAACGTTTTATATTGAAAGCTCCAGAAAGCGATCACTAATGTGCACTAAACTATCTTGTTAAACAAAAACAAAGCTTGGAAATCTCTAATACTTTAATCTGAATGTCTACATTTGCATTCTAATTCCATTTGAGTGAACAAAACACTCAAAATGGCTAGATTACATGAGAAGGCTATAGAAGACTATATGATGTAATGATTACATTTGAGTGATCACAAATTTCAGCCTGACATTGAACAGATGCGTCCCTTTAACAGCCTGTCGCTCTGTTGTTCTAATGAAGTTTCTCCCTCTTTCAGTCTGTCAGGAGTCATGTGCTCAAAGTGAGCAGTGAATGGCAGGTTTATTAATAAAAGCACATCGTTCCGCTAAAATGAAAACACTCCATCGGCACAGAAACAGATGCAGACCCGAAACAAACTGACAGGTTTGATATGCTTGGAACTGATCTGAACTGAATCTTATTGAATTGATCTTGAACTAAATCACAATTTTACGACGTGAATCATATTGAGCTGAACTGAATAATATTGGTCTGAAGTGAATGATTTCAGTCGACATGAAGTACATCTAAAGGCATTACTTATATCTTAAATACATTTAACGAAATGTATTCACAAGATCAGAATATAAGGAGTATGCTTTCTTTTATTGTCTCTATGACTTTGCTTTAAAAATTGTCTCTATACATGCATTTATAGTTGTAATTGCCCACCTTGTTTGACTGGTATTACATTTTTTCTATCTTTCTCAGAATCCTTCAAATCTCAATTGTAGATTATATAACTCATTTTTAAAACTTTGCTAAACTTTCGAAGCTGGTGAAGTTGATCTGGGACGCTGATGTGAAACACCTTGAGAAACAAGGCCAGCACTGAGGACAAGTTGAGGAGGAATACCCACAAAGGAGCGAGTGAACGTGTAAATGTGTCGCTCCTGAAGCCTAGACCAGTGCTCTCTTCTATCTAGGACACTGCAGGGTTTTTCTTTCTTCCTGAAATGTCATCCTCCCTCTGTTTCCTAGCTCTCCTCTCATTTGTCATGCTGGCCTGATTATTTCATCCACTCGGACTCTCTACAGTCTGCTCTCCTTCCTTCCTATTTTTTCCTGCCTGTGGAAGTCAATTGTTACCTTTGTGATTGGGGTTATTCAGTTGTTGGGTGGAGTTGGGTGTGGGATTAACGCCTTCCTCTCTGCTGACTAATTAAATTGTGAGCACTATAAGACAGTAAGGCATGCTTTGTTACATTTGTTGTGGCTAGTGCTATATGTAACAGTTGAACTATATGTAAACAAAAATGTGATGTGTCACTCGACACAAAAGAGTGCAGGTCTCATTTTTTTATACCATACGCAAATAAGTGCTTCTTTCTCCAATCCCTCACTCATACCCTCTGGCCTGCAGGTACTCGTTCCAGGATGAGGAGGACATGTTCATGGTGGTGGATCTTCTTCTGGGGGGAGACTTGCGCTATCATTTGCAGCAGAATGTTCAGTTTAGTGAGGAAGCTGTCAAACTGTACCTGTGTGAGATGACATTGGCGCTTGAGTACCTGCAGAGCCAACACATCATCCACCGGTTAGACTGCATCAATACTACTACTACACCTACTACTACTACTACTAATAATAATAATAATAATAATAAGTCTTAGTTAGTGGCACCTTTCAAGGCACCTCACAAAAAAACATAACAACATAGTAATGTAGTAAAACAATGGAATACAACAATGAGCAATAGAAGCAAATAAGGCACACAACACAGTAAAAGATGCAATTCAAAGATGGAACGTATGTATGAAAAAAGTGAGTTTTCAGCCTGGATTCAATAGTTTACAAATCACTACTACTGCAGGCCTCATTTGACAAGTGGTTCCACAGAGCAAGAGCTGTGCAGCAGAATGATCATTCACCAAATGGGTATCTTGGAGGGGGAAAATTTGACAGGGTTGAGCTAGAGCACAGTGCGTGTGGGTCTGAGATAGGAGGGGACAGGGCCATGTAGAGAATTTTGACTAAAATTTGAATTTTACAGGAAGCCAGAGAAGCTGTTGGAGGACTGGGGTGATATGCTCTGAGTACTTAAAAGACCTCGATGAGCTGTATTCAAGTTCAGTTTTTTTTAAGATTTATGACAAAAAGAATTCTGTGTGTTTTGAGTTCTCTATAATGACAAATGGACCAGACGTGGAGATTAATTGTGTGGATTAACTTTGATAGAGGCGTCACGGTGGCGCAGTGGGTAGCACGGTCGTCTCACAGCAAGAAGGTCGCTGGTTCTAGGCTCGGCTGGGGCAGGTGGCATTTCTGTGTGGAGTTTGCATGTTCTCCCCGTGATCGCGTGGGTTTTCTCCGGGTGCTCCGGTTTCCCCACAAGTCCAAAGACATGCGGAATAAGTGAATTGAATAAGAACAATTGCCCATAGTGTTAAAGTGTGAATGTGTGTGTGAATGTTTCCCAGCGATGGGTTGCGGCAGGGAAGGGCATCGGCTGCGTAAAACATATGCCAGTGAGTTGGCGGTTCATTCTGCTGTGGCGACCCCGAAAGGGAATAAAGCCGACAACAAAAGCAGAAAGCAGAAAACAAAACAAACTGAATGGGGAATATAAAATGATGTAAAAACAATTATATAAAAAAATTATCAAAAACGTGATTGTGACATTTTATTTTAAATTTTGTACAAAACTAAAAGGAAGATGAAAAAAAATGCATTTTATATCCAAGTGCAGTAATGTAAATGGAAGTCACATCATTTAGTAGTTGGGCCACGTGATGCAGTAGCGCAGGTTCAAGTTGAATCTGACCTTTCTAAGCAGATTCCTAAATGACACCATGTAGACTTGAACTTCTAGTTTCTTACTAGTATATCTGATCCGATTTAATTGAATAAAAAAAATCATAGTGTGACCAGTGGTTAGCACAGTCCACACCACATATAATGCCTCTCTGAGAGGCCTGCTCTTGCTTTCTCTGGGCACTGAACCCACCATTGCACTAATATTTGAGAAATGCTATTTAGACAAAGAAATTAATGAGAAACACTGTGGTTTTTTAATTTGGACATTTGTGAAAATGTTTTTGGAGCTTCTAATAGAAAAGCTGCGAAAGGGTTTCCAAGTATCCTTGAAAAGGATAACACACTGTTTTTTTTCTTGAGGTACACTCACAGACACTCAGTAACTTAACAGAGTGTTCTGTAATTTTTCATATTATAAAAGTGTATAGTCTGTACTCATCACAGATTTGAGTTCCTTCACAAGAAACCAGATCTCTCCAAAATTATTTAGTTGCTCTAAGTTGGGCAGAAGTGTTTCCTAGCAACAGTGTGTCGTGTCTAACGGTTGCTGAGGTAAAATTAGACTGGGTAGAGGGCTCCTAAGAGAAAGCGCAGCGACATATGACTGAGGAAACATCTGGAGAGGCCAGATCACAGCAAGAGATACCGCAGTGATGCTCAGAACTGATCAGAGTGAGTGGTGTCCTGCAGCGCTCCGGCACCAGATCTCACTCACCAGGTCTCACTGTCATCTGCCATCAGACCTGATATACCACATTGCAAATGCATAGAAACACCCTCCAAATGACACAATGACACAGGTGAATCAGAAGAGCTGATAGAAAACTTCGAGATGTCAGTAATTTCTCTGGTTATCTGTTTATACATTTTAAAAACACCCTAACAAAACACAGACCTTAAAAACACAGTAGCAATAACATAATTACAGTGTAAAAACACTGAATGGTTTAAAAAGTGATATCATGTAGGTCGTATACTTTATATATTAGTCATTTTAGGGCTGTTCTGCAACAAACATTGACTTACCAATACCCTAGCAACAATTAAAAAATACATTGAATCTATAATAGCAACTAAATGAACATGTTCGAATCACATATAGTTAAGAAATGAAAATGTTGTTGCTCTGGAATACTCTAAAAGTCATTAATCTGTTGAATTGTTGATTTATACAGCTGTTGTTGATTTTTAACAGTTAAATATACTCACCTTAGAAACACACTATCAACAACTATATGTTGCTCTTAACATCTAGATATTAGTAATGTTTCTATTTATCTGTTCATAGGGTTGTTCTGCGACAAATATGGCCTTTGCAACACCCTACCAAAAACAGAATAATAGTCTTTGATTCATACAGAAACAATTAAGGTTTTATAAACAGGGTTTATTTGTAAAGCACATTTTTATACATTGTCGATTCAAGCTGCATTTAGAAGAATAAAAACAGATCAGACATAAAACAGACAATAAAACATATCAGAGGTACAAGCAAGGGACATAAAAATCCTTAAATTCATAGAATTAAATAAAAACAGAAGTTCATATGCGCAGAGCTCTTCAGACACCTTAGAAACACACCAACAAACTCGACTAATAGCTAAAAACCCAAACTAGTCCAATTGAACAATATCAAGCAGTTCTCAACCTGCTGATTTCTGTAACTTACCTGCTTATTTAGGTTTTAGAGTTCTGAAAAACAGACAGTCTTAGATAAAACCGAGCAACAGCACACACTGTAGATACACGCTAGTAACAACCTCATCACAGAGTGTACAAACCTTGAATTGATTAGGTTAAGTTATATTGTATTGTGTAGCTCTTAACCTCTAGACATCAGTCATATCTCTGTTTATTGATTTATAGGGTGGTGCTGCAATAAACATGGCCATAGCAACACCCTAGCAGCAACACACAAACATCTTAAACCTATAGTGTGATAGCAAATTATAAACATAGAATCACATTTACTGTAGCTAAGAACGACTTCTGACTTCTCTCAGACCCCTTCAGAAACAGCCTCCAAAACATCCAGTTTCAATTTGGAACAAAGAGATAAAACACCACGGCAATGGCTCATTAAAATTTTTATATCATTTTTTATACATTTTAGTATATCAGAAAATACTTCAGAGTCACTCTTGCTAAAGATAATTTAGAAACACAGATGCCACCCACAATATGTAGAGCAATCTACAGCCAAAAACATTTCACAGCTTGGAAACACCCTAGCAACTACCCCGAAAGCCCCATAGCAACAAACTTCCAGATGGTGAAAATGGCTTGAAGGAAAAAGCTAACATCTAAAAGAAAACAAAGTGTACACAGAAAATCTCAAACATGATTCAAGATCAGAGTTCTAAAGCATTTCATGATGAAACTGAAAAATGCCCAGAGAATGCCTTAGCAACAATATAGCAACACCCTGGCAACCACCTTGATCATGAGGAAACTCTAAATTCAGATCAAGCACTGAAGAGAGAGAGAGACTCTGTGTGAGTATCAGCGCTGCATGAATTAATCCCATCATGCTCTCTGGCTCATATCATGGTGACAGCAGGGGAACGGCTCACTGTTAATTAGCTGTGAGAGAATCAGAGTGTGTTTAGCTTGACCGTATCTCGGTGAGAGAGTGTGCTCATTGTAATTAGTGCAGAATCTGAAAGTGTGGCACCCCCCCTGAAAACAGAACATTCACACAAACGAAGGCTGACAAAGCTTTCTAAACACAATCAACTCACACACACAGTGGATAAGACAGGCGTTAAATACCATTCTGTGATGTCATTGAGGTTAACGCAGTGATGTCATTGTATCTCCTGAACAGGGACATCAAACCTGACAACATCCTGCTGGACGAACAAGGTAAGAGGAGCGTCTCTTCTTCTCCATACTTCTCTATAATCATATTCTGAGCTCTCCACATTATTCCCAGAGACATCATCATGCCTCAAACTCAATAGAGAAAGCAGAGCCGACCAAGTTGCACCATAGCAACCACATGGCAAAATGACAAAAACACCCTATAAAACGCAGATGTAACAAGCTACTATATTGGTATTATTAATTTGTGTGCTTTATATAATCACACCAATTTAAATTGGATGAGAAATTACTGTTCTTGTATTAACAGTTTTGACTTGTATATGTATTTGATTCTCTCTGTTTCTCTTCAGGACATGCACACTTGACAGACTTTAACATAGCAACGATAATTAAGGATGGAGAGAGGGCAACGGCGCTAGCAGGAACTAAGCCTTACATGGGTGAGAAAGCAGATCAATAAAAAACGATTGTTGTTATAATACTTAATACAATAATTTCATGATAAGTTAGGACAAATTATTAGTTCACTGGTTTATCCTATCCATGAGATTTACCTATTCCCACCTATTCTATCTCAGCTTCTCATAATAGAAATTGTATCAACTGATCAATATACCAAAGCAGTGAGGGAGTAGAGGAAGAAGATAAAGACAGAAGAGGAAAAAAAGGAAGTCGTTTTTTTTAAGTAGAATTTATTATTAATGTTAGCCTAATGCAATTTAATATATTGTCATAAACAAAAAAAGGAGATTTATACTCTATAATAATAGTTATAATGCAGTATGGGATGAATTAAAACAATCTTTGTGTCTGCATGTGCACAGTAGGCAAATTTGTGTTGGAAAAATCTCTACAAAAACCACCATGATGTGCACTAAATGTGGTCCTGGAGGCCAGGAACCCGGCACTTTTTTGGTTCAACCATGATGAATCACCCCTGTTGAACTAATTAAGGTCCTCTTGGCTTGTATAGTTTAACAGCTGCAATATCGAGACTACAGCATTTTTGCTAATAGTACAAAGTTTCCAGATTAATTTGCCTCAAAGAGAGTGTTTCTAACAAATGGCTGAAAAACTTGCAACAATTCATTCCAGACATTCTGTGTTTTCTGAAAATGTAAAACTGTAGAAAAATCTTTCTGGTTCCATCAGATTCCATGAGCTTTCTCTCTTGCAGCTCCAGAAATCTTCCAATCATTCGTGAGCGGAGGAAGCGGCTATGCATTTGAGGTGGACTGGTGGTCTCTGGGAGTCACTATCTTTGAAGTTCTGCGAGGATGGGTGAGATAATCTTGATTGTAAAATACTCTAAAAATATGAGTGTGATCACAGGTCTCTCCACACAAAGATAAGCTCCTTGATTCCAGATGGAATTTGAATAGCTGTTAGTTTTAACAGACATTGCTTCTCTGACTCTCTCAGAGGCCATACGACATCCACGCCAGTAACTCTGTGGAGTCCCTTATGCAGCTGTTCAGCACCGTCAGTGTTCAGTACAGCTCCAGCTGGAACAAAGAACTGGTGTTGCTTCTGAGGAAGGTGAGGAAAATCCAGTCAAGATGACCATAGCAAACAAAATCAAAATCTTGATAAAATAAGCTCCATTTTGACTTCCTTTAGTGTGCTGTCCCAACTGGTGACAGTGGCTGCGTTTGCACTTAGGAGTGTGCACGTTTGGGACTCATTAAGTAATTTTTACATGGTATAATGATAATATTATGGGTTTCCTAAAAGTACCATGTTCCGCTTCAGATCCATTTAAAATTGTTTAAAATAATAGTATTATTTCCTTTTACTTTCTATTATAATCTTCCACTTCTTTTGGCACACCTCAACTACAAATACACCAACTCGTCAGCTGTACATTGTTAGCTTAGCGGCTAAAGCTAAAGGAGTGTCTTTACATTACCATTGTGAGTAGAACATTTGAAACTTGCTACATTATATGAACTTTTTTTTCATTTTTTTGTATGGTCGCATATTCCCATTTACTTAACATGTAAAACATCTGTCGTTCTCATTTTTTTGCCTGCTGTTGGGAACACAGAGTTACAAAAGCTTTAGCTCAGGGCTGTCAAACTCAATTCCTGGAGGGAATTTGCCCTGCACAGTTTTGCCCCAAAACTAAACGAACACACCTGATTCGACTGATAAAGCTCCTCTGGGTTTGTTTGAAGCTTCTAACGTGTCTCCTGAATCAAAGTTTGAATAAAAACCTGCAGGGCCCTCTAGGAATTGAGTTTGAGACCCCTGCTTAACGGAACAGCAATGCAGTATTTTTTAGAATGAGGTTATACAATGTAGAACCTTCTAGCAGTCGATGCCCAATCCTCAAACAAAATAACAAGTGACTGCATTTCCAGGTATTATAAAGATATAGAATGTCCAAAAGCACTTAATCTGCTCTTTCTCCTAATAAAATTTCCTCTGAAGCTTAAAATTTGAAATAAACCCTGAAACCTCTGAGAATTATTTATTCACTCCACAATCACACTCTGGTGGTGATAAGCTATCTCGGTAGCCATCAGCTGCCCAGGGGCAGTCTTGACAGGTCGTGGCTGCCAAACCAAGCCTACAGCCTCCTGACCACCACCAAACACACCCACCAATTAACTTTTTTTTTCATTAAAAACTTTTAATGAAGTAAATAAGAGCAGAGAAAATATTTTCAGAAGTACTTACAAGTACACTCTTCTGCTGATTTAATATAAACACAAAAAAAGGGTTTTAAAAGTATAGGATTTTTTAGACCTGCATATTTTGTGCATTGATCAATAAATCAAAATGTATTTATATAACAAATTTTTGCAGTTGCTTCAAAGTAGCTTCACTGTAAGAAGTCTTAATGAACAATTTTATGGTAGAGAAATAAAATGCCTGTATATGATTTAACTTAGAACTATTGAGTTCCTTGAGTACCAAGAGTATTTTATTCAGTCATCTGTGGTGGAGAAGCAAAATACCACATCACTAGTACTTGGTCAAACAGCTTAGAATTTAACCTGGTATTTTATTTTACCAAACATACAACTATGACTCAAATTTAAAAACACTCAATTCTTCCGCTCATTTAAGGCCTTGTTAAAAAAAGAGTTTTCTTACACAATTAAAAAACATGCATAAAAAAGTATGGTTTTGAAAATAATTATCTCCAAATGAAACTCGACTGAATAGCTGTAAAGACAATGTCAATCCAATAGATGTCAGCCGAATCCTCAACCCTGAAGTTTTATTGTCAAATCAAAAGCTTTGAATTTTGTTTCACTTGTGATTCATGGTAGTATATTCCTTTGCCAGCTCACACAAAGATAATAACATCTCTAAAAAAATATTCTGCCATCATTTACTCACAGCTATTTTGCTTTATTTGAGCATTTGTTTGCATCTGTGTCGAGTGAGCAAAAAACCGACACAGACCTGCATATTGCTGAAGTTTGACATATCTATTTTGTGATTAGATTACATGTAGCCCTGTACATGTTATAAGCCATGCTTTAGCACAGCACAGTCCTCCACTCTGTACACCATTAGCCTTGAGGCTTTGTTAAGAAAAGCAGCTCCATCAAAGACCTATACTTTGCTTGGCCTCCAAGGGACAATGAAGCACCTTCAGCCTCAGAAAGCAGGTCACATGAGACTCACTCTATTTAACCAGTGAACACAAAACACTGAGGCAGGATCTTCAACATGAACAGAGATGATCTTCAGTTCTGTCTTTGTGTTCCTGTGCGCAGCTACTGACGGTGAACCCCGAGCACCGTTTTTCTAGTCTGACTCAGATGCAGACAGCTTCCTTCCTCTCCGACGTCAACTGGAATGACGTGTGTGAGAAAAAAATGGAGCCCGGCTTCGTTCCTAATGTGAGACTGATTCAAAACACCTCTACACATACACGTGCATGGAGAAAATTAATATTAGGTTTTTCCACTGCATTTGTGCAACAGAAAGGCCGTCTGCATTGTGACCCCACCTTCGAGCTGGAGGAGATGATCCTAGAGTCCAGACCGCTACACAAGAAGAAGAAAAGATTGGCCAAGAACAGGTCCAGGGACAACAGCAAAGACTCGCAGTCTGTGAGCAACGCACACTAATGCACACACTAATCACACAAACAGACTCACACCAGATAACGGGTGCATCTGTTTTTATGTTTTCTCAGGAGAACGAGTATCTTCAGGAGTGCCTTGAGGTGGTTCAGCACGAGTTCATGATCTTCAACAGAGAAAAGTCAGGAAAGATTTATTTATTAATTTAAGAAGCATGGTGGTGCAGATGTTAGCCCTACTCCCTTTCAGTGGTGTAGCAAGCTTTTTAAAAGTGTGGGTGATGTTCAGACAGAGGGGTGTCTGTAATGTGATTGTCCATGGATACGTTAAGATCATTAACATAAACTTAGTTGATTAGTTACAGTAAACTACACACTAATTTCATTTAAATGTAAGCAAAGCTGAACTAAAATGGCTTCCATCTAGTGCTGTTGATCGATTACAATAATTAACTAATTATTCTCACAATTTTTTAAGTTAATCGCGATTAATCGTGATAAATAGCAATGACATGACTGAGACTTTTTTTAAATCTATAAATGTAAAATGTAAATAATTATTGTAAATTGAAGACAAAGAGACTATTTAAATAAAAAATATTATTGTTTATTGAATTTTTTTTAACTTGTAGCACAGGTTTTGTCATTAAAAACAACATACCTGCAATAAATCATCAATATCCTCCAAATTTACTTTTTGCTTCTCTTCTTTGGTGGATGTTAGTTTGTGGTCTCTTTAGACTCTTGTTTTCCAGGACTCTCTACCATTAACAGCTTCCTTTTTGTAGAAACTTTAGGTATTTAAACCTTGAATCAATTGCAGTAGCAATCTTCAGCCGTATGAAATTAGTGCTGTCCTTCCTTTTTGATAATCGGAGGTAAAATCATGTTTGAATTTAACTATAGGCTGATCATCCTCTGATGACTCCATAATTTTGCAAGTGGCACAAGGCTGCCAAAACCACTTACTTACATTACATTATTCAACACCATATTTATTACTTACTCAACTTTTTAATATTGTTTTACACTACTTTGAACATATTTTTATTTTATGCAGCAAACCTTGACAGTGGACACACGCACACACACGCATGCACACACGCACGCACGCACACGCACACCCACACACACAAACACACACACAGATGAGACAGAGCTGTCCCATTAGGTCATGAGCATTGGATGTACTATGCTTTAGTTGCCCAAAAATCTCCATGTACTGTTGTTCCTCAGTTTAACACAAAGCTAGATTGAAGGAGTGCACTTTCAGAGCGCTGCGATGCCTTAGTAGCTGTCATTGCTCACAGAAGATGTGTGTAGCGTGCTGTAACGTGTCCATCCTCCATGCCTTCTCATCGTCATTACATCTTATTCATACTTTGTGTAAAATATGTCCACCACAACAGGAAACAGAAAAAACTGTACCCGGGTTAATAGCGTAATTTTTATGCGTTATACAATTAAAATGAATCGCATGCGTTAATGCGGTAATTTTGATAGCACTAGTTTCATCACATCCTTCCTAATGATTAATGACAAAGAAAGAGCTCAAAGTGAATCTAAATGTCTTCTAGCAGACCCAAAAAAAGGGTTATCACATATTAATTCCAAAGAAATATGTTAATGTAATTTTGACATGAAATGTTAATTAGGAATCAGACATCAATCTTCTGATTTTAATGTTTTACATCTCTGATCAAATAGTACAGAGTCTTTGCGATATGCGATAAACTTCACTGACAGCATTTTAAGGTAAATATCATCTTTTTTTAGTTGCATCTGTTGTCAAGTATCAAACCATTTCTTATGGCCAAAAATTATAAAAGCAAGGAACCCATGCATTAATTTGTTCATGATTGGACTATTGTAAGGCTCTGTACTACAGTATTAATGAGTCAACCCTCTACAGGCTGCAATTATTCTGAAACCCAACAGCCAGAATTCTCTGCGGGGTCCAGAAGCAATGAGATACCAGAAAAAAATGATTGATTGTTTTCCAGTTATTAAATGATTTAACTATATATATGTATGAACTTTCTGAACTTAAGTATCAAGACTACCGTGGCACTCACCACCAGAGCTGCCCCTTCATTATCTATTTTAAGGATCATTTATTAAATAATGAATTAATTCTTAAAGTGTAGCAATTACATATTTGTGAAATGTTTAGAAGGAAAATATATTTACTTTTAGAACTGTTGCTTTACAATTAATCTTACTGAAATAATGCACAAATAACTGATTGTATCCTGTTAAATCATAATTATATGATAATGTTCACATCAGACTATTTTACTTCCTGTAAAAATTCAGAGCTTCCACCTTATATGAGAAAGAAGTTAAGAAAAACCCACACAGCAAACAGAGTTAGCATAAGAAGTTTCATTCTGTTTTATTGATGTACAATATTGAGAAATTGACAATCACGGTACAGTACTCTCAACATGAATATAACATGTTGAGTTTCGGTTCTTACATTTATACTCTAAACCCAGCCCATATATTCTTCTGGCACATGTCAGCCCATCCTGACATAGAGAAGGACCTAGCATAGGCCTACAAACACATAGTAGCCTAGGCCCTTTGTCGAGTACACAGCATGTGAGAGTGATATAAAGAAATCATAAATCATGAAAAATCAGTTTTTCCACCACACCCCTGAGTAAAGTAGAAAATAAAATATCAGCTTAAACTATGTATTGTAAATGATTTGGCTTGACTATTGACATAACACTGAAAGAAGTAAACTTTCAAAAGGCGCTTCATTTAGTAACCTTAAACTAGTGTTTCTCAATTATTTTCTGTCGCACCCCCTAGGAAGAAAAAAACATCTAGAGCCCCCCTGCGCAACTATACATAGTATTAATTGTCTTTAAATTTATTATGAGTACACCTCTGTATAACACACCATCCTTTTTAACGTATAAGATAAAAAAGAAAGATGGACCAACTTACAACAAAGAATAGCCTTATTAACTGTAGCAGAAAAGATTTAAGGTGCATCTGAAAGGTAAAAAAACATTAACTCCTTAATAAAACTATTAACATTGTTTGACTGACCATGATAGCTGGCAATATTCGGCACGAATGAAAAAGCTCAAGCAGCTTATCAGCGTGATTGGGGTGTAATGTCTTTAAGTGACGCCTTCATTTTTTTGCCTTCATGCTGTCCGCTGCCAACATTTTTAGACTCAGTAAGCACACCTGTCTCTCCTCGTCTCCCACCGGAGTCACAGTGAAGCCAAGCGCTACATACGAGTCATCATATTTCCTCGTCTTAGCTTTTGGGAGACTTTCGTTTGTCTCTTTATCTCCTTCTTTCTCTGCCTGTCTTCTACACTTTGTGTCTACACTTCATACTCTGCCAATGAGAGCGCCACTGTCCCCTAATGTAGTGGAGTGGTATTGCACTTTAATTTAGAACAGTAAAAAAAAATAGAAAAATAAAAAAGCATTTTTCCTCAAGGACAAACACGCCCCCCTTTGGCGAAGCCTCGCGCCCCACTATT
This sequence comes from Danionella dracula, assembly GCA_900490495.1. Lineage (NCBI taxonomy): Eukaryota > Metazoa > Chordata > Actinopteri > Cypriniformes > Danionidae > Danionella > Danionella dracula. The sequence continues at coordinate 13,994,819 of UELW01000778.1, forward strand.
TGAGAACCACTGCCTTAAACCAAGTGTTGCTTGCTGCAGAGCAAAATAGGAGGAGCTTGGGGTCAAGTGAAAGTTGAATTAGTTCAGGTTAGGGTTAGTTTTTATTGAAGACAAACGTTTCTAGTAAATAATTTTAATTACAAAAATAACTGGAAGGACTTCTGTGTGTCTGAAATGAGGTGTATGTCTGCGAAGAGAGAGCGAGAGCTCAAGGTGAGAGCCATTTGTCACTGCAGCGAGGACCCTTCCTTGTTCACAGAGAGGATAATTAACAGGAAAAATAAGACAACAAAAAACGAATCTTCAAAAAAAAGTTCAAATCTAAAGTTCAAATGAGCTAAAATTTGGAGAAATCGACTCTTTGTTAGGTGTCTTTAAATTAGACATGTGATAAAAGTCATTTAGCCAGTTCCTTCCAATGTTTTATTATTAATTAGAAAATATTCAAATTTCATTTTGAATAGAAAAATAAAAATCCTTATTTAATTACTAGACTTCACCTGGACTGACCCAGATGCTAACCCCTGTTCCCACTCAATCAAAACCTCTCTGACATAGATTAGTTTTGTTTAAATGATGAGCAGAGAAGGAGCGATAGCAATAAAAAAGAAAACCACAAATCCCTCAGAAATCACAAATTAAAGACTGAAACTCATTCCACAAGAGCTCTTGATTGTGCTAATGACTGTGTCATTGAGCTGCATGGCTTAATCATGCAACACATGAGACCCGTCTGATTACAAACAGCTGAGCAGCTGAACTTAACCTCCACACCTGAAGAGGGAACCAAACATAATCAGAAACATTCAATCACTTTTTAATAGTTAATGAACCTTTACATTAAAATGTTGCAGAAAAGTCAAACTGATATATGCTATCATAAGTGAAATAGGTGATATTAAGAGCTTACTCAGATTATCTTACAAAGAAAAGTCTCACTCGTTATTCCTTCAAAAAACATTGGAGAGATTCAAACTAAAATAGGAACACTTTTGGTGTTAAAAGACTTATGGTTATTATTGTGGGGTTATATAGAAATAGATTATCAACAGTTCCTTAGATGACAACTATGGAAGATGAAAAAATAAATTAAAACATAGAAGTAGAAATAAATCAATCAATAAATAAAAATAATATTTATTTTTAAATGCTTAAATAAATAATTGTAAATTCATGCATTATTAAAATTTTGTATTAAAATTACAAGTTTTGTAGTTTTGGCATAAAAAAAAAATAACACAAAAATAGAGAAATAATCCAGGTGCTTGGCTCTAGATCTCTCCTTGTGGGGATTAGCGAGAGCCATTTAACTGACTGAAACAAATGGATGGATGAAACATATTTATGAATAATGGTTTGTGAAAAATCATCACGTTATCCATAAAAATGTCATGTTGTGTAGTTTCTAAGCTTCTGATTATGTGTGAAATGTGTGCCTATGGCTTTTTGTTATTCAGGCTGAATCGTCAACCAGAGCAGGAAGGATGCAGCGGAGCGGATGGAGAGGAAGAGAGAGAAGAAGAAAGAGAAAGAGAAGGCGAGGAGGCGGAAGGAGGAACAGAAGATGAGGAGACAGAGCTTGACCCTGAGGCCTCCAAACTGAGCATGTGCGGCTCAGCCTGCTCTTCTCCAGGAAGCAGCTAGCGGCTAATCATCTGATACAACACCAGGCCATTAACACAGAAGAGCAGCGCTCGAATGAAAGAGTGATTCATAAAACCACCCCCCGGATATATACCTTTTACAGGCCAATATACATCGCCATGAATAAAATATTGCCTGAAAATATCGCCTGAAAATATTTCAGGCGATGTTTCCACAGATGATTTATAATGTAGATAGGCTGAAAAGAACTACAGACAGCACAATTTTTAACTGTTATTGATATTTTGGAACCCCCTCTAACTAATATATCAGCCATTTATATCTATGCTACAGATGTAACAGCTAATATAAACCTTCAAAAATAATTAACGGGACACTATCCTGCTCATAAATCATCCTGAATAACATAGTTAACATAAATCTGCCTTTATTTTAGTCTGTGTACTGTAAATATGCTGAAAGGGATTTTAACATCAACATTTTCTGCAAAATAAACTTCTTATATTCGTCATTGAGCTGAGTATTGGCTCACACAGACCACTGCAACAAGTATATAAACTCATTTATTTCTAAGCTCCTGTACATGCTGCTAAACTTTATAATCGAACATCTTTTTTGTCTAAATTTCAAATCCCCCACTTTGTAACTGTCACAGAATCATACAACCTGTAAGAACAGTTTAGTATGAGAGCGATATTAACACATTTTAGACACTTATGAATGCAACAAGGGAATACTTTTATATGTTTAAATCTTCAGAGTGGATTACAAAGAGGTGCTGGAACACAATACCCAGAAGTAACTTTTTTTTACCAACATCAGTTAACAAAATCCCTCCATAAACTGATGGAACTGTTGAGATTTTAGTTTTGGATTGTAACTCTAATGTTACCAAATGCTAAGATACTGGATAATCTTTTAAATTGTCATTTTCAACAAATCAGTCCAAAAAAGCAAACGTTAATGTTAGCTTCAGTTAGCTAGAGATAATGCACATTTTAAGATTAACTTTTCAACAACTGAATATTTTACTACTATAAAACTTAAAAATATCAATAACAAACAATTTTAAATGTTAGCTGATACTAACTAGTGTGTTTATCCACATGGCATAAATAAAACGATAAGTACCTCAAAGCAAATATAGACATCAGTGTTGATATCTTATCGTTAAGTGAAGTGCAAAGACAACTTTATCAATTCCAAAGCAAATGATTTGCTCTGATTTGAATTGGTTTTGAAAAACCAAATCAAACAAAACTCCATTGCTAAAAGTACCTGACGCACACAGATTTTTATTTTATAGAAATCATCTAATGTGCTTCAAAGGAGCAGCAAGCTAATAATATCCAAGTGGGGGCAGATAATCAGATGTGATTGGCTGATCTTTCCTATCGAGACTTGGCAATAGATCAATTAAATATACTGATCAATCAATCAATAACAAGTATTCTGGGTATTTCTTTTTTTTTGCTAGCTTTTCTAGCCTATTATAAGAAATTGGCATAAACCATATTCACAACCACTCTGTCATTATTTTTGCCAGGTTTCTACTTTTCGTATCACAGCTGTGGTTTTATATTCATCCCATTATTTCTGAATCTGATCCAAGATTGGCCGAGCGCTGCTCAGGATTGACAGTCTGTTGGAGAGTGTCTGATCTTCTATGCAATGCAGCTATTCAGCATGACTCGAAGTATTGATTCAAAGGCAACCGTAGCATGGACTGTAATTGAAATGACTGTAAGAGAGGATTATCTTCAGGAGATGATCCTTCACTTTCACCCTGATGCGGATGCTGTATTAGTCTCCGTTGTGGCTGCTCAGAATGGCCCTACACTGCTCACATGTTGCCAAGCCACTTCCATGACTGTTACAGACGACTCAAGTGCGTTGGTTCCCCTCATCTATATGAACTGAACTCAGTAAACCTGTCGACTCTCACTGGACGAGAGCTTCAATGCTGATGCTTCATCTCTTTGCTGCTCTACTCTTCCTCTGTAAGCTTGATTTAGAGTACATTTCGTTTCTTCCTGGCTAAGGAGTCTGGGATTCTCCAGTGTAGCACAGACTCGCTCCTGTAGCATTAAGCTCACTGCAGAGGCTTTTCAGTAAAATACTTGAACATTCAGAAATCAGGATGCACTTACAAGAGAGATTGAATCAAGGTATAATACTTTTTGAAACAATTTTCGTGTGTGAATTCACCTGTATTGGTTTCCCCATAGAATTTTTGTTCAATTCTGTAATTGAATCAAAATCCTGAAAAATCTAGAGGAAAAATGTATGTAGATGAGTGTTATCCAAACGTGTTTTCAGCATCTCCCCATGAGACCTGATTAGCAAAGGTGTCCATACTCACATCATCGCAACTGATCGCGTTCAATATTAAATTCTCTCTGTTACTGGTTATTTGGCATGGGTTTATTTTAAAATGACTACTGGGAGAGCACTTTATCATCCGTACTACACTTATTTATTAGAAAAAAAGACTGAACAATGTTGCTCTTTCATTAAAAACACAATAAAAAGCCCAATAGGAAGTCATTAACAAGTTTGCTATTACATTGATTAGCTAGAAAAAGAACGAGTGCAATGCATTTTGATTAGCGGTCTTGAAAAAGGTTATTAGGATAAGCATGAACCTCATCATTAGAATATTTAAGTGCGTTCCTGTGGTTTGGATTTAGCTCGTTGTCAAGCCCCTCAAATATGCCAGTAGGTAGAAAAAAATTAAAGGTAGATAAAGAAACTATTTTTAGGAAACAACTTTCATCAGTCAAGTGACTGGAACTTCTCCAGTAATCGTCACAGGCATTATCTAGAATTGGGTTATAAGGACCCATTTCATCTACTGAATCATGTGAATTGGGTTGATAATGTCCAGTGAAAGGCATAATATTATTTGAAGCCCATCATTTAAGCCATTTAAAGGGTTGTGAAATCCTTGTTTAATAGGAAACCATTTATTTTTTTATTATTTGATCAAAATTTGGAACACACTGATAGATTTAATCAAATGTATTTGTGTTGAACATGATTTAGCACAGGTTTAGAGTTTATTTTTAAACTAGTGCTGCCAAGTCTAGTCCATCAAAACTCTAAACCAAGTGTTTTTAGCAAAGTTTTTATGGTTACTAAAGACAAAAAAGTCAACTATTTCACCTCTATTAAACCTCTTTCTGGTGAAAGCTGACAATGCTGTTACAGTGAGTAAAAATGTCCCTTCCCGATGATTCTATAGATATTGAAAATTAGACAGATTCACATTTATTTCTCTCACTATGCTTTACTTCCTGGCTTAACATCAAATACATTGGTTTTTCACTTTTGGGGATTTGTCCAGGATTCCGTAAATATTCACAAGTCAGAGTTCTCTTATCCAATGAGAATATGTGATTTGATGAGTGCAACAGATTTCTGAAAACTAAGGCAGACCCTCTGAATATGTCATATTTTTGCAGTGAAATGATAAACTCATCATGTAGGAAAAAGTGAACGCATAGCTGCTTCCATGACGTCTTCACAGTTTTATGTGGAGCTGCTGAACGTGAATGAGTATCAGCCCAGATGTACACAGAGAGGTTTTATTAATATTAAAACAAATAAATATTAAAAATCTCTTCAAGTGTGCGGGCACAACTTGTCGGCAAAGACGCCAAAGCTTTTGTACCATTAGCAGAGCCATTTCTAACCTGTCTCCCTCTCTGTGTGTGCGTGTTGCTCTGGTGGTGGAGGACCATCTGTAAACATGCATTTATTGTTCTAAGTAAATTATGGAATGTTTCTGAGATATCATTACAGTTGTATTTAGCCAGAAGTGAGAGATTTTAAACTAATGCATGTTGAACCTACTGGGACTGGAGTGTGTGATCCTGTAGCTTTGAAGAGCTAAATAATTTTCCTCTGAATCTTTAAAAGCATGATCATGTAGGTCCAGTGTAGGATATTTTAAAGCCCATCAGTGGTTTGATGAACTATAAATAAAGCATTAAAATGAGCAATGTGATTTCCTCGGGGCTTCTTTGAGTATCAAACTCAATCTTGAGAAGATTAAAGGCTATTATTGTGCGCTGAAGTCTAAGATTCATTGTAATTTCTTGAATGTTTTTAATATAGATCATGTTTATTTTTATTTGTAAAAACCGTACTAAACAAAAATGCAAAAAAAAATAATTTTTACATTTGCAAAGATGTAATTGCACATTGTTAGATCATTTAAATATGGTTTTTATTTTCAGTTTTGACTCTCTTGATTTTACATATTAACTACATAATTATATCCATCCTGCAATGATGCAGGGGGTCAAATGAATGAATGGAGCACCATCGTTTTTTGGTGATTTTTGTATAGAATTTTGGAAAATTCTGCATAAAGATAAAGGATAACAAAAACTGAACATAATGGTCTGAGAGCAGAAATAAGACTGTTAAAGCCTCTCAATACTCTCATTTCTGTGCTAGAGCTGCTTTACTACCTTATATCTACTAATCCATAGGCATGTCAATCTTTTGAATTCTACTCTTAGTAGAATGTTCTGATGACCTGATTCGTTTAGTCTCTTGGAGCAGTCACCAAAGAAACCCTGGATCTCCGTCACTCTAAATCAATAGGAGAAACACAAATTCAAACATCAATGAGATGTGAGGCTTCTTTCACATCAGCCTGAGGTAGAAATAGTTTTTATTTCCTTCCTTAGGAACACAGCTTGGATATATGATCCAGATGTTCCATAAACAAACACAAATAAACACACCTGGTGGCTGCTCCAGAAGGTCTACGGAGTGCGTGTCTTGATTACGAAGGGTTTGATGTTCAAGACCCTCAAGAGCTTCCAGAATGAGATTCATTTCAGACTCCAGAAGCTGAACAGAGTCATCCAGGCGCTGAGGGATTCAATTCACATCTTCAGTCAGGTTAGAGGTTAGGCTCAGTTCAGTCTTGTGATTCGTTTCAAATCAGAATGAATCACTAGAGGTCAGTTTAAGTTGAGTGACTTATCTGACTTTTGTATTACTCAATTTAGAGGTTAACTTCAGTTCAGAGAGTGAGTCATTTCACTTCAATATGACTCAGTTCAGATATTAAGTTCAGTGATTCATTTCACTTCAATGTGACCTTTGCTGCGTCCCAATTCGAATGATTACACTGCACCTTTAAAGTAGATACTCATTTTCAGAAGAAAATGTACATACTTTTTAGTGTGTGAGACAAGAGTGTGCACTACCCACTAAAATGTCACTTGACGGAGTTAGTTATGTCAGATCATGTTATGTCACACAATGTGTGCGAGAACTTGGCTCCTTCTCTTCCGTTCCTTCATTAAAAATATTCTAATAATAAACTTAACGCTCTCTATATTGATATTGTGTAATCTTGTGCTTCTTTAAAAATGAGGCATATTTCAGAGAGAAAACTTCCAGAGGTCCCAGAGAAAACTCTTTCCATCCGAGTGCAGTGGATTATGGGTAATACCAGACGGTTGAACATTCATGGATTTGTACTTCAGAACCTAACTGGAAAAAGTATACATCCGGGCAGCGCCCAGACACTTTTTTTTATGTAGCCTATGGTTTGGAACACCCTAATTCTCATTTTGCACCCATAAAAGTTTGAATAGTGCCCGAATTGGGACGAAGCAGAAGTTATGAGTTATTCAGTGATTCATTTCACTTCAACATGACCCAAATCAGAGGCTAAGTTCAGTGATCAATTTCACTTCAATTTGACTCAGTTAAGGGGTTAAGTCAGTGATTCCTTTCACTTCAATATAACTCAGTTCAAAGGTTAAATTCTATTTTTAATTTCAATATAAAACAACTCATTTCAAATTTAAAGTTCAGATGTTAGGTTCAGTGATTCTTTTCACTTCAATATAACTCAGTTCTGAGGTTAGGTTTAGTGATTCATTTCACTTCAATGTAACTCAGCTTAGAGGTTAGGTTCAATTATTCATTTCATGTCAATGTGACTCAGTTCAGAGGTTAGGGGCAGTAAAGTATTTTTTTTTTCAATTAATGATGACTCATTTCAAAGGTTAGGGACAATTCAGGAATTTATTTCATTTCTCTATGACTCACTTCAGATATGTTTAACATTGTAGTCAACCATTTGATGATATTACCTTCTCCACTGAGTCCATTCGCTGATGCAGAGCTCTCTGTTGCTGACAGTTTGAGCTGCTCAACCCTGAGGGCACACATACAAATTCTGAATTTCACCACTCACTAAATCACCACAGAATACTAACCATCAATCACACACAGAGGAGAGCAGGATTGTTCTGGAAGCAGTTCCGTAAACACTGGTCTACCTACCTCATTAGACTCAGGTGAAACAGAGTCAGGTTTGAGGAGTTCTTAAATCAAACATTTTCAGAACTGAGTGAATGGCTCCTTTAAGAGCAGCTGAACCACACACAGTCGGGTGGAACTAGTCTTTACAGAGCCTATAAACCAGAGTAGCGCTCCTCATTCCAACAGCCTGAGATCACACAGGACTGAGTTCACTTCTCCTCTCTCAGCACAGAAGAGATCTCTTCATTGGTACTGGATGAGCTCCAGCAGCTTGTGTGTGAAATCTGGGTTTGAACTGATCTATCCATGAGGAACACATGTTAAACCAGAACAAGATGTTCTTTTCTCTTGCTTTTTGTGGGGTTTTTTTCAGTACTGTCAATTCATTACTCAAAATAAAAGTTGTCAACCAAACTCAAACAGTCTGGAAAACATACAGATGTTGGTGGTTAAATCCATCAGTAAAGCCTTGGTTGATACGATATTGGGAATTCAGCGAGTCAAGAGTTTCCTCTTCTGCAAGATGTCTCAATGCGATTCTGCTGGAACACAACGTTTCCTCTCTACTACAGAACACCAGAAGTGATCATAAATATTCAAATACAAAGAATGTATCTGCCATTGGAGATAATCTTCAACCTTGCTTGCCCAACAGAACCTTTAAACCTCTAACACTTCTAGCACAGTGGAACTCGGAAAGAGGAGAAAAGAAAGGTGGGTTTATTCAAGAATAAAAAATACTCTGAAAGATGAAACTAAAACAAAACGTAACAAAACGAAACAGGAAAGCACAACGTACAAACATTGTCTCAAAACTAGACTCCACACAGCCATTTTCTAAATAATTTTAGACATCGGCATGGCTCGGTTTGGTATAGTTTTGCTGAACTTGCCATGGAGAAACTAAATGCAAACATATATTCAAAACAGGTGAACTGAGGAGTGCTAAATTAGGATTGAGGCGTTAGAATGAGTGCAGAGCTAAAAAATGAGAACCCAAACAATTAGAACTACTTAACACAATGCACTATGAGAAAAATAATAGCGTGAAACCAAACATGTAATACCAATAAACATTTAAACCATGAAACATGTGAAAACACATCAAGGAGTCAATTTTCATAAACATCCTAAAACATAAGTTAAGAAAGACTCAAAATTATACAAACTTTTGAGAAACAAACAGGAAACACAGAATTAACATGACAGGATCTTTGTGAAAATAAACAGAAGCGTTACCTGTTGCAAAATGACCAATCAGGAGCAACAAGGGGAGCATGGGTGTTGAACAGAGTATCATCTTTAATCTACAGAGAAATACAAGCACAAGCGCTCAGTTTTTGTCCTTGAATATTTTTTATTTAATTTATGAAACATTTAGAGTTTCGGTTTCAGTTGTTCAGTCAGTGGCTGTCTCTCAAAGTTGACAAAAACCCAAGAAAAAAAATCAGTTCTGCTTGCAAACCGAAAACGCATTTGTGCTCGTTCACCACCAAGCAGTGTTTCATCTCCAGAACAGAAAAAAGTTTTAAATAGTCAAAGAGAAAAATATCAAATCACCTAATCACCTTCCTTTGCTTCTGATTCACGGGATTTCAGATGAGAACATGAAACAGAAGTGTCCTGTGTTTAGAGTAAAAGGGACGAGGGTGGGACGCAGCAGCAAGACTGACGCCAGACTCCCAGGATCATGAAGAGGACTCATAAATCTCCTGCATGGGCTGAACAAGCCCCCTTTAAAGATGTAGCTCAACCCAAACATTATGAATCCGTCATTAACTCCTCCCCTTCATCTGGCCGAGCCATTAGAGTCTCTGGCTCAACCTTAGAACACAACTGAAGATTCTTTAGGTTTAACTGAGAGATTTACAGCCCTGAGACGATGACACCATCACTGTCAATTCAAAGATCAAAAGAGAGAGAACATCACTGAATCAGACCATCTCTCTCTCTCTCTCTCTCTCTCTCTCTCTCTCTTCTAAGTACACACACTCCTGAGGCACTGGATCATGGTAAACATGTCAGCCTAGATTAAACTGGAGCGACTGTGGTCAGCTGGACGACCTCAACTCAAGCAGCTCTAATGTGATAAACAAGAGAGAAGGGGGGGGGGGGGCTGAAAGACAGAAAGAGAGAGAGATTATGCCAGAAGACTAGATTCTTGAGTTTCTATACCACGGGTAGGTTATTTTGGAAGTCAATTTGAGAGATGTCCAGTGTCCATTGGTCCCATGTAGATTTGCATTGAAGGCATGTTTGATGTCACAGGAAACACAGGAAATTTTCAAAAAAGGAAAATATGCATAATACAGATAATCTGAATCTGAACTCACAAACAAGGCAAAGAGTCAAAGTAGTCATCAAAGATATAAAAACGAAACAATCAGGAAAGGCCAAAAATCAAACAGAAACAGAAAACAGTCTAAAATCACCACAGGGAAAGAGATCCCATAAATATAATTTGGAAAAGCATCATAGAGTGCCAGGGAATATGTACCCTGTGTTTTTGTGAAAGCTTCAGTCAAGTGGCTGAAGAAAAAATTGTGAGATCATTTTGATTTTAAAGGGAACTTTCTCTTTAAATGCTAGGGTCTGCCGCACATCCAGCCTTGTGTAAGAGTGTGTGTGTGTTTGTTGGCTGGTCTCTGAATTCATTATCTGGACTGCTCACGTGTTTCCTGGAATGAGAGAGCGAGAGAGAGAGAGAGAGAGGAGAGAGAGAGAGGAGAGAGAGAGAGGGAGAGCGAGAGAGAAGAGAGAGAGAGGGAGAATAAGAAAGAAGGTGCAAAAGAGAGAGAGGAGGAAGCACAAAATAAGTAAAAGAAGAGTGGAAGGTAAAGACGGCAAAAGAGATAAGTAGAGCAAAGAGAGAGAAATTGAGAATGGAAGAGAGAGAGAGAGAAGGAGAGCAAAAAAGGAAAGGGAAGAGTAAAAAGACAGAACATGTGAACGAGAGAGAGAGAGCTATAAAGGAGAGAGAACAGAGGATGAGGTAGAGAGACCTGGTCCGATCTGATCAGGATCCTGTTGTTTTTATGTGACGAATTAAAGCTGTCAGGCCTCCACTGTGATGTTCAGAGTTGGCCACTTTCTGTAAATCTCATCTGTTTGTGCCGAGAGAGAGAGAGACAGAGAGAGAGAGAGAGAGAGAGAGAGAGATATGAAGGAATCATTCATTTACAAGCTCCATAAAACACATCATGCAGATGAATAACAGTCGTGCATGTTCATGAATATGCTCCAGGCAGAGTTAAAGACTGATGTTTTCACAAAGCGCAAATATCCAAGACTGTGAGAAATCATAAAGAATAGCCAAGTTATAAACAGTTTACCAAAAAATATGGTTGCTTAAAATAATAAAACTTAAAAAACAAAGAGAGCACCAAATACAACTACATTTCTATCAACCAAATTACACTGAATAAAACCCATAGAAAGTAGCCAGTTGGCAGTGAGAACTAATAAATATCCTCAACACACTCCCCGACATTGTACAGACTAGTAGAAGGAAACCATCAATGACACCAACAACATATATAACCCTGGTAAGCATATTTTATTTTCTTGGCATTCAAGTTTAAAGGGAAACCTATGAAGCAAAATCAAGTTTGATATTTGATATAAATAAACATCAAGTCCTTTTTGTATATTTTGTAAACAGTAAACTAGTAAAGTGACTCCCTTGCCAACCACAGAAATTTAACTTGGCATATTGAGGAGAGCTGTAAGCTGTTATATCACATCCTGACAATGTCATAATAGATTAACTCATAAAGATTAAAAAGGAAGTAAAGCAAAAAGGACACACTAACAACCACAAAGGACATATTAGTGACTTACTTGCAACCATGCAAAAAGACAAAAAAACACACCTATCACTAACTGAACTGCAGTGGTAGTTACCATAATAGCTTTAAAATACATTCTACTGATCACACAGATTACTCATGTAAAATCTTGGCCATAAATAAGAAGAACCTGTCTTCACATAAAAAAACACCACAGCATTGCAAATCTCTCTCAAAAATCAGCTCTCATTTTCACTCATCACATCATGGTTGACTATTTTTAGCCTTGTAGTGTCTAGAGTATAATCAGGGGTCAGAGGTGTGGGAAGAGGATTTGGCCTGTCCTGGAGGTCAGGGTTGCGGTCATCATTCAGCCAGACCAGACACTGAGGCCATTATAGTATGTGTGAGTGAGGTAATTCCACCACGATCCTGTTAGACCCACTGAGGGTTTAACAGAAGCTCTGAACCAGGAATAGAGCTGTGGCTGGGAGTCTGTGACTAATGATAATCCCTGCTTAAATAACCCTGACACTCAAGCTACCATCATGGAGAATGGCAGAGATCCATCACAGACATGCATAGACACTCAGAACATCTTAGTTTTGTGAATGGTGAATATCCAAATACTACTTCAGCAGAACACAAATTTAAAACTCGAAACTTCCACGCATTCCTCTCAAAATAACTGCACTTATAGTACCTATTTATCATGTAAATGTGAAAAAAACCTCAACCAAACAAAAGAACAAAGGCATGTAGCTCACAGTCACAACACAATGACCCTAGCAACCAAACAACCCTTGTTTAGTCATACTAAAGTTTTCATATTAAATAATTAAACAACATTCAACTACAAAAAAATAATACCCCAAAAACACCCTTTTAATTGCACAACACCTTAGCACCCACATCAATCTGAGGTAACCCCTTCAGTATTATAGCAACACACTGAAAAACAACCCAAAACATCTAATAACAGCACCCTAGCAACCACATAATTTTAGGTGAAAACCATAGCAAGCCTAAAAGTAGTAACACTTTACCAACTATAAAAACACCTCAACAACATACTATCAGAAAACCTAGCAATGCCCAATTTACTACACAACACTGGAGCAACATCCTAGTAACATAACATAACATAACATAACATAACATAACATAACATAACATAACATAACATAACATAACATAACATAACATAAAATAACATAACATAACATAACATAACATAACATAACATAACATAAAATAACATGTTATATGCATAACAACATACATAAATACATGTACACTACCAGTGTGACTCTGTGAATTTCTAGTAACTTCTAGTAATTTCTAGAATTTCTTTACAACCATGTGCCATTGATGTAACACTTTTGTAACCTTAAAACATTGTAGCAACACCTCTTCCTTTCTCACAATCAATGTCAGAACATTAGCCACAACCCTGAGTACACCTTTACAGTGGTAAAAAGCTGGAAACAACAAAACCATAGTGACCTTAAAGGATTGTAGCAACCCCCTACAGACACTGCAACAACATACTGTGAGAAAATCTAGCAACATCTGATTAGCTACACAACAATGGGATAAGATCATAATAACCTTAAAAATGGTTGTAACACACATGACAAACACACATCCACTACCATCAACTCAGAACGTGTAGTACCACCCTAGCAACCATCTGCCACTTAGATAAGATCATGGTAACCTCAAAACATGGTTGCAGGATGCTTAACATATACACAAACCCTACAAGTAAACAAGCAACCTCTCTGAAAATGCTTAGCAACCAGGTGACACTGAGGCAGCTCTATACTAACTCCAAAAAATATAGCAGCACCTCTACAGATCACACATAGCACTGTCTGTAACAAAGCCTAGCAACAGCCTTAAACGTGATTCTACAATAGTGAGAAGTTAGCCACTGCTTGACACAGAAGACAAATGGTGAACATTCACCTCTGTGGCAACACCATACTGACTACCAAATATGTTACAACATACTAACAATAACGAAAAACACAGTTGGAAATCTCCTTAAACTATTACTGTTCTAGCAAGACAAAAACCCAATCACGACATCCAAGGAAACCAGGAATAGAGCAGTACGTGGATTCCTAGAGCCCAAAGAGGCGCTTTGGTTAATGCTAATCCATGCTTAAATAATCCTGACGCTCCAGCTAACCTCACGCAGGACCACAGACACAGTCTCCTCATAAACACAGTCTGGGCATTCAGGTTTCAGGATGAATTTTGCTGCTCAGTTTTTTGCAAATTTTGTAAACGAAGCTTTGCAGCCTGATGAAGCAGGCAGAGGATTTGATGATGCAGAAGAATATGATCCTTTCTGGCAGAGGTGGGGAACTGTTAGCATAGAAATCCCAAACCTATAGAAAATCCCAGAACGATACTTTGTGTAGACAAATAAGTCTAGCAAACGTGTTTGATTTTCTTTCCTAAAATGTCAAATAAAAAATTAAATACTTAAATTATTCAGCAATTATTCAGAGTTTCAGCAAAAGTTTAGATGTTTGCTATATGATTAAATGCAAATTGTTCAAATTTGATAATCTTAGTGTTCAGTTGACTTGAATATTTCTGAATTTGAAAATCACCAACATTAGTACCTTGTGCCGACTCAAGTAAACCCGATGAACTTTATCTCAATTGTAAGTGTAACAGGCTTTTGAAGCACTTGCTGTTCTCAGTGTCCTGTTCAAGCTCTCCTCACCCATTTAGATACGGTCGCAGTGCTATCTATTTGGTCCATTTTGACCATTCTTCCTACTACCTGTAACTTTTAAAAACAGCTTCAAAAACTTTATTTTAGTTTCTAATTTCTCACAAAATCTAGTTCTTTCTAAAAAAAGTGATATCAAACAACGGGGAAAGTTTGTATAATGAGTGAAACTTGTATAATTGCTTCTTTCATCCATATCTTAATGATTTGACCAAAATATGTAACTAAAAAATAAACAAATTAACCCCTGAGATTCACCTTCATGATCTTAGACCCCCATCCTTCACAAAATATGAACATTAATATCTCTATTGATAACTCTAGTATAGGGCCCTTAAGTGCCATTGTAGATGATGGTTGTTCTTTTATAGTTTTTAATATATTAAACAACATTTAATGTTCATCCAAAGGTCACCAGAGGTTTACTGGTGATTTACATTTATATTTCTGTAATATAGCAGAAATGTTAATTCCAATGGCTCATTCTCATACAATAATAAAACTATCAATTCTTGAAAATGTTTATATAAAGCACAGGTTTATGATGTAAATGTTAGGCAAATACTGCAATTTTGAAAAAAATTTGCTGATTGATTCTGGACTAGAGGTTGTAATGCTGTTTATATTCATCAGTATTTTTGCTTTTATATCAGTATGTTATTGTTATCAGAGCTGGCTTTAATTGTCTGTTAAAGCAGTCAGTTTTGAGAATATTTGAAATGTCTGAGTTTTCTATGGTCATCTGTTATAAACTCAAATTTTTTTCAAATTTATCAACCCCTCATCTCTTTTGACTGTGCTTCCTGACATTGATTCAAAGTTATTTATCAAAGCAAAAACAAGTTGAACCAACATCAGCTGAAAAGATGACTCAATATTGAATAAATGGTAGTTTGGGATGTTTGGGATGTTTGGGTAAGGGTGAACAGGTTTTCTCCAGGTGTGGTTTTGAAGTACCGTTGTATTGTGATGTTAATAGTTTGTAGCATCTTTTGTCTGTTTCAATACAGTTCGAATTCTAAAAGTTTACCGTTGTCCTATCGTAGTTCTGAGCAGTGCAGAGGTTTCTCCCGAACTGACTGCTCCAAACACTCACACACTCATCCCCATGTTCACCTGGAGAACGGACGACTTAAACGCAGATCCACACTCATCTGCCCAGAGAGACTCAAAGACTTTGGAGCTGAGGATATACTCAACGGGGACCTGAGGAACACTGACACACTCCCAAAGAACCCTCCAGCACAGGTGAAGAGCCCGGAGAACATACACACAACCCAGGAGAATCAGAGTGAAGATGAGAAGAGGAAGAAGAGCACTAAACCAGTGGAGAGACACGCGACTGGGGAACAACACAAACCTGCAGCAGAAACACAGACTCACCTGCGCCTCGAGGATATCAATGCTGCAGCACTCAGACTGCAGCAGAACGGCATCCAGAAAACTCCTTGCACGGTACTAGAACACACAGAGAAACATGCACACACAGGTACTCAGGTATCCCTCTCTGTTGTACATAAAGAGGCTGGAGGTAACAGGACTAGTGGTTTATTGACTGCGATTTTGCTGAGGTTAAGCTCTGCAGCCTAGTGACCAGGACAGCAGAAGCATGCAGAGCAGCCGTTGAGGTTTCAGAGGATCGCCTCAGGTCTCCTCCCAATTATTAAACGCCTTTTTCGGACTCTAGATCCAAACTAGAACCAACTCAACGCTGTTAAAGTTTGCTCTGATTTTGGTTCAGATTCTCATCGATATTTTACTTTTTGTAACTGTGATTTTAATTTTGACACAAATTGAGGGTTTTCCTTTTGAATTCCATTTTTGTTTTGATTTTTATATTGAACTAGGATTAAAAAGTTTAATTTGATTCTGAATCCTTTTTGAGTTCTGAATTTGATTCAAGTATAAATGTACAATTTGAAACTTCCAACCGGCTTTTTTTTTTTTTTTTTTTTTTTGTATTTTGAATTTTGTACCTGTTATTTTCATTTAGATTGTAATTCTGACTTTGCAATGCAATGCAATGACACTGATTATTTTTTATTTTGAAATTCATTTGAATCCCATTTTGATTTAGAGTTTAGTTAAGTTCTTAAATTAATTGAAGAGTTCATTTTGATTCTTTTCTACTTCCAACTTTGGTTGGGGTTTTTCTCAACTACGATTTAGACTCTGATTACAATTTTAAATTAGATTTTTGTTTGGATGTTGATACTGGCTTCAGAGTCACATATCTATTTTATTTTAAATGTATAACTCAGATTCATATATCAATTTTAAACCAATACAAAGTAGAATTTTAAGAAAATTAAGAATGAGGTTTGTGATGTTGACTTTAATTGTGATTTAGATTCAGCTATTTTAAAACATTAAGATTCAAGATATAATTTGATTCTAATTTGATGGTTCCGATCAATCAAACAGCAATTTTGCAGCCGGTTCCTGATTCAGATTCCTGATGTCCATTTAGATTAAGAAGCAGATTTGTTGCTAAGTGTGTAATCTTTTTTATTATCAACTTTTTTTTTTGGCTGTGGTTTGGATTAAACTTTAGAATCTAGCCACAGGCGTTTCTAGCCAGTGAAATCTGTGCCGGTCCCAAGCCCGGATAAATAGAGAGGGTTGGAAATTGGACTACTGTTGGTCAAAGAAGGAGAGGAGGGAAAAGGATTCATAGGCAGAGAGAGAAGAGGAAAGGCAAGAGTATAGGTCTGAGAATAGGGACTCTCAACGTTGGTACAATGACCGGGAAAGGTAGAGAGCTGGCGGACATGATGGAGAGAAGGAAGGTAGATATTCTATGTGTGCAGGAGACCAGGTGGAAGGGTAGCAAAGCGCGTAGTATTGGAGGGGGATACAAACTGTTTTACTATGGTGAGGATAGGAAGAGAAATGGGGTAGGAGTGATCCTGAAGGAGGAGTTTGTGAGGAATGTTTTAGAGGTGAAAAGAGTGTCTGACAGGGTGATCAGTTTGAAGTTAGAGATTGAAGGGGTGATGTTGAATGTAGTGAGTGGTTATGCTCCACAAGTAGGCTGTAAGCTGGAAGAAAAGGAGAGATTCTGGAGTGAGTTAGATGAGGTGATGGAGAGTATTCCCAGAGGGGAGAGAGTAGTGGGAGCAGACTTCAACGGTCATGTGGGCGAGGGCAACAGAGGTGATGAGGAAGTGATGGGCAGGTTTGGTGTTAAGGAAAGGAACCCAGAAGGACAGATGGTGGTGGACTTTGCCAAGAGGATGGAAATGGCTGTAGTTAACACTTATTTCCAGAAGAGGGAGGAACATAGAGTTACCTACAAGAGTGGTAGGAGTACGCAGGTGGACTACATCCTAAGTAGACGAGCCAATCTGAGAGAGATCACTGACTGCAAAGTAGTGGTAGGAGAGAGTGTAGCCAGACAGCATCGGATGGTGATGTGTAGGATGTTTCTGGTGGTCAGGAAGAAGAGGGGAGGAAAGATGGAAAAGAAGACCAAGTGGTGGAAGTTGAAAAAGGAAGACGGTTGTGAGGAATTCAGACAGAAGCTGAGACAGGCTTTGGGTGGTCAGGAAGAGCTTCCAGAGGACTGGGAAACTACAGCAGAAGTGATCAGGGAGACAGGTAGGAAGGTGCTAGGTGTGTCAGCAGGAAGAAGGAAAGAAGATAAGGAAACATGGTGGTGGAATGAGGAAGTACAGGACATCATCCAGAGGAAGAGGCTAGCTAAAAAGAAGTGGGACATCGAAAGGACTGAAGAAAGTAGACAGGACTACAAGGAATCACAGCGCAGGGTGAAGAGGGAGGTGGCAAAGGCCAAACAGAAGGCATATGATGAGTTGTATGCCAGGTTAGACACGAGGGAAGGTGAGAAGGAATTGTACAGATTAGCGAGACAGAGAGACAGAGATGGGAAGGATGTGCAACAGATAAGGGTGATTAAAGATAGAGATGGAAGGGTTCTAACAAGTGAGGAGAGTGTGCAGAGAAGATGGAAGGAGTATTTTGAGGAGTTGATGAATGAGGAGAATGAGAGGGAAAGAAGGGGGGAAGAGGTGAACATTGTAGAGCAGGAAGTTGAAAAGATTAGAAAGGATGAGGTGAGGAAGGCTCTGAGGAGAATGAAGAGTGGAAAGGCTGTTGGTCCAGATGACATCCCTGTGGAGGTGTGGAAGTGTCTAGGAGAGACAGCAGTGGAGTTCCTATCTAGGTTATTCAACAGGATTCTAGAGAGTGAGAAGATGCCTGAGGAATGGAGGAGAAGTGTCCTAGTGCCAATCTTTAAGAACAAGGGTGATGTGCAGAGTTGTAACAACAAGAGGTATAAAGTTGATGAGCCACACAATGAAACTCTGGGAAAGAGTAGTGGAAGCTAGGCTAAGAAGGGAAGTGGATATTTGCGAGCAGCAGTATGGCTTCATGCCCAGGAAGAGCACTACTGATGCAATTTTTGCTCTGAGAATGCTAATGGAGAAGTACAGAGATGGTCAGAAGGAGCTGCACTGCGTCTTTGTGGACTTAGAGAAAGCGTATGACAGGGTGCCGAGAGAGGAGCTATGGTCCTGTATGAGGATGTCAGGAGTGGCAGAGAAGTACGTCAGAGTAGTTCAGGATATGTATGAGAGGAGTATGACAACAGTGAGATGCTGCAGGTCAGACGGAGGAGTTCAAGGTGGAGGTGGGGCTACATCAAGGATCGGCTTTGAGTCCCTTCTTGTTTGCTATGGTGATGGACAGGTTGACAGATGAGGTCAGACAGGAATCTCCATGGACAATGATGTTTGCAGATGACATTGTAATCTGTAGTGAGAGTAGAGAGCAGGTGGAGGGACACCTGGAAAGTTGGAGGTCTGCTCTAGAAAGAAGAGGAATGAAAGTCAGTCGTAGTAAGACAGAATACATGTGTTTGAACGAGAGGGAGGGAAGTAGAACAGTGAGGTTACAGGGGGCTGAGGTCAAGAAGGTGGAGGAGTTTAGGTATTTGGGGTCAACAGTCCAGTGCGACGGGGAGTGTGGAAAAGAGGTGAAGAGGCGAGTGCAGGCAGGTTGGAGTGGGTGGAGAAAAGTGTCAGGGGTGTTGTGTGACAGAAGAGTGTCAGCAAGAATCAAAGGAAAGGTGTACAGAACAGTAGTGAGACCAGCTATGATGTATGGGTTAGAGACTGTAGCAGTGAGGAAGAGACACGAGGCAGAGATGGAAGTAGCAGAGATGAGGATGTTGAGGTTCAGTTTAGGAGTGACAAGGATGGACAAGATTAGGAACGAGCACATCAGAGGAACAGCTCAGGTTGGTTGTTTGGAGACAAAGTCAGAGAAGCCAGATTGAGATGGTTTGGACATGTGCAGAGAAGGGATAGTAGTTATATTGGTAGAAGGATGTTGGAGATGGAGCTGCCAGGCAAGAGGGCAAGAGGAAGGCCAAAGACAAGTTATATGGGTGTGCTGAAGGAGGACATGAAGGTAATTGGTGCAAGAGTAGAGGATACTGAGGCCAGAGTTAGGTGGAAACAGATGATTTGCTGTGGCGACCCCTAAACTGGGAACAGCCGAAATAAGAAGAAGAAGAAAGAAGAAGGTTTGGATTAAACTTTAGAATCTGAATTTGATTCTAGTTCCATCTTTTAAGTTTGTTTGGAATTCTCTATTTACATTTGTTTTCCTACTTTCAAATTTGATTCTAATCCTTATTCTTACTTTGATTTTGATTTTAATTCTTATTTGCATTTCCAATTTTAAATCTGGAAATAATTTCTGATTCACACTCCCATAACTGTTTTGATTTAGATTCCAATTTTGGCCTATTTAGATTTTTAGATTACAGAGTTTGTTTTGATCTGCAATTTGTATTTCAATTCATTGATCTCAGTGTTACTTCTCCTCTTTATCTATTAGTACTATCTATTAGTACTTTTATCTATCTATTAGTACTTTATCTATTTGACTAGAAACTTGCTGTTGTTTTGAATTTATTTGTCTCAGCTCTCCAGACTCTCCAAGCAGCTGGCGATGGAGATCTACCTAAAGAAAGAGTTTCTGCACTACACTCATTCTGCAAAGGAGAGAGGGGCCCTGAACCTGCTCAGCTCCCTTTCTAAGGTCTCACAAATTTACACACATCTACAAGCACACACTCTCCTCTACGTCTCTCTCTCTCTCTCTCTTCAGGGTGTTCAAGCTGTATTTGTGGCTGCAGACTGTTCTTTCTCTCTCGCCGTTGCCCATCTCTCGGCTCGATTCCAGCTCTCTGTGTTTGTGATACTCCCGTCGTCTGTGCCTCCAGTGCGACTGTGCTGTTACAGGGACTGTGGCGCAGCAGTAATTTCCTATGGTAGCACAGTACAGGATTCTATACTTCATGCCAAAACGCTCGCACGAGAACATGGGTTCATCTATCTTGAGGAGTGAGTCTGGCATAAACACCGCAGTTTGAAATGTTAAAACGCAATATGGAGGATTGTACACACAAAGGATTGTAGTTACAAGAGAATAAACCCTGAAAAGAAGGCATGTGATGCCGTCATGCACTGATTAGCATCAAAGTGACATCTTGAACAGAACGAGTGCTGCTACCTGGAGGACTGATTTCTCTCTCTCTCTCTCGGTAGGGGGTGTGAGGGTGAACAGGGGTCTGTGTATGAGGCCGGACTGGGTACTGTAGGACTGGAAATGCTGGAGCAGGTCCCTGGATTGCAGGCAGTGTTGGTTCCAGCAGGGGGCAACTCTGCTCTCCTGGGGGGAACCGCAGCTGCTATCAAACATCTCAAACCAGACGTGACTGTCATAGTGAGTCAAACTCTATTTTATTCAATCTCTTACCCTATGAATCTCCACCCAACTCAATCCTCAGAAATTCTCAGTGAAGGAAATACTAACATCTTCAGCTTCTGAGACCAGAGGTCATAAAATCTTTTCGTCAAATAAATGAAAACACATGGAATTTTACAAGGAGGTTCTCTATCTCCAGCTTTAAAAAGACAGAACATTAATAATCAACTGTATTTTTGGTTTATTCCTGCCCCTTTCATTTGTGTTTTGGTTCGTATCAGGGGGTTGAACCAGAGGAGTCTCCGATTCTGCAGAAGTCTCTCAAAGCAGATTCTCTTGTCGCTGACCTCCAGTGCAAACCTAACAGCACCCTCTACAGAGGTGACACTTAAAGTACAACTTAAATGAACAACAATTACTCCCAGACTCAGAAAACGGATAAGAATACTTTAAAGAGAATAAAAACTCACAATTCTGAAGAGATCCCTCTGATGTATCTCATGGGCCTTGGGATCCTAAAATTATACTGACACTGACAATAGTTTTAGTTGTTCTAAACTTATATTTCAGTTCCACTGTTCATCTCAAATATACATAGTCAGTGTGCATTGAGAGATTTTGGAATATTGAAATCAGGTTATGTTTGGAATTAAGGTATTTTGAAGCTCTTTTCATGTACTTGGCAAAAAATCAAGCTGTTGTTTGTTTTCAGATTTGGTGGATCAGAGCCTGGGATCACACTCTTTTTATCTGGCCAAAACATGTGTGGATAAGGTTATTTCTGTCAGGTACAACTAGTTCCTGTCACATGCACAGATCACATTAGATTAATCTAGCATTATTTAGATTCAAGGATAGTGAAGTTAAAACCTCAAGAAACAGTAAAAAAAATCTAATGCACAGAGGATATTGGAACAACATGTACACTACACTTACAACATTAACTTTCATTTAAAGGAGAAATCAAAGGAAAAAGATGCATAATTTATTTAAACAGCCATTTAGATTTCTTACCCCAGGAAACCTAGCTTTTCCATGAATCTAGGTAAAATTGCTATAGTCACTTTGATGTATATGGTCAACCTCTATCCCTCCCTCTGTTTCTCAGAGAATCATATGTGTTGCTAGCAATGCTGCATCTACTGGAATCTGACCAGTCAATGGTGGATGCTGAAGGGGCTCTGGGCATCGCTGGAGTACTGTCAGGAAAACTTCCTGAATTCAGGGGCAAGAGGTGAACTCACTGGTGAAGAAGAAAGATATATATAGAAGATTTTAAGGGGCCTGTTGATGTTGGCTGTCATAGCAGGCTGTTTTTTGAAGAGCTGTGATGCTGTGTTATATAAATAGTATTCGGAGCATGTGTGGTGTTTGTCCAGAGTGGGGGTGATTGTGAGCGGGGGTCGTTTGGATCTGGATCTGCTCCTAGAGAGTGTGGAAAGAGCCCTTGTGCTGGACCAGCGAGTGGGACGCTTCTCCCTGCAGTTGGGCCAGTGGCCTGGAGAGATGGCCAAACTGATGGAGCTACTGGCCAGAGAGGACGTGCGGTGAGGGCACACACATACAATACACTGTCCAACTGAACCTCTGACCTTCGACCCCGGCCAGGAAGAACACTGTGTTGTTGTTTTAGCATTAACAGTAGGTTAATCCTTCTCAGACTAATGCTGAAACGCTGTCACCCATTCATTTGTTCATCACTCATTTAGATCTTGTCAGTGACAGTCTCTCTCCATCCTACACTCTTCTCTCTGCCCATCTGTGATTTCCAGACACTCAAATATAATGTGCCTTTACTGTTAGGCTTAGTATTTTAATGTTGTTTCCTATTTAAAGTATTTTTTGGTCTTTATTTTTGGTCTTTTTATGTCTATTTATTTCTTAGTCTGTGGCTTTTATAGTCAGACATCTTTTTTATCGTTTGGAGATATTTTTTGTAATTTGTCAGTTTGTGATTATCTTTTGATGAGAATCTGTGATTTAATTGTTTATCTGTCAATTTGTTATTTATCTGTTCCATTATTCCTCGATCTATGGCTTTTGATCTCTCTGTCTATCCAGGAGTTTTCCTCTGTGTACATAATATCTTTTTGGATAACTGTCACCTCTTTATCAATGTTTGATCTCTCTTTATGTTCAAAATTTCAATAAGCCTGTGATTTTTCTATTGGTTTGTGCTTCGCCTGTCCAATCTGTAAGATCGTATGTGCTTTTCGACCTGCTTGTCTGATTGTGACATCTTTGTGCTTTTCATTATCTGTGATTTCGGTTCTAACTTTGTAACTATTTTCATTTCAAGGGCTGTCTGTGATTTGTTTGTTCGTTTGTGAATTCTCTGGTCTGTGATTATCTCTGTTCATTTTCTCTGTTGTCTTTTCCCACCTCTGTGATTTTTACTCTTTCGATCTGTGCTTCTTTTGTCCATATAATTTCTTTTTTTGACCGCAAACTGTAGTTTCGACTTGCAGTGAAAGACTTCACTTTCAATCAGGGATTTATTTGTTGCTCTGCAAAGTTCTCACTCTGTAATTCAGCCAGCCTGTTATTTCTCCTGTTTGTGCCTGCCTGCCTTTTCTCACTGCAGGTTTGTGATATTTAACAAAAAAATTATGTCAGGTCGTATTGTTGGTGGTATTATTTTTTCCAGTCCATCTCGGGTTTCTTAGTTTTTCTGCCTACTCTGTTATTTATCTGTTCAGTGATTACTCCATCTGTGACATCTTTTCAACCAGTCGGGGTTTTCTTGTCTGTCAATCCATTCTCTCCCTGATATCTGTAGTTTCTCCATCACTCTATGATCTCTGCAGGTTCTTAATTTTAATGAATCTGTTTTCTTTGTTCGTCTGTTATACATCTGTCCACTCTGTATGGCCACTAGTCTGTGATTTCTCTGCCTTCAAGTTATTTCTCCATCATTAATGTCTCTGCTTGTCTGTGATCTCTTCATCATCCCATTATTTCTGTCTGCTTGTAACTTGCTTTGGTTGTGATATGTGAACTTTATATCCAGTTTTTGATTACTCTAGTGCTTTTTTGTTTCATCTCTGATTTTGATGCCTGCCCATAATTTGCTTGTTTGTCTGATGCATCATTCCATTCTCTGCTCCAGTAATTTTTCTACTCTTCCGTGATTTTTCATGTTTTGATCTCTAGTTCTTGTCAGTATGTAATTTCTTCTTTGTCTGTGATGTCACAGTTTTTCTTGCTTGTGAACAGGGATTTCTGTTCTGTTGCTTCTTATCTTTGTTTTCTCTGTTGGTATGTGACTCTCTCTCTCTCTGATGTTTATCATTAATCTATTATTTATCTGCAGTTCAGTGATGTATCTGTTTGTCTGATTACACCATCAGTCTGTGCTTTCTCTACTTCTCCTGAATCTTGCAATTTCTCTGCTCACAGGCTGCTGGAAGTGTGTCACAGACGGTATGGGGATAGTGCCGAGCTCTTCAAAGCTCAAGTAAGTGCTCAAGAGCCTCCTCACTGTCCATATTTCAAACTATATTAGACGTGCTCTCTAGATTTGAGTTGTAGAGAATTATGCAGACTGTGGTTAATTTCCAAAACACTTGGAGACATGTATGATTGGACTGCATAAGAGTGTGTGTGTTTGCAGGTAGAATGTGTAGTTGGAACTAGGGACAAGACTCAGTACTTACAGCTGCGGAAGAAACTGATGGAGCTGTACCCATCACTGCAGTGGCTTCTGGAGCGGTGACAGAGACAGATGGATGAACATGGACTAGCTCAAACATGCAAATAATGCTCAAACAAATACTTTGTGAAAACCCTGTCTTTGTCCTAAATCAATATTAAACATAAAAACATAATGCACAAAATACAGTAGTGCAGTAAACCAATCCAAATGTTTCAAATCATTGAGTCAGTTACTGAATCTCTTTTAGTGAAGTAGCGTTTAGATGTAAATAACTATATGCATTCAATGTGTCAATAACGTGGTCTATTCCAACTGAGCTGGAGCTTTAAATGACTTCTATATTGATCAAGATGTACATTGGAAATAAAGATTTGACAATGACAGTGTTCTCAACTTGTTTGCTTTAATTCACACAATAAGGCACTGTTAACTCAGATATAATTTCTATTTGTTAAAAAAACGGAATATTTCAATAATCCAGGAAAATACTGGTGAGGTAGATCACCACGTCATGCTCTGAAAACATTAAAAAAAATAAACATTTATTTTAAGAACAAAATTAATAACTGATTTCACTCAAAAAAAAGTAATATGGGTTAAGAGCTCTTTACAAAACTGCAATTCATCCACGTGAATTAAATCAAGAAAGCATGAAAGCTGATTTGCTTTGGGAGCGAGGGATCGGCACAAAAGCTAGCACAGAGAAGAGTTGGCAACACTGTTCTCTGCTTGATTTAAAGCATGAAAAAATTAAGGATGTGACTGAATCACAGTGAACATGAACGTTTTTATCAAAGATGTTCTCAATGTCACTGAAATAACTCTGCTCCAGAACACGAACGACGGATGTCCTTTAACTGAATACTAAAAAGTTCCTTTGAAACACATGCTAAAAAAACATGTGCTGTGCCATTCTCACTGTATTTGAAACCTTTTCCCATCAGATAAAACGGAATGCTTTATTTTTGAATGAGGTGTGTCTAATCAGTGTCGCTTGGATCGTCCGTCAGGGGTGTGTTTGATCAGCAGGCCGAGAGAGGCAAAACCAAAGAGGAACGTTTGAACGAACCACAGCAGACGAGTGGAGGAGCTGTCTATGCCTTTATCACTGGAGAGAGATAGAAAGAATGAGAGAGTTAAAGTCCAAGTCTCACTGCTGGATGCATCACTCTTTGTTGTACAGGGAGCACAAGGATCTCTGCTGCTATCTGGTGGTAAACTATTGAACAGTCTATGAACACCTAATATTTACATGCTTGCTGTTAAATAAATAATTTTTCATTTTACGAACATTCTCCCTCCCTCTTTGTACCTCATTTTAAAGTAGACAGTACAGAAAGCAAAAGGATGTTCTGATCTTATGTGCCATAAGATCAGAACACCCTCTTGTTCTGTGTACTTTCTTTAAATAAATAAAGAAATATGAAGAGTTTCACTCACTGTGCTTCCCAAAAAGTGTAGCAAACATGATTTAGAGTGGTGTGGAAAATTGTGAAATCAACAGAGTGTTTGTTGGCACTTGAACTTTGATCGCTTGAGTTTCCACGTTTCCACATCAGCATACAGAATTGAGATTCATTCTTGTTCCTTCTTTATTTACATATAGTCATGTGGGGTACGTTTAAAGCCAATATAGATCTCAAACTGGATCCAAACTATAGAGGGACCTGTACTACTGGACCACAACATGAGATAACGGGATTACCCTTCCCACTTTTGCTAGACACTTCTCCTGTTCGAGTCAGCCCTGCAATCCCCAGCACAATCCTCATCACTACAGCTTGTTGTGATATATACATCTCATTTTTTGAAGTGCAATGTTATTTCACACACTCCAAGGGTAAAACATTATTCAATCTTATGATGGAGTATTTCTGTCTTATTTCTTAGTCCCTTAAAAATATCTTGACTACCTCCATAAACTTGTTTCTTTCCTTTTAAAAAATCCAAAAAGTTAAACTTTTTGAAAAAAGTACAATGACGACTTAAGGTACTTTAGTTTTATAGCATAAACCACCCTCTGGGGATTTATCTTTCACAACGTTTACATTAGCCAGTGTCTGTGTATACACACACACACACACACACGCACACACACAACAAAAATAGATAATGATAGAATTAAGTAAATACATTTTTTTTGCTTTAAAAAGAAAAACAATTATAACCTGACCCCTTTTTTTTACCAAACCACCTTTTTAACACTTGATCCTACGTCTTTTCAATTCACTGCAGACAAGGTAACTTCAGCAAACCTTAAATAAGAGATTTTGTAAAGTGTCGAGCACACACACACACACGCACGCACGCACGCACGCACGCGCACACACACACACACACACACACACACGCACACTAAATCACAGTTTCCAAGATGTAAGGCAATATTTCATTATGTGATTAGTCCATGGAATCTCTTTTATGACATAATGACCACAAATTTAATTTGATTTAACATAAAAGTGTTACAATTTTAAGTAAAAATTTTTATAACAAATATTTGAATCTACAAATCCCTCAGCCTTAATTGTAGTTAAAACAAACAAAGATTGCAGTTTGTTTTGGCTCTTCATGCTGTTCACTGATTTAATTTATTATTATAATAATGTGTCAAATTTATTAAGAAACAAATTTTCCCTGTGGCTCCTGAACAGGTTTCTTTTCCCTTTTGTGTCACCAGTGAGCTATTTAGGCCTAACAATTGTGAACCGTTTCCATCACCTCACAGCTTGTCTGATTAAACACCTGCTATTAACAAAATGACACCAATGACAAACACCAAAAAATCGTTTTTCTTTCTAATTATTCCTTCCTCAATCACTTTTTGTTCAGTAGAGATGACCTCTATTACAAACTACCTGAGTTACGCTTATTGCATATTGTCAATCCCTCTAAGTTGCTTCGAATAAAGGCGTCTTCTAAATACATGTAAATTTATTAAGACAGTTTGGTCTAGCAATTTTTCAGTTGCTATTATCTTCTTATTATCATCCATTTCAAAGACTAGTTTTTATCAGGTCAGGGGTTTTATCGGGAGATTTGCTTTAATAACACTTGGTTATAAAAGCTTTTTTTGAGATAGGATACTTTAACCTTGTTTTAATCTTCCATCAGCTCACGCAGGTCAAAATATCCAGCTAGTTCCTCCCTTCAGAACTCTGAACTTCCGGGTAGTATAAACATGATATAGGCTTCTATCCACCGCAGCTCTTCAACTCATGAGCTCTTGAGCTCTTTATTTTTGGGGTATTTATGTCTACAGACTACAGTGGTGTTTATTGCTTTATTATTCATATTTCTTTGCACTGGAGTACCCCCAGAC
Organism: Danionella dracula; assembly: GCA_900490495.1. Classification (NCBI taxonomy): domain Eukaryota; kingdom Metazoa; phylum Chordata; class Actinopteri; order Cypriniformes; family Danionidae; genus Danionella; species Danionella dracula. The sequence continues at coordinate 14,022,979 of UELW01000778.1, forward strand.
ATGAACATTTGGCAATAAAGAAAATAAAGGGAGAGCTGCTGTTTTACCTGCAGAGCTTCATTGCAAACAGAGCCTCCAGCAAATGAATGATCCATGTCAAGTACCACCTGAAACACAGACGCCACCACTATCAGCACCATTATAACCAGTGATGCTGACTGGTTTGGGTGGGTTCCTCACCCGTAGTAGAGCAGTGAGTAGTGATTATCCACCAGATGTTTCACCAGAGCTCCGAACGGACCCAGAGAGGAGTAGGGGATCAGGTTAGGGCCAGAACACAGCACACTGAGAGAGAGAGAGAGAGAGAGAGAGAGAGAGAGTGCAAGCTCAGCTTCACATGTTCACTCTATTATCTGTCCTCCTATGACAGAAAGCCAGACATCGACCTGCCTTGTGTTGTTGTGTTTATCTGATCAAACTTTTATTGTATCTCAGATCTCTTATGTCTTAATATAACATACTCTGACAGATAGGAAAAGTTCAAGGACAGATCATATATATATACATTAAATGTACATTAAATGAACACAAGATACTTTGATCCTTGCAGTTAGAAGTTACCTCACGGAGGAGAAAGTTCGCACCTCATAAAAACTTATACGATCTTCTAAGCGTATTATTAGTGTCTGAAACTCATCAAAGTTTTATCATCAATCATCAACAATAGATAAGTTTCACTCACCGTGTAGAAAGCGAGGGATAGGGTGACGGTTACGACCCAGAACGAACTGGAACGTCTGAAAAACGAATTTCCGTCGCTCTTAGCCATTGAATTGTGTATGTTGGAGAGTAAAAACGGTAGAAGATCAACAAAGTAAGCGTAACTAATTAGTCTACTCTAGTCGTTGACTGTGGAGCACCCGCTCGGTCTGTCTCCATAGAGATACCCGCTGTGACCGCAATATCCGGGATCTTCTGCCACAAGTATTTCCATTGGGCGGAGCTAACATGAATATTCAACGATCTCTCCACCAATGGAAATTTTTCTGATTTCCTTTAAATTGTCAATTTATGCAAAGCCAACACATTTCTTTTTTAGCATTTTATTATATAAACTATTGTTAGCTGCAGATTGGAGTAAATAGATCAATAAATATCAATCTATACATTTGCTCAGATACACAGCTAGGTTACATAGCTGTAGATATGTCTACCTCTCTGGGTTGCAGGTTGTACTTCTGAAAGGGATCTAAAACTCCCTTCATCTCCAGCAAAGCTCATTTTACTCCACCTCCAACACCAAACTGGAGCCACCACACATAGCTACTGTAGTTTCGTCTTACAATATTTCACCAGAAGATGGCAACATTCAATCATTAAAATTAAATTACTCTGACAATCCCTTTAATCAGGTTGGCGTTCCAATCCAGTATTAAACAGCTTTTAACGGCAAACACATTTATTAAAGGTGCAATATGTACATTTGTGGACAAAACTGATTCTGCAATCACATTAAAAATGCAGTGGTGCATAGCAGTCTAGCAAACTTTTTCACACTTATAATAGCCGAGGATTTTGATAAAACACTGCCAAACAACAAGCATAAGTGGTTTGTCACATTTATTAACATAAGCAGAGACAACAAATAGAATCGGATATCAAAAATATATAAATAAGACATCTTACAAAAGTTTGCTCTGAACATTTTGAAATAAAAGTACAAATCTACATCTGTTGAAAATAAGTTAAGACAGAGATGCACATCGGATGGCAAGAGCTTAGAGGCTGAGGTAGATAAAGCTCTCGATCATTCATGACTGATTCCAGATCAGCAGAAAGAGGTTTTGTCTAGGAACATTGGCACAAAATGGGAATTTAAGATCTGCATTTCATCTAACATAGTTCACACACAGCACAGATAAACACTGAGGAACAGCGAAAATCTACAGGTGTGGTTGTGCGATGAGTGTTTCACGCTGCATGTATGCAAGAAACTTGTTCATCCCGCATGCAGATCATGGGCAGTGATCTGGATTTCAGCCGTGTGCACTGCAGCTTTTAGTTGTCAAGTTAAAAGACTGACATGGGTTCTCTATAGTCTAAGATCTAGTCAAAATCTCCCACCCGGACCATGTTCTGAAACAGCTATACATGAAGCTTGTGGTCGATTCACATCCAGCATATTATAGGGAAGTTAAGGGCTAGCAGGGGGTGCTGGAGAGAGGAAAGTGTCTGTGAAAGCTGTGAGCCAGTGTGTGAATCTGCTGAGCAAGACAGCCAATGTGGCTTGGTTCAGGAGAAGAGTAGAACGGCCGTGGACCAGGGTTCTGCATGAGGAAAAGAGTTGGGTCTGTATTCAAAGCACAGTCTCCTGAAACCATAGGCTGCTGTGAGAACCACTGAGGGAGCGGTTCCGAGAACGAACCCTCAAATGATTGAGAAGGCTCTGAAAGATGCCCCGACCCTGGTGTACACTGTGGCTCTGGCTCAAAGAAGGTTTGGACCGGAACAGAACAAGCCTCAGGATACGGCTTCGAAAACGACTCGAGCGCAGGAATGAAAGGGTTTTCTTGGATCATCTTTGGCAACAGATCATAGGAGGTTTTCAGGATTGGTGACAGGAATGAGTCGGAGTATGGCTCTACCAATGGCTCCGGGACCAGATGAGACTTTGGGAATGTCGCGGAAACAGCGGGAGCCGATGAGTCAAGAGTTGGACAGAACTGAGAATCGTTTATCAGTTTCTCAAAGGCTGTGAGTTCTTCAGACAGGAGGTCTGAGCAAAGAGAGGGAGACGAAGAGGAGCTGAGGCTGGAAGAGGTGCTGTAGGGAGAAGAGCTGTAGCTTTCTGGTTCTGAGCTGCTGTCGCTGGCCCAAATATCCACACAAGTCTCTGAGATCCAGGAGTCCCTCGGCATCTCACAAAGAAGCTGATCTCCTTCAGGGAACTGGTGTTCATCGTCAGAGAGTAGCTTCTGTCTGTGATACTGCGCCTCCACCTCACTGCAGAACACAACTAGATATCATACACTGATAGAAACCAGCCAGAGACGCTTGAGAGGAAATGGAGAGGCTTTCTTACCTGACAAGATGGTTCCAGCAGGTGATGGTGTGTGTCTCTGCATTTGCAGCTGCGTGGATATAGATCCAGCTACAGGTCTGATCCTTACACTGCATCCTGATCAACAGTTGAACTTCGGCTTCTCCTCCGGGCCGCACTAAAATGAGTGAAGAACAAAATAAGGATGATGATAAATTATCTATTGCAAGTGATCAGGAAACATCTTGACATCACATCTCGATTTTAGTCTGATTCTATGTTTGGTCTATGTTGTGCTCATATAGCAACCAGACCACGTAAGAGTTTATATAGAACCAGGCCGAGACTGATCTTTTTTAACAGTCCAAGTCTAATCTTATTAGTGCACACTGAGGTTTGGGTGGCTTCGTTCATATTTAACCTAAAGATGCACACCGACTGAGCCATGGAATTAGAATTTGTTTAATCAAACCAAACAAGACATATGTGAACAAACCCTAAAATATAAATGTATTTACAATTTCGTTTTGTCAAAACACTTCCCTTCAGAGATGGATGTTGAAGATGGAGGAGAAAATGAAACCAACATTGAAATTCATGATGCGACAGAGAAGGTAATGAAGTTGGTTTGCACTAAATAACGCTGAGGAGGGAGAGAAAGGAGAAGAATCTGGATTAAGTCCCTAAAACCCCTCTGCTCTGATCCTAATATTGCTGTGCTAAGGTGATCCCCAGGAGTGTGTTGAAATGTGAAAGACTCACCGAGTGCAGAGTGTCGATCGGAGGCATGTTTAAGATCTTCGGGATGAAGGAGCTCATACCAAGACTTTCCAATCAGTTCGTCTGCTGAGAAACCCAGGTGGAAGAAGACGCTACACACACAGAGACAGATAAAGGTGAATCTAATCCTCACATCACCACTCTAAAACCATGGCAGCAAGCTCTTCACTTCTCCCTCAACAATGCATACCTGTGGGGAGCATGTGTGATCCTCATATCAGCTCTGTGCTCTGTGCGGAAGCAGCTTGTGCTTTCCGCCTCTTTCGTTATTCTGTCGGCGGTAGGTGAACACAAACAAACACACACACCATTCTGCATCCGTCCCTTCACTTCCACGGACAAACTTAACGTGCTGTTTTGGGACCTCAAAGATCCAGAGCTGCTGGAACTTTGGATTCGAAGTGCTCTGGAGGATCGAAGGTGGCAGACAAAGGTGATTGTGTCTGTGAGGGGGAAAAAAAAGTTTAAACAACATTCCTCCTCTCACTCTATCCAAACCAATCTCTCCCTCTTTCACCTGCAGAGGGATCGAGGCGCTGTAGAATCTCTCTGACTTTATCCTGATCTTCAGAGTCCAGGAGCTGGAAGAAGGAATCCTTCTGAAGAACATCCACCTAAGAAAAAGAGGAGATTAAACCCAGATTCCATGCTTTTCACAGAAACTGATTTGATCATTGATCTTTCCTTTTTCTGACTCACCATGGAGGATCCAAGAAACTCTTGAACGTTTTCTGACACGTAGAGCAGTTTCCCATCTCTGAGAAACGACATGAAGAACCCCGGGAGAGCCGGCAACACGCACGCACTTGGAACGCACACATCAGGCGAGGGAAATCTAGGCACTACACGAAGGTAGAGCAGATATATGAGATATTTGCCTCTCCGGAATCTTTTCACAGACAGAGAGAGTATGTGTACCTGCAAGGTGCACACTCTTCCTGATGAACACACAGCTCAAATTCATGGCGTGCAGGTAAGACAGCCGCTGCTGATCGTCTTCATGTATAGGGAGCATTTTCTTTAAGTTCTGGATCTCATAGTTGATCAAGTCTCGACGGGCCTTCGACGCACTCTTGGTGGATCTAAGGACACAAATGGTTCAGTCAGGGGTGGACTTACCATTAGACAAGTCTCCCCAAATTTTTAGGAAAATATATATACTTTTAAAGTTCATTCAATTATCAAACTGCTTTGCATTTAATATTTTTCCTTCAGTAATGTCAAGTAAGCTTTTACAATGCATGATATTTGTTGCATTTAACAAATATTCACAAAATCATAAAAGACTTCAAGATCCTTGATTTTTTAGTCTTCAAATGTGGTGGCTACGGTCCAGGATACAATATTTTACTCTTAAATGTAGCAAATGTAAGTTTAACATTTCCAAAAGATGTTGCACAATCCCACAAACGTTCTCTTAACGTTTAAAACAATTAAACAACAAAACGCTTTATCTCTCTACACCTCACGTGAAGAGTACTGCATACATTTGTAATTATCAAATAATTAAAACGATAATAATAAAATCAACAAGGGGCCCCAGTGCGTTCTTTGCCTCGGGCCCTAAAATGATAATGTCTCTCGGTTCAGTACGTGAACCATTTTATAGCCTTAACACGACGCTCTAGGAACGTTATTAAAAACAATTGAATGTTTGTAACGTTACTAATCAACGCTCCAGGAACATGAATTTGTTTGTGGAAAGTTTGACTATTTCTAAGTTCGATCGGTGTTTGTTAGGGTTGTAGAATTTAGTAACATTAACTCTGTGAATACTCATATAAATAATATATAAATAACCGCATAAAGACTGACCTGAAGCGCGTGGTGGCACGGTGGATCCTCTGGACGCTCATCCTCAGATTCCCGCGCGGCTCACGGAAACACCCGAACGGGAGGAAAACGCGCCGAAGATCTCCGAAAAGCTACGATTCTGCAGGAGAGCTAGAGATAAGCGAGAGAGACCGTCACTGAGGTGCTTCGTCTTTCTGACTGGAGAGAGTGTGAGCTGGTGCCTGATGGCCTGAGATCTTTATTGTCCCAATGAAGCTCAAGCTGAGACCCTCATCACGACCCCTCCCCTCAGACAGATATATATAGGCTGTGTGAAAGCAAAAAAAATAGCATAGTTGATACAATTAAAAAACGCAATCATAAAGGGGAGTTGAAAATTGAAAGCTTTATTACAGGCAGCCCTGATTAAAGTTAAAGAGGATTTTTGTAATATACATTTTTGTGTCCCTTAGTAAGATAGAGCAGTTGAAAATGAGATGGTGTCTCACAATTATGACAGCTTTTCATAATTATGAGATCGAAAATGTGATTTGTGAATGCAATGAGTTTCTATACAACTTTTTTTTAAAGTAGCTTCTTCAGGTAGAGCGAAGGTAATATAGTCTAAGAGACCATGTTTTACTCTGGAAGAAGAAAAATACTGCTGATCAACATATCGATACATTTTCAGAAATAATTCATCATCAGTGAAACAAACACTTGTCACAATCAATACCTTTGCTCAAGAGATTGAGGTTATTTCAGAATTTTATTTACATTTTATTTTGATTATACAGTATTTGAAAACGTTGAAATATTTGGAAAAACTATGTAAATTGACAGAAATTGAAAGTACAAGCAAACAACTGGTTTGAAACCTGTAAGATAGTACTGTTGTTAAATTTACTAGACGTTTTAAAGCTTAGGTGAGTATTTTGCTAGAGAAACAGCCTCTCCTAAACAGTGTTTCACGAACACACTCACCAAGGCCCGGGTTCATCTGTATACTGATGCACAGAATCCTGATCTCAGTCAGTTCATGCCAAATAAAGATGATTCAAGCCAGTTGGTTAAGTGCTGGAGGAATGAAAGAGCGATTAGAATAATGATCTCTCTTTCCTTGCTCTCCACAGTTTAACGCATGTCAGTTAAGTTAAAGCCGTCCTCTCCCGGGAGGCCAATCAGTGATGGAGACAATACACACACAGGTGTGTTCTGTCGTTCATGATCACTGCAGATGTTGTTGACCTTTAGCTTTCAGAACCTCTAGCAGCCAAGGCTCGGTAAGGTCACGTCCATAGAGAAAAGAGTGTACACGATTGTGCCCACACACCGCTTGATCCTCTGATTAGTGAGCCTGTTTTACCACTGATATAGTATCGGGTTTAAACTGGACTAAAGATTTCAGAACAAACATTATAACATTTGTATCAGGCCTTACATTCATGCAGCTGCCTAGGAGAGTAGTGATATAGTAGATATAGAAGCTCACAATAAGACTGAGGGGAGTAGTATGAGAAAAAGGAGCACAAGGTGGATACAGGACTACAAAATAAATAGAAGAGCAAAATAAGCTCATGAGGAGATGGAGGAAAGCAATGGAAAAGAGGAGGACAAGAGAGGATAGAGGTGAGCAAGATTGGGAAAATAGGTACTGGAGACGGAGTACAGGAGAAAGTAAAGAGGACAGAGGAGCAAAAGTGGTCCATGAAAAAATAACAGTGAGAGATTATTTCAGGATAAACATAAAGAGAAGTCAAAATGGAAGAAAGACAAGAAGAATAAAAAGGAGTTCAGGAGAAAAGGGAGTGAAGGAGGAGTGAGAAGGCGCAAAATGCGAGAATAAGGACCTCATGAGAAAGGGATAAGTACAGAAAAAACTAAGGGAGGACAAATGGTAGAAAACAAACAAGATGTAGACAATTTACAGATAGAAAAATTATAGAGGAGTAAAGGGGAGAAAGAGGACCTCAAAGTGAGAGGGAGATTCCTCTCTTCCTTGGAACTCAGTTATTTTCTCCTCATCTCAGTACTCCTTCTCCTTTTCTTAATTAGATATCCTTCTCCTCAGGAATATGCTTTTCTCTCACCTCATTCAGTCAATTTTTCTAGCACATTTTCCCATATTGTGCACTATTCCCCGAGTCTAATCTCCCGCCTTTGAGACAGTTCTCTTTTTTTATCAGCTTCAATAGTATCTTTCCTCTAATGAGTCCTAGTTGTCCGATTTTTTCTCAACACAAACCAGACTCTGATCAGTTTCAACAGTGATAAGACTTGTTCCAGACCTGACCAACCTCGTCAATGTGAAATCTCATTGAGTCTGGAGGCACAGCTGTGAATGAACAATACACAAGTAACTATTTATAATCGTTTATTCAATCAGGTCCCATGCACACACTTTGTTTTCTGCAGTCTGAAGATCCCAGTCTGATCCCAATCAGAAATACCACGAAGATCCAAAGCAGTCAATTTCTTTAAAAAGACGCAAAAAAAAAGTTGAAGGTCCAAATAAGAAGATTCGAGTAACAGAATCCGGGATGGAAGGTCTGAATCAACAGATCTGGTTGAAAGATGTGAATCAGAAGATCCGAATCAGTCAGCAGATTACAGTCAGAGCCAGCACCAGCTCAAGAGATTTGAGCTTCCGGATGAGTTCAGATCCAGTAATGAATTTCATCCGGTTATATTACAGCTGTTCTCATCCCTGAGAGGAGAACACTGGCCGGCTGATGTTGCTGTTGGTGGTCATGGCTGCCAGCTCCCACCTGAGAAAACATGCACAAAGAAAGGCTTATTCACAACTTTGTGGTAGATGTCCTAGAAGCAGCAATGAATTTAAAATGCAACAAAAATACGCTGGCCACATTCACTTCAAAATAATTGAGATCCAATCTTCTACAAGATGCTGATTCTAATGAATGGTTTTCTATATAACCTATATGAAATAATTGAGACACAGGTGTCACCAGCCATTAAGGTTTTCAGGAAATGTACTTATTATTTTTTTATTTATTTTTTACATTTCATTAAGGAAAATGAGGTTGGGCTCTTATGGGTTAAATGAGCTTTTTTTTATTGCATTCACTTTATTATTGCTTGAACATCAGATTTAGTTCAACAATATTATCAAATCATCAAAACAATATCAGAAGTTAAAAATGGTAGAGATAGGAGTAAAATGAAAAGAATGAATGTTACATTATAACAAATAAGCCTTCTTGCATGACAACACCTGGAAGTGATCATATTTCTACCAAAACAACATTTTGCAAATGACTCCAAATTTCAAATATTTATTTAATTTCTGGGTGCAATGTTTTGAATAAACTAATAGTTTATGTGATATTTTTTTTTTTTCATAAAAAAAGTTTTGTTCAATCATTTTGTTGACATCAGTTTGTACGAACAACTTGAAAACTTGAGAAATCTTACAGATGATTTCAAAAATTGATCGAAACAATTCATGTTTTCCATTAAACACTAGAGCAGTAGTACAGCTCAAGACAATTTCGTACTAAAAAAATTACATTAATTACTTAATTAGATTCAGTAAAAATTCAATGAAACAGTTTAGACGACAAGATAATTTAACCTCCGCATTTAACCTCCGATAGAAGATTGAGGAATTTTATTATGTTGAAGGTGGTTTTTAATAGTAAAATGAAAATGTTTTTCTCATGCAGTGCTGTTTGAACTACCATGAGAACATGTGCATCAGCAAATCTGAAATTGAAAGTGGTTATTTATAAACATTTTTAAATCAATGCCTTTTTCAAAAGATGGGAATAGAATAAACATATGTTTTAGATAACTTGTAGATTAAGATAATAATTTAATAACGCTAAATATTGGTGTCTCTAATATTGAAAAAAATATAGAAATATATAAAACACCATCAACATTGTTTTAAACGGTTTAGGAATTTCATTTTTACAGCAATGATTTTTACATTTATTTGTTGTTTAATCAAATCAGTTGTGAAATTGATACAAATAGTAAGGCCTTGTTTTAATGTGCAGGTCAATATGAAAAATAAATTATCTTATTTCCTGAGGTTTTGACTTGTAACTCTTAAGTGTGATTCATTTATTTACTAAATTCTAATTCAATAAAGACTTATATTAATCGAAATGAAAGTGTTCTATTTGAACTGGAAATATTAGGCCCTAGGGTCAAAAAGGTTACGAACCCCTGCTCTAGAACACACAAATCAAGCTGAATCCCTGGACATCCGACACAGTTTAGATGCAACTTTAATTAAAAACCTGATCTCTCCAATTAAGGCCTGACTGAAAACTCAGTTGGAACAAAATGCTCCTTCCAAGGATTCAGTTTCTGCTCTATAAGAAGCAATTTTGTATTCGTATACCTGATGTCGTGAGGCAGGCTGGACTGGTCAAGTTTGTACTGAATCACAGCCAGTTTGCATAAAGTCTTCAGATCAGGACCTAAACGTACAAACACAGTAGCCTCTCATTTTCCTGCTCTGCTGCTTCCTGTGTGTATGAACGGGTGAGAGGCACTCACTGAAGTCCAGGATGAACAGGTCCGAGTGATCCATCAGATTGAACTCGTCGCCCATCCCCTGCTCCGGACACGGGCTGCAACACACACCAGAACCATCAGCTCAACCTCTTCCTCCAGAGCTCATCATCACCCTCCTCCTCAGCTAAGCTCAGGTCTGCTGAAGTCATTAGCGCTCTGACCTCGACCTGGATTCCAACCAGCCTTCATCCTCCTCTTACGCACACTCACGACAGTGTTTGTTTTCCTCTGAGCTCGCAGTTAATGAAACCTGCCCTGTGAACCCCAGCGCATACACTCACACACACACTTGGATAAAATAAACACAAACAAAGAGAAGAGAGCAGATCAAACGCACACTGCAAGAGCGGGAGGCTCCCGGAGAGAACACGTATGTAGAGATGCACAGGTTGAACTTTTTGGCCGATTCTGATATAAGATCTTACATTATTTATAGGTTTTTTGTAACTTTAAAAAGTTAACAGTGCGGAGGTTTTCTTTCGGACGTTTTGATTTCTTTTGAAGTGGTCACATGACAGGTGAGGATTAGGCAAAAGGGCGCACAAAAACTGCCCACTGCCTAAGAGAACTTCAGATATGTAGCAAAGACCAGAGTTGTCAGTGACTCATTCTCTCAGATTGCATCTGTGATGGTTCACAATGTGTTATAGTCACTCGTGTTCAACAGTATCAATTTCCACATGATTTGTCAGCTATTTTTTTATTTCAAGCGGTTTCATAAAATTTCACATGACAAACTTCTAAACTAGGAAAGAACAATGTGAAGAAAGGAAAAAATGTATTCTACTGAACTAGACCTTTGAGTATGCAAGAATATCAGAAATTTGTCTTAGAGCAAGCATTTGGAATAACTGATTTATGGGTTAGCAAAAGTTTCTCTGAACCCTTTGAAACACTGTTGAACGATAACAAACTAATAAGTTTGTGTTAAAAAAAAAAAAAAAACACAAAAACGAATTCTAGTAGCCATTCCACTCATAAAGGCACAACTAATCTCGGCTTTTATTAGCTAATAGCTTCCATTACCAGCTACGGTTTTACTCTTTTTCAGTTTTTTTGAGTGAGTTCATTGTTGTTTAATTATTATATGAAACAAAACAGCAGCCAGACAACTTTCTGTTCAAAGTATGCACCTTTTCAGTCCAGGTGTTCATTTAAATGGACGTCACATGGTAGGCAGAATGTTTTTGGCTTCTAAGGTCTTTCACTCCAATTAAAGCCTATTATCCATTAAGTTGGACATTTGTCATCCAATGAACATTGTATGATGCAATCTGGAGACATTTCTCTACTCTAAACAGAAGCATGGCGGTACATCACACTCTTATTCACATTAACTGCTTAACTGTATTTGGAATTACTTTTTCCTTTTACTTTTTACGTTTGTGAAAGATAGAAATTTCAAAATAAGATTAAAAATGTAATTTAAAATTGCGAACTAAACATCGGACTTCATTGAACTTAATATTGTAAAAAAATTATATACAAGCTTTGGAGGTTCTTCATCAGATAGCTAAAAAATTTCTCTCAGATCTTGCCACCTTCCACTTTTCTGAAAACCACAAAATATTTAAAGTCTGAAAAGGTTTAAAATATAGAGGTCCATGTCACTTAAACCTACAATTTAAACATACCAACCAAGTTTTGCTCAAAATATATAAAGAAAAAAAAAACTATTCTAAAACATTTTGTTTCTCAGTTTCACAAAAGTCAAGGAGAGGTCTATAATCTTATGTATTCATTTTAGAAAGCTGTTACACGCACCTTTACACTTTAATGTGCCAATCCCTCCTGTTCAATGTCAAAAATGAATTTAATGTGATTTGTGTTAGAAAAATTGTAACAACGTTCAATGTACAAATGTATGTTAAACAGTGTGTATCTGGTTCATTTCAAGAGGAAAATCTGTTCACAGTGGAGCTGAAAACAAAGAAAAAAATAAGATGGTTCCGACCCTCAAAAAAATAATTCTAACCAAGCAGGAAAACTTTAAATTAGGTTGTGACTGCGTTATTGATTAAGAGGTTACTACCTGCCATAGTTTTGAAAGGTGTGTCTGTGTGCTTTTTACAGAGCACAGGAGCATGGGAGCAGAACCAGAGCAACCGCTGAAGCATCACACACACTGATAAACACACTGTGGCGCGTCCTGGCTCTGGTGTGAGTGAGTGTTTATGAGCTCTCCTGGTGTTCGACGCCTCATTTGTGTTACATGATCAACCAAGTATCACTGTCGGGGGGAGGAGGAGGAGGAGGCCTCCCCCTCCACACACTTAGAGAATGTGTGTATGTTTGAAGTCACTTTTATTTCTATAGTGCTTTATAAAAAACCCTGGCATCAAAGAAGCGCCACAGATCGGAAGGCAAGATAAAAATGTTGGATAATAGTTTTGCAATCTTTCACACGTTTTCCCTCCTGCTCGTCACCGATTTAAACTGTCTTTAGTGACTCAGACCGAATCATTTTTCTCGCGAGATAAGAACAGTGAAGCCAGGTTCACATATAATCACATCTTTTTATTTGTTTTCTATAAAATAATCAATCAATCAATTTTTTATATCGTGCTTCTTAAGCAGATGTTTTAAAAGCAGCTTCACAAGGTCCTAGTGAGGATCAGGTAGCGTATATAGGAGTTCCCTCTGTGAGGCCCCTGGGAGCCTAAGTTGATCTTCAAGAAAAACCAACCAAATGAGGAAATATGACCAGCAGTACCAGTAGGCCATGAGTACAGAATGACAACTTTCAACAGTCCAACTTTGTTTGATGAAATAATTTTGAAGCATTAAATAGATAGCAACCCATGTTGTTCTAAATTAAAATGCTTTTACACAAATTCCCTTTATTTCATGAAAAGGTGTATGATTTTTGGAATAAACAATCTAATGTGTTCAGGCCTTTACATGAAACTGTTTCAATAAGGTCAAATTTGTTCCCGACCTAATGATCAAAACTTTTTAAACATGTTGAATGATGTTTGGAACCAATGTGAACCAAATTGGAGGCTGGGGTTGGAGGGTTTATCTCTACAAATGAAAATAAAAATGGAAAATAAGTGTTCCAAGAACAGATCCTTCTGGAAAATTTTGAACTTTTATAAAATACGATATCTTGTCAATTTGAGATACAAACTCAAAATAAAATAAAGTATATCCAGGATAGTCAGTATGATGGACTACACATCAAAAACACCCTATCTTTAAAAATAAGGACACTTTCAAAAGTCCCTAATCATACCAGCTGAGAAATAAAATAATGGGTAATTAGAAATACAGTTTTTTGACTAGCATGATTACTGACTTGCATTTTCACTTTGTACTTAAATCCACTTATTGTGTACCTCTAAACCAGTGAACACAATTTCAACAGAGCTTTTTAAGATACATTTAAATAGCATTGGCAGAAAAGAAACTAATCCTTATGCTAAATTACAGTGAAATGTTTGCCCTGTCTTAGTATTTTGAGGTGCATTCTCTTGTGTCTATCCCTTGCACCTGTCCCTTGCAGTATTTCCAACAACATGGCAGATGCAGCATAAGGGGAAGCAATATATCTAAAGTTCTACAGTGGAGCTCCCTATATCCAGGTTCTCTTGGTAGTTTTTCTGAATGAAATGTCAAATCTCACTGGTCAAACAGATTTGATACAAATGTAAAACACAAGACAAACCGATGGGGGTCGTACACTAAGGGGGGGGAGAGAGAGAGAGAGAGAGAGAGAGAGGAGAGAGAGAGATAGAGAGAGAGAGAGAGAGACACACAGAGAGACAGAGAGAGAGACATTACATATATATATATATACACATATATATATATATATATATACACACACACACACATACACAGTTTGACCTCTGAAACTATATCAATATGATTCATTTTCACACCCTGATCCTGACTGAAAACCTGTCATAAGAAACAAATTATACATTGTAGTTGAAAATAAATTTGTTTGTTATCATCTGAAATTTGTTTATACAAAATTACTGTTTTAGTTCTAAATATATTAAAAACAGAGGTCCAAGCCTTGTGGAATTTCGAACATTTACAAACAAAGATTACAGTGTCATCCATTTTATTTATATATATATATATATATATATATATATATATATATATATATATATATATATATATAATTTAAAAAAATGTTTAACTGCCTTGGACATGGCTATTTTGCTTGTTAAAAAAAACATAACCTGCCATGAAAAACCATGATTAATGCATCCTTAATGAAAATGTCTAAATACAGAACATAAAAGCCAGCATAAAGAGTTACTGCTCGAATGGCAACGTAGAGATTGCCAATTTCTGAATAATAATATTAGTTATATAATCATCACTAATTGGTTTTAGTATCACAAAATGTATTCAACATGTAGCTGCTGTTGCTAAGCTGCTCTGGACACACTCTGCTCATTAGTTATGGACATATACAAAGACACTTAACACACCCTGCCTCTGACAGAACACTGCTCAGTGTGTGCATATATCTGTTTCCTCTTCCTGTTTCTGGATGAGCGAGAGCTGCTGTTCAGGAAGTCCTCAGACTCTATCCCATCCTGTGGAGACCCTATCACTTCCTGCGGAGCCTGTTATCACTTCCTGTGGAGTGTGTTATCAGGCAGCACAGATGGAGCACTGGCTCGTTGGCGCAGTGTGGTCCGTCATACACTCTCACCTCAATACATATCTTGATCATTGGATTTCCTCTGGTGTGTTCTGGCTCTGACTGAAGAGCAGCTCTTGGAGCTTTAAGAGTGAACCAGTGCATGTTGAGAATATTAGAACCCTGCAAACTCCTATATCACTGAGCTGCTTACTGTCCACCATCCATCTCACAACTTGGGGTATTTCTCCTCTTTTGTCTCGGTTCTCCCAGGTTCTCTTCAAGGTCATAACACACGAAGACAAACTAAATTTTGCTTACTCGCTCAAATGGCTTCTCTGTAGCTTTAACTACAGCAGCTTGATTATTGCATCATTGTTGGTTTTTAGAAACTGTAACTGTGTAAAAAGTAGCACTGAGAAAATGCATTAATTAACAAATTTTTTGGTAATTAATACAGATTTTTTTAACACAATTAACCAAAAGTATTGTTTATACTTCCTGTGGCACAAAAGTCTCGTTCATGACTTTTTCACTTTACTTTCCTGTCACATGATCCAAACACAACAGCTTTCCGAGACACTTCTCACAGAATAAATAACTGTTAGTTTATTTTTGTTGTGAAAGCGGTTTCTATGTTTTAACAAAAAAATATTTTCTAGGTTATTTAATCCCAGGAAACAGGTACCTCCACTTTAAAATACATTTTAATTAAAAATTCTCACTTTTCATAAATCTTTATGTTTTCCCCCTTCATTCATTTGCATTTTATATCTAAATATCCAATTGTGCAAACCCATGTATGACATGAAAGTTAATTGTGATAAATTAGATAAATTTTTAATTGATCAATAGCACTTGTAAAAACATTTTGAATGTTTCACAAATTCTGGACAAGTGGCAGAAAAAAACAACGGTGACAAGAAGTGAACTTTGATGTGGAGTTGTCTTCAAAACTCAAAGTAGATGGTTAATCATCTAAATCAGGGGTCTCAAACTCGATTCCTGGAGGGCTGCAGCCCTGCATAGTTTTGCTCCAATCTTAACTGAACACACCGGGTTCCACTGATTAAGCTCCTCTGAGTTTGGTCGAAGCTACTGGTTTGTCTTCTGAAACAGGGTTGGAACAAAATCCTGCAGGGTCTGCAGCCCTCCAGGAATTGAGTTTGAGACCGCTGATCTAAAAAATACTAAATGTATATGGGATGTCAGGGACTGTACAGAAATATATCAAACGTATAAATCTTATTTTACTTCAAGCAGCAATCAGCTGTGAAGCCCATGAATACTTGAAAGTGATTTTTGCACACCTGCTAAAAAGACCTGGGGCCTGATGTATAAACGTTGCGTACGCACAAAATGGGCATAGAAATATGCGTACGCATTTTTCCACGCACATATCGGGATTTATAAAAAATAAACTTGGCGTAAATAAGTGCGCACCGTACGGATGCTGTTGACCGTGCGTACGCACTCTTTTAGAAGAGTATGTGTTTTGGCAACACCAACTGTCCTAAATAGCAATAGCTATTTAAAATGAAAAACTTCTAAATTATCCTATTACATCACCCAATAAATCAAATTGTATCAACCTGAATTATCATTATTAGCATTCTTAACCAGGTGCAAATACTTAGAATTTACTCATTTGTTTTAATGAATGGGCTATAAAAAGGTATGTGCGTATAAAACATGTCATCATAATGGATGCTCTAGCGCTGTTAGAAGACCTTGCTAATGACGCTCTACGGAGGGAGCGTGTTTTCAGAGACCGTGAAGATTTCCTTGATGATTGGCTCATGAGCCGATTTCGATTTCCAAGAGCCATCCTCTTGGAATTGTGTTCTGAATTACGGCCAGTATTGGAAAGACCCTCGCGGAGAACCCATGCGCTGTTTGTTCCTGTGCAAGTATTGACCACATTATGCCACTCGGCCACTGGTACTTTCCAGCGAGAGTTGGCAGACCGATCGGGTATGTCGCAGTCATCCCTGAGCCTGTCATGCCATATGTATGGGATGCCATAGTGGGCATGGCACCCCGATACATCCGTTTTCCTTACACGCAAACTGAACAGCCCAACATCAAAATGCAATTTGCAGCAATCGCCGGTTTTCCCAATGTAATCGGTGCTGTTGACTGCACTCATGTTGCAATAAAGGCACCATCTGAGAATGAATTTGCTTTTGTTAACCAAATTATTGGTGGTATTAATATGCAGGGAGATCATACATATTCAAAATGGGCGGTCTTAACCTCCAAATATGGTTATTTCGGGAGGAGATTGGGGTAAGCAATACGCACGTGCACCTGCGCACAATATTCAGATCATTTTGATTTATAAAGCGAACCTTGCGCAGGTTTTGGCGTACGTACGGTTTTATGAATCTGAAAATTTTTGTGCGTACGCAAATTCTGCCTTATGTGCGTACGCACACTTTAAGGATTACATCTACGCACACATCTCTATGACTTGTTGGTTTTTGGATTAAAAGGTAAACATGTTAAAAAGGATTTATAATTTTTAGTGATGATGAGTGTAGACTATGATGAGTGTAACCTCTCAATCATTAGAGGTAGGCAGAAAAGTATAATGTGTTGTTTTTGAGGCAATTTTTCTTTTACGAATTGTAAAAAATTACAATGAATTTAAAAAAAAAAGTTAATTTTGTATTACAAGTACATTTTAAATGAGAAAAGACCTGACAACAGCCTGACAGCATTTTCCCCTTTTTCCAGCATTTTAATCTAACTGGTTAAAATAATGCTAAGCTTTAAAATGATGAATAATTTAGGCTAAAGTCTTTTGAGGGACAATTCAACAACACCTCCACACAAGTCCTGCTGTTCCTCGTTATTCAAGAATAATACCTTTGCCACAAGGGTTAACAATTACAAAACAAATCAAAAGTTTTTTTACGTGATCAGCAGGGCAGTAAGGCACTGTGCATGTCATCAGCCAATGAATGACATGCTATAAATTACATAATTATATAACTGGCAGCAGAAATGTTTGTTTGGTTGCAATGTGCTAAATTTCTTCAAATGCAGCACTATTAAGGAAAACTAAAATAATTATTGCTCCCAGTTTAGATCAGGTATATTTGATTTCGTGATTACATAATGTGACACCTATACATGATACCCCACAAACTGTGCACATATTTTATCTTTGACCCAGACAATAATCCTTTAAACATTGATCTGTATATTTTTACATATTTTATCATCTCACCATCTCTGCCTCCACGCTTCATATTTTTCTAACCACATTACAAGTATCTTGTTTTGTTCTCAACAAAAAAAAACCTCTCAGACTGAGTGGGTTTTAGAGCTTGGATCAGCATCCGTGCATGGCTGTAGAGTGTGCCAGGGGGTGGGCGTTTGAAGTGTGTGTGTCGTCTAGCCGGTGAAGTGTTAATCTGAAACACTGATTGACTGACCAGAGCCGTCAACAAACACACACTCCAGGAGGCAAACACACTCACACACTCTCTAGGGAGAGTCCGAGTCTGTGCGTTGTGCTTCTCCATGCTCTCTCATCCGGTTTCTCTAGACTTGTGGGCATGTTGCTCACCATTAAGAGAGCTTTCCTTAATGCTGAGCTGAATTATGACAAAAACTATCTCTTGATTTCTCTCTCTCTCTCTCTGTTTTGTATTTCTTTCATATAAATGTTAAGCACTACCAAGCTGAAAGTACAGTGAAATTAAGTGAACTAAGTATAAATATGCTGAAAATCAATCAGAAAGCCATGTTGACCAAAAAATTATTAAATAAGACTAACTTAATAAATATAACACTAACTAACATAGTGCACTAATTCTGACTTGGCTGTAATATAATTATGCTTGTGAACAGTTGTGTTCAAAAGTTGACTTAGGAGTCCGCATGCTTGTTGTTAATCAAATGGATTGACTAAAACAAATTAAACAAGCACTAAACAAAAAGAGCATTATTCCATTTTTAATAATTTTTTAGTATCTATTAGAATTAAAAATCAAACAGTCAGATTAAACAGATTCAATATTCACCAGAGGAAAAACTATGGAATAATTTTATGTGGTGGCACATGTAGTACTCCTCCTCCTCCTAAGAGAGACTCCAATTTAGACTGCAGTCACATTTTTGCATTGTTAATCATACTACAAAAAATGAACCAGAAATGAGTAATGAAGCTATACATATATTTATTAGCTGTTTATCAAACATGTGCTTTTCACTGTAAATATAATAGCAACTTGTTAGGGCACAAATGTGAATTTAAATTGATAAATAATTCTGTAAGTCATTTAAATAGCTTTCAGCAGGTCTTAAAAGCAGCTTACAGCTGATCAAGTTTATACAGTTTATTATCTCAATAGCTGTATTTTAATCATGAATTGAAAATAAGATATTGTAAATTACATCTATGAATCAAATACTTCAGACCTTGCTTCAATTCCAATAAACACCCCATTCTGTGGGTTGTTTTGTACTTTTGGAAAATTTCACTGAAAATTTGTTTTTTTTTTGTGCTGTAAAATGTCAGCGCAAAAAACACCAATAAAATCACGTTTCTCTTAACACAAAACTAAATGTATTTCATTCAGTTAAAATACATTTACAATAACAACTAGAGTTTGACATTGTAATTAATATTAAATATTGACCAAAAAAATCTGATTTTTTTAAATGTAGAGAATAATCCAGGGGTTGAAGACAGTGTGGCTTTTGTCAACGAAATCATTTAGTTATAGTCATTGTTGAAAATGATGTTGACGAGACCTGTGTTTTTGTGATGATAACAAGACAAAGATGAGATAAATGTGTCTCTGTTTTGACAAACCCGACAAGACCATTGAAACATATTTCAGCAGAATCGCTGCTATCACAGCTGGATCGAATGGTAGGACACAGCTCAGATCGACGCAGGAAATGCTCCCCTGTCTCCAGCGCTCTCTGCACAGTCTCTCACTGACCTCTGAAGTGTTTCTGAGGTCACGGCTGTTGTTTGTGTTTGTGAATCCCTCACACTCACACACGCGCGGATCATGAATCAGCAGCAGACGCGGGTGTGTGTTCCTCAAGTGTGTTCAGGAAGCATGGGTCAGATTTACAGCGCGTGATGCTGAACAGACGCCAGCCTGATATTCCTGCCATCTTTATGATATTTACTTAAACACAGGAATGTGTGTGAGTGTGTGAGTGCTCATAAAGCCACTGCACGCTCCAAAGAACACGCGATAGAGTGTGTGTTAGATGGGTGGGAGAGCGGAGAGATTCTCACACGGGCTCATGCCTGTTCTCGCAGATTCATGCAGTTTCTCACTGGGAGCCACTTAAGAGCATCAAGACACATCAAGAAAGCCTTTTTGCTAAAGGATAGTCATGGAACGATGAGTTAATGTAACCATGAAAAATCAAACACATAGATCATATCAAGCACAAAAAATCAAACACATAGATCATCGGATCAGATTCTTATATTATTGCCAATAAAACATAACCAAGACAGAGAACATGGACAAAATGAAAACAAATCACAAATAAAAAAGGATTTTAAACCTATGATTAACTCACCCGCTACTTTTGTACCTTTGGCTCAGTTGCTTTCAAAAAGCAACTGAAAACTCCTCTCTTCAGGGAACTATATAAAAAAAACTTTTTCCTCATCTGTCTATTTTCCTGATATGGTTTATTGATCAACTGATACAACTTCTATTATGAGCAAGCTGAGATAAACTTTGAATGTGTAACAAATTGCATATTGTCTCTCCTTTACTGTAAGTCGCTTTGGAAAAAGCGTCTGCCAAATGCGTAAATGAAAATGTAAACCAGAGTATCCAGAGGTTTCTTAAGACTGTTAAAGACATGTAAAATACAAATGAAACATTTCCAAACAATAACTTTAAACCAACATGGTCATTACACATCGAACCTAAAGCAACAACAAAAAAATGAACCTTTACTTGCCTTTTCAGAGATACGGTGCCATGAGCTAAAGAAACCCTGAACATGTTGCCAGTTTCAGGGTCCACATTAACACATTTTGCTGTGTGACTAATTGGCTCAGAATGTATTGCGATGATCAATAATATTGCTAAAATTTATAAAACTGCCTTTTTGCAGGTAATTACTCTACTAACAGTTAATGCTGTATTGAACAGTCTCTTTTTATAATTGCAAGCCCTCATACTTATAAATCACTTACCTGCTATTTTTCCTGCTTTTTTTCCTTTTACAAACGCGTTGTTTTTCCTGCTGTTTTATCAGTCTCATATAGACAGCTGTACAGCTATAAAGTTTTCTCTCCTGATTTCCAGTTATAAACAGTACACAGAAACATTTTATGTTTATAGCAGAGCACTGACAGACTGGAGTAAGTACCTCTGCACCTGCAACTGAACAATCTAAAAGAGTGAAGAAATGCTTGCGCTGATTCTACTGAGACTGGCTACATTCACACAATCTTCATGCTTTCATATAAATTTGAAGTCTTTTTTTTTTGAGGGTCTTACTAGCTTTAACATGATCACAGAGAGAGTTTGTGCTCTGCAATGTCTTCAATTGAACGTGTAATAAATATGATTCACTTATATTATAAAAGCTCTACAGAGAGAGAGAAAATCAATTAATCAATAATGAAAATGGAAATCTTAACGCTGAAACTTTACATACCTCTTAATTTACGGTGAGATTAACTGACTTGGCGTTCATTTCAATCACACACCACTTCATCGTATGGTCACATTATCAGATGGCCACATTCACGCTCAAATTTAATTTGAGGACAATTTCATTCCAAATTCATCATAAGCATGTTTTTGGACTGTGGGAGTACACTGGGCTACCTTATGGAAGTCCACCAAAACAGGGAGAGAATCTTTTCATGTATTAATTCTAAATAGGACTTAGCTTAAATTATGCTAAATCAACCTTTGTCATGTATTCAGCGAAAATTGAGGACATGAAAAGTGTTGAGTGGTCCTTTCTTCAAGTTATTTGCGTACATATACTAAAGTAAAAAAGGTTTTACATTTATTGTATTGTTTTTTTGCAATAATTAAAACCACAATTAAAATAATTAATTAAACTTGTAACAAAAACCTAAACAATGATGTGTGAGATAGAGAGGACTGTTGCCTCTCGGTTAGAAGGTTACTGCTGGAAGCTTTTCAGGGGCCTCCCTAAGTATCCTTTTTATGATCTCATCATTGCCTGTTTGTTACCCCTTAGTACTCCAGTTTCCTCTCACAGTCAAAACATGCTTCAGTTGATGGAAAATTATCTTCAATAGTGAATGGTGAACAAATGTAGCACCTAATATGGCCTAGCATGATCATAGGGGGGCTGGATAGGGCAAGTAAAACTCAGTGACAAAGCAAGCACAAACAATGGCTGGATGAGAGTGATATTAATACCAGATTGAACGGAATTCCAATAAAAAAAAAAATGTTGCCAACTGTCGACACTTTAACAATAAGATTGAATGGAAAATGGCATGAAACTGATTCAGACAGCTTTAAGGCCTTTACACACCTATGCAGCTGCTCTTTCCAAAAGCAAGAGTACGAACATGACTTTACACACCAGCCGATAAGAACACAGTGAGTCATTACTTTTCAACTTAGAAATGCGGCATGACATTTTTTATTTCTTTACATCTTTTTTTATCAAACAGTTTGTCAAACCTCTATTTTATGAACCCGTTATGTTTCAATCCAATAATTATGACTGATAATGAGATCATGTGGTGGTCGGCTCACACGCTTTTGTTGAATGTCATCATTTAATGCTTTTTAATTTATCAGTTTAAAAGTAACAGACAAATCAATGGGCTTCAAACACACTATTGTCTACTTTTGTGTGGTGCTTCTGCATGTGGTGCGGGAAGTTTTAGCAGATGATTAAACCAAGACAGATGATGAAAACATGACAAGAATTTCAGTTTATCATAAAGCCTGACAAACCCTGGGGGAGCTGGATATTCCTCCCAATTTATTTGATGATCACCGCAATAAAGCAGAAAGATATATATAGATATATTTTATGTATACTTAAATACTTAACCCTGCCACAGTCTGGAAGTTCCCGTTTGGACAGGGAACACAGTGACTCTGTTTCACTCCACAAATTAAGTTTTATGTTTACCATCATCAAAAACCAAGCATTTACAACAAATACTACATGATTAACAAGCTAGTTGAGCATGGATCGAACAAGCCCATCTTTTGAACTAAAACTTAACATGGCTCGTTCAGGAATAAAAAGGTTTAATGTGAGCTCGGGTTCCCTTGCAATGACAAGCCGTTGGGGTTTCGGTCTGGAACTTTCATGTGCGTTTAAATGAGAGTGTTTGTTCTGTGTGCTTTGGGCATTAGACTTGTAGCCGTATTGACCACTGCTCTTTATTTTTACTGTTTGTTCTTGACCTGTCAGCGCACAGCGTGAGTGTGATTTGCGTATTTTGGGAGATGTTTACGATCAGCACATTAAGCTTTAGTGTTGATAGTAAAAAGTGTATGTTATTGGGTACTTCCAGCAGAATAAACACTCCTGCTGGCTCAGAGTGAGAGGCAGAGAGGCGTGAAAATCATAAATGGCTCTGATTTATGAGTCAGAGCACCTTAACTCCGTCACTCGCACTCTCTCAGGCTGGTTTATGTATCTCAGTAGGGATGCAGCTTCAGCTTTAACAGCTCACACTAGCACTGAAACACTGGTTTTCAAAGACATATTTTTCATCGGAATAGGTCCTGCTAATGTTCTGTTCTAACTAATTTAATTTTTTACATTCAATCTTAAAAAGGCATTCATTTCCTAAAACGTATGTTAAAGAAGCCCAGCAGGGGGATGTCAGTGAGCATGTGCATCTGAAGTGGATCGTTCGTCTTCCGCCTCCCACACGCTGCCTGACACACACTTGTTGTGTTGTGTGGTAAACGCAGAGCAGACGCACAGATGAAACACACACTCAAGCACTCAGAGCACGAGTGAATGAAACTGCCAGAGGTCAGAGGTCACCGTTTACCAAACACACTTTAGCCTGAGCCACGCGGCCGTCGACTCAATCAAACACACATACACACACACACACACACACACACGCACGCACACACGCGCACACACACACACACACACACACACACGCACACACACACACCTGGGGGTTGAGCTCCCACTAGACTGGCGTGGAGTAAAGTGGTTTGGTTCTCCTGAAGAGTGAGACCTCTTGATTGACAGCTT